>JAINUG010000163.1:157500-1357500 GCA_029706075.1 Aldrovandia affinis | reverse complement strand
CATTACTGAATTCATGCATGGAGGGCATTTCAACACGCCCTCCATGCATGCATCTGTGGCATTATGATCATCCATAGCGTTTGCATTGCCTAAATAGAACCCTCTGTCTTAAAATGTGAAATATGGTATAGTCCTTATTGAATATTATAAACTATACCTTTTGTGAGGGGAAAAACTTACTCAAATTGGTATTCAAGCACATGTAGAAGTATAATTTAGTTGACCCAAAGCCCATAGAATATCACAAAACCAAACTAACAGCTAAATTTACCCAGAGCCCATCACTAATTACAATAATGAGTTCTATACAGCTCATTTTCTTACATGGCAACAGAGGAGTTGAGCTGAGTGTGCTGATGAGTAGAATGTCAGAGGTGCCCTGATGAGTGATTTGGGGAATTTGATATTAAGCCAATCAGCTACTTGTGAAATTCTATTCCTCCGGAACTCCCACTTGTTTTAATTAGTAGTTAACACTGAGAAATAATTGACTGTATCTTATTCTCACAAGAGGTCAAATACTTTACATGGACTGACAGAATAGTATTACAGACAATCATGGATTCGTGTTAGCAATACTCATTGTACATTTCCCAGGCTATATATGACATGGTAACTGGTAAATGGTAACTTTCTGTATAGGTCTGTGTTCAATCAATATTTGACCTTGACTTGAACATGCAAGTGCTTGAGTTGCTTCCAAGCCTTCCTGTCCTCCTCAGATTTTAAATTTGAGTTATAGACAAACTGGAAAAAAATGTCTTGTATATTTGCATGTGAATGGGGTTGTGGGATTGGACATATGGGAAGAGCATAGGCATTTCTGTGCAGATGGAATCATTTCTGCGGGGGCAGTACAAAGTTAGGAAATGATACAGCTTCTAAGACCTGTCATAGCTATTGGGGTCTCTATCAGATTTGCACGAAATGACTTATTTTAAAACACGTTCAATCCTGTTTATCCCAGCAGTAATCCCAAAGTCTCTATTATAATTGTTCATTCCACTTGCATCTCTCATTTTCTTTGTATTTCAGTTTATTTATAAAATGAATTTCTTACACAGGGTACAGGTTGATACAGGAAATAATTGATATTAAATGACTTTCAAAGCAAATATATTTTGTATGAAATGAGTCCCTCTTCCTGTTATATTCTAGTGGACTATTGAAATGAGTTGAACCAATGTTACAGACTGATATGGCTATCATTTGATTGGACAAATGCTGTGTGTATTCTGCATATTATATATATATATATATATATATATATTGTATAATTCACCATTATAAATATGAGACACGGGATATGACTGAACAGTAACATCAGCCATATGCTTTTGTATTTACAATTCTGCCTAAAAGTCTGGCCTGTGTGAGGATTTGCCAGTATTCAATGTTGGTACACATTTGTGGGCAGGGGCAATCAAAAACCTTAGGCATCTGCGAGTGTCTGGCAGTTACAGATGGTCGTGGAGTTTTGCATTAAGTGTATCCGTCTAAACAAATCAGATTTTTCACATCCGCTTGTCTCGACACCCAAAGACAGACTGTGATCTCTTGCAGACTAAGCTGGTCAGTGAATGGCAGCTCATGCATTCTACTGTTAAATATCTCCCCTACTGTCACAAAGATAGTCAACACAGTCAATCACCATGATCGCGGCTATCGCAAACACTGAATGCAAAACAACATGACGACTGTGCAAAGCATATCATTTAGAAAAAACATACCCCAGCACATTGCATTGACCCACAGGTTCCAAAATGCACAGGGTTGCTGTGGATATTGTAATAATGACACAAAAAGTATGATATTTGTGAAATGTATACATACAAATGTATACTGTGGCATCCCAAGGGGCGGCACGGGGAAAATGGCTGCCTGCCCCTTTAACTCTGTGAACCACTAGAGCCATCAGGACTATATAGTTCCCAGCAGCCTGCGGTCCCACACCTGACTACCAGCTTAAGCAAGTGAAGCAATTGGGGCTTCTGGCAGCTGAAGCCAATTTGGGGGGAAATAAAAGACACACCGTTTCCCCAAACAAATCGCAGAGTACTCGAAGGGAAATGCGTGGTGAGTAAAAGTGTTAGAGGATTGTTTTGGATTGCTTTTCGGATTGTTTTGAGAACCCTGTTTTGTGTACCGACTATTACATGTTTGAGTAACTGAATTGGATTTTGACTGTGGATTACGAACAAAGAGAAGGATTGTGGAATATATGTGTTTGAATTCCCTGAATACCCCTTCCTTTTGTGTTTTTGGCAGTATTCAGTTCAATAAAATTATCATTTTGGTTGGAATACTGACTCCTACTGATTTCCTCAATTGCCTACACCCTCTGAAAAGGTCACTCCACTCTAAGTGGAACTACAATACATATAATTTAACATTTATGTAGTGCAGGGCTATTCAAATCCAGGCCTTGAGGGCCACAGCCTCCAACTGCAGTTATTTTCTCTAACCACCCACTACACTACCGGATTTTTATTAGTTTATCTCCTTGGTCCAGGAGGTGAGCTAATTAGTGAAATCAGGTTGTGTAGTGCATGGTTGGAGCACATATCTGCAGACACTGGCCCTAGAGGCCTGGAATTGAATAGCCCTGATATAGTATATACAGGGGGTAGACAAAATAATGGAAACACCAAACAATATACATATGTATTAACTAATAAGGAGTCTAACATCTACAGTTGGTTTCTAGTGGAATATTGGACCATTCTTAAAGAAGGAAAGGCTCCAGTTCTTTGAGAGGTAAACGCGGTGGAAATCTACTCTGGACTCTACATTCCAGAACTTCCCATAAAGGTTCAATAATTTCATGATTGGGGAGGCCATGGAAGGTGTTTGACTTAATCTTGGTGTTCATGAAACCACTCTTGAATCCATTAAGCAGTGTTTGCCGGGGTGTTATCATCTTGAAATGTAGGAACATGTTGAGGAAACAATGTTTGCACCATAGGGTGCACCTGGTCGCTTAAAATTGCTTTGTATTCCTTGGCCGTAATTCTACCATGCAGAATAATAATCGGACCCAATGACTCCCACGAGATGTCTGCCCATACCATAACAGATCCACCACCATGTTTAACAGTCGGGAACAGGCAACGTGGTTTAAAGGCTTCCTTTGGCTTTCATCAAACATAAACCCATCCAGATGTAGGAAAGAGTAAAAGACCACTTATCAGACCATATTACTTTTTTCCATTGCTCAGAAGTCCAGGCTTTGTGCTCATTAGACCAGCTTTTGCATTGTTGCACATTGGCTTTGGCTAAAAGGGTTTCTGAATGACAGCCCTACCATAAATATCTGCTTTGTCAAGCACATGATGTGCTGTTTTTGTTGAGACTGGGGTCAGTTCTGGGTTGAGGAGGGGTCAATTCAGTTCTGTGGTCATTTTTGAGGACGTTTTGTGAAGGCGTCAGTCTGGCCAGAGGAATCAGGGTGATTAATGGTCACGCCTACTGGCAGGGCAGCCAGGGCACACAGCTGTATCGTATGATTTAAATGTACTTGTGTGCTTAAAGCTGCTCTGCACTCTCAGTAGGTGCCTGGAAACACAGGAGCTGAAGGACCGAGTGAAACGCAACTGAAAATGCGCAAATGTTGTGTAGTGTTGTGTCGTGTTTGTTGTAGTGTTTTACCGAAAGGTGCTTTTTACTTATTTTGATTTGTTCTTTTTAGCTGGAATCCGTGAGAGGGACAGTGAAAGTTTGTTTTGTTCATTTGTGTAGTCCGGTCCTCTCTCTCCCCGTGGAAGAAATAATAAATATCCTGGGGCCTCATTTATAAAACGTACTTACGCACAAATTTGATTTTAGAACGTGCGTACGCTCAAATCCACGTCAAAGTTCAGATTTATAAAAACGGTCTTTGACGTGGAAAAGTACTTACCTCCACGTCAGGTTTCAACCTGGCGTACGCACTTTTCCTTGTGGCAATGTTTGAATACTGCAGGTATTCGCGGTCTCGTCTCTTCTCTGTCCTGACCCCTCGCTGGTGAAATTATCTTCCGCAATCGATCAGGACCGCGGAATCACCTGCGATCTTCCGCGAGAGACTCAAAACCCACCTTTTCAGACTCCACTACCACTGAATTCTGTACATCTAGCTAATTGTCATCACCACTGCCTACTTGCTCAACACTATATACCCCTGCTTACTCCATTAAAAAATAATAATTGACTAACCTTTTCCTTCCCAGTGTTACAGGTATGGTACGCGGCTGCCTGCAATGGTTTATTGCTGTATTACTGCACTGATCTCTTGCGCGTACTATGATTGTTCCTACCATGTATTAATGTACATATTGTAAGTCCCTCTGGATAAGAGCATCTGCTAAATGCTTAAAATGTAAATGTAATGTAAAATGTATTCGAAATCTAACAGCGCCAACATGTCGTCTGCTGCCTATTATTATTATTATTATTAGTAGTAGTAGTAGTAGTAGTAGTAGTAGTATTACCAGATTGAACACATTGCTTAGGCTATACGTAATGGTTTGCACAATACATTTATTAATAAATTAAAACAACATAAGCTAAGCTACTTGTGGAAAACAAAACAAAAACACACATTGGTTTTCCAAAACTACCCCAATTAGCATAATTGACACATCCTTGAAATGTATTTAATACATATTATGGTTCCACGCGTGTAAAACACTTCGGTCAATCTGTAGGCTATAAAATAGAATGGCTTCGCTTCTCGAACATATCGCCAACCGCGCAATAAGAAGGAAACGAGTTATTAGAGATTTTGACCTCAGTTTTAAATCAGTTTTAAAATTATTTACGTCCTTCAGGGACCTTTGCTGCCCCCCGTTCACAGCCTGGGCTACAGACTGCCAGGCCACGTACTTGGTTGTACTGGTAAAGCCATTGGAAAGGCTCCCAAACAGCGTCCCTGCATGCAGCTGCACCTCCGCCAACAAGACCTCGATTTCCGCCTCGCTAAAATTCTTTTCTTTGCAGCTCGCCATTATCAAGTAGAAAATTTCTGTTTTGATTCGTGCTCCTTTATATGCTAATGATATTAATTAGGGGGCGTTTACAAGGCGGAGATCTAAAACCATTCAGCTACGCACAATTTCAAGATCATTTGCGATTTATAGATTTCACATCTGGGGGACTGGCGTACGCACGTTTTTTTGGGCGTACGTTCAGTTTCTCTGAATCACACTTACGCACATTTCAGAAATGATCTTAGATCAAATATAGGATGGTTTCTACGCAACTTTTTATAAATGAGGCCCCTGGTCCGCAGAACAAAAAATTGAATCCCCGCATCCTGGTGTTCTGTTCCAATCCTGCTTTTGTCACATGGTGTGTGGCAACGTTGTTTTGTGGTTTTTAACAACTATCCTGTTAAGTGTCTGTCTATCCCTGTCGGTGAGCTTTGTCTTGCGCTTTCCTGGTGCAGTTAACAGAGGTTAAGAGCCGCCACGTTGACTGTACAGTTGCGTATAAATGGGTGCTTTCAACAGTAACCAATGGGAATGCAATGCAACCACATAATCAGATAGTAGTGTGTGTGTGTGTGTGTGTGTTTCAGCTTACGTGTACATGCATGCAAATGTATGTATGCATGAACAATATCTCAAGCACATTTCTGAAGTGCAACTTAAATTTATCCTGCTTCTTCTTAAAAGTTCCATTCATTAAGTTAATTCCCATTAAGTTGCTCCCCAGCACCAGACCACAATATCTCCCCGTGTGGCATTGTGCATTCATATTTATCTCACTTGAATTTATTATTTGTTAATTAATACAAGATTATTATTAAAAGGAATGACAATTTGTGCCCTGAAGCCAACTGAGCACTAACGACGTGATCTTCCTTTACGGTAATAAACAGTCTTGTCTGCGTAATTGAAACAGCAGTGTTTGCAAATGCCATCAGCACTAGGCTAATTAAAATAATTCTTAGTTTAAAATGTGATAATACAGTATGTCAAAACCTTTTTAGCATCATCCTGGGATATCTGGATTATATCAGTACGGATAAATAAGTATATAAATAAACACACACTTGCACAATATCTGCATTTTTTTAATGCATTATTTATGCAAAGGAATCAAAGGAAAGAGAGAAATGGAAATAGACGCATTTTGTTATTGATGTAAATCTTGTCTCTTGTAAATGATCTCAGGACAGTATTTTCCCTCTTTTAGTTTAATACATTTATTTATGTTTTTATATATTTATTTGCACTACACCATAGATAAAGTTGAACAAAAAACAGATACTTTGTAACACATTTTTTAACAGCTCATATAATTATGTGAAAGGTTAGGGTTAGGGTTTTGATTTAGGTTGAGTGTTGGTATTGTGGACAAGTAACTTTGAGCTTTTTAATAGGTTAATGTTTTAATAGATTAATGCTTTACAGCATACCGACATTGGCTAATCTTTGTATGACCATGGCCAAGATTCAATCTAACTGAAATGTTGTGATTAAGTGTTTCGTGTTACTTATTTTTAAGTACTATAATTATAAACATTAGTCGACTGCTGAAATCAAGATATTATGTAAGCGTTGGGAAAAGCACAGCTTAAAGTTGTCATTCAAGGACAAATCACACTGTTAAATTGAGTATGGGCCTTTGTATGACAGTTCATTTAGGAGTATCTCTACTAGACATGCAGTGGTAAATGTAATCTACTACTGCTGGAAATATATATAATTCTTCTTAAAAGGAAAAAAATTTGATACTTTTTCTGCATAGTGTCCCACTGCATATACAACTGAGCTGTGAACTGTGAACCTACAGGGGTGACTCCACTGTGAACTGTGGACCTACAGGCATGACCCCCTTTCTATCCAGTGGGAGAGAAGTTGACTTAGGGCCCAGTCTCACAGGGTATTGGTCACGGTCCATTTTTGGTGTGGTGTGGTACTTTGGAAAAGCTGGTCGATTTTCTGATTTGATATTGAGAGGAGAAAGGAATCAGGACATATACATAGATCGCCACATGCACAAACTGTTTCTAAGCGCAGGCAGTTAACGGATGATGGACTCTGTCAAAAGTTCAACTTCATTCACATTTCGACAGGTATAACTCGAAAAAGAAATTCCGACAAAGCTATGGAAAAATTACAGAGAAGATGTATTTGCACAATGGGTTTTTGATGGATATAAAATATATAAAAATATCTGTGTGGCCGCCCCCTTAGTTGCTGCACCATTGTTGGGGGTACCTAGTTTTTAGAGTATGGCATACAAGAGAGGGACAGTGTGTTGATTTTAGTTTATTGGTTTAGGGTCCTTGCAATATTTCCTTGTAACAAAGTGGCCTGCCCTTTCATCTCTAGCCTAAATCTCCAACTGGTGTCTGTTCCCTCTCGCTCTCCCCTCCCCAAACATCAAAGTAGAACTCCTTAGGCAACTAAAATACACATTGATTTTACAAATGTAGTCCGGTCTGGTGTTCCCTATCAAAGACTGGTTTTATTACTTTATGTAGGTTATCGGAGCCAGATTAGTGACTGCGACCCAGTGGGTTAACACACTCCATGTGAAATTCCCTAAAGTTACCTATTGTTGAATTTAGAATCTGTGAATTTTTAATATAAATTGATCATCCAGGCTGCACAAGGTAAAAGCCGAAGTCCGCATGTCACCATTGGCCTTGTCACACGATAGCGATTTTCTTTGCTTGAATATGAAAATGTCACTACTGCTTGGACTTCACTATTATTATTTACAAACATCATCTCTATTGTTATAATTCAGGAAAGAAATTCCCATTTTTGTTAGAGGTATTTAATAGCTAAATGGAATTACCTTGTAAGCTGTTTGGTCTCCTTCAAATGGGTTTTAAACAACACATATTTTGATAATAATATAATGGTGCTTAGCCCTGCTTTTGACAATCTAGAGTTACTTAGAAAAAGTTACTTTATCAGAACATAGATAAGCCAGTTCTTGTGATAAATGAACCAGACTCCTTGGCAATTATTTAGAAATATCACCTCTATTGTCAAAAGTAGGAGAACATTTCCTATTTTTGTTAGGGGTATTTAATAGTGAAGCAGAATTACCTCATAGCCTATTCATGTTGATGTCTTACAAAAGGGATTTAAATGACACATATTTAAATAATAATATCATGGTGTTTATCCCTGCTTTTGACAACCTTTTTTACTTTTTTGAAAAGCCTTTGATAAGCCAGTCCTTGCCATAAATGAACCCGACCCCTTCGGTGCTCTAATTTAGCCTTATCCAATCAGGGTTACAATCTTACACCCTGTCAGGTGAGGTAGTTATATGACAGGAGAGGAGTTTTCTTCTTTTGTTTTGTGGTGGTTCCTTGGTTGGGTGTGTTTTATCCCTCCTCCCTTATGTATTTTACTTCAGTCGTTACAAACCTTGGTCCTGGTTGGTTGTGTGCTGGTGTATGCAGTTTTTTTTTTAAACAGCCTTTTTTAAACATCTCTTGATCAATTAAGGTTCTTGAAAACATGCATGTAAGTTCCACCAACATGCTGTCCTTAAACTTATTTTAACACAATGAAGGTTTGGCTCATTGCCAATTGCTGTCTTGTTGAATTTACCACAAATGGTTTAATTTCAGTGACCAGGTGTCCACACTTTGAACAATTAAAGTGAAATCAGCTCCCACTGATTTCAACTGCCAGTCAATATTTGAATCAAATAAAAAAGGCAACCGCTTTCTTAAGGAATCATGTGTCATATAGCACATTTCAGAAAATGAGAGCATTCATTGATCTGACTGATTGAAGTTCCAGGGATGTGATGTGAATTTGGGACATTGCTTGACATGCATAGCTATTTCTAACAAATATGGCCTTTTGAGAGTAAATCATGCTTTAATATAAATGAACAGTGTCTAATTAAGAACAATTAACAGCTAGGGTACTGAGGAACCACTGTTTTAGTAGTGAGCCTACATTCAAAAGTGAGTATTATTATTTTTTTTCCTTGTTTAATGTCTTGCATGTAACCAATTTAATACACATATTTAATATTACATCTTATTTGGAGTGAGGCTTGACTTGCAGGTTAAGTCTACCAGTTACTATCTGATTAACCTATCAACAAATTTGGAGATTGAAATGGTAATGATTATATTTTTAAATAATCATTTAAAATCATAATTTAAATGTGCCAGTATATTATGTATGGCATTTAGGAGCCTTCTGTCCCTTGCATTAACTTTCAGGGGTAACATGTTATAAGGGGATAATTAATACAAATACAAATCATCCCCTTATAATGGCAAACAATTCATTTAGAAAAAAATGATAATTGATTAAATTTGAGTGACAGGTGAAATCATGCTGAAGAGTCTCTAAAGTCATACATTCACACATTTGGTAAACATGTTTCTTTTGATTTCCATTTTACATAATTGATTGTGCTGCATTATATGGTAATTCTTAATTGTTATATATATATATATTCTCGTAAAGCCCGATTGAATAGATATAGCATATCGTTTTATTACTGTAAAATTATAATTTTTAATGTCACGTGACAAATTCTCATGTTCCACCCTTCGGCCATTTATGAGAATGAAGATCCTTGTTGGCCTATGGAGGGTTTTTTTTGCTGTTGAATGTATGCCAAATAATATATTTTGTGTGAACCCAAATGCTACAGAATCCCACAATATCCTTAGGAAAAAAGAAAATGTCATTTTGGGATATTTTCATTAGGCCCGAGTGTCAAGGACTCTACGTTCTACATTGAAAATGATGGCTCATGCAGCTCCCACTCTCGAGCATTGTGTCTGGGTTTGATGTGGGGAAATTTCCAACCGGCTATAGAACCTCTCTAAGACAATATGTACATGTGCTCTGCAAGACAATATATATATGGGTGTGTGTGTGTATATATATATATTGTGACATCATGAGAGGTTTGACCAGGGCAGGTCGGTGTGGGGCAGTGCAAAAATACACAAAAAACAGGCAAAACACAGATGGTTCAAACTTAAAGTCCCGGTTTATTTCTCCTCAGGGCATGAATGGGTATTTTTCCTCCAAACAATAATCCAAAATCCAACTATTCAAAAAATGCCTCAATCAAAAATGTTACAGTTCATCCTGCCAACAATCCTCTTCAATTAAACAATTCCCAAATCCAAAAGGTTACTTTCCTTGGTTTGTTTGTTCCTTCCTTCCAGCTCCTTCCAGCCATGTGCTCGGCTCCTCACTCTCTCGCTCTTTGTCCTGCATGTCGGCTTCTTATCCTGGCCTTGATTAGGTGGCCCAAGCACCTACACCTGGAGTTGTGTTGCATTGTGGGGCTTGTAGTGTGTACAACGGCGGCCATTTTGTGAAGTGGCCACCGATCAGCAGGGGAATGCAGCACTCCTCCACCACACGTCCCCCTGTGATGCCACACATCCCTCTCCCCGTGCCTGCCACCCTCGGCAGGGTGAACGAGGCCCCCCGGATCGAACACTCGGCTCTCCCAACAGATCAGGGAGATGATGCAAAAGTTCTGTAATACAAAGGGCACAGTTATGCTGAACGTGAGGCACACACTCACCATGGCTCCCCCTGGCTGGGGAAGGAAGACGATTGATCCCTTGGACCACAATGAGGGCACAGCCACTGGAAGACCCACACTGGTGTGGGGTGCGAAAACCACCGGACTGGTGTCCAGGCAGGGCTGCATGGTGCCTTCCACTTGCCCCACGGGACAAGGCAACATGCAGGCCTCATCTGGCCTCACGGGACCAGGCAACATGCGGGCCACCAGCAGACCCACTGGGCCGCGCAGTGAGGCGACATTGGCTGGGCCCTCCAGGTTGTCGCCATCTATGCCAAACACTACCATAGGCTCCACTGGTTCAAATTCAGCTTCTGCCTCCGCCTCAAACTCAGCTTCCGCGGGTTCGGGCTCGGGTTTGACGATGGGCACTGCTTCCGGGACAGGCTCCAAGGCACTTTTTGATTCCTCTGTGCTCCCTGTGGCTGCGAGACTGACTGGTGCAGGCTCCTCAATGACAGGGGGAGGAACTTCCTCCTGGGCAGGTTCTGGGGCTTCCTCCCCAGCCTTCGTTTCAGGCTCCAGAATGGGCTCTGGCGCCAGGTCTGCAGTGGGCTCACCTGCTGGGACAGGCTCTTCTGCTTGACTGCCCGTCTCTGGTTCTGGCTCTGGTTCTGGTTCTGGTTCAGGTTCGGGCTCAGGTTCGGGCTCGGGCTCAGGTTCAGGCTCAGGTTCAGGTTCAGGCTCAGGTTCGGGCTCAGGCTCAGGTTCAGGTTCTTCCACTGCCGGTTCTGTGGTTGCAGTCTCGTCTGTGGGTGCCAGGACCTCGGTACTCACCGTCTCCTGGACAATCTCCTGGACTGCCTCAGCCACCACGGCTAATGCTGCAACATCACCTTCTGCCTTTTCTGCTACGGTGACCTCGTCTGCAGGTGGTGCCTCTTCTGCGGCCGGTGTCTCTAACACTTCAGCCGGCACTGGTTCCTCACTCACTGCGGCTGTCACCACCTCCACGGACCCTTCCTGTGAGGCTGCGACCACCTCTACGGCCCCTTCCTGTGAGGCTGCGACCACCTCTATGGCCCCTTCCTGTGAGGCTGCGACCACCTCTACGGCCCCTTCCTGTGAGGCTGCGACGGCCTCCACGGCCCCTTCTTGTGAGGCTGCGACGGCCTCCCCCATGGACTCAGCAGCAACTTCATCACTGTGCGCTTTCCTATCCATCGCTTTGGGAGCAGCAATGGGGTCACCTCGGTCTGCTTCTCTACCGGGCTGGCAGTCTTCTTATTCTTCTTCTTTTTCTTTTCTTGGGGTCGGTAGCCTGGCATGGCTGTGGCTGGGGCTGGGGAGCGTTGACTAGTGGGAGGGTGTCGTCCGTCCTCTTCTGGCTCAATGGCCCATGGAGAAGGACAACTGGAGCAGCCATCTCCATGAGGCGAGTAAGGTAGGTCCATTTCACCTGCAGCAGTGCCTCCCTCTGGGTAGCCTCGTCTTCATCCATGAAGTCCAGGATTGACTCAATGTCCCGCTGATCCAGGTACAGCTCCCCGTCCATCTGCAGCCAATGGTACACCTCTGGGGACCTCAGCCATCTCAGGTCCGCTTCCACATCCCGGCAGGGTTTGGGTGCTCCCTGGAGCCCTGGGTTGGGGCATTCCCCACCTTTTGGCTGGAAGGTTGCAGCAAGGCACAATAGCTCTCCTAGGAACTCTAAGGGGCAGGCTTCGAAGTCCTCCCATGTTATGCCCATTGGGGTGACGGGCATCTCATCGAGACGAGGGCTTCCCTGCTGTTTAGCCATTTTGCTGGAGCAGTGCTTTCTTAGTGCTTCTTATTTATTTATTTTTTTAAACAAAAAAAAACCTAACCTGACTACTTGTGTCCTGTCCTCTTCTGTGTTGCGTACTGCAAAAAAGTTGAGTCCAATCATCCGCACTTAGGCCCCAGTGCCAGCATTCTCCACCATCTGTGACATCATGAGAGGTTTGACCAGGGCAGGTCGGTGTGGGGCAGTGCAAAAATACACAAAAAACAGGCAAAACACAGATGGTTCAAACTTAAAGTCCCGGTTTATTTCTCCTCAGGGCATGAATGGGTATTTTTCCTCCAAACAATAATCCAAAATCCAACTATTCAAAAAATGCCTCAATCAAAAATGTTACAGTTCATCCTGCCAACAATCCTCTTCAATTAAACAATTCCCAAATCCAAAAGGTTACTTTCCTTGGTTGGTTGCTTGGTTGCTTGGTTTGTTTGTTCCTTCCTTCCAGCTCCTTCCAGCCATGTGCTCGGCTCCTCACTCTCTCTCTCTCTCTTTGTCCTGCATGTCGGCTTCTTATCCTGGCCTTGATTAGGTGGCCCAAGCACCTACACCTGGAGTTGTGTTGCATTGTGGGGCTTGTAGTGTGTAACGGCGGCCATTTTGTGAAGTGGCCACCGATCAGCAGGGGAATGCAGCACTCCTCCACCACACGTCCCCCTGTGATGCCACAATATATATATATATATATATTATATGCACACGGTGGGGCTAATGCCCTTTATTATAAATGAAAAAACAGACAATAACTGATTGCATAATTATTCACTGCCCCCACCCGACTTAATACTTGGTAGAAACACTTTGAGCTGCAATTACAGCTGTGAGTCTACTTGGGTAAGTCTATACAAGCTTTGCCCACCTGGACACTGCAATATGCGCCCATTCTTCTTTACAAAATAATAGGTGAGTTACAAAATTTCTCAAGCTCCATCAGGTTGGATGGGCACCATTGGTGAACAATTCACAACACAACCGTAGTTGAACAATTTTCTAATATTTCACCAGATTCTCAATGGTATTGAGGTTTGTCCTTTCACTGGGTCACTCCAACATACATTTTTTTGTTCGTTTTTGTAGGATAGTTTAGTTTTTTGACAGGATTTAAATTGTGAGGGTGTTAGGAAATAAGGAAAGGGAGTGGTGAAAAATATTTTGCTGTGGTTATATGTAGGAAGTGAGGTAAAATGTGTTCCCCCTGTTGTAGATTCTGGGTTGGTTTAGGCCAGGGGGTATACCTTATAAAAGAAAGTTTCCAAGATTAGTAAAAGGGGGCGGGTGTGGGGGGGAGATAAGCCCTGCTTTAAGCACTTCCTGAGTGTGTAGCACTGATTGCCTTGCGGCGGCAGCAGCGCATTAGGCCATTAAGGCTAGCAGTTAGCTTCCCAGGCTGCAATACTTTGTTTTGTTGTTTTGTATCTGCCCCAGGTTTAGTTTTTTTTTTGTATCTAGTGGGTCACCATGGGGATTGTGATTTATTATTGCTGCTTGGACAATAATTAAGAATAAGCGTTTGAGATCTGTGTTTATCTGACAATATAAAGTATTTTGTGTTGAGTTGTGTTGTGTTTCAGTGGAAAGAAACCACAATTGAATCAATTTAAATTCTATGAAGTAAGAAAATGAAATATTAAAGATGCCAAAGTGAGTGAATACTTTTAATACCCACTGTATATATAGGGAGTAGAACAAATTATGGAAACACCAAACAATATATGAATACTGTATGTATTAACTAATAAGGAGTTGTGCAACTCTTTGCCTTCCGAACAGTTTAAATCCTTTTTGGAATACTCCTTCTTGTTATATACGTTTTTAACTGTTTCTAGTGGGGTATTGGACCATTCTTCATGAAGGAAAGCCGACAGTTATTTTACAGATGGAGGTGGTGTAAATCTACTCCACACAATGTTGCAGAACATCGCATAATAGCTCAAATGTGATCATATCTGGTATAGTAGAGGACATAGAAGGGGTTTGACCTCATCCTGGTGTTCACAAAGCCACTTGAATCTGTTTAGCAATGTGTATGGGGGTGTTATCGTCTTGGAATATGGGAACATCTTGAGGAAACAATGTTTGCACCATAGGGTACACCTGGTCATCTAAAATAGCTTTGTATTCCTTGGCCTTAATGACTCCCACGAGCTGGCTGCCCATGCCATAACAGAGCCACCACCATGTTTAACATTTGGGAACAGACAATGTAGATTATAGGCTTCCTTTGGCCTTCTCCAAACATAAACCTGTCCAGATGTAGGAAAAAGAGTAAAAGATGACTTATCCGACCATATTACTTTCTTTCACTGCTCAGAAGTCCAGGTTTTGTGCTCATTACACTAGGTTCGGCGCATTGGCCTTAGCTACAAGTGGTTTCCAAATGGCAGCCCTACTATAAATGTCAGCTTTGTGAAGCTCACGACGTACAGTTTTTGTTGAGACTGGGTCACAGAGGTGTAGATTCAGTTCTGTGGTAATTTTTGTGGCCACTGTTTTGTGGTTTTTAACAACTATCCTGTTCAGTGTCCATCTATTCCTGTCGGTGAGCTTGTGGCCACTGTTCCTCTTGCTTGATGCAGTTTTTCCTTGTTTAGCATATGTTGTAATGATTTTAAACACTGTTCCCCTTGACACATTAAATAATTTTGCATTTTCTGTGACTGACACACCTGCAATTTGGGCAATTATTTGACCTTTTTCAAATCTGTTATATCTAGCAATCTCACATATTGCTTTAGAAGCTCACATATTAAAGTGTTCATTTCATCTTTATAGCAGAAACACATTGGTAATTAGTATTGACATTAACATGAAATGCATGTGTAGACTCTTTTTTTAATTGCAATTTAGTTGCTTCAAAATATGAGTCCCTTTTCGTTTGATGTTTTCATCCATTATTTTGTCCACCACCTGTAGAGAGAGAGAGGTCTAAACATCAAATGCTATAGATATGGATGTCTGTGCACTATTTTCAGGAAACATAACCCAAACATTAGGCAGACTAGCCTTTCTCAATTCATGTAATATGTATTCCTTGTTTATACTTTGTGCACTTTTGTTGAATGTATATACTTACAGTATGTGCATGTGTGTGAGTGAATATGAATAAAATCCCAAATACACGATGCATCCTGTGGATGTGTGATGCAGTACAATTTGGATGTGATGTTTTAATTTGTGATTTTTATTAAATCATTTATTTATTTTGTGGACAAGTAATTGCATATAGGGGGAAACAAGGTTTTTAGATTTTCTTCTGCAATACCACCGAAGCTAAATCGAGCTCTTCCCAAGCCCTCAATTATTTAGTTTCACCACCGACAATGGGAAACGCTGTTCAAAGCGAATGCAAAAACAACCGTGTCTGTTTGGGTAAGGGGGACACTTACATATCACCACAATGGCAGACACATTTGTACAGTAAGTCGCTGTTATTATGCATGCATATTTGATGTTCAAAAAAATGAGTCGTAGCACTTTTGGCAGGTGTTTACGTATAAAAGGCTTTTATGCAAATCGATACATTCCTGTCTTAGTTGTCTTTTGGGTAGTAATAATTACGCTGGAAATGAGTGCTAGCGTTTATAAACAATGCACTGCAGCCTCTTTTATGGCCTTGGATGCTTTTAAGTCTGTTGCTTCTAGCATCTGTCTGGTATTTGAAATAAAACACTTAGCTCCATCATTTCCCCAGGTTGATGCACACTGTTAATGGGTGCACACAAACAAGAGATATGATTTATTTTTGATTTTTTTCCCAAATGTGATTTAATTCCCTGGCACACCTTCTATGGCATGACAATCATCCATTTGAATAATGCAAAATAGCACTGTTATGCTCTGAAATTCACAACCTATACTATGAAATAACTAGTAGTCATAAATAAATAAAAATTGAAGTATTCAATTATATTCTCACATGACATGAAGTCTTCCTACTTGAATCAGAGGCTATTTTTGTCAGAAGTGCTTATTTCTGCTAATTGCACCCCCTAAGATGTAAGCAATTTTTAAAATATTTTTATGCAAGGTCTGGAATCGTTCTCCTGAGTCTGAAGCAACTGACAGGCAGAACATCATTCCTTTACTATCAGCACTTCGCTAACCAAGGACCCCCCTAACCTTTTCCATTTTAATGAGACATCTCTTTACCGGTGTGTTATTTACAGTCCTGTGTATTTTTAGTCTTTTTTTTTTTCCTTTTGCATTTAATGAGAACTGCCGTAAAAGCATCATCAATTTATATTAGCCACTCCCCAACTCCATCTGCTGTGATTCCCAAACCCAAGTAGCATCAGCTTAAGAGCCCACTGCTAATTTTTATTGATGGCTACCACTGTGAAATTAGCGGCGGTGCATTCCACACTCTAACATAACGAGCACCATCCCTGCCTTTGCGGGCCGGCAATTTCCAGTCAGAGCTAAGTTTGGTATTCATTAAACGAGGCTGGAAATTCTGACGACACCACGGATGCGCTACACGATTGAGACTTGCTGCGTGGGGGAAAAAACAGGGTTCTTAGTGTGTGCAGAGTTCACGCAGCGCAAAACATGGAAACGGCGGTACGTTCCCCCCAGGGAACATGCTGGTGTCTCGGTTGCTATTGCTCACACGCTTTTCCCTAACAATCTTCCCGCTCTTTTTGCTGTCCGTGTTTCTATACCTCCAGCAATGTCCCTGCCTAATTATACTATCTTTGGAGCGAGTGACAGGTTAGACGAATGTTGCTGTTTAAAACAAGCTCCGTAAAGACAGCGTTCACCTTCAGCACCAGCATCGGGGATTACTTTACCCGTGTTCCACAGCAATGTGGGGTAGGCGTCACATCCAGTGTACTCCGTTACAAATGATTTGATTACCATCTCCAAATCTGCCGCAGGCAACACTTTGTACAAAGATTCACAGTCTGTGCTGTGAGCTTGAAGCCTCCCATCCTCAATATATTAAAATACAAACGGCGACTTATATTTTAAATGCATATCAGTATCCTATACAGAATCTAATTCAAGATATACTAATTACTGCCAGTATATTCAATACAAACGCATTTATTTATTGTGGAAAACATTGCAAAGTGTAATAGATCTTAAATTGTTTCCAGCCATATAAAGCACATTTGGCAAATGGATTACATGTTTTGTAATGCATCCTGAATATATTGATGTATATTTAAAATGTCCTTGTTTTATACTGTTTTGTTCCAGGTGAAGTTGTTTAGCACTTTATATGAAATGTTGTACCTGGTTTTGGTTCTTTGGGTAAAGAAGAATAGGGGGCCACAACTTTTCTTTTCATAATTTTGTAAAACATTCTAAGGCTGCTTGTAGCTCAGACGACATGTGACTATTTATTTCGAACTGAAGCAATAACTAGTTTTTCAAGGATTTGATATGTTGCTTTATATTGATGTATTGTACACTTCAAACACTGCCTTGCTCTTGGTGGTTCTGTTCATTCATGTTAATTCATTCAGTGCTGAAACCTCAAAATTCTGATGTCATCAATGGCAGCGCCAGCGGGGGGCTTGCCGGGGCTGTAGCCCCATCAGGAATTTGCATAGCACCGGCGCAGCCCCCCTCAAGCATTTCCTTAGAATTTTACATTTTCATTAAACACTTTAAATCAAAATAACTACCAGCCGACAATTATGTTATAATTCCGGTGGTCTCGAGAGATGACAGTACCTATAACTAGCCTACGTACGATACGTTGCCATCTCGAACATTAAACTTCATTGAACTTTTACACGTTATTAATAAATGCAACATTGACCACAATACACGCGTTGCTCAATACTATGACGGCGCAGCCCACAGGCACTGTATATCCATTGCCACGCTCATCGTCCAAATCTTGTTTTGGTGGACTGCATTAAAAACATACAACCGGTGGCAGAGTTCTTTGAATCAGTGCAGGTGCTGTAAAAAAAAATTTCAGGCTCTGTCCCTCATGATCTTTAACCTAAAAAACTAAAAGAAATTGAGCCAACACAAGCTCCCGTTGATTTTGCAATGAGTGAGATGGTCTAAGCAGTGTTTATCTGTGATGTTGTGGCAATGTTTTCCTGGCTATTGGTATTGAGGGTCTGGGCCATTGTGTTAATTTTTGAGTGCATGAGATGGCAGTACATAAGCTAAATCAATGCATAGCATGCTTGTAGTAGCCGTGCTGTGATATCTGACTAGATGGTTTAAACATTGTGCGTAGTAATGTAGCCTTGATAGCCGTGGTCTGCGCGCCCGTGACCTGCACGGGTGTCTAAATGTCATGAGCAACCCCTCACAACCATAAAGCACCCCCTTAGCACCCCCAACCAAAATTTTCTGGCGCCACCCCTGGATGTGATGTATCACCTAAATTCCATCTACAAAAACTGAATGAATGGGTTTTATACACCTTTACCCTTCAAATATGTTGGGGAATGTCCCCAAAAGATGATTCCTTTTGTAAAATCTGAGACTAGTGCATGTACTACACTTCTAATCTCTTCATGTGTAGCATTTATGTGGTAACCAAGTATCTTTTAGGAGGAGGAATATTTAGCCTTTTTTTTTTTTTTGCTTTTTTTTTTTTAAAGGAGTTAGGCCTAGCATGTATGGTCAGAGATCTCCTACAATACCTACAAGCTAAATTGAGAATTTAAGAAAAGTACAAACTTGTTTTATTATTCTGCCTCTTGAGTGTAATTTGATGAACAATGTATTTTCCATAACAGTATTCATCCAAAAATATGTGCCATAAAGGAAGGGGATTTTACCAAGGCCAAAAGCAGAAAACTGAAAACCCATCTGTGTGTCTATCCACTGCACCACTGTGCCGCTTTATTCTGCCTCTTGAGTGTAATTTGATGAACAATGATTTTCCATAAAGTAAACCTATGCACAAAGTTTGCAAAACCCATTAGCAAAATGCCAACACAGAAGAATGCAAGGCTGAGTGCCATTATCCCATTTTTTTATGTTAATAGCCACTCCTTATACCCATTGACAAGATATCCGGTTCTTGCTGTGCTCAGTGACATTTAAATAGTTCTGACTGGGCAGAGCTAACATTTTTATACATATGGGCCTTCACACATGAAATCACCCCAAATTACCCCACGCAAGAACCATCTCCCATGGTTTGCGTGTGGATAGTTAGAATGTCACGGACAGCATTATTACATTAACTGTTTTGATTGTATTTCTCACAACCTTCCTCACTTTTTTGCTTGTGCAAGTTTCTTCTGTGAATCCCAGCAGTCATTTCACACAAGCGAATTGAGAGTGTCCACTGTCTTCACACATTCAGACAAGCACCCCGCATAAACAGCAGACATCGCCAAAGCAATATCAGCCACTGTATGTGAGCGGAATTATGATAAGTAGAAAATCAAACAGAACTGTCGGATAATCCCCTACGGATATATTGAAAAATATGTTGTTCCTTCCAATAACATATTTTTTATATATATTTATGATAATATATTTAAATGATTTATATCAAGAATATAATCAAAATGTTTTTATGCAAATATATAAATGTCATAAATAATACATATATATATATTTATTAATTCCAAAATATCCCCTTAAAATATATTTAATGTCATTCATATTTATCATATACTCCAAAATATAATTCTGGAATATCCCCATGACATATACTTAATATAATTTCATTATATATATTTATTATACTTTAGTCTAAGAAATATAATGAAATCAAATATATTTTTTAATATACTATAACATATTATCATTATATATAATTACATTTATTGATGCATTTTTGTGTATTGGTCCAGAATATATTTTGAATATATTTATTTAGTATATTCACATTACTTATTTGACCTATATAACTGATTCATTTAGCACTAAAGTACAAAACTAACACTTGTGCATTACATGATTTGTAAATATAAGAAAACTGAGCACACAAGTTTGTTATATGTAGTTTTCTGTTTCACAACTTCATACCATAAGATCTAAACAATATAAAGCCCACATCTTGTTTTTCTAGGCGCTGAACTATATGTAAAGACAGATTCACTTTTAAGGTCATTTTTATGTTCGTAATATATCAAACAAATACATCAAGCTTTTACAGCAATTTAATTTACAGAAAATGCATTAAAGCATGTGCTCAAGATGTCAGTCAATTTCATCTCATGAACAAATGATCATACATTCATCCCTGAAGCACAACTTTTCCTAGCTCTAAATTGATTAGACCTCAAAATAATTTGTTAAATAAGCTGTTGATCTCACATGTTAGGAAACACATAGATATAAGTACATAGCCACCAGAGAATATGCAAAAAAAAACAAAGCATCAAATATGCATTGTCTCAAACAACCAGGCTTCAGGATAAATAACAATTGTCTAAGGCACCCCTCTTTGTAACTTGTCTGACTCTACCGTTATATGTTTAAATCTTAACTGGGCATCTTTGGGTTACCTCAAATCAGTTATTTCTTAACACCTCTTTGATTGTAATTCCGAGGGATGAATACCTACATTTTTCAGTGTACTACTACTCATTTTTAAAATGTGGAGGCAATGTGGAGGTATCCCTCCATGGTAAAAATCCATGACCACACAAAGGAAATTAAGGGGAAGGGTGTCAACAGCTACAGTTCTCCTGCTTCAAGGGAATGGATTGTCAAATTAGATTCCAATCATTTAGAAAAGGCATTTATTGCGGACTGGTGAGAAACAAGCACCAGCAAAGACCCCAGCAAAGGTGGCCTGGAAGCACTCCACCACTCCTAATTTTCAAAATGTAATGCAGTGGCAAAGTAGACATACCTCCATGCTAAAATCCATGGTGGCACACTTCCCCTTGATTTCCTTCATGTCAAAAGCTACTGCTCTCCCTGTGGTCCCTCTTTAATTGGCACATATGTGTTTCAGCTTTATCCCTGCATGAGGTGGTCGAGCTAATTGGGGGGGCAGGGGCATTAGCCTTCCTGTAGAATTTAACCATGGCATAACTGGTTGTACTAGTGGCGGGGGACAGAAAGCACCACACTGATGCCACATTTTATGTTTGTGAGCACAACAGTTTCATTATCCCTCTTGGTATGCAAATGAGGTGGAAAGGATGTCCTCTAAACAGTGCTCTTTAAGACTCTCTCTGCAGCAGCATCTTCCATCTAAAGCAAAGCACACATACAGCACTTGTTTATCGTGGAAGGCAGAATTAATTACATTAAAACCTATGAAAAATGTTGTCGAAGAACACTTTCCGAATCTTGAATCCAGCATGTAAAAAGGCCAAGTGTTGCTGGTTTAAAAAAAAAAAAAAAACTACTTTTGATCAGCATTTTTATCTCAACAGTTTGTATTTAGATGGAATTAAGCATGTTCTGCGAGTTACTTGTAAATCAGTAACACAATGTCAGTTAATGTTTTGTTCAGAAATGCCAGGAATGGTCTGGTTTTAAAAAGATTGAGGCCTACAAATGAAAGCTGGTCATCAGAGAGTTCAGATGGACAAACCACATTAGAAACAACAGTAAATTATTTTCCTCACATCTATTCACACTAAAGCATACTACTGGACATATATTCATTATGGGCTGTATTCAGAGTTGACCAACTTAAGCACCTGTTGAAGTTCCTGCAACAGTTGCACAGAAAAGGTTTTTCATATTCAGACTTCTGCTATGCTTATGCTTGACTCTGGAATTGGGTGGAGCCAGGGCTTATTTTGTGCCGAGGGAGCTCAGCTCCGGTACCCCTTATTTTGAGCCACTTGGACTCCGGGACCTTGAGCCATGTACAGGCACCTCCAAGCCTACATGGAAATACGATTTCATACTGTTTTGATACCCTTTAAACAAAAAAATGAGAAAAACGAAAAACACTGCAGTTCGGTTAGTTTTGTCTTTTCATTTGTCCACAAAGTTGGGGTAAACCCGCCCATGTAGTTAACGTTGCTTCAAGGATAGTCCGAAAATCCAGCAACTAGTGTTAGTTAACCTGACAGATGGATATCGTGAAATAATATTTGTATACATACATGATAATTATACGCTCTGCAACTCACGTGGGAACTTAATAAGGTAATGAAACGTCAGGATAGTGAAGTTGAGACCATGTTTGGGATAACTGATCCACTCCCAAGCAGACATTGTAGACATTTTGAAAGCCCAGTAATGTTTGAATTTGGCGCTGCCAATGACTCCCCTGAAAGACTGCTAAATTACTTTTCTAATAGCCTGACAAAATTGAATGCCACTGATGAACTACAAATTCATTATTTTGTTCTAATCCCCCCATTGAGCAGCAGCTTTGTCTTGCTAGGGAAGTTCAATTAAGCTGACATCACACTGACTTCTTCCATAAGTAAAAAATCGAATCGGTACTATATGGTATTGTATAGTTTTGTACCTTACATGGTAGGTAGAGTGGTTGTGCAGTTAAGAAACCATACATAATGTGTACAGTACTGTATATTGATGGTTTTGCAATGCTCACCACATGTCACCCATGGAAAATCTAAAAGGCACTCTAGAATTGCAACTACACATCATTGGCTTAAATCCTGGGAAGACTGCAATTGAATAAATGCATAAGAGATACATTTTACCGCGTGTAACTCACTCTTGGATCATCTTACACAATGTGATCTGTACCAGATTGGATGAACAAGGTTTGGACTGAATTTAAAATGATTTCACCAATGGATTTATTTCATTGCACAAATTTCAACTTTGTCAGGTCTAATTGAGTTGTGAGGAGTCAGGTGTCACAGTCCTAGATTCGTCTTAGATTCGCAAACCTGAGGTAAACTAAGCATTACATCCCACATAAAATCGCATTGAAAGTACGAACCAACGGGCTACAGAGTGACATATCCAGCTGAAGAACTTGTGCAAAGTGAAATGGTGTGTCCTCTGGCCCGCATCATATCAATATCATACCAGTGCTGACTATGGCCAGGAATCCCATTGAGTGCATTTTTAGTGACAGGGTACACTCGACCTCATCGCTACCTAGGGATTCCTCCGGGTCAACTGGGCACCGACAGCCTGCCCGCACCGTGGCTGACACTTTGCCTCCCGATAAGATCACATTCTTTTCTTTCTTCCCATCCTCTGATTATGCATTCTTCCTATGTTGAACAAGCAAGCACCTCTTTTCTCATTAATTGTGCTGAGCAGACTTGGCAAACTGTCATGCCTGGAGTTTGCCCATCAAAAAGCCTTTTCATTTTGAATTTGCAACTCCATCAATCAGAGTATAACACTGTGCCCTTTTGTGGTACGGCATTAGCTTCCACCTATCAATCCCCGGCACTATCTCGCTCTCTCAATTGCTTAAATCCCGCTCTCTAATCACCTCTGCAGAGTTCACTGATAAAAAAGGACACAACCCCCCCGTTTTATGTTTTATTCTCACGATATCGGACAACTGTATTAGAATCTGGGAGAATGCATTTGTGCTGCCTTTCAACGTGGAGTTTCCTCTAAAGCCTTGGTGATTTAAGGTGTTTTCTAAAAAATGTAATGTCAGGGTGGTACACGGGGTATAACAGAGGGCATGCTTTTGACAGGCTCTTTTGCCTGTGTGATTATGTGTTAATGTGCAACCCTTTTAGGACTGACATTGGTATGGTTAATACATGAGATACGGAGGGAGAGCACAGATTTCCTTTGTCATCTTTGCTGCTGGCAGAAACATTGTCCATCAGATTATATTAGAAGAAAATGTAAAAAAAATATATTATTCCTTATAAAAATTCAGTTTGAGCATGTTAGTTGTGAATAAGAAGTATTAAATGGAAAAAATGTGTGAATGTATAATTTGTAACCCAGGAACATTTTAAAACCTTCCAAGGGTGTGAGTACTGTATATGCAGTGGCCCTTTAACCCTGTTATGTTCACTTTTTGGACCCTTTGTTACTGTTCGCCAGGTCAAATCACCCCAGCACATTATTGGGTTTTTAAATTCTACACCCTGTCTCAACATTTTACATTTTTTATTAATGTTCATAAATGTTTAGATTTAGAGAAATTTCACTTGGATGTTGCAGGATAAAATGTGTAAGAAAGGTGGGAAAAGTCTGATTTAATATGTTTTAATTTCAGGCTGTAAGGCAACAAAAGGTGACATTTTTGAGATGGGCTGTAGACTTTAAAGGAGCACTATCTTTGAGATGGGCTGCCTGGCCTACAACACTTTTTCCCAGCAGGCCAGTCACACCTAAGTCAAGTCAATTGATGGGACACTATCTATTTAAAGGACTATTCCATCATTTATATGGAGAGTAGTTGCTGTGTGAGTAGAGTATACCTGGAAGTCCTGTTTTGGAAAGGATTTGGAGAGAGTGTTTGTGGAATTGTTTTGTGTTTGAAATTGGATTGCTGCTTTGTTTTGACTCGGACTGGATTGTGGACTTGGATATTTTGATTGGAACGGACATTGACAAAGAGATAAGGATTGCCTTTGTGTTTGTATTCCCTGTTTTGTGTTTGTTCGTTTAATAAAGCATAATTTTGCTTATATTACTGCCTCCTCCGTGTTCTTGCACTTGCCTACGCCCTCTGCAAGGTCCGTGAGTGTCGCCCAACCCCTGGGGACACCACAATATTTATATATACAGTGGAGCCTCGGTTATCGGCCATAATCCGTTCCAGAAAGTCGGCCGAAAACCGAAATGCTCAAAAACCGAGGTAATATTTCCCATAAGAAATAATGTAAATCCAATTAATCTGTTCCACACACCCAAAAATATTAACAAAAAATACATTTTATACAGAATAACTATAGTTTTACATGCAGAAAACAATAAGAAATAAATATAAAAGACAAATAAATATAATAAATGAACATTTAACTTCACTTGTGGTGGCTTATTTAACAGTAAAACTAAATAAAAAACCACAAAAACACTATTTAAAACGAAAATGTTTCGGACTAATGCTAGGGGAGATGCTCACTTAGCGAAAGACAAAGGCAGACTGAGTCACGCACTCACGTGATGCTTTGTGTGGGAGCTTGGCTTGGGGAAATCACGTGGCAGCAAGCGAACAGGAATGTACAGGTTTGTAACGGACGGATTTCCTTGCTCGATAACCGAGGAGATGTACGATTTGCGAGACATATTTTCGCCCAAAAAAGTGATCAATAACCGAATCGTACGATAATGGAGGTGCTCGATAACCAAGGTTTCACTGTATATATATATTTGGGTTGTGTATTTTTCCCTTTCAGATGATTTGCTAAGCATTTAGATGCATGGTCTATGATACAATACAAAAAAGATACAGGTAAGAAGCATGTAATGGTTCAATGGTTCAGCTCTGATTCGTTCATACACTGTCTGTGGCCAACACACACACAGTTAGTCACAGTGAGATGAGAAGGAGGGTAGAAAGAAAAGGCTCCTCAACTTTGGGTTTATGTATTAACCCTTTAGACATTCTTAATATCTTAAACATAAAAAAATGCAAAATATATATATTTTTCATTTTAATATAGTTAGTTGGTTACTGATAATACTGTTAGTTATATCTTGCCAACAGTTGATTTATTTTTCTTTGCAACTCTCTTGAAAACCTGACAACCTGTCAATAATTAAATTTAGGCCATTTATATTAAAATCAAAACTGTGATGCCTCTCTGGACCATTATTTCACGTTCACGTGCATACAGTAACCACAAAGATTTAAAAACATTTTTAAATCATCAAATAAATAAAATATTGGAAACCCCTCCTATCGAAGTGAGGAATGTATCATTTGTTTGATGCTTGAATCTGTGGATCAGAAAGAACCACTTCAACTTACCTAGAACACAAGTGTCATAGACAGTAAGAATCCACTCCCATCTGATTCAAGTACATCATTGTACATTTCTGCACCTCAGAAACAAAAGTCACTTGGCAGCAGGCCCACATACTGGCACACACCTTGTAATCTGCTACGTAAAGCGAGTTGACTGGATGTTTTAAAAATATTTTTTTATTACAGATGTATAAGACAGTTTGCTGACCTCCCATACACATATTTTATTCTCATTCAATTATAACCTTCAAATGCTGTCATATTTGACCTTTCAAAACTTATTCAAGCCTTGTTGAGCAGATTTTAATGGAGATCTAAAATATATATTTTTTTTTAAAATGTATTTCACGAATTCAATGTTAAATGTTTAAATCATGGGAATTTGATTTGAACATATAGGTAACTACCAAAATAAAGGAATCCCTTGAAGTAAATGAGGAATACAAAGTATATTTAAAGCAGGTACTTCCACAGAGGTTCCTGAGTTAATTAAACAATTAACATCAGATCATGCTTAGGGTCATATATAAAAATGCTGGGCATCCCTCCAATAGAATTCCAGGCACTTGTAGAATCTATGCCAAGGTGCATTGAAGCTGTTCTGGTCACTCATGGTGGCCCAGTGCCCTATTAACACACTTTGGTGTCTTACGGTACCAGATCGATCTGGGAAGGTTTGTGTTGGTTTAATTTAATTGCATTTGTTCTTAATGCAGCTCCCTACTGTGTGAATGTTGGCAATAGTGTGCTTAATCACATTGGTTATGCTTTACATTAAGTGCACTGTCCTTCCATTCCTACATTTTCTCAGCATCCAATACATGCAGTTGTGTTACCATGGCGATTGCAAATTGATAGTAAATTCAAGATTCTAAATCAAGTAGAAGTACAAAATTTTACTGTGTAATTGTGTCGTGATTGCTCCATGAGGTACATTGTATTCGTATGTATAATCCAAAAAGCCATTCAGATTTTTGTCTGTTTTCCTCACCACACAAAACTTAATTATATTTTCCATGGCCTCAATTGCCAGGTCAGTGGTGGATCCCAATTTTATTTATTTTGCTTGGGTAATCTCATAGAACATTTGAAGCGTCTTACTAGAGCCATACACATTTTCTCAAGAAAAAAGAAAAAACACTTTCACCTATGTTTGGAATGAGAAACCAATGATCGCTCAATCTGAGGCTATCCTGGTCTGTTCTCTGGAAAATGTCGTTATTTGACATGCCCTTAACTGCATGTGCTAAACTTTTGCCTTGTAACTAGGCCGTGCGCTCCGTGCATCCAACTAAACACCGTCTCTGGGGCAAAAATAATGGAGACCACACGTCTCCCGTTGAGAATTTTAAAAGCACATAACTGTAAAGCTGGCAGGAAGTCTCCTTGGCGATGGATAAACAATTGCATGCGATGTCATTTAAGTGTATTTTTTGTCATCGTATGTGTCACACAGAGATTTTACATGGCTGCCAGTGTCAAATATGAATAAATAAATTGTCCGATACGAGGTACAATAAACTGCCAAGACCGAAGCCAAGCATTTTATCAGTGTCACAATCATAATAAATTGACAGAAGCCTAGAGTGCAATAAAGATTTAAGAAACAAAGTAGACAACAAATATAGGCATACCACAGGCATACCTTTTAGTTTATGATAATGGGACGAGAAGAAGAAAAACAACCTTGACTTCGGTGCTTTTTGGAATTCAGCCTCCACTTTGAGATTTCTAAAAAGGTTATTTCAAACTTGAATATCTAAAAATATATTGCTGGTCCTCCAGTATCCAAAATGTTGGCTTAATCATTATTCAAATTAAATGATCACTGTCTGGTTGCAGATGATTCCATATCCATAGTTTATACATCTCCTCCTGCACTCTTATGACGAGTGACGAAAATAAATGGCTTAAATATTGTAGCACATTTTTCAAAGTATGCTTAGTTTTATATTCTTCAGCTTCATATTTCATACCACTATGCAGTATTCTGACCTATTGACAACGACGACGAGATAAAACTTGTCCTTCTACCAGGTTCTTCCATCACTGCAGAGGAACTCTGAAGCTCTCTTAGAGTGGCCATTGGGTTCTTGGTCACCTCCCTGACCATGGCCCTTCTTGCCCGGTTACTGAGTTTGGCCAGACGGCCAGCTCTAAGAAGAGTTGTGGTGGTTCCAAACTTATTCCATTTCACAATGATGGAGCCCACTGTTCTCCTGGGTGCTTTCAATGCTTTAGCAATGTTTTTATACCCTTCCCCAGATCTATGCCTCAACACAATTCTATCTCGGAGGTCTATGGAGAGTTCCTAGGACTTCATGGCTTGGTTTTTACTCTGACATGCACTGTCAATCATGGGACCTTATATAGACAGGTGTGTGCCTTTCCAAATCATGTCCAATCAATTGAATTTACCACAGGTGGACTCCAATGAAGTTCTAGACACATCTCAAGGATGATCAGTGGAAATAGGATGCACCTGAGCTCAATTTTGAGTGTCACAGCAAACGGCGTGAATACTTATGTACATGTGATATTTTCTTTTTTTCTTTTTAATACATTTGCAAAAATTTCTAAAAGACTTTTTTCACTTTGTCATTATGGGGTATTGTGTGTAGAATTCTGAGGAAAAAAAATGAATTTAATCCATTTTGGAATAAGGCTGTAACATAACAA
Source organism: Aldrovandia affinis (assembly GCA_029706075.1). NCBI lineage: Eukaryota > Metazoa > Chordata > Actinopteri > Notacanthiformes > Halosauridae > Aldrovandia > Aldrovandia affinis. Next base: position 1,328,755 of record JAINUG010000163.1, on the reverse strand, counting down.
AATGTGGAAAAAGTGAAGCGATGTGAATACTTTCCGGATACACTGTATATTGTCTTGGTTGGGAATTTATCCAGGAAACAAATAGTCACTGAATGGTTTATTGAGCATGAAAACAATGTAAACCACATGCCATGACCGCCTTAGTGGCCTTATCTCAACCCATTTGAACACTTATGGGAGATTTGGGGGCTGTGCCTGAGACCACCACCATCAACAAAATACCAAATGAAGCAATTTCTCATGGATGAACGGTGTTGCATCCCTCCAATAGACTTCCAGACGCTTGTAAAATCTATGCCAAGGTGCAATGGAGCTGTTCTTGCAGCTTGTGGTGGCCCAACGCCCTATTAGGGCACTTGCTTGGTGTTTCTTTTATTTTGGCAGTTAACTGTGCATTTGCCATCACTGTATTTTGTCAGATGTGTTGAGCTTATGGGATAATGTTCCTTAAAGCATCAGCATATCATGTCATACCTGACAGAAGGCAGTGCATCAGGCTGAATAAAAGAATGCAACACACGACAGTAGAAGCCTATAAGTGAGGAGAGACAATGAAGGTAACTAGCCCTCTTACAATTCAACGAAACTCTGAGGGCCGGCAGAATATGCCTGCTCACAATGAAGACCGATGCTTCTACGCCAGCGGAATGGTGTCAGATTCGATGTGCCATCATTCCAGAGCTGCAATTTACTCGAGGGGTTCTGTTGAATGCAAATAACGTTTTTTTCTTTTCAGCATATTCTTTCCTCCCACTGTTGATTAGGAGCACACTATCTGTGTAAGTCATGAGACCCTGTCAGGGGAATAGTAATGAGGAGACTAAATCTTACTTGACTATTGAAACTTGATGTTATATCGCAATGAAACCTGATGATTGATCAACTGTTATATATATATACAGTATATATATATATGTATATGTATACAGTGAGAAAGCAAGACAGAGAGAAATGTATGGAGGGATGTCATATTGTATATCTGAAACACATTAATGACAAGTTTAATTTGTAGCCACATGGATATAAGTGGAATGATCAGGCTTCCTTTAACCCTTCACACGTGTGACCAGGCTAATAAAGTCCAAATTATACTACTGCATGAGTAGTTTACCCTTTACTTACCATTCAGTGTGTACGGCGTTCCTATGTATAGCTTGAAATGAGTTCCCCCGCCAGGCACAGCCATTAGTGATTAATTGGAATTACCGGGCAGGCATTACTTAAAATGACTGTAGAGGCAGATTCATAAATGCATGTCCACAGTTTTTATGTACAAGCCAAACGGCTTCCCTGGGTTTTAATTTTCTCACAGAACCACCCCGGCTGCCAAGGAGCTGAAGCGTTTAGGAAAGGATGAATCTGTCTTAATTTGGTCTCGGGGGACCGTGAACTCACGTTATGCTACATATACGGTCAGAGGCCTGCCCTTGTGCTTGTGGTGGTCTGTGAATTTGCAGCGCATTTAGGATTTTAGGTACACTTTCAGTTTGGAGAGTGTGCACGTCTACCCTTCTCCATTCCTCACATTGCCGCGAGAACCGTACATCCGATTCACTAGCGTCGGCAGACCCGGTGGCAAAGCATACTGCAATGACCTAGTAAAACAAAAAGTAATTAAGGATGTAGGGTAACCGGGACAGTCATTCTAAAAATGATTTTCCCCTGAAAGGGTTTCGCGATACGCACTTTGCGTCAATAGGCCCGGGCCGGGGTATCAGTTAAAATAAGCAATGAGCCATTGTGCCCCTGAGGCCCGTGCTGTCCGTAATCTCGGCGAGACACTAGTCAGAGTGAGAGCACAAGCTGTTCTCCCAGGTAGCAACTATTGAGCTCCTTAGCATGAATTCAAAGGCAAGCCTTATCAGTGGGATTCAGAAATTGCTTCAGTTAAGAACCTGCCTGCCAAATCTTGCCCCCCCACACTGAAAATCTCTGGGCTGGTTCCAGGTTCCGTGAGCGCCCGCTAGCACCTGTTAATTAGGAAGAAACCGGGAATGACAGTATCTCCTCTGTGACAAATTGGATTAGAGGCATTCCTCCTGGCTGTTATTAAGATGAATCCACCATGTCCCTTTTTGTTAGGTTAAGTATGATCAAATATATACAAAATAAATAAATAAATAGATAAATAAAGGATGCAACAGTGCGCCAATAACTTGCCCTTCTGAATTAATTTTGCATTTGAAGACAAGTCATATTTTGACCACATTATGATTGCTCAGAAAAAGGACAGGTGATTCATTTGTATTTAATTTGTCTTTTTTTCAATAAAAATATCAATACATTCGACAGAGGCAAGCATGTATGCATTCGATCGTGCCCCTCATCATTAGAGGACCCTGTTTCATTACTGAAATATTAATGTCAGCCGCTGCACCAAGCAGTACACGCTTTCGACAGATGTGCAGGTGAATAGGTGTCTAGGGAACCGCCTGGGTAGCTGTTCTCTCACAGTAACAGAATATGAAACAGATTTTTCGAATTAATCCCTGATTACAGGTAGCCGGACTGTGCACAGAGTGTAACTGCATTAAAACCAAAATCCTGACTGTTGAAATTAAGGTCTGTGGAACAAATAAGATAGAAAGAGGATTTTGTCCTGAAATGTATGCACGATCTAATAAAAAATAAAGTGGTATCAACCCTACTCATATATAGTTTCAGCAGAAGTGAGTGCGTAACAAACTAGGGTATGTTACAGTTATAGTCACAGAGGCAGTGATAGCTAATGTTTTCATATCTTAACTCCTTCTATACAATTACGATATAGCACATCGCATAATGAGGTAATTTATCATATCGCATCTCAAGCACAGGGTATGGTCTTGACCCCAAAGCTTGTTTACAGTGAGCCAAATTGTATATTCGCCTACTTTCAAAATAAATTCAACAAAATCAAACAAAAAATGATAATTGTGCAAAACTTAGACATATTGCTTGAAGATTGATGATATTGAATTGATGATACAGCTATTAAGTTGGCAGTCGTTTTCTGGGGAATGGCTCAGCCCTTGTCGCACTTCACATGGCGATCCAGGCCGCTGAGCAGTAGCGGCGTTACCCCGTGTGTGCTACAGTGCTGTTGGGTAGTCCCTAGAGGACACGAAACAAACGCCTCCTTATGCGCACTCACATAATCTTCCTCAAGGGTATTATTAAAAGGCAGATTAGGGAAGGATTCCTCTGCCTCACAGGCATCAATGAGCCATAATGCCTGCTATATTGAATGCATTATCTATACAGCCATAAAGGAGGGATAAATGTAAATTGAAAAAGAAGAAAAAAGGAAAACGGGGGAGGAGTGGGAGAGCCATCTCTGTTGCCGCGTGTGTCTGAACCTTCTCGTGCTGGAACACTCAGGGCCAGTTTGCATATCAAATCAAAGGTGTGTGTGTGTGTGTGTGTGTGTGTGTGTGTTCTCGTCTACCTATCCAACAGGGGACCAAGGCGTCGTAAAGCATATCCACGAAGTGGGGACCTAGTAGCCAAGTGGGGACATTTTCCCACTTGGCAAATGCTTTAAATGATGCCCAAATTACCAGGTGGGGACCTACATGTGTGTTGGTGTGTAACTTTTATACTCAGTGCTTTCCCTGTAGGCAGTGTGCGTGTGTGTGTGTGTGTTTTGTGTCTACATATGAAAAGTAGTATATAATGGTTCTATTTATTTTATGTAGTTGAGATAGTGGACACATAGGTTTTGAATAATGAAAGCTGTTGCTGTCTCTTGCTGACTTGTGTGTGAATTTAAACGAGGCCGGCATCCACATGCTCTAACGCTAACATATGTGTATAGGCAGGAAAAAAACAAATAGCACAAACAACAATGAAAAGGAAACAACAAACAACTTTTTGTTTCTTTTGCCTGCCTACATATGTGTGCACATATGTCTCTTTGGGGATGTAGGTCTTGTATACATGTGCGTCCAACCACACATAAAAACAACTGCTTTTTCTTTTCTTAAAAAAACAAGAAGGGAATTTCATTCAAAGTCACATAGGGTTGAAGGATGCATATACAGATTCTGTATGAGGCAGTCCCTAATGATTCCTCCAACTGTTTATGGAGTGCAGATCTTTGGAGGCAAGGTGCAGTCGAACAACCGTGGCTCGAACGGCTAGCCTTACCGAAGTGCTTCTGAGTATCTGCCCGTGGGAATTCTGTTCATCCCATGTCGATGTTTAGGTCAATAACCGTCCTGCTTCTCCTCTACCATGACCCCCCCAGGGAAATCCTCTATCTGGGATCAACCCGGGCTCCCGTGTCCGCCGGTGCCTGCAAAGCGCTCCGCCAAGAATCCTGAAAACAGACCAGAAATGAAATCGATGAATAGAGCGAGTTGGCGGTCGAAGGCGGTTCGAGACGCTGTCCTCTGTGGCACCGTAGCGAGGAGGGAAACGATTCCTTCTTTGGTGGAGATGAGATGGCGAATCATTCCTTTTTTAAACAAATTCTCAGTTCGCTTTGCGGTTGTTGTGGCATGGGTTAAAAAAAACAACTTATTAAAAAAAAGTTAAAGGGAGAGAGAGAGGGAAAAAAAAATTGAGAGTGAGAGAAGCTGGCCGTTGTATTTTCTTCATGTCTGGGTAAGCAATCTGGCCATTGCCAGCTGGGCTATTCATCATGGTTATTACCTCTGAGGAGGATGTCCGAATCTCAGGGTCGACTCTCTCTGAGGCCCATCTCCCGGGAGTCTTTAAACTAGGCCAGTCAGGATGAAGGAGTGGCCTCCGTAATTCTCTGGCCGCTTACGGGTACAATTGTTTCAGTACCTTGTCAGAACTGCCGGAGCTTGACCTTACTCCACGCCTCCCACCTATCTCTCACTCCCCGCCCACGTACGGTGGGGCAGCGTGGTGATCGGAGTGATTCTAAAGGCAGATGAGTTGCTGTGGTTCCCAGATGCATTTCGGAGGCTCTGCAAATGTAGTTGTGGTGTGCCATGCTTGTTTTTTTTTTCATTTAAGGCAATAACTTAAAGTTATTAATGCCCCACTAATAAGAACATAAGAATACATAATGACGAGAACGAGCCGTTCGGCCCATCTAGGCTCATCATGTCTTAATCTAAAGAGTATCTAGTACTATATCTAGCCTGGACTTGAATAGCCCAAGTGTTTCTACCTCTACTACCTGACCTGGCAAGCTGTTCCAGGCATTGACAACTCTCTGTGTAAAGAAAAACGTCCTAATATCTGTGCGGAATTTGCCTTTAACTCATTTCCACCTGTGGCCTCTTGTTCTGCTGACACCACTTATCTTAAAACATCTTTGGTATTTCACTTTGAATAGATTGAGTGCCTTAAGTCTATCATCATAACTTTTACCTTTCATACCAGGTATCAGTTTAGTTGCCCTTCCTTGGACCTTTTCAAGACCTTCTATATCTTTCTTGTAGTGCGGTGCCCAGAACTGCACACAGTATTCTAAGTGAATTATTCTGATGCAAAAAAATATATGAAGATACAGCCTTAATTCAAGGCATTTTTACAGACAATATTTGGCACAAGTATGCCCCTTTGACTGGGGGCGGTGGGGAGTAGGGTTGTGCGGTTTCCTGATTTTCAAACCATCATACAAACCTTAAAAAAATGGTGTATGCAGTCATTGAGGAGGAGGGGTGAATAAACAACAACTTACTCTACCGTGGTACATTATCAGCAACGGTTTGGTTGTGTTGTGCGATATACAATGTGAAAAAATATTAGCATGCTAGCTAGCAAGGTAAATAGCTAGCAAGTTCATTTTCAATAAGTTAGTGCAATTTTGGTAGTAAACCTTTTCCAAAGAGATTTAGAAAACCATGATTGTGTCTAAAAGTAATGTTTGTTAGCAAGCACTACATCATCATTATTAACTGTCTAGCTAGCGGATGCTTGTAGCTAACATTAGCTTGTATCTATTGATCTAGCTGCTAGCTAACAAACAAAAAGACAGACTACTAGCACCCAGCTGTCAACCCAGCAGAGACTTGCTTGTTAGATTATATTTTAGCTACCCAGTCTGTGTCAGTGTAGATTTTCTTTTGAAGTTGTAAATTAGTTCTTACTATGTGGGCTTTGGGGAAGAGGCATTTGTTTGAAGAATACCTGGACAGTTGTTTTGGCTGTTTTTATTTTATCACTTGTGAGAGGCTGAAAGTGACAGACCTCTAGCAAAACCAGTAAAGTCAGTGTGTGTGTGTGTGTGTGTGTGTACGTGTGCGGCTATTTGTGTTTGTGTATATATGTTTCATCAGATTTTTTGTCAAGAGTTTTGCTTATCATAAAATGTATTGAGTGAATTGTCCTTTCAGGGATGCGCATACACTATTTGTGCGTGCACACACTTTCAGGTGAGTTAGAGCATGTCCACTCAGGAAGCGCCAAGAAGACGTACATACATAACTGTATTGTGAATGCTGATCCATTTTCTGCTGTCTCCTCCCGTACACTCTGATGAACTAATTGCAGCTAATCTGCCTAGCAGTAGTTCATTCCATCATTTAGACTGTCTGCCTACTGCTGACTAAGGGCGTGCATCGCCATTCTGACTTACTTGAGGTGGATTCGCTAACTTCCATTAACGTCAACCCTAGCGCCGCAATGCTCAAGACACATATTCACGTGCCTTTTTTTTCTGTTCTTAATTAAGTGCTGTGGATGAAAGTAATAAGATAGCAGCACATGGGTATACATTCAACACACTGTGCTGAAAGGTATTTTTCGCCCTCTTTGTGGATTGTTGTCAATGCATTCTTTTTAAAATTATTTATATAATATTGAACTGATTACGCTGCATGGCGACATTAATCGTACAAGAGCTGTAGAGACTAAAAGCAATGAAGAGGTTCACATCCTAAGCAACAACTGAAGATTGAATCCTGAAAATCTTTAAAATCTCAAGATATTTGGCCATTCATATTTAAGCCTTAGGAGAGTGGCTAAGAGGTAGGTGTATCATCAAGATGAGGGGTGGGTAAAGCCATTCAGATACCCTGTGTTTAGTGTATTAAACAAAGTTTTTAAGTGTATACTGTATTGTTGAATGTTTGTTTGCCTTTTATGGTCATTATTGCGTAAAACGTCTTTTGAATCTGCAAAGGCAGTTTATAAATAAAATATATTAGTATTATTATTTGCAATAATGTGTTCATACAAGATAGTTGTTGATAGATAGGATTATTCATGCAGTAATTATACTGCAACCCTGGTGTGGATGTAAGCTTCCAATTCATTGTTGTTAACCTTTTTTCCCTACACTTTTTTTTTCAACAGTGTCAACTGAAGGTTCACTGATAATTATATTGGTGCAACATGCAGCGATATAATTCTATACTGACAATGCCAAAGGCAAAATGAAGTAGCAGGTGTGTAGCACATTTTTGAATAAAATTATAGAACAAATACTGAGGAACTTTTTGCGGAGTGTGATGCTCAGACTACTGGTGGTGACTTTGAGCAAAGACATAATGGTCTCATTTTATCATCAATACCCATTCCTGGTCCTGGAGGGTCACAACCAGCAGGTTTCCTTTCTACCTCAGCAATTATGTGCTTTATTCCACTAATTATTGCCTTGATTTACCCCCCCCCTCCCTGTTCCTGCAATTGTTTCAGTGCTTAAAGTGAGGCTACTCAAATTCAGCCCTGGGCAGGCAGACTGGGGGGTCAATCTAGCAGGCTTTCCAACTCTCTTTTAACTGCTAATACTCAGAACTGAGGAGTGAAAGTAAATTTGTCAAGGCAATGATTAGTTGAATCATGCGGTTAATTGCCTGGCTGGAACAAAAATCCAGCCGACTCTGCAAGATCCGGAACCTGGTTTGAGTGACCCTGGAAATACAGCTGGATAGTACCCTTTCGGTAGCCAGACTAGACACAGTTAAATTAATGGGTTTTAATGCATTGTCTACAGTAATGGTGGTACTTTAGTTTACTTTTAATGAGGACTGATTACCAAACCAGCCACATGATCAATAAACCCATGTAATAATTAATGAAACGCAGATAATATGCAAATTCAATGATGTCCCTAAGCATTTCACATCCTCTTTTTTTTGGTACCGTTCACTGTTCAAATGAAATGTTCAGACAGATGTTTCATTGTTGTCCTGTCTGTGATACGCAAAATCATTGTATACATTTATGGCAGCATTACCGAGATCATCTCTGGCATGAAATGCATCAGAAATCGTCTATTTGAAATGCGTCAGGGTTTGAAAACGCAGACAAATGTCCTCCCTCACAGATGTGCATAGTTTATACAATGCGGTGCACACTGAAATTCTAGGGAGGGCATAGTCAGACCGATGTTTGCATGATCTCTAAATATTTAGATTTTCCAAAATGTAAGCTTTTAGGGACCAGTGCGAGCCCAGTCCTCACTGGTATTAAATAAGTAAAGGAAAAGTAATTCACGGCATAGGCATTGCATAGTGCAATGTTTTGCTGCCATTTTAATCATGACCAGATTAGAATATTTAAACAAGGACAGATTGTGACAGTACAAAGCTTAAACATATTTAAATATGATAAAACTATCTTATTTAAGTATGAATCTAATTGGAATTCCCTGATGTAAGAGTAAGAGGATCGTTTTAACATCTGTATATCATGGTAAAAACCAAACACTTAATTTACTGACAATTAAACTTTCATTCATATATAGACTGGCCAACCACCTCTTCAAACCACTCATAATTTCAGAGCCTTATGAAATCTACATTGTTGCAATCAAGACAATGAGTTGTAGACAACACAGCCCTCCATGTCCACCAGCTGAGAAGCCCTGATTTAGATCCTAAAGGCCCATTGCCTTCAGCTTCTATACCAGGGGTGGGCAATCTTACCCTGTGTGGGCCGGTGTAGGTGCAGGCTTTTGTTCCAGCCGAGCAGTAGCTCACCTGATTTGACTAATCAGCTAATCAAAGTCTTCAATCAGGGCTTTGATTAGTGGAATCAGGTGTGCCACTGTTCAGTTGGAACAAAAGCCTGCCCCCACACTGGCCCACAGGGTAAGATGGTTCCAGCCCCTGGTTCCAGCCACCCCTATTCTATACAGAAGCTGTCAAATATAGAAATAATCAAATATAGAAGAAAAATGCACAGCCCAAGTAGAATGAAATGCAGTCTTATTTGCTTTATTTTTAAAAAATCATGGTCAGCCTTCCAAACATTAAAAATAATGTATAGGTCCTGTTTGAAGCTTCTTTATTCATCCTACTGCTATAGCATGCATCTCCCAGCATGTTAGGTTGTGTTAAACACCTGTGTTTACAGGGTAATATTCTCCCCTCAGTGCAGGCCAAGATATGCGCAGCAGGAATGCCTCCTGGAACCATCATCCTGTTTAATTTACAGAGAAATCCCAGAGACTTATCAAAACATAGGGCTCATTCTAGTTTAGTCTACGTGTTACACATGCTAGTCCTGGGTGGTGTAGCATTTGTCTGCTTTCTTTAAGGGCCTATGTGGAAGTCTGAGAGAGAGGCAATGTACTGTAACTCTAATGGTTTGATAGCTATCTTAAATCCAGTGAACAGGGGTTACCCCCACTGATCCATAAACTGTCATCTCGCCACTACCTCTATAAATGTGGTTGTGAGATAAGATAAAATTTAAGGAGCGGATCCATAAGGTCAATTGAGCAAGAACAGCAATAACAATGAAAACAAATGACTGCGATGATAAGGACAGATATAGCAAGAGTGATAATGGTGATGGCAATACTGATCATTTGTATCACAAACAGTTCATAATCATAATTTAAATCCAATAAGTTTAGTAACGCCAGTACATTGCATATGATGTGTAAATGCAAAGACTTTTGACATCTGACATTATTATAAATCTTGTGTGGTTAGAGCAAACTGGTCCCTTCAAAAGTACTGTTCATTTGGAAATTATAGTATCAGTGCATATACTGAGGTAAGGGATACTGTTGATTGCAATATTTGTACAATACTAAGAAGTGACATCGTCGAAAAATAGATATTAGACTTTTTATAGTATGGATACATGTATTTACAGTATTAAGCCCTTTTTAGCTTTTGTACTGTAACTTCCCTTCATTGTGTAGCCATGCAACAGCCCTTGTGTGTGTAAGGGCAAACTTATACAACAGATTGCTGTAGCAGGTCTACATCTCTATAATGCTTGCAGCAAAGATATGGTCAGTTACTTACTGTACAGTGGATGAGACCACTTGTAAGGCATACAATGAGATACCCATATGTGCAGATGACAGATTAAATGGTACTTTACATTCACAATTTATGTCCTAGCTGTCAGTCTTTCCATTTGCAAAACACACATCAGCCATCACACATGCATATGCCTGCAACAGTATAAGCACCAATGTGACAATTCAAACTCATGGAAGATTCAAAAGAGCATCAACCAAAATCAATTTTTAATTTAGTTTATAATTTATTTCCATGTGTTATGGGGTGGAATAGTATGTGCCCTGTGGTCCGCAATCAATTCCTGACCATGACAGTGCTGCCTGTAGCTGGCACCCCCATGTGGCAGGGCATTATCGGTCTTGGAGTCCGCTCAATGAGGGGTTTCAGGGTTTATCACCTGACCCAAAATGGCTGCTGTGCATAAGCCAGCTGGGTGCTACACATTGGTGGTGATTGAGTTGAGTTCCCGCACCCCCCTTCACTGTAAAGTTCCATGAAAAGTGCTATATAAATGCAATCTATTATATCATTATGATTATAATTATTACAATTATTATTATTATTATTAATATTACTCATAACAACAACAACAATAATAATGATAATTTATGATTATGTCCCTATGTTATTATTAAGTTGCCTGGCACACAACTTCTGGTGGATGGACACTTTATAAATAAAGTGGAGGACACATGGTCTAGGTTTCACCTTTCCAAATTGGTAGAGGACATTGCAGTAATTGGTTAGGCATTGAGTTATGACTAGACATTCCAAATTCGTGGATGTGGTAAAAAAAAATTATATATATATATATATATATATATTTTTTTTTTTCAATTTTACCTCAGCTTCATCTTTAAATCTTCTGTATAGCAGTTACATATTGTGATCCTGTCTGCAATTTCAAGGGTGCTGCTATTATCTTAATATTTCAAAATTGTAGTAGACCATTATCAGTGACACAACCATTAGCGAGAGTGTAAATGTCTGTGAAGAACAAAAAAGTTATTTATTTGAATATTGTCTTGGTCTGGAAAGAACACAGCATATATTTGAGTCAGTTCTACTGCTATTGTAATCAATAATCCTATAAGAAAATAAAGAACAATGTTGCCAAACGCTGTCATGCTTCATGAGGCTGCAATCACGTCCGACCTGCAACGCCCAGAGCTAGTCTTTTCTCAGTCGGCTTTCTATTCATGTAAAACAAATGAACAGTCATTGATTCTCTCAGAACTACAGAAACGTGCATAAAAAAGGTTTTAACAAGAATTTAAAAAAATCGATGGAATTTTGATGGTAATTAAATGGAATAGAAGATGTCTGGTTAATTGATTATTTGTATTAATTATTAAATTAGTAATAAAAAAATCCTAGGGAAATATCGGGCCAAAAAATCATTGTGTTTACCCACACACAGCACATACCAACACTTTTTATTTGTATGGAAATATGCACCTAGTGTACAAAGAACAAAAATGTAAAAGCCGTCATCTCCGAATGTCGAGGTCAATGGCCAGTATTCAATCAATTTAGTCCTTGGCTTTGACTTACAAATAAATGCCTGTATTATTTTTTTCACAGTCAGTTTTCAGCTCACCAAACTGTTTGTGGAGAAAAAACAACAACATTTGCATTTATTTGCCGGTAAAGTTAAAAACAAAAAAATGAATGGCCAATGGCACTGAATCTATGGAATCTACCAAGCCTCAGAGTGACACCTCCACACCTCCAACAGAGACGGCTCATCGCCACGGATGATCCGTCAGATCCGTCTGAGTCGGTCATGGAGCCCTAACACACTATGATTATTAAAAATAAGGTTCTCTAGAACATATTCACCTGCGAGCTGCGGTGTCTCGGCCCACTCCCTAAACGGCTGCGCCAACAGCCCGCACCTTGAATGTCAGCTAAGATGAAATTGCACTTTCGTGACCCTATCTACCAAGGCCCCTCTGGCATTTTTGAATATATTGTCGAAAAAATAATAGCAATTAAAAATAAACCTGCGATGCCATTTAAGTTCATCTTAGCCTAGAGTTAACTTTTTTTTTTGCCAATGTTTATCCGTAGACTCGCACGGATGTGTTTGCCCATACAAACAACCGAAGGAGAAATGCTGTGAAAGCCAATGAAGTATGGTAGAGTGTAGAGTAATCTTGCTAAGCCCCTCTCAGCTACTTTAATGCTATTCCTTACCTACAGCGCTACTGCGCTTGCACAAAGGGAAGTTGAGGCGATGAAAAGCACCTGGCATGGATAGCGTAATCTCCCTGCTTTAAACACTCGAGGTGGAGAGAGCATCCCTTCAGCCGCAAGCCGTGCCAAACGGATTGATTTATGCTCCTGCTGAAACCGACATGCGCTTGCCGGAATGGCTGCCGACCAGAGAATTTGCTTTACGCAGAGGAGACACTTACAGGCATAAACATATTGGACAGTCGAAATATAATGAAAAACATTTAAACGTCAGACACGTCTTCATAATTCATGAAGTGAAGGCTACAATAAACCACTTTCGGCTCTGGGCTACTGGGTTGTTTGGTTTGAAAAGGGTGGAATTCTGATTAAGGGGTGCTGAGAGAACATAGTTAAGTGCATTTCACTGTGTGGGTTTTAAGCACATTTTAGTTCTGCATATTCTCACCTGAGATAACTTGTGAAATGGTAAGTGCATTGCTGCATGCAGTGAGATATCAATTTAGTCTGTAGATGTGTCTAAAACTATGACGAGCCTCTGTAATCCTTGATAAAGAAGGACTCTTTGCTCACGGGCTCTCCTGGTTCAATAGTTTGCTCACCTTTTACCTGTTTGTACTAACCATCAGAGATAGTTCAGCGATGCCAATATGTTTTTGAGACTATTATAGGCATGTCCGGATGAAGTCAGTCCCAATGATTTTAGTCACAAGTCATAGACCGAGTATTTTTAATGTAAGCTATAAATGGGAACGTATTTGCAGTATAAAGCAGACAACAGACCCTCTAGCATTATTCATCCACTGGATCCAAAACAGGTTGAAAATGAAATAAATAAATAAATAAACATCACAGCATTGGTAAATGTCAGCATTATTATGCAGACTGAGAGTGCACCCATAGTTTTTTAATATGAGGCAAGAGTTGCCACTTCCAATATGGAAATTGTGTAAAAGTGCCTGCCTCCTTGTTCAATTATGAATGAAGCACAACTACTCAGACAGCCATTGTTTCAACTCTGATTTCACGTACAAGAAAGATGTGATTCAGGAGTGCCCTTTACACAATGAGCTTCGTCGTGGGCTGATGCAGGTGCATTCAAATTATGTTGTTATCATATTGGCTCATTTTGGATGGATCCAATGAATGATTATGAAACATAATATGCATTAAAATATATTCGAGGGGGTCCGGCCCCCACGTGGTGTAACGGTAAAGGCACTTGCCTGGAGTGCAAATTGCCAGCTGTGGGCGGGGTTTGTTCCCCGGCTGCGCCAGCCCGATTCTGGCTGGGAGCCCCTTTTGGGGGCGGCGGTTGGCCGTTCGCCCCAGAGGGAGGGGGAAGGGAAGCCGTCGCATGCAAAGTAACTCTGTGAATCAGAGTTACAGTCGACAGCTTGGCGAGTTCCAAGGTTCCAGGTTCAGCGCCTTTGTCACTGCCGGTCCCAGAGTTGCAACGGCAAACTCGTAGCATGAGGGAAGGTTTTGTTGAATTAGAAACAGGGTACAATTGGCTACCAAATTGGGATAAAAATGGGAAAAAATCTGAAACAAATTAACTAACAACAACAACAACAAAAAACATATATATATACAGTACCAGTCAAAAGTTTGAGTACACCTGCTCGAAACTAGGTTTATCTGATAATTGACAATGTTTTACACCGTATACGTTTCTTTAAATACTTGAAAATTACAAAAAACACATGTAATGATAAACAAAAGGAACATCAAAGCAATGTTCAATAAAATGTAATTGAAAATTGAAACTTGGATTCCTCAAAATAGACACCCTTTGCTGTGATAACAGCCTCACAAACACCTGATATGTCTTCCCAGCTCTCCTGCTGCAATTCCCAGAGGCACTTGTGGGTTGCTTTGCTTTGACTCTTCTGTCCAGTTCATCCCATACCAGTTCTATGGGATTGAAGTCTGGACACTGGGCAGGCCAGGTCCTTAGTTTGAGTTGTCCTTCACGTTCCCCCTTCACCAGATAGTTCTTGCACAACTTCAAGGTGTGTTTCGGGTCGTTATCTTGCTCAAGAATGAAGGAGTGCCCGCTTAGCCGTAGTCCAGATGGAAGGTGTACTCAAACTTTTGACTGGTACTGTATATATATAAATATATTCTAAGGCACAGACCATTGGAGGTAACAAATGCAGGAATGTCAATGAACAGAGTCAACATACAAATTTGTGTGCAACAGTCAACAATACGGGTGATGCATTGACTGTGGATTGACATGATTCGAAAGCACATCCACTACGTACGATATTAATATGTTTGATTGATGGATCTCCAGAACAACACGTTTTTGCATCCAAAACGGCTGCTTAGACACCTGGATTTTAACATTGCCAGATCAGCTCCTGAACAATACAAAATGGCTCAGCGATTAAGGCATCGGAGCCGATTGCACACGGCATGTTCAGCACATTTAGCACTCATGCTTGAGTGCGATACATATTTCCAACAGAGAAATATAGGCCGTATTCATGTTGATGCCAGGCTGGTTGCGATCACTGATAGCAGAAAATGGAGGAAAGCTAAAAAAAAAAAAATAAAGCTACATTTTTCTGTTGACAATTTGCTGCCAATTGAAGTAACATGGGTTGTTTTGTGTGCTACTGCAAGCTTCCATTTTGTCTGTCTGTTTCATACAAGACCAGAGTGCTATGATTGCTTCCAGAACTAAGTGTAACAGCTGTCAAACCTTATTGGCTGTCCTGAGCATTTACTTGATACAAACAAAAGCTGGCTTTGATAGATAGCAAAGTGCAGCCACCCTGATTGTGGGCGTTGGGCCACTGATCAACAGACATGGAACATTTTAGTTTTTTTCCCCAGCATTCATTGTGGTAGTCATCATTGCTTTTTTTGGCGTTGATATGTTTTACACAGGCAATGCTCACCTGTGTTGATACTTTACGTGTCAGAATTTTACTTTACATCTGGGGTCAGTAGATGGGATCCAGGGATCCTCAGCAAAATCTAAAACATATATTTACAATATTCTGTTGCAGAATGTCCCTATTTTACTAAGTACATACTTTAGAATTTGAGATTAAATAAATCTGGTTTACAGATATTTAAAGACATAACTACTTTGCCGTAGTAATATTAGTCATAAATATAAAGTGCATGTTTGATATAGTAGATGCGTTGTGTAAAAAATACGGTTTTAGACATATTTCCATGCACTGTCATGTTAAATAGTCACTGTTTTGCAGTTTGAAGTGGGAGTGAATTAAGGTGTTTGAAGTTGAAACTGATTTTCATGGACCTGACCCAGAGAGGTGTCATTTAATGGTTGCTGCCATATCCATTAGGGACCCATTGCACAGAACAATAACTTTTCTACCATATACACCTCAACACCTTCCTTAATAGGGAAGTTATGTAAAATAGAAAATTCTTACATTGTATATAATCCTTGCTGCAACCACTGAGAAAAGAATGCAATAGGAATTGAGGTCGTTTGGATCTCTGAAATGTTCACAGTTTTGAAAGTGAGGTTAACATACACCAATTTAAAGAATTTGAGTCATTTATTGCTTGGAATTGTTACTTACATAACAGAATATTTTTGAAACAGACTACTCATTTAGCAGCTATAAACCTTTGTTTAAATTAACCAATAATCAAACCAATGGTGATCACAATCTCATTAGAACATATTTTTTTTCTACATTGGCTTGTGTGCACTGTGATGGTTTTGAACTGGCCCTTCTTTATATCACACTGTTGATTTTCCCTCATTGTGTTCTTTGAGACTTTTGAGCCCCACTGTCTAATTTCAATAGTATTTAGAATGTTTTTATCAATATAAACTGTGATTCATTTTGGTTTAAAGCTGGCCTTTTTGCACCAGTGATAATAAACAGCTGCATTTTGAAAAAGTGTAATTGTGTATAATACTTCCAGTTTCATATAGAATTTGGTCGACTGGTCTGAAGTCCCTCCAGTCGCTTTGGATATCGACTGTATATTAGAGAGGTGAAGCGGAAATATAACAGAACGTTAACTTCAGATGCTTGCTGAGATTATTATTAATATCTGCAGTGCAAAATGGTACAGCTTTCAAGTAAAAAAAGATTCATCTAAATTAATTAAAATAAATATATATATATATATATTATTAGCCATTTGATAATATATGGCTGTGAGCCATGCGTGGTCCACAAATGAACCATTCACAGGTCTGCTGTCGCTCACCAGCTAATAGGAGGAGATGAAAAGGAATATACCTGCCATTTGAAAAAGGCTGATAAAATGATCTTTGTTGATCTCTGCAGCTGGCAACACACTGGCATCCCAGGAAAAAAAGAGATTCCCCTCATGTTCACGGAGATCAACAATGAACAACTCAAAATCCAATGTAAATCTAATCAAAATCCGTTGCCAGATGCTGTGAAAAAGTCGCAGAAGTGCCAGATCCGAGTTAAGTTTTTAAGATGAAGAATTTCCACACTCTGCTCGACTCAGCTTCTGTGCTGTTGAATTCATGGCCGATGTAAAATATTCCAGTCCATTCAAATGATTACTCCTACATATAATGCCAAACCGCTGGAAAACCAATTATACAGAAACTACACAAGTTTTGTTTTATGTGCAATGTAATTATTTGTTTGTGGTAATCTGTCACAGCCCACGCACAGCCATATGTGAGAAAGGCAAATGAAAGGTTGCAGTTGTGCTTGTGCGTGGTTGTGTACGTGAGGTAATGATGAAGGTTGATATCTTACTTTTATAACATTTTGTAAAATATTTTGTCGGTTGTACCCACAAAAAGAGCTCTCATTCTATCACAAAAAGGTAAAAGGTTAAAGTCATTTTTTCTGATTTCAGTAGGAGGTTCGCCCCACACAGTTAATAATGCATAGAATAGCTTCCCAAGACTCAAACTACTGGCAGCGACCCTTGGGGTGTTAAAGACAAAGCTTGACCCAGCGATGGATGCACTTTTCACAGTAAGCAAAATAATGAGCCGAACTGCGCTGGATAGGTTGATCTCACACAAATAAATATAAGTACACAAATAAATATATAATACATAACTAAATACATACTGAGCCAATTTAGTCCCAAAATTTCAAGTTTTGAAATGGACAATCAGTATTAGTTGCGGCTGTTATCTTTATAAACTCTGCTGTGTTATGCAGTTTTTGAACAATACGTGAAATTGGATCAGTAAAATGAACTCCCCTTTCAGTGTTCTATACATGTCATTAAAGTTATTTTGTGTATAGTCCAGCATCAGACTGTAAAATTGAGCAGTATTGCTCCTCGGTGTTGTGAGCCACACTGTAAAGTTAATAGGTAATTTTCTTCCTCCTCATTGTGAGGGTGGATTCATTTTGATATATATATTTTTTTACCCCATTTGAGTTTCTGATGCTTGGAATAGCAATGACTTGTTTAAACTTCATAAATGACCGCATGTTCTCCGAGTTTGAATCTTTCCTCGGTGTCCATGATTGAATGATAAACGACTTCACGGACAAGGAACCGATGTTCGCGTATGCAAAGTTCCGCCCGCTTTCATTCAGGCCTGGCACATGATCCGTCCAGGAGAGGGAGAGGTAATCCTTTCTCATCTTGAGCTGTGCAAATGTCAGTTGAGCGAGACGATTAAACAAAGGCACTTGCTGAAATATATGCAGGAGTGAAATTTTAATGCCACAGTGACTAAGAATATGAGACCGACCATCTTTTTTCAAAATTATTTTATTATTTATGTACCTAGGGTTTATGCAATGGGTAAATAGAGTGTTATTAAGTCTGACGGTGTGTGCGCATGGCACCTTGATCTAACGCATGGGGAAAGACAAACCTAGAAATATCGTAATAACAGGAGCTTCCATTTATTTAAAATGCACTGTGTTCGCACCAGTTTCCAAATTTAGAATGGATCTCAAATATATGTGCACCTGCACATGTACATTGCAGCTCGGTTATATAGAGGACAAGATTAGATCTTGGCTTTAACCATGTTCATTATTTTATATAAAAATGTATAAATAAATGAAAATTGACATCAAATAAAAAGGAATTAAGGTCACAACCTCTTTTACAGTCCATTGTCTAACTCTGCGACAGAGAACATTGGCGTGTTAACAGAGCCAGAGTACCTTACTGCTGTTACAACACATATATTCATGGTTGTGTGTGGCCAGTCAGTCACGTCATGCAAGTGAACTGGAACATGCGGTCGATTACAATTTACCCGATCGCCAGAAAGCCTTGCCCAACATTAAAGTATTAAAACACAAGGGCTTGCTTGTTTCCTCAGACACAGCCCTCTGCCAGCTCAGATCATTTCTTTTCTATGAGCAGCAGTTTTTGACCTTCTGTGATTGTAAGTCAGCGACAGCCACTCAGGGAGTCCCTCAGGGTTCTGTCCTTGTTTCACTCTCTATTTTTTGTGTGTGTCCACATGCTCCCTGCGGGCCATCATGCTTCATCAGGTCCCATCTCTACATAGATGACAACACACAGGTTTATATTCTTCATCGTGCTGGCCTCTACCCTCACAAATTGGCGGCAAACAATTGAATCGTGACAAAACTGGACCTTTTTTTTGTTGTAAACTCTCAATGTCACTGCTAGAACCCAGTATCAATGCTAGAATGCCCCTTTTGGTTAGGGGTAATTCAACTATATGTCATAACTGACAGTAAGGTATCCTTCTGTTGCTCGCTTTGGAAAGCTTATTCATATGTTGACCATGCGTAGATGCAGAAGAATGAGTACATGTTTTTGTCTCTGACCTCTACTATTGCGCTGTGATGCTTACAGGCATCCGTGTTAAAGTACCCGACAAGCTCCAGCGCGCACTAAACTTCACAGTCTCTGAGTTTTCATTTGAAAAGCAGCACAGCGCCATGTCTTTCCAAACTTCAGTCATGCTCATCAAGGACAATGCAGAGTCTCCTGGCTCACATGTAATGCGGTGTTATTTAGCTCCTGTGCCTGTACACTCCTGCCCATGTCCTTAGATCTGCTGGCTGTAGGCATATTTAGGTATAAACCCCTCATTAGATTGTGTGATTGTGTATTGGGATGGCAGGTATGCCATCTGCAAAGTTATAGATTGGTGGGGCATACCCAATACCTATATTGAACTGAGAAGTTGTCCCTTTTCAGGGTTTCCTACATAAAGTAATTAGAATGGAACCTCAGTCCTCACAAACATTAACTTTTTTTTTCCTTCTTAATAATTTCTTTCAGAATTTCCTTCTGCTTTTCTCCCAATTTGTTGGCCAATTGTACCTTCTACTGATGAAATTACCCCCGAGTCCACCGCCTACGGGAACAGCCGCTAGCATGGGACCACCAGTAACAATGGCGACAAGCCGCCTTCTTCGAGACAGAATTTGCCTAGCCGTTGCCTGTGATTCTGATACACACCCACAAGGAAGCTTTCTGTGCATGTGGCAAGTCCGTGCTGGCTTCCCTCCCCCTGGGGCAGACAGCCAATCGCCACCCACAAGCAGAACTCCCGGCCAGAGCCGGCCAGAGCTTTTGTACTGTCTGCGCTTAATTAAACACTCAGGATTCAGATAAATGTTTTATGTATAGCCACACAGAAAACCCAAATGTGGTCCATTTGGCACTTTTTCTTTTTGCTTCTTCTTCCTTTCTCTCTTATTTGTAGGAAACATGGGGTAGCATTGCTTTATGATAGGACAGTGCTTGTTTAATGTGTGTGAGACATATGGATTTATTGTTTGTATTGGCTTCATTTTGATATTAATTTGCTATGCAGACAAATTATAAGTGTGTATTTACAGATGGGTAGAGAATATATGCTTTGTGTTTGAGAGTAACTTGGATTTTTTGTTGTTGAGATTACATGTGATCTATGTATAAATCACAGATTTAAGATATTAATCTTAAATACACCTGAATTAAATCTACAGATGTAATACAGTAGATCTAAAACAGTCAAATCTATATTCTTGTTCACACATTGTTAGCTGACCATGATGTTGATCGTATTATCGTCATGGCCAAAAATATTGGCACCCTTGCAAGTTTTTCTAAAAAAAAACATATTTTTCTCAAAAATAAGTTTACTTTGACAAAAGTATTTGGTCTCCGCAATTCTTTATTTCACTGTTAATACTACAGAACCCTTTAAATCATAAAATAAAAACATAAATGGCATTGACAAAATGATTGACACCCTAGATTTACTATTTGGTAGGACAGCCTTTGGAGAAAAAATCTCTGCAATCAAGCGCTTCCTATAGCCATTAATGAGATTCCTACACCTCTCTACTGGCAGTTTGGCCTACCCTTCTTTTGCAAACTGCTCCAGTTCTCTCAGATTTGAAGGGTGCCTTCTCCCAACTGCTGTTTTCAGATCTCTTCACAGGTGTTCAATAAGATTAAGATCAGGAGTCATTGCTGGCCACTCCAGAACAGTCAAATCATTCCTGGGCTTTTGGATGTGTGTTTTGGGTCATTGTCCTGCTGGAGGACCCATGACCTTCGACTGACACCCAGTTTTCTGACGCTGGGTAGCATATTTTGCTCCAAAATGCCTTGGTAATCCTCTGATTTCATGATGCCCTTAATACGTTCAAGGCGTCCAGTACCAGAGGCAGAGAAGCAGGCCCACAGCATAACGCAGTACACTTATAGAGCAATTTCCACCCATTACTGAGGGCTATTTCATGTTAGGTATCACATGTTATTGTACCTACAACAAAAGAAAAGCTAACAATACATTTACCTACAATTACTGTATGGTATGTGGCACCAAAATATATTTCAGAAAAACACAAAAATGCTGTATCATATCTAGCAGAAAATACAAGATCTAAATGTGACTGCGCTGGATTTTTTGCTTTTATCTCCCCTCCCCATGTCATCTGTTGTTCTATGAAATACTGAACCGGTTTGCCGGTTTGGTTCGCCTGTTCGCCATGTAAATGCAAACCTGGAGATGAGAGGCACCGCACAGACAGCGACGCAAAAAAGGGCCACATTGGGCCCCGGAGGCAGAGCCGCACAGGGCTGAAGAAGCATTTAAAACTGGCATTTAGATGGTTTATGCAGGTCCGTCTGTGTGAAATCGCTTGTGAGCAGCCTGCAGAGCTATCTATCGCTTGAGTTTAATAGGCTGCGGTGGCTCGAAGATGCTGGTGGCTAGATTGCCTGGAAAAGTGACGATCAGTGAGGTGGAACTCTCATGGGACACTTTGGAGACGCATCTCAATACTTTCTCTGTCAGTTCTGACACACCTGTCATTGTGTGCATGTGTGTGTGTGTATATGTGTGCATGTTTGGGGGGGGGGGGGTGGTTAAACCATTCACATGGATACAATGAAATATGTAATGGCTTTTCCCAACTACTGGAATTTCTTCCAATTTCTGTACAAAAGACAAGAGACATACGCATAGCTTACAGGTATTTTATTATTGACGTGTGATGGTCTTAAACGTAAGAGCAAACTATTCTTTGATTGGACCATTATACCACAAGCTGAATAAGGTGAAAATCCCACTGGAGTGACTCAATCTCTGCCAGAGGCCTTGGGCCATCGATCTGTCGAAATGAATTATACCGCTGATTCTTTGAGCTCTCAATTTTTTAATAAAGAGGTGTGAAGCAGAAGAAGACAGACCCCGTCTAGCAACAAAGATATGCTGATCGGAATTAAGATTACTTTACCAGGGTGGCCTTGTGCCATCAACCTGTACCTTGGAATGCACAGGAGAACTGATTTGTGATTGCTGCAAGAAAGAACAACATGTCAAATGTGACTATGCAGGGGATGTAACATCTTGCAACTAACTGTGAATGTCAAAAAATGTACACCAATTTAAAGAACGGCAACTCACACCCAAACACACACACATTTGTGCATGCTTTCTTATTGCGTGTGTGTGTGCATTTGCTTGCTTTTTTAAAGAAAAGAAAAGCAAGTAAGCATGGAAATGCAGGCACTTGCATAAGCACAGCTATCCACGCACACACACCAACACACACACACACTGATATTAGCTCAAATTCAGAAATCTGATCACAACCTTTAATTGATGTCACATCCAATGGTCCTCACACCTGTTGTGTCAGCCTGTGACCAGCAGGCTTTCCCCATTCCACCGTGTGAGTCCCCGAGGTACACGTATCACCTCAAATCAACTTTCCAGGTGGGAAATAAATTTGAAATCAGGATGTGGCACAGGATGCACAAGCAATTAAACAAGAAACAGACCCACCAAATGTCTGATGTGATGCCAGAACCTTATGAGGAACAACAGAGTCTAAATTGTGATGTAATGTGTTGCAATGAAGGTAAAGAAAACAACAGACAAATAAATAAAAGTGGTGACACACTGCGAAATAGGAGGCCACTTATAGCCATGAGGTTCTGTCTTGGACAAAAGTAGTTTTGTTTGCTATTCCAAATTGTTGAACTTGATGGAACTTCAGTGGCACAAACAAAACTTCCAGTGCCAGTATATGATACCTGTAGATAAGAGTGTTATACAGTATTGCAATCATCTTATAGGCCTTAGAGAAATAACACGCCAAATAAGGCACTTTAAAGGTCTTGCCCAAATTCCCCTATCTGAGATCTTATCAGGCCAGGTGTAGTTGCTACAGTTTGAAATAAGTCTGGGACAGGTCAAGAGTGGCATTGGGGTTTTTTTTGTGTGGATCGCACTGAGCAAACCCAAAGAGAGGTGTTTTAAGTGTAGCTAATATAACTATGTTATACTAGTAGCAGTAGTAGTAGGATTCATCATAATAATACATTATTACATAATAATAATAATAATAATATGTGTTCTCATTGTGCTGAATCACTAGCAGCGGTGAAAGTAATGTAAGCATGCAATTCTTATTCTTATCATCTCACAGAAGTCATGACAGAAATTAACAGTGAAATGAACAGTTAAAAAATGCTGATCCCATTCTTAAAGGCTAGCCTAACTCAATTTCAGTTCATCAATAAAGAATGAATCGCATCACAGTTAATGATTTTGCACTGATGTAATTTATATTCTAATGTAGCACATGCCATACTTTCAAATTATACAGAATTATGTAATTTGGGCGAAATGTCATGTAAAATTGTCTGTGGGATATACTTGCAGAAATTCAGTGTCTGGATGCACGTTAGCCGACTTTGTACGACTGCAATTAAATCAGTAGCTAATGCAATTAAACAATCTATTATGTCTGGTATCAAATCATTTTACCATGGACATTGGATTTTTGCCACTTCCACAGCAGCATAAAGCAGTCGACTTGTTTGTGTTGTGTTTCTGTACTTACAATTTTCCAATGGCATAATTGTAAGCTGTACTGAACATACTATCTGTAAACACAAATGCTTCATTCAATGAATTCATTGTTCTTTCAACAAAGAGTCAACTCAGAAGAAATATGAATACATAAATATCACTTATTTATAAGTATATAGAGGCCAGCTGGGAATCCAATGCTGGCTGATTAGATGTGACACTGGATGAATTAGCAGAGCCAATTCCGTTTTTTTTTTTTTTTTTTATATAATTAGTGGCAAAATATGTATCTTTCATGCAGCTCTGAGAAGAAATTATGATCATTGTTTTGAGAGATTGTTCAAATATTTAACGACTGTTTTATAAATAAACATTTTTGGATGTGCCCATCAGTATTAAATGCTGACTATGGCCCACCTGGGCTCAATCATGCCCACACCACCTGGCCAGAATAAATATATAAATAGGTACCAGAAAGGGTTTGCAACTGATCAATGTACAATATTACATATTAAAATAAGCCAACATAGATTTTGTTTTATTTATTTTATTTAACCTTTACTTAACCAGATTAGTCTCATTGAGATTATAAATCTATTTTTCAAGAGAGACCTGGCCAAGCACGCAGCAATAGATTACAGACACTACAAAAATCACAACATTTAACATAAAAGCAAACAAGCAACAATGTTCAAAGTTTCACATCTGGTTACACAAGAGCAGTCTAAATATTTGGTGTGACTAAGGGTCAGAGCAGATGCACAACTCAAACACTTGTACTTGTACTGTAGTTAAAGCTGCACTAGCACCATTATGCCTCAGACTCAAACCTAAAGAACTCAAAGGGTAATAGTCCACCATTAAAAGCTATTGCAGTGGCTGCCTTCATGCGGCCAACAGACCACATTGGGGTTAATTTATGGCCAGTGCTCCGCTCCCGGACGTGTGCAATCAAGCGGTTAATGATGATTGCATTACAGGGAATGTTGCATAGCTCTGCACAAGTTGAAAATTGGTCAAGCCTGAAGCTTCATATTATCAGTTAACACCCAATGCTTTGTGATGACCGAACTTTGCTGGACTTGCACTTCTCTTGAAACTGGATGAGCCCATGCCAAGTTCTTCATCAATCACGATGCACGATCCACGATCGGTTCTGTCAGGAATGCGTCGAAAGCTCAGAGAACAATATAAATGGTGCGGAAGCTCAGTTAGCACATAATGTTACATTTTTATTAACATATTTTAGTTACATTTTTGGTGCAGTAACATATTTTATGTTCTCCCGTGTCCGCGTGGGTTTTATTTTCTTCCCATTGCACGTTAGGCTAATTCTAAATTGCCCATTAAATGGTGTGTGTGCCCTGCGAAGGTTGAACGCATGCTGCGGCTCCAGCCCCCCGCGACCCTGACCAGGAATAAGCAACTGGATGGATGGATAGTTATTTTTTTTGTTATTAACCCCACCGTTAATAACAAACCTCAAACCTTTTCCACCTACTTTCCTCAACATTTTAAACAAAATCACGAGAACACAACTTTTACAATACCTAACCTTTGTGTGAGGCACTTTACTGAGTGAATCACTTTCTTACATTTTTTCAATTAATTTAAAATCAAATGGTCAATTAGACAATGTTTTTGATATATGATAGATATTAGAATGTCTCCTCAAATTCCATATCAGAAATAGCATTCAGTGTGTACATTCTGACCGTCAACCTATATTAAGCATGGTTTCTACATCTTGGCTACTTCTGCTTCCATTCATTTCCCATCAATTTGTTGGGGCTTGGCTTGAATTCAAGACAACAGTGGCAGAAGAGCAATTTAATCAGCGGGGGAAAAGCAAAATTCTAATCAAACTGCTATTTATTCACATATATTGATAAAACTCATTTGCACTTGCAGAGTAAGTACCATTCTCCAATAAAAGGACTTTAGAATTTAAACCCATCTCTTTCTATCACTCACACACACACTACATTTTAGCTCACAGTCAGATAGGGATTTTAAGATCTCCAAAACAAGTACGTGGGCAGATTGTTGTATATCAATGGCACAGGCCACTAAGCTCCCAAATCTCCAACAGCTATTCAAATTGTGCTACTTGATTAATGCTATAGATCTCAAGCTTTCAACCCTATACGATCGGAAGTCTCCACTGAGCTGTTAAAGTGCAACTTTCAACCACTGCTTTAGCACAGAGTTTTGACCTTGTGTCTACTATTCATTGATCTTCATAGGGAAGCAGTTGATGTATATACTCTGTGGACTGCCATTAAAATGTGAAAAGCTTACATTTTAATTGCTGAAATGAAAGGAGGAGACACATCAAAAGAGCTACATGATTTGTTTGTGTTCAAAAGGCATTTTCCACATTCAATTAGAGACGTTCTATTCTTCCATAATGAAAGCAGTGCCCCACAGACAGGGCAGAAAACTGTGCCATATGATTTTAGAATAGAGAATACATAATTACAGCAAAAATTGTGTTATTATGAAAGAATCATCTTTGAGCTTGCATTATTTTCACGTGAATGTTTTTTTTTTTTTTTTTTTTTTTTCAGACGCGGATTTGCAACATGATGTTTCATTATCCACAGGAGCTCATTCAGCAGCACATACACTCCGTCAAGTGTAAAGTGAGAAGTAAGGAATATCATTTGGGAAGGACTCCCCTGACAGTCCAATTTTCTCTCAGGCTTTCATCCATTTTCACAAATCATTGTTTTAACTGTTGTACATTTCCTTAAAGACTTTTACATGGTTGCAATTGGTTCCATTTGTTTTACAGTTTTTCATGTCCTATATCAAATATTGTGAGATGGAAAAAGCCCCCACCACACACACACAAGTACACAAGTATTTTTAATCATCAACCAATACAAAAATACTTAATATTGCCACAAAGCCGACATGAGCATCATTTCTACTTCCTGAAGCGCAATTGTATTATCAAAAATGAATAAATACACATTGATTTTCAAAGTTAAAGTTAAAAAAATGTCAAATTGATACTGATGTTACATACCCCTGTCCTATTTAACATTATAGCTCATTAAAAGTACATGCCACAGAAATGGGCAGATCTGCTTTGATATGTGAAACATATTTCAGCTGTTGACTTCTCGCCTTCTCCAGTCCTCTTTCATGTAATGGAGTAATTTAAAATCCAATCAAATAATGGGCCGCATAAGAAAGGCTCTTTAAATTAGGTTTGAAAACAGCTGCCCCAAGCATATGAACCATGATTTGAGGAAATGTTGCTTAATTACAAGAGCAAACCTTGGTAAATCGCCTAAAGTTATTCAATTTAGGAATTAATTCAGCACATAAAAGGCTCATAGAAATTAAAATACCCCTGGGTGGTTTAATTTGAGATCTATGGAAAGTTTTTGGAAAAATTTTGAATACATTTGCATCAGCTGATTTTAAATTCAAATCACGTGTGCACACTTTCCTCAGGACCTCTTGGTTTTGAGTGATGTGGAATTAACAATTTGTTTGTGCTATTCATCCCCACACCCCAAATCTGTGGTAAATGCTAGTCTTTCATGGTGGGAAATAATAAAAAATAAAAGCCAATAGAATAATCAAACAATAAACAGATGGTATTTCTATTTGGTCAGTTGCCAATAGTCTTCGCATTAGGGTCTTGAAATACACTTGGGGGAAAAAAACTGAAACAACAGCAACATAAGCATCATACACAGTAAAAACTATTCAATTTTGGCATTTAAATCCACACATAATAAACAAAATTCTATATGAATCCTCATGCCCCAGCAGACTCCAAATATTCAATATGATACATAGCGTATTCAACAGAAAGCCACTTGTATGAAAAGCATAGAGTGGTAATTTGTCAAAAGACTTAATTCATTCAATACAAAGTAATTATTTTAGGTAGGGTATTAATATGTCTGCAATTTATAAAGGTTGTGGATCCCTAACATGGTCATCTCTTATTGCTATGAACTTGAGGATTGATGATGCCTCTGCGAAGCATTGATGATAATGTTTCCAAAACATTCCAAAAAACGTTATACTTTATTGGCCATAGGTGCATTCACATTCAGCAAACTGCCAAATGGTTGCTTACGTTTGTGAACATTCATTGGCGAACACAAAGCTAATACAAAAAGTTTGAAACTGTTTGGAAAAGTTCATGGGCGTTTGCCTTTATTTGCCAATTTGAATGCACTTCACTTTACCCCGAAACATAAACTAAAAACTATAAGGATAAACCCACAATAACCTAGGGTTATTTTGGGTCAGAAGGCTGACTTCTTCATATAAGCAAGCAGTTGGCTGGCTAGACCAGCCCTCTCACGTCTTCTGACTGAATTACACCCCATTCCTCTGTTTCCCACAATTCCTTGTATTACATTATTCATACTGGTGAAGGCTGATTTGCCACAGTTTGTTTAACAAGGAATAATATTGTGAGCACACCAATGTTTTTTCTCTGCTTAGGAACAAACTAGAGTGATATGCATATGTTATGTAAATTTCAGAAAGCAAAACTCTTCCCACAGTCAGGCCGTCATAGCTTTCCATGCTTAGATGATACAGTTGTTGTTGTGTTTTTTTTATTCATGCGAAGCTGGGGTTTAAAAAAGTGAAATGAACTGCAATGACTATTTTGCCCTTGAGCTAATGCTAATGCCATCAGAGTTCCTGTCTTCTGAATTAAAAATGCTTCAAAGTTATTTGTTTTCAACTACTTCAAGACACCAGATAGCCCAATTAGCTTTCTGAAATTACACGCATTGTTACTTGCATAACGACATACTTATGTCATAATGTTATTGTCATTGTGAAGCTTAACCATGTGAGGTTGCTACAGAAAAGGCAGATCATGCCAGCCCAAGTTTTTAGCCTTTATCAATGGAAACTCCAGGGGACACATATTGATTTATGAATTTACGGAGTACTTTATTGCACTTAAGTTCACGAGTCAAATAATCCATAATGTACAAATGGACTCCCTGTAGCTGGCCTAATTCATGTCTTTGTCACTGAGTACTTCCATGGTAAAAAATCGAATCTAATGTTAAAAGTGAAGAATTACAGTACTGTCACTTGGCCGTAGGAGAGGACATCTTTAAATTGAAAGCCCGTAATTTCCAGCCCCTTGTTTTGGGATATAATTACATGCTGATTGTGGGCCCTTTGTAAATAGTGCCAGCCTAAGCAAAGAGCCCATAGTCTTGTGGGGAAGATCACACATTTGCACTAATTGAGAGGTAAATTACATAGGGTGGTTATTTGATGACCGTTCTGTGTGTGCAGTTGCAAGATTGTTGTAATCAGCAGTCAAGTGTCTGGGATCAGTCACCAAAGTGCAGGTTTTCCCTCAGCATTTGGAATAGTCTACTTTTTTAAAGGTTTAAAGACATTATTTGAAAGAAAATAAATCTACAAATGTGAACAACATTATCATGCTGACATGAACTATTAGGCTAAGACAATAATGGAGGTTGGTCGTAGATTGATTAGGGAGCTGGACTTGTGGCCTTGTAGCCAGAAACCTGTGGCTTCAAATCTGAGGGAGAGCATTGCTCTCGTAACCATGGTACTTAATCTCAAGTGCGCTGGATGCTATTCAGCCATATGTATGAATACACTGGCTGAATACACGGAAATAACTTGGAGGTTGTGGGAAAATAAATAAATACAATCACTATCATTTACATCATAAAACAGCAACAATAATAATAATAATAATAATGATAATAATAATAATAATAATAATAATAATAATATCCAACCCAATGTAATCTGTCTCTGAAAATTCACCATAATTCCAAAGGAATGCAGTGTCCTTGATGGAGCTTGGCATGTAATACTAATTTCCTTTTTGTGACAACATTTGACATCAGCTGCCCCCCATGTCTTCATGAAGCCTGTTTCATCTCTCTAGTAAGTCAAGACTGAGAGCAAAGGGTCTTTAATC
This sequence comes from Aldrovandia affinis, assembly GCA_029706075.1. NCBI lineage: Eukaryota > Metazoa > Chordata > Actinopteri > Notacanthiformes > Halosauridae > Aldrovandia > Aldrovandia affinis. The sequence continues at coordinate 1,299,162 of JAINUG010000163.1, read as the reverse complement.
AATGTTGCAACTGGACTGCAGGCAGGGCATCTGCCTTTAGTGAGGTGTGGATTGTGAAAGACACAAAGGCCTTTTCACTGACCCTTAAAGTACCCCTTTGAGATCATGAGGTCAAGATGAGATGTGAAAGCCATGTGGGATGGTGATTTGTGGAGAAGGAGATTTTGGCTGGTAATCATAAGATTGTGCTGTCAAATTCCTAGTAGCCAACAGTAGATCAAGGTTCAGTGAATGTCTGGTTGTATGAATGGACAATTTCTTGAGTGTTTGCTACAGTAGGGAGGTCAACTTTGGTAAGGGCATCTCCTAAGCATGTTAAATAAATTCATGTAATGGCGAGCGTTTGGCTAAGCCTTGAGAATTTGTAGTTTGATCTAATCTGATCACAAGGTGAGGCTATCAACTAGTGACCATCACTGGGGGATAAATTAAAGGTTGTCTGGTTTCTTGCCTGCGTCTCCAATAATTAGCTGGTCAGAGATACCATGTTCGATAACTTGATTTCAAAGAGTTCCGTTGTGTACTCTTACCTTGGTGTAGAAGAAAAAGCAATCTTCGCGAAGAGCCTTGGTATTGTTATCTATGTGACATCTTGTTTGTTGTCTTCAGCCAGACACAGCAGCGTCTGATCATAACAACAAGCGTGGCCGCCCACAGCTCACACGCCCACTCACAGTGAAAATGGCTCAAGATTGTTTCTGTTGCACTGTGCCTTAACCATATACACTAGCATCCCTCCCCTCTCCTGAAACAGAGATTGTAGGAGTAGGCTACAAACTGAGAAGTCAATGACCTTTACAAGACAGATGTACAACTGCTTGGCATGGCCAAACAAACACGTTCCCTCTTATTTTAACCTTTCAATTAATTAAGGTATAATCAGTGACCCACTAACTTTGGCTTCTTTAGCGAACTTTTTGATTTGTCCTGGCCATCCTTTATATCAAACACTGTTTATTTTACTAAGGCATTTAGTACTCATTACAGTGATTAGACATGTTTCTAATAGTATAATGATATAATGCAATATTTCCCTCGATATATGGCAATATTACTACAATCTCAAACCCATCTGATCTCCAATCAGTGCTCAGCGAGTAACACATTTTAAAAAAACCATGGCACATGGTATGTTTGGTGTTTGGCCATTTTAATGTATGTGCTCTTCTTTTTAAACTTCTCTGAAATTGCCCTATCCAGCTGACAATGTTTTATAAAAATGACAGTCAGGATAGTTATACTTGAAGCAACAGTGAAGATAGCGACAACAACTTCAGCTTCGGAAAAATATACCATATTGGTACATTTCCTTTACCCGCATAGATCTAGTAATAAATCCTGGGCTAAAAACCCCACACCAAATAAACAGCATTAAGCTCATAATAACGCTATGCCTGCTGCTATCGGGGACATGACAATGCCCTGGCTCCCACTCGATTACCGACCCTGTGCCTTGTTCATCCCTCTGGAGGCCAATGGAGAGGTTGCGGAGGGCACCGGGAGCCTGGTATAGGGTGATGGGTGGGTGTCCGAAGGGGAGCCGGGTCAGCTGCTAGTGGGAGACAGCGCCGGGTGCCAGTGGGAAGCAGTGGCATGTGAGGATTTGGAGGAACCAGATTTTAACAAGGTTTTTAACGCTAAAGGATTGCATTTCGTGCACCTGAACGTGAGAAGCTTGTTTCCAAAGATCGATTCAGTTTGTTTGACGGTCTGCAACTCTCAGGTGGGAATCCTTTGCCTCACTGAAACTTGGCTATATTCCACTGTCAAGTGGCTTGGAGGTGAACATAGTGAATTACACATTAGTTAGGAAAGATCGCAACCGGAACGGAGGGGGGATTCACATTAACTTTGATATAAGATCGGATGAAATAATTTTGTTGGATATCCGTATTCCAAAATCTAAGCCACCGCTGCAAGGGGTGTGTTACAGGCCACCCAATCAGAATTGTTCTTATGGTAGCTTAGAAAACATATTTTCCGATTGCATTGGCTCGGTGGCAAATAAATGCATTTTCATAGATTTTACCAATAACGTATCCAAAAAGACCTGCCTTACCTATGGTGCTCTCATGAATATCTGCAAACTATTTGACCTGACGCAGATGATTAGGGATCCAACCAGAGTATGTGAAACTGTTAAAAGCACAATCGACTTGATTATGGTGTCTGATAAAGTTAACATCTCACAGAGTGGAGAGATTCCTTATGGTATCATTTAAGGAACGCCTCCACAAGGTGGACTGGGCTCCTGTGCTTAGTAATAAATGTGTTGATGGCTCCTGTGAAACACTTAAGAGTCTGTTCATCCAGGTTGTGTATAGGATGGCCCCTATAAAGTAAGTCAGCATAAAGCAACAATCTGGTCCCTGGATAGACAATGACATTTTAGAGACTATTAATTTAAGGAATATGGCAATGCATTTATTTAGAAAATCACAGGAGAAAGCTGACGATGATAAATACAAGATGCTCAGAAATAAGGTACAGAGCAAAAGATCATGGCAGCAAAAGGAGTATATCACTGATCAGATTAAGGAGAACAAACCCGATCTCAAAAAGCTATGGAAATCACTGAAGGTTTTAGGCTGTGGAGGGAAAGATAATACTTATAATGGGCCCAGCAACAAAGGTCTTGATATTGATGGGAAAATTTAATTTGACAAAGACATTGTAAACAAATTCAATTATTTTTTTCATCAGTGGCTAGTAACCTAGTGATGAAATTCCCTCCAAGCTCAGGGATATTTGGAGAAGATTACATTCAGAAGTACTACACTAACCTAGGAGTACAAGCAAATTCATTCGTATTCACAAAGGTGGCAGTAGAAAAAGTTAGATGCTAGATGAGCTTAACACTACTGAAGGACTGGATAATATTCTGGCAAGGTTTTTGTGTGATGCTTCTGAACAAATTTCCCCTTACCCATATCAGTAACCTCTCATTAGAGCAGGGTAGATTTACCAGGGACATGAAGCATGCTAAAATCATTCCCCTATACAAAAAGGGGAGCAGGTCTGACCCAAGCAACTATAGGCCTGTATCTATTTTAAGTGTCACTTCAAAAATCCTCGAAAAGGTTGTGCATGAGCAGCTCTATGTCTATCTGAACAAACACAAGATCCTATACAATTTCCAGTCTGGTTTTCGAAAATCTTACTCTACTGACTCCTGTCTACTGTACCTTAGAGACCTTATCAAAAAAGCAATTGATGAAGGGAACTTGTGTGGGATGGTATTGTTCGGCCTCCAGAAAGCCTTCGACATGGTGAATCACGGGCTACTGATCACCAAATTGAAGGCCATGGGGTTGATGACACCAGCACTGGGGTGGCTGAGGTCATATTTATCTGATAGGGAACAGATAGTTGAAGTTAAAGGCTATTGTAGGGCCCTATGATTTCCACAATGCGGAAAACGCGGATGGAATCACGGAATCGAGACATGTAAATTCACTATTAAATGCAGAATTGCACAGAATTTGAAAGATTTTGGTTAAAGTGCATCAAAAGGCTGTTTAAATTAGTGGAAATATCAGGAATCTGATTTGCTTTATTTGTCAAATTGAGAAGTCAAATTGCAAACAGAGAAACAAATTTCCCCCTGTTTTGGAGTGGTATTTGTGGGTAGTGGGGCTGTGTGCGTGTACACGTTCGCACGCGAGTGTCAGTGGATGTAAACAGTATGTAAGTAATTGATTGTTATCTCTCTATTGCTGATTTAATGGGAGTAATGTAAATGTATTTGGTATTGTTACTTATTTGAATTTAGTTTATGCTGCCAATGCCTAATTTAGTGTATTTTGTATTTTTGTTATTTATTGTAACTTTGATTATGCTGCCAAGGCCTAACACCACAAACACACCACCATGGAAATAAGTCCTAGGACTTTTCTGTGTCATCCTTGATATGTATTTTTAAAATGTACATGTACATCAGGATGTAACCATGTATTGTCTTCTTTAAAGTGAAATGCCAAATAAACTAAGCTAAACTAAACTAAATAATATTTGAAAGTATAAGGCATTTGCACCATATGTGCTTGTTTCACTGGAATTATGTTTAATTAGATGTTTGTGGAATTGCACACTGCACTCATATCTATATTTAACTGCATTATCCAATCAAATAATTTAGCCTCCATCTGGCCTGAAGGGAGATTTTTCTCTCACTTTTGATCACATTGCTGATTCAATGTTCTATATATCCATTTGCCATAATCATACTGTATCTAAAATTCCAAGCCAAATCTTTAGGTTAATAGTCAGTAACAGCAACCCCAAAAACTAACAGACAAAAGAGACAAAAAAAATAGTAGACATGACTCTTGCATCAGTAAAATGGGCCCTTGTGTTAGTACCACTCTTGCAGTCCACAGAAATGTGAATGAGTTCACTTACACGCAGGGAGTGTTCGTTCCAGTCATCCTTGTGCGTGTGAATAAACACGCTCCAGCACTGAGTGCAGTGTGCTACAGCGCACGGCAAGCTCAGAGTCCTGTATCAAAGTTCCATTGGCTGACCTCCCCTGCCTGTGCAACATGGTGTGTGGACTACTTCAGCTGGTTCAGAAGGCTGCCATTTGCCTTCAGTCTCCCAAAAATACATCTTTATCTGTATCTTGTCTCTTCTTGGTTTTCTATGCTTTCTGCTCGCGGCCTGCATCACACTCAAGGTCATGGTGCTCTCGTCCAGAGGAGTGTACAGGACCATAGTTGCAAGACAAATTAAGGGCCCTGTTTTGGTGAATTAGGACGGTGTCGGTAATGCAGACGCAAAGCGAAGACGGTGGCGCTTTTGGTCGTGTCTAACGCAATTTCAGTAATTTCGTGATTTAGGACGATTTTGTAAGAGAGGTTGGATTAACTTTACAAAAATACATGTAGGTGTGGTGGGCATTATTGCTTTCATAATGGATAATCAGAACACCTATTGTCTATTCTTTTAAATACCAGTGCGTTAACGCTATAGCAAATTGGCAATTTCCTGACATGACAGTTTTGCGCGGCTGCGCAAGGAGCGCTTCTCAAAAGAGGAGAGCAAGGAGGTGCGGAAAAGTTGGCGCGCAAATCAGAGGGGGAAAACAAGGCGCACATTAATTCGTTATTTTCATGATTTGAGTTTCTATTTTGAGATCTACATTGTTAAAAGAAAGTGTTTTATTTTACCATCTCTTTTTTTCCTCATTTGTAGGCTTTCCAACTTAAAAAAAACAATGTTTCTTTTCTTCTAACTTAATTTAATTGTTAAATGGAAAGCAATAAATAACAAACTCACAACTGCAACTAGGCCTGTTTAATTTATGTTTGTCATGCAGTAGGCCTACACGTGTCACCCTGGAGTGTGCATCGCAAACCACCTGGATATTAATGGAGTGGACCCCCTTCCGATTCACGTAAATGATACCGTGATCAGATGTACATGTGTGCAGACCCCAGGGAATCCACATTACGTATAAAAATCCTGCTTAGTTCTCTGCTGGCTGTCAGGTGTAGGAAAAGTAATAAACTCATTTGCATGTTGGACAAGACTGGAAGAAACTGCATGTACAGCCAAACTGACAGCCATCTGGCAAACACCGGCTACCAAACCCAGGGTATCGCTCACGGTATCGCCGCATATCGCCTATCACATTTTATGTAGTGCAAATAGAAAGAATAAAACCCTTTCACATAAGAAAAACAACGTGCATACAAACATATATTTATTTAACAGGTGTATCTTACTGAAGGGTAGCGATAGATGGCCTGCTGGCTTCAGTCTTTCATGTCCGTGCATTAAAAAACCACAAGCTGTGGTGAAATCGTTTTTAGCTTAATTGATTACGCTTGCAAGTTACCCGTGGATTAGACGATTTGCCTCAACGTGGGGGGAAATTCACAATATTCACAAAACGTTCTCATGTGATTTCAGATAACCTTATGTTCATATGTGCGCATCAATAAAGTCACCAAATTGCACAGAGCACCGGCGTTTGCACTAAGAGGTGGTCTACAAAACTTGACACCAAACTTGCATAGCGCTGACTGTTTTCATAGTCACACCCCCTATTGCGCTGCCCAGCCCATAGTCGCGCAAATGCCTTCATTGCGCACCACGTAATTGCCAAACTCGGCGGAGATGGGAAATATTCCGTTTGCGACAGACGAAACTAGCAATTCGCCTGCGCTAGGGCATGGAGATAGGGCCCTAAATGTCTATCACAGGGGCAACGTGAACATTGGTACAAAAGGGCCAGATAAGTCGATAAGCAATAAGCTCGAAATAAAATAAAAGCATGCAACCCTCTTTTTGATATAACAATCTGTGCTAGTAAATGAATGGAGTGAGATCGGGTATTTCTGAAATGTGTGCATATTGTAGAGGGAAAATGTGTTTTGTGTTTACACAGCATCTATTTATTTTGAATGCATTTATGCAGTGCCACAATAATCTATAAGAACAGCTGGTGTGATCAGATACTGGGGCATGGGACATGTCAAGGTTCTTGGATTCAAGGTGGCGTCTGTACACGCTACGCTGGAAAGATTCTTTTTTTAAATCTGAAGGGATACATTTCTTGATGTTTTGCATGTGCAGTTGGTCAGGTACAAGAACAAACAGGTAGCGGCTTTGAATGATGAAAAATACATAATGCGGGGCACAGAAATTAATGAAAGGTCTACATCGCATTTGTCATTCTGAACGAATTGTGTTTCTAAACCGCTCCTTTAGGAATGTAACCAGGGCAGCGTTGCTCCATGCACAAATAAAGACCTTGTCTTCTGATCCCTCAGGAGCAGCAGGAAGTAGAGGCAAAGCCTGTTGGGCTTGGCAGAAGTTGCTCTTTACAAACACACCAACTGTGAAAGGACCTGGAGTCTGCCCTTTACCATTCAAAGTAAGAAGAGGTCTAATCCTTTAGTGTAGCTGGAGACCAGCCAAAGATACACCTCTAGCAAAGTAACATAGTGCCAAAGGATGCACAATGGCATGCTGTTTTTAAAAAAATCACCCACTACATGCCTTTGGAGAGGTCGATGGCAACGTTGCACACCTAACGTGCACCTTATTTTCCATGTTTAGTTGCCTGTCGTGTCCCGCAAAACATCAATTTTTTGGGGAGCCCCTACTCTTTGTTGTTCTGTAAGATGCTTGTAGTTGCCCATGACTGCATGCAGTTTATGGTTTGTGATTGTAGCTGTGACTCTGGCCTGTATTCAATCAACATTTTCCTTAACTTTGTCATGTTTCTTTTTTCTTTTTCTACACAAACATACCACAGGGAAAGTTGTTAGTCTGATGCTGTGCACTTCTCCTCCAATTTATTGCAGTGTATAGTTTGGGTAATTTTTTTTATTATTAACCTTGTCTCTCAAGATGAATACTGCTTATTTTCCATCAGGCATCTCTATGGGCACCATATTTGGAATAAAAAAATACACATTCAACTCTCCAAAATGCAATTAGCTAGAGGATTAATACTCAGATTGATAATGACTTCAACTGTAGAGCATACTCACAGGATAATGATAGACATCTCAAGAGGATATCACAGGCATTTAAAATGCAAAGCTAAGAGAGAAGTGAGATATTCTCATATAGGAACACTGCAACAATTATTATTATTTTATAATTATGTATTTGATGGTGTATTATTTTCCTTTTGGAAATGCATTACTGCCAATCACAAATGGACAGCGTATAGTATCTGTAACTACTGTTATTGAAAAGACATGGAAGAATCGTATCTGTAAGGTTTTAAATTTAATCATGGAACATAAACAAATATCATCATCATTATCATAAAATCATTCACGTACAATAAAAAAACGTTATGCCCCCAAACACATGCACAGTGATTCAGCCTCAAAAATATTTTTTTTTGTTTGGGAGATTTACTGTAGAGGTCTAAGGATGTTCTGTGCCTTTGTCCATCGATGGCTCAACAATATGTTGTGGCATCCCAAGGGGCAGGATGAGGAAATGGCGGCCTGGCTCTTTAATTCTTGAGACAGAGAGGGAGAGGGAGAGGGAGAGGGAGAGGGAGGACACCATACTTACTGAAACCCTTCCTCCCTGGGTGAAGTTATAGCTAATTATAAATTGCCCTGAGGAACTCCCTGCCACAGGTTCCATCACTGCACCGAGGACTGCGCTAAACCAAGTGTCAAAACGGGATGCGCAACGTATCCCTCATGCTGTGTCCTGATGACTTTTTAATCAACTGAAACATTGGCGACATGACATGTTTCAGTCATTTAGTACTCACCGATTTGCATATGAGTACGTGGGCGGTAATGGCAAATGCTTTTTCATCATCGCCGTTTTCCAAACTACTACATACAGGTCCACACTTCAGTGCAGTGAATTAGCCACAGTGCCCGAACACAGGGAAGGGAATATGACCGTCAGAGTCCTCGAAAATGAGATTGACGTAATGGCAAACTTCAGCAAGAGTGGATCACTCCTGTTGCACTCTCCACATCTGGCCACGATCACAGCGATGGCCCGGTTTTAAGGGTTTTCTGGAAAAAATTTGAGCTGCACACAAATTGCCCCAATCAGCACTAAGCCCTGGCGACAAACAGCAGGGCCCAGATTTCCACTGGTGGCTTCATACATGCAATGGAGCAATGTTGTGCACAGGGAAATTGCCCCAGTCATGCAGTTGATGAGACATTTTGTGTTATTAATATGTACTAGCAGGCTATCGAAGAGAATTACTCACCGCATGTGGAAACGGGTATCTATAATGAGCGCTGCTTTTTGACCTGATTTGCTTAACTGATTTGAAACCTTTTCCTGACATTAGTGCAACGAAGTCAAAAGATTAGGAGATGATGTCACTATGCAAACAACATTTCACCTAAGGCACATGAGAGAACGCTGACAATGTGAGGACAAATAGGAATACCTGGCCTTCTTGACAGCATTTAAAGAAGATTTGAAGTTTCTCCATTATATTTATAATGGAAGTTAAAATGATGCAGGGATTGTTCTAACACACAAAGTAAAACCCAGGAAAGGTTTTTGAATGAGAGAACCATCCCAGCTATGTCCAGTTAAACACTTTCCATGGAGTTCATTTTCAAATATTTACTCTTTTGTGAAAAATATACAATGGTCATTTGTTAGGTTAATGAAGGATAGCGTTGTTTCAATCATGGTGCCAGCAATTATACTAGTCTTGCATGCAGTATTCTTCTTATAGTCTAATTATGAAATATTCCTTTTTGTCTGCATGTGGAGTAATCTTTAGCGCAAATATTAAAGTTTAGGAGGAAACCATATTGTGTGGTATTGACAATGTCTCTTGGAAATTAAGAGTGAATAACTGTGTACGTGGGTGGGTGGCAGAGATAGTGAGAGAGAGACAGACAGAGACAGAGACAGAGACAGAGACAGAGACAGAGATAGAGATAGAGAGAGAGAGAGAGAGAGAGAGAGAGAGAGCACTGCATGATGGGAATCACTTTTATTTCCAATTAGCCAGAAGACGTGATTCCTTTAACCATGTTTTTGACAGAAATATGAGCTCAATGATTGTTTTGCCTGAACAGCATGCAAAATGCACGATTCAAAGCAAGCCATATGCATATATCTTATACATTGCTGACAGTGGTGGAAATGATAGCTCCCCTTCATCCATCTCAAAAATAAATGTGGACATATTTTTGTATTTGCCGTTATGTTATCAAACTTTTTTGCTATAAAGTAATTATTAAGGCATTTTTTTAGAGGGAAAAAACAAAAAACAAAAAAATCCACTTTCAAGTATTTCAATAAACACCTTGTACTCATTTTCTGTTTTAATGAGTAACATTTTTCACCAGAAGCGGTATATTTCTTCCCCCCTTCTCCCTTCCCCCTACCCCCGAACAGGCGACAAATAGCCTCTGCTAAAACAATTTACTCCGTCCCTTGCTTTCCTCCTGCTCCCTGTTGTACACAGATGATGAGACAGATTACAGATGCACCGACTCTGAAATCGAAGATGCGCACATCAGCAGATACGCCCAACCCCCCCCATGATCGCCCGTCTCCTGGATCTGGCGGAAGTCCCCTCCAGATGGTAGTGTGCCAGCGGCCGCTTGGAGGACATTCTTTCACACTTACCCCGGGGCTACGGTTGTTCCTATTAGCATGCACGATCAATCAAAAGAATAAATCATAGGGCTGCATATGATGTCTGGCCACTCTCATAAAATTACCAATTCATCTTGGGGGGGGGGAGTGGGGTGCGGTTGCGAGGATTGGGCGACCATCAGCATTGGTGGCTGTCATTGATACATGTCCATAATAATTCACAGAATGACGACCAATGATGGAATTCTCTCACGTTTTGTTCATTCGCTGTGCATGGTTTGAGTTTTATGAAGCTCCCACCTCTGAACCTAATCAATGCTTCACAGTGTTCCCGATGGGCACTGTTGCAATTCATTAGTTTTTTATGAAATCCATTATTGACTCACATTGTGTTGAAGAGAGTATAGCATTTCATTCATCAATACAAAGCAATGCACATCTATTTGCTAATAAAAAGCTCTTAACAGGTTAAGCCATACATATGTGAGCATGCAATTTATTTGCATGAGTTATATAGAGTTATCAGAGTTTTCAGTCTTCATGCTCAATATGTGTCCTTTTGACAAATGCTAAGGTTGGCTGATATTGGAAACTAGCATGGATGTCAAAGGGGTTAACTGTGGTTGTGTCAATAGCTAAAGGCAGACTTGTTCCATTTCAACTATTTCTTTGATCTTATCATCAAAATACTAATCACGATAGCAAAGACTGCAATTGCCAGTGGGAATTCACATAACTTTGATTAAACTTGTATTATTCATTGTCAAGAAAGCGTGTTGCCTTTTAAAGATGCATTCAGGGAACTCCATCTGTTTCATGTTTGCATTTGAAACTCTCTTGGATAGTCAGAGCAGTCATATATATATATATCGTGAGAATAGTAAGTATTCACCCCCCACGGCATTTTATTTTCTTAGTTCATGGAATAAAAATGGATTTAATTGGGATTTCTTACCACTGATCAACATAAAATACTCTATATAATATCAAGTAATGGGGCTGGCGGATAGCGTAGTGGTCTAACGCACCACACTTTGGCTGGTCCGGTGTGGTGTGCGCTGCCTGTCAGGGATGCGGTTCAAAACCCGCATCTACCAGACCGGCCCTGGTCGTCAGCCCGATCGGAGGCGGCATTTGGCTGTCCGCTGAGCCGGCACGAGTCCGTCGAGGAGCAGGAAAAAGGCGTCCGTGGTAGAATTCCGTCTCGGAAGAGGCAATAAATTCGGCCCGGAAATAATGTCTCACTCCAATGTGGCTTTTGCTGTATGCTTTGGGTCATTGTCCTGCTGGAATATAAACCTTTCCCCAAGTCCCAGGTCTTTTGCAGACTGCAGCAGGTTTTCCTCCAAGACTTGTTTACATCTTGTTCTATCCATTTTGCCCTGTGTTGCCTCTATTGACAGGTTTTCTAGTCCCTGAAGCAGAGAAGCATCCCTATAACATTAGGCTCCTGCCACCATGTTTCAGGGATAGTGTTCTTAGGATGATGCGCAGTGTTAGGCTTGCTACAAACATAGCGCCTAACGTTGATGTCAAAAAGTTCAATATTGGTCTCATCGGACCAGAGAATCTTCCTCCACTTGGTTTCAGAGTCTCCCACATGCTTTTGGCAAACTAGATCACATGTCATGTGTTTCCTTCAACAATGGCTTTTTTGCCACCCTCCCTAAAGTGCAGATTTATGAAGCGCCCAAGCTATTGTTGCCCGATGGACAGTTTAGTTTCTCCCATCTCTGCCAAGGAAGACTGTAACTCTGTTCGAGGTGCCATAGGCCTCTTTTTTGTGGCCTCCCTAACAAGTGCCCTTCTTGCACAGATGCTCAGTTTATGGCCTGTTCTTGGCAAATTCACAGTTGTGCCATATTCTCTCCATTTTTTTATGATGGACTTAACAGTACACTGGGGGATATTCAGTCTTTGAAATCTTCTTATATATTTCCCCTGATTGGTTCTTTTGAAAAATGTTTTTTCTGAAAAGTTATTCTGCTTTGAAAGTTCTTTGGTCTTCATGATGAAGCTCTTGTTTGGAAGTGTACTAACCAAATGTGGTACCTCTCACAAACAGGTGTCTTGCATTTGAAATAATTTTTATTTTTATTTTTTTAAATTTGTTTCTGATTTTATCCCATTTTTCTCCCAATTTGGTAGCCAATTAGACCCGCTATTTTTACGTCAATCCCCCTAGTAATGTGAGTTCGCTGCCGTAGTCCTGCGACCGGGTAGTGACGGCGAAGTAACGCTCTTACGAGACGGCACCCGCAGGCCGTCGACCGTAACCCGGTACTACAGGGCCACTCTACGCAGCGAACGTCACGTCGGCTCCCCTCCCCTCCCCTCCCCTCCAGCGGACAGCCAATCGCCGCCCCTGGTGGCACTCCCGGCCAGAGCCGACACTTGGCGAGACGGGGAATTGAACCCCGGTCTCCGTGGCCAGCGTCGGACGTTGTAACCACTGGACCACGCGGGAGGTCGCATTTGAAATAATTTGAAACACCTTAATTGTACAAAGGTGGACCCCAATCAAATAAATGTGACCTCTGAAGACAGTTGATTGCACCACAGTTTATTGAGGTGCGTCTTAGAAAAAGGGCCGAATACTTATGCAATCAATTATTGTCTTGTATTATTTTTTTGTAATTAATTAACAAAAAGCTTTAGAGGTTTTTTTTTACATTATGGAGTATTTTATGCTGATCAGTGGCGAGAAAACCCAAATAAATACATTTTGATTCCATGAAGTAAGAACATAAAATGTGACAAAGATCAGCCACTATTCTGCACAAAAGTGATTCTGCATCTCTGGGATTAATGTGCCCCCCCCAACTCTACCCCTCTCTTCGGGTTATTAAGTTGTCGCTGGAAGCAGGCCAGAATAGGACTGCTTTCTGTCAGAGTTGGGGATCTGAATTCCACAGGACAGAGAGAAGTAATCATGTTGCAATATTGAGATGAACCAAGCATTATCTTCTAGCAGTCCACTTTCCGGAAAGTTCTTAAAAACAACAACAAAAAAGCAAACAAATAAGCAATCTTGTGGTATTGTGAATATTTCTGCATACATGTCGATTACCTTTTGTCTTTGAAGCAATTTGAAATGCTAACCACCACATTTGTTGAAAACATTTTAGTTATAATACACAAACCGTTCAAAATAAAGATTCACATCATGCCAACTGCAGTGTTTTATTCTTTTTAAAAGATTTTATCCCATTTTAGTAGCCAATTAGACCCGCTATTTTTATGTCAATCCCCCTAGTAATGTGAGTTCGCTGCCGTAGTCCTGCGATCGGTATTGCCGATGGCAAAATAGCGTCTCCTCTGAGACAGCACTCACCAGACCGTTGACCGTAACCTGGTACTACAGGGCCACTCTTATGCGACGGAAAAAAGGTCCTGTCGGCTTCCCTCCCACCTCCCTGGGGCGGACAGCCAATCGCCACCCCCTGGTGGCACTCCCGGCCAGAGCTGACTCTGGCGGGACGGGGAATCGAACCCCGGTCTCCATGGCCAGTGTTGAACGTTGTAACCACTGGACCACGCGGGAGGCCGCAGTGTTTTATTCTTGACTATGAGTTTTCTTTATTTATGTTTTCTATATATTTTAATGTTTTACTCCTCATACATTTTTTATTTGAGTAATTTTTGAAACAAATTATGTTGAAAGATAAATTATTTAATTATGTACAAATACATGTCATTTAATTTAATTAACACAAAATACATAATTTTATTTAGATCTTAGGGGCTCTATTCAGAGTTAACAAACTTAAGCACCTGCAAAGTTCCTCCAGTTAATGAAACCGCACTGAAAAGGTTGTTTGTATTCAAACTTTTGCTATGCATGTGCTTAACTCTGAAATTGGATGTTTTTTATCGTGTTTTTATTCAAGAGTCTCAATTAATTCCTTTAACGAGCATATGCCTTTAATTAATTGACTAGTTCTCCACTATTGCATGGAAATAGCCGCAAACTATGAATGGACATTGAAATATATAGTATGTCAATTTTCCCAATCCATTTTGTTTTATGGTGTGTTTTTTTAAGAGTGCATTTATTGCACTATTGTTTGTGATGGCTTGCTCCCATTATTTCAATAAAGGAGGGTTTAAAAGAAAAAGCACTTGTTTTGTGTATGCAATCACACAGTAGCCAAGATGGACAAGAAACAAACAAAGGGGCGAAATCCAATTTTTCATTTGAAGAACTGGAAATACTAGTGATTGAGATCAGCAAACACATTACACAAATGATCTCAAAGCTGACAATGATAATCATGCTCTTGTATTTTTTTCCCCTGGTCTGCACGCTTTTACAAACACCAGCCTGGTATTAGTGCACTAATCATTCAACCTGTTTTTTCTTGAGCAACTTAAGTTGAAGTCGGAATAGCGAACATCTCCAGACACACCTCTATTTTGGGAAAACACCTCCCTAGATGCATAACTTGCCAGCCTGCGCTTAATTCCACAAACGAGTCCCCGATGTCCACATTGCACACGCTTCACTCAAGTCTGAATAGAGACCAGAGTGCATTACTGTTGGTTTGATTAAAGTATACATTATCAAGCAGTAGACTCTTATGAGATCAAAATAGATTGGTGAAACCAATTGTTTTTTTCTGTTGTTGGTATTCACCTTCCGGAAAACTGTATCTTCCAGATTTCCTTGTGTGTTTTATAGGTTTTATAGGCTGTCGTGAGCCTTTACTGGATCTTCCGGTTCTTATACAAATCTTTTTTTTACAGAGATGCATTTAATCTACATAAGGGTCTTTTCCAACAAGTAACATTGCATCTAATAATTCTAAAAGCACTTTGAGACACTCTTTGAGAGGAATAGTTTTGCATCCTCCATTTAATTGGACATACATTGTGCACAGCGAAAAAGCATTCCGGCTTCAGAATAAACAGCATTAGCCCACATTATGCAAGATTAGGCCTGGCAATCAAGTTGTGATTGCTAACGAAACCTAAGGTCAACATTATTCATTTCTGATGACCAATCCAGACAGAGATTCGGTAATGGGGATTAGTCAAATCTTTTTTCTTTTCTTTACCCCCTTTTTCCCCAAACCTTTTTCCTGTCTTTTTCCAGACGCCCTCCCGCTCAGATCTATCAGGCGCAGATAATCTTCTCCTCTTTTAAACTTTGTACACATGTAACTCCAAAAATGCAAGTGCATGCTCTGGTGGGGTCATTAATCCTCCTGCTTACAAGCCTACTCTCTGCCTCAGTGAGGCCACTGATGAAACTGAAAGTAATATGACTTTCATGTATGGATAAATAATTAACTTCCTGCCAAATTCTGCTCCCCCCCCCCCCCACAGCCCACCTCCATCCTCCCTCTCTGGAGGTTGGGTAAGAAGGGTGCATCCTTCCCCTGCCGGATTCTATGGAGTCAAGCCGTTATTCACCCGAATGAATGCCCCGGTGCCTGGGCCTGGTCAGATTTCATTCTCTCCTGTGACTCGCAGCTGCTGTGTGCTGTCCCGTGTCCCCTCTGTGTTTGGTTTATGGAGCACAGCGATAATCTATAATCCAGAGCGCAGGTTCCTGAAGACGAGGCCACACAGGCTTTTTGCATCGGTCCACGTCTCATAAGGAATGCCCTCTGTTCTTTGTGCCATGCTCTCAGGTTGGCAGTTGTCTATATCCATAATGGCAGTGAGATTAAACACATTGGATTGGAATGAAAAGAGAAATGTATCTTGAAGTAATGCAAACTGTTTGCTTGGATATATTTGGTATGGGCTGTACACCCAGCCCAGAACATGCAGAAAAGACATACAAAAGGATGTTTTTATTTTCTTGTACATTTTATTTTAATGTATAACATATGGCATTGTGTGTTTAGTTCAGTTTAGTTTAGTTTATTTATTAACACAAACGGTAGTTTTAAAAGAGTAATATACAAACATGCATATAAAGGATAGTGCAGGAGAGGTAAGAAACTCACAAAGGGCTTATACAAGTGCCTCCCCTCTGTGTTGTTTCACTGAAAGCTAAAGCATGGCTAATTTATTTGTGTCCAATGTAAAAAAATTATCCCCTCCCATGCTTCTAAGTCCATTTTTCTTAGAAGCATGGGAATAGCCCACCCGAGTGTTATACAGTACAGTTGTGATGCAGTACATACATACCTGGTCAGCTGCAATTCTTTTCAATGCCTTTGCATTCTGCAGTCTGCAGCACACCAAAAAAAGGTTGTGAGTCACTGATAAGGAGTACCCTCTCTCACGGCCCCAGCGCGGAATTAGCGTGCTCTCCGCTTGTGTCCCCTTGGAACGGGCACAGCTGAGGAGGCTGTGTAACTGACGGGGCGGGGGGGGCGCACTCACAACCCCAGAGGCGCGTCCACGTCACGGCGGCGAGCTGAAATCCCTGTGTCTGTTGCGGAGCCAGGCGCTGGCATGTCCGCACCTGTCCCAGATGGCACTGATGCAGTTGGGGGCGGGGGGTGGCGGTTAAGGTAATCATACACATTCACGTCTGTGTAAAAGCCTTTGACAGACTTGGCTTCAAAGGGGGCCTAGTACTCCCTCACCAAACTCTGCTGTCTCCCCCAAAGGTAGGATGGTCAATGGAATGTGCCAAATCTCATTCTGAGTAAAAATGCTAAAAGGAATTAGCCAATATCTCACTTTATGTCCATTGCAACTGAATGTGGTTGGAACCTTTACTGCTTCGCATCAGTGAATCCAATGTTGTCTGGCACCCCAATACTTTCTGCAGCCAGATCTGGTCTTATTTACATTCTTTTCTATTCTTGTCCATAAACAAAACTAAAACATATTACATATAAACACACCTTTATAAAAACAAAACATCTGCCAGATGAAAACACAAAAATACTTTATTGTAAACCTGCCCCTTAAAACAACGTGAAATATTTCACATCACACGCAATGATACTGTATCTATTTTGAGAAGCTGTTCCATACTCATTCCAAGACCTCCCAAAGACAATGCAAGTTGCAGGGACTAATAAGTCCCTTACAGCTTCATTAGTACACAAACCATTCGTTCCTGTATGCAACAGGAAGTGATGAAGGAAAAAAACTATGTTATGTACAGCAGATTACAGTTTGTTTTACAAAATGGATCGAGACCTGGACTCAAGCCAAAAAGCATTTGTGGGTTTTGACGCCCAGGAAGAGTAGTGCTTGTCTTCAAACGGACTCACATACAGAGGACGATGACTAAAAATGCAGTCTGTGTGAATCTCCCCTCCCTACTTGACACATAAATAATGCAAAATGGCTACCTGTGAAGAACCGTTCCAGACCGGGGATATATAGAGCAGTGTGAATGGGGCCTCGGAGACTGATACACCACAGCCACTGGCAGTTATGATCATTTATTTAGCCAAGTGATTAATAATCGTCCTGTGTCTATTCATTTGGCACGTCCATTATTTAGACACTAGCTGGGGCATCTCCACCGCATCCTTAATTCAATTCTAGGCCAGGATCAATCACTGATTTATATTCCTACCACACAATGCATTAAAGACCCGCCATTTCTCTTGCTGCTACAGTATTGTGTTATCTCTCCAGCATTTGTGAAACCCAGATGGGTTATCTTTAATTAGACACAATACAACCCCCCTCCTCGCCACCACCCCCGGAGGGGTAAACAACAAGTTATTTATTATGCAGCAATATGGCCGGACATAATATGGCAACGGACCGATTGTGTCGAACGTTTCATTGCGTCAGATCTTGCGCATGAAAATAAATATTGTACAAGACAGCTTGTGAGCACACACACACACACGCACGCTACTCTGCTTCTCCATGTAGACGGTTTGACCACATTCAGTTAAACCTTCATTTTCTTTGCTGTCGATCGCTGTTCCATTTTTTTGGTTCATTTTTTCCCCATATCAGGCGCTCCTACAGTCGCTACGGTCTTGAAAACGTGTCTCCCCCATCCTCGTCCGACTGGCAGGAGTCGCCAGCGATAAAGCTACAAAAATGAGTTCCAGCATGAGGCCAAAGCCCCTTTTTAATCTCCCAAGGCTCAGACGGGGTACGACATAAGTTCATAAGCACTCGAGCACCGAAGAATCTCCTCTTATAGACTTCCGGTTGCTTCCTTTTAGCACCTGCAATCACCCCACCCCAACAACCCCCCCCCCCACCACACACACACGAGCACACACACACATGGCTGTATGCACATTATGACTCTTCGGTCCTCCGGTGGAGCTCGTGACCTTATTTACTGTAGGTGATGAAAGGAGAATTCTTCACTTGAGTTGAGGATTTTTTTCCAGCTGCAGCTCAAGGCCCTTTCATTTCCTGTTCACACAAGTTTCCAATAAAACCATGAAATATGTTTTTCTCCTCCCTGACTTCAAGATGCTATCGCAAATGCTCCGCACCTGTCTTGTGCACTGGGCGTTTACCCCCCCTTCCCGCAGTTGTGATGGTAATGTGTCCACCAGCCCAAAGTCATTAAACATTGCAGGAGCCTTGAATTTAAATCCTGTGACAGTCACTGATGGGTTTTTTTTACCTTTGTTCCCCCGGACGGTTTAGGCATATGAACCAGCAGGGTTAATACCTGCTACATAAAATTGCATGAAAAAATCATGTCATTGTCTTCACTTTTCCCAGCATTATGGGTCACCTCTGACCAAAATACAAATTTGTGAGAGGACAACTATTTCAACACCCCCTTTCTGCATACAGTAGCTAATACTGTAGTTGCTAGGAAACAATGTGCCTTCCTGTGAAAGAGGTACAAGTTTAATAACCTCCAAAAATGGTGCTTTCTTTTTCAGCAATACAATGCAATGCAATGCTACTTATACGCAATAAACAAATAATAATATTTGCAGGAATTATGGAATATGTGGAGAGAAAAATTTGACACTTGACGACTATAACATTGTGCACAACACTGGTCCATCACAGAGTTACACTGGGTAAATATATTTAAATTTGACTCAGGTAAACTTTTCATGTGCATTACTTCTTGGTAGGATTTCCTTCCATTCTGTGATATACAAAATCATTCTGTAATGCTGAGAAAAAAGTTTACTTGTACTTATAATACACTCGTATACTCATATTCTCCTTATTTTTTCATGCATGCTTGAGATGGCGGCCCTACTTCTTTGTTCATTGAAAGCCATACGTTGCCCATATATTTCTTTACGGGTATTGTGTTTCCATTCATAATGCTGCCATCTCAGACAAAAGGTTCACTCAAAGTCATTTTCAAAAACATCCAAAGTCAAAGTCACGCATTGTGCGCCTCAGTGTACATGCATACAGGATTGTCCGCCTGCATCGCGCATCACAATGGTTGATATTGAGGGGAGTCCTTTTGTGTCAATCAGTATTCAAGGCTAGGACTTTTGAACGTTTTCCACGCAGGCGTTTCAACCTATTGAAGAGAAAAACTGCCGGAAGAGAGAGAACATTCAATTTGCTTAATGTAATGGTCAATAGAAAAATCATCACAATCGGACAGTCGCCTTGCATATTGACCTCCCATGCCCTGTCTCAATGCCTCCATTTCAACGTAGAGAGCAGCTTATGGCACACAGTCGAGTTGAGTCACGCAAGACGGAGACAAAAGCACAGCATTGCCAGTAAATCACAAGTTCAACGATAAAGAAACGGGAGAGATGTTTTTTTCCTTTTTTATATATAGCAGCACGGCAAAAATATCCTTTGCGGTTCATGCAAAGACATCTGTTTCCAATCCTGCAGTGTGCATTCAGGCAGCTTGTTATTCACACATTAAACACTACACGCTAGTGTCCATGATTATTTTTATTTTTTTAACTGCCCACCTTTCCTGTATTAGCATTAGCGGCACCTTGAGTGGCTTTGCTTAAAAATTTCACTTTGCAGGAAAAACTTTTGCACATGGCCACAGCCAGACGGTTGTGATTTATCTTAGCCAGCCTCAGGAGACATTCAGAAGACAATTTTGCTACTTATTTCCATACTTACTGGTATAATTTACTGCACACTCACAATAGTATAACCACAGGGTAGGTGTCATCCGTTTTGGTAGACTCAAAATGTATTTCTAGTATTAAAAAAATGATTTAAAGTTATAAGGAATTGTGAATTGGATAAGGCAATGATATGCCTGGGATACAAATGTGCTCTATTATTTTAATTTTTTTGTAAGAGTAATGCACACATGGTTCAAATTCATCTTAAAGCCACAATGTTCTTTGTTCTCGAGTGTTAATTCATTTTCATTCATTTTAGTGACTGCAAAACTTCCAGTGTTGTGTAAGTAACATGAAAATATGCAATATCCATTGAAGTACATAAAGCTAAGGTAAGGACAACATACATTGTGTTTCAATTTACCCTGGGCATAAGCATTTAAGTATTTATATAAGTGTATTCAAATGTCAAAGCATAGAAAATATCTAGTTTTATATTTTGTCTAAATTATGGTGAGAACAGATCACACAAAATAGCTATAACTAAAATCACAAATGACTTATTCCAACTTATTTTTGCTATTTTCAGTTTTGCAATATGTCCCTACATACTGTAATATATTTTCTGATGTACCAAGCCCAACTGTGACAAGGCTACTGATACTAAGTCCCTTAACAGCATTTAGACAGTGACTGACAGTTGCTTTTGAAAAGCAGTTATCATTACATGTGTGAAGCGCTTCAGCTATCAAATTAACGGTAAACGTATCCTTTAACACATATCTCTGAGGAATGACGGTTCTCAGTGAAGAATTTTACTGAAAGTTATGATTTCTTTTTTTTCCCCCACTGGGCTCGCTATGTGTAGTGATAGAACACTGTTCCTTGCTGTGTGCTCTCTACATATGTCAACGCATTCAGGTTCATCTTGTTTTCTTGACTATACTCCCTGAAGTTGAATCCCATGAGAAAAATGTGGTGAAAAGTCATCAACACTTTTATGATTATTTTTTTGTTCTACAGCGTTGACGGTATGATGCAGGCTGCCAAACATACAACCCCGTGTTTGAATGGGGGAAAAAAGAAAATGAAATACAGGACTTGACTTTACTGCAACCCTGTGTGAAGGGAAAGAATAGTTTAGGAACTGGTTCTGGTCCATTAAATTTAAACTGGCTATGAGACAACCCTGCGGAACTGGGGCACTTCCGAAAGGAGCAGAACTCAAGACGAGATAGCGTTTAACCCAACGGTGGCGCCTCGTTCCAAATCGGGATGAAGAAACAGATGCTACTGGTGTCTGCATGCATCCTGCTGTGTGGAAATAATAAAAAAAATTCTGCTAAGTATCTTGATTCCTTCTGCCAAGTGGAGATTTTCTCTTAATACTCACCAGTCCCCCTAATTCCCTGCAGGCTCATTATGCCCAAGGCACATCGCATGGAGGAAGATAATGGCAAACAATTAGAATTCCAAAAATAATCTACAATTATATCCAGAATTTGGATTGCAAAGTTAGGCTGTTGCCACCTAAAGCCAAGGTATGACAAATGGCTATGCAAATGCTGCAGTTTCATTGTTGGTACAATTGGTTAAAGTTCAGTTTTTCTCCAATTCTAGCTGCAAAATGTCAGAGGTAGCATCTATCGAACCCTGAGCGGCTAAGCTGTAAATTAGTTGGACAATTGCACTTCTGTGAGCGAATGTGCCTCAAACCCTAACTTAATTCCAGAGCAACTCTACACAGACACGATAGTTCATCCTTCTTATCAACGTCCATCAGGTAAAATTGAATTAATTCCGTTTTATCTCTGTCACATGCTTTTACCAGCTAATGCAGCAGGGAAACGTATTTTCAATGTTGCCAACTCAAGGTGCATTTGGAGAAATGAGGCTTTTAGGACATAAACAAATGAGAAAGTCAATGTCATTTCAAAGGGGGAGCATTGAAACCATTGAAATGGTTATTTGTCTTCTGCAGAGATAGGGGAGTATATGTGCCAATGCCGCAGTACCAAATGAATTATCTGAAGAAGATGAATCTGTATCCACATTCATAGAGTCATTTTTAGTTCTAATCTTGTCAAGCAAGAATAGAAAAAGAAATCTGATATTTATAAGACAGTTGCTTTAGTGGGAGACAATGCAGACGTCTGTAGCCCCTGATGAACAGTTGCAGCAACCTTTGGCCAATGTAAGGTTCGTTGGTGGCCTCCTAATGTATTATTTTAAATTAAATTAAATACGTTTTTTTGCTGTTGTCAATGGCTCTGTGCGCCAGATTTACTAAGATAGTCGCAGTGCAAAGATGGTCACCATTTTGTTGAGACTATTTTGTGGCCGCAAATAGGGACACATTAATAATTTACTAAGACATGTAGTAATTATGCAATCATAGAAATTAAACACTCTCATTCGCAATAATAAAGGGTCAGAAACAATATGGCATGCTTACACGTCCGTGCTTAGAAATGGATCCGGAGCAACAAGGGAACAATGACAAAAATAAATCTTAAATATGCAACGGGGTACAGTCACAAAAAACTGACATCACAAAAAGACATAATTCATTAGGCATATCAAAACAAACAGTAGATGTATGATGCAAAGAAAATATGACATGACGTTAGGTAGCGTGCAAAATAAAAACTTTCCTACAACATAATGGAGGATAAAGACACTGGCAGTGGTCCAACCGAGGATAGAATATTAGAATAAGAATAAAGAATATAAACGGTTAAACTTGTTATGACATGAACCGGGGTGCTTTGTAAGAACATTTCTGATTATTTGTTTTGCATCGCTGGGACAGCAACTAGCACTTCGGAAAGCCCAAAACAAAATGGAAATTGTGAAATACCTCGGCGATATGAGCGGTCA
This sequence comes from Aldrovandia affinis, assembly GCA_029706075.1. Classification (NCBI taxonomy): domain Eukaryota; kingdom Metazoa; phylum Chordata; class Actinopteri; order Notacanthiformes; family Halosauridae; genus Aldrovandia; species Aldrovandia affinis. The sequence goes on along the minus strand of JAINUG010000163.1, from coordinate 1,276,294 downwards.
TAAAATACTGCCTGGTTTCAAGAGTTCTTAAACTTATCACGCAAAGAGGTGAGTCACAATAAAGGCATGCTTCAGTTAAATCATCAGAGAAATCAGATAGAATACTTAATCGACCTAATTTAAAAATCACCCTATTTTAGCACGTTCACCCCAGGTATACATATGCATGAACATATTTACCTATTCATCTAAAGAAAAGTCTCAAAGTCACTTAATACCCCCAAATTACACCCTAATAGCAACTTGACTCATTGCGACCATTTAGTAAATCTGACATAGATATTGTGATCTGGTCGCGACCTTGTGATCTTGCCTTGGAAAAGCAGTCTCAATCCTTTAGTAAATCTGGCCCTGTAAGGGCAGCGTTTATGTGGCAACCGCACTCTCAATAAAAAATCCTAAATACGTTAAAACAAATTCTTAGTGTGTGATGTTATCACTTACGTGTAATGGAGTAGTAAAACAAATCTACCCCAAAGAGTTTGTTGCCAGCCACCACTTTTCACTTCCGGGTTCACCAGCAGTCATTGTGTTGAAGGACTACACTTCACTTCAGGCTGCGCAGTTGTCTCAGGCACCCGACTGACCAGGGAAGTCCCAGCGAAGCAGCCGAGAGCACAGACAGCCTGACTTAACTGATACGCTCCCTCCCGGGGTGACGCTACAGGTAATTATTCAACGCCGGCACAGGTGCGGTCAGGGTTCGATAACAGACTATGGGGCACGTCACGTATGCTGAAACCCAGTGTATTAGCAGGATGAGTCACCTTGCAGTGTCCATTTATTGGCACATTTATTCATTATTCAAGCCAATCAATTCCTCAAACAAATTTACATGACATAACAAAAGGGCATAATTTCCTCTGAGGCCCTGTAATAACAATAGTCTATTCTGAGGTAAAGATTGCACGGCCATATTCGCAGTTTTCTACCCTATCAGAGAATACATTACAAGGTATAATGACATGAATACAAAACATAGTAAATGTAGTACTCTACTTGGACTTGAAATTAATCACATGGCTGATGGCTGATGTGGGTGTAGCTGTTGTCTATATTTACAACATTGATTGATTGATTGTTTGACTGATTGATTACAGTATCGCATTAGCGTACAGTCCTAAATACTGTGGCACAGCACATAATTACTCGTTTAATCTCTTTTGGTTTTTATTTTTTATTTTTTGCCGCCTGTATTGCAGGGATACTGTTTTGCACAGCTTCTGTGAATCCATTACAATAGCAGGTGTTTTGTTTGTTTGTCGTGCCCTTATCATTAACTGCCAGAAAGCCGTCGCCGCACTTCAGAGTGCTCAATTTCTATGGCGACTCTTCAGAGACGATGGCATCTGAGAGAAGATAAGAAATCCAATTGCCCCCGGTAATAACAAAAACAGCCCTATATTACCGAACGTACATTTCGAGGCATACATTTAAATGTTGTAGCAGGGAGGAAGATGGGGGCGCTACGTAGCCCTAATTAGGGACGGCTGGATCCTCACGCGAGGTGCCGTCCGCACTCCACACGGCTGTGTAAGGTTTCATATGCAAAAAAAAATTCATAATAATAATTAGACATTGAATCAATACTCTTTCTAATTCATAAATTTGTCACTTAATTTGACTTTGGCAGGAACATGGCAGTGTCGATTTTCTATCAAGTCATTTCTGGCAGGTTCCTTGAAAATGATACATCTGGCTTTGTGAAGCTGGTGAGGCTTTCTGATGACTTCTCCAACAAATCCACAGCGGTAGTTCCCCCGGCACTCCAAGAAGGCCGCCCTCGCTGCACCTAGCCAATCGATACGGCTTGATGTAGATTTGAGGCAGCCGCTAATAACACTGGGTCAGAATCGTAAATTTAGCAAAGACCTGCGAGGCTTTGTGTTGGGCTGTGAATGGATTAATTAACTGTAGAAGGCATCCCTGCATCCATATTGTGCACTGACATTTAAAAAAGTGGAATGCTCAATATACTGTGTTAAAAAAGTACTAACCCTTTGATCACATTCCACGGGTATTTTTAGCACACATTTCTGTCATCGTGGGATTATTATTTTATTTTTTGTATTGCATTCATTTGAATGAATTCATGCTTCATTAATTTAATTAACTTTACTTAAAAAAGTTTGTGTTCAGTTCTGAAAAGATATGTGGGCAATTGTTGCACTACATCACAACTGTCCATTGTTTGATTGCAAATCTATAAAGCTATATGTATTTGTTCTTTCTTGTTGAAGTTATTCCTCTCTGTCATGTTGAGGTGCTCATATATACAAACTGTCTGTAGTCCATAGTAAGTGTTGCTATGGTTGTCTGACATTCTGTGTGAGGGGGAAGAGGTGGGGGTGTATCTGACTACCACTGAATTTACTATGAATTTACCTGTGGGTGAAATGGGGCAGAGGGAGATGGTTTGGCAGCCATCCTCTCCTGTAGAAGACCTGATAATTTGACTGCCTAATTTAACACTAAAATTTCCTCTTTGGAATGCATTTCTAAATATATTTGCAGATGTGTACACATTGTTAATGTGTTTGCAAAGCTCCTTTCACTAATGTTATGCTTTTATGGCCTTCCCCTGCACTTAGACATTCTGAGAGATCAATACCTAGGTGACTACATTAACATCTCTGGGGAAAATTACAGAATTACAGAATCGGTTATGCAGTATTTATTAAAAGGAACACGTTATGTTAAAGCAAGAACACCACACAAAATGTGCCAGAAGCTAATATGCAAAATAACTTAAAGAGTATTACCGGATTTGCATTCATAATTAAAAAAAAAAAAAAAACTCACTAAAAGATTCATTTTCACCACCATAGTGTTCCAAAATATTCATAAAGTTATTATGCTTGTAAATCACTGAAAATGTACCCATGCAGTGCACCTTGGAGATAGGGAGAGAGATCATTATTTTGAACTAATAACAGGACAGAGACTTCATTAATTTGACTGATGCATTCGTCCAAGGCAAGAATTGATGTAGTTTTAATAGGCAAAAAGCCCACACCCGGATACTAATTCCACACTCTCTTCCTCCATCTTGGCTCTTTTTATATGAGAACATTTCTAGGACTTAATCCCTACATCAATATAACATAACATAACACATCTCACCCACACACTAAAACAAAAATATGGTTACTGAAGAAGTTGAAAAGGCACTGAAACATTATCACTCCAGCATTTTTTATTTTTTAATAAAGTAAACTGCCGTTATTTTTGGAGATAATTTTGCCAGATTTAATAAAGATGCTGCTCTATTTTTAGAGGGGCAGTGTAATGGTGACCTGTTATTTTAGCCACCGAATATAAATAACCAAATAGAAGGGAGGTGCCCCTGCTCCGTGCTATCCATCAGGTTTTTGACAGCTTGGACAGACATATTGAGGTAAGGAACTGTATACAATACTTTTTTTAATGCTGGTAATATATTATTTACCTTTAGGATAGTTTTATTGTTTTGATAAGACATCTCTGAGATTAACTTTTGACGCCTGTGAGTAACGTTAGACAATGAGATTTTGAAGGCAGATTTTGAGAGGTGAAAATTATATTAATTTTCTTTATTCTTTAACTTTATTAATGACCTATTTCAAGAATATGAATAGATTTGTGTAGTGAATCAGAAATGTACAAAATCCTCCTCAGACAATGTTAAATAACTAGCTTGCATTAGCTAATGTTATCTTGCTAGCAAACAGTTGTATTGCGGTAGCTGTGGCAGCTACAGGGAAAAGTATTGGTTGTAATGTTAGACAAAATAATAATGTGTCTGTATGTATCTTTCTAGCTAGATAAATGTAGGTGTCTGTTTATATATTATATGTGTTCTTTTTGGCTTTTTCCAATATTGTTTTTGATAGCTGATAGCCTATGTACTTATCAATATTTGTAATTAGAATCAGTAGTAAAACAAACTAAACAGCCAACGATTAGCTGGTTAGATAGATAGGCTAACTCTAGCTGTGGCAGCTAGATGGAAAAAACTTGGATTGCTCTTTTGGCTAGCATTCCAACAAGTCTGCCAATGCATCATATGCATGAACAGATTGAACTAAAACTAAACGACACACCCCTGCAAATTACATCCTAATGTAGCGATTTGACCCAAACCGTTTAGTAAATCTGATTTTAGATATTGTGACATTGTAGCGACTGCTTTTCAAATGCAATCCTTTAGTAAATCTGGCCCATAATGTGTTAACATGTCCATGATGATCACAATACAGTACAATTTATACAAAACATGCGCAATATATTTTGACACATATTTATATTGTATACTTACTTATTTATTTATGCATATTTATATACATCCAAATCTCATTGCAAGCTGGCGGAAATTAACCCCAAGGTAATGCTGACACAGGCAAATTAAATTGAAACCTGGCCTTTATTGGCATTTTGGTTCATCGTGTATCATGTTCAGGGCACCTCTACAACTGAAAGACAACCATTCCCATTACAAGACATGTGTTCATTAGCAATGTTTTATGAAGCTTCTTTGAAGACAATTTTTGTTCTATCATTTGTTTCCAATGATAGATTAGCCAAATCCATAGTGAATTAAGCAATATTTGCTTGTGTAGTTTCGAATGAACCGACTTTTAAAAATCTTGATTGACACATTGAGATATCAAAACAACTGTTCCTTACTGCAAATGAAATGGGCGCACGCATTCTGTCAACTGCTGTATGCAGACACTTTCGTCAAATCCAAAATATAATAGCAGTGACAGACAGCCAATGCAACTGAACCATCTCCTGTGTACAAACATCTGTGTACAGTGAATTATGAATGAGTTTATTTGTGTCCAACGGTTGGTGAGTAAAACAGATACAGTGAAGCCAGATGAAAACAGCAATTAGGGGAGAAACAGATGCTTCCTAAATCCGGGGAATGGCGGTCGATCCCATACGGCGTGGATGCGGAGTGTGCATCACCAACATGTTTTCTGTTCCGTGCCCAGAGGCTAGCATTCGCTTCAGCCCTGGAAAAGTCGTTAAAATTGATGATTTGCGTACTGTAGACACAAATTGGAAAGCATGTTTTACCTGAAAGTATTAAAGGAAGAATTTACCGCACTTGGTTAATTCCTTATGTAGTTATGTTTCTTGTGGTAGTAATCTGTACAAAATATAGCCTGATTTGCTTTTGTGAATTATAAGTAAAACCTTTTTATGTTTATGTTATGTTCAGCAAAACCAGTCTTTGGATTTGGCATTGTAGAACAATTCTTATCAACCATTTCACCAGCATATCATAGACATGATTGACAATAACATTGTAATGAACTATGGGAGCTTGAGGCTAGGGGAGGGGAAGTGTAAACATCAGGACAGCCGAATCGCTGCCCACCTTCCGCAGCAGGGTGAAAACTCATCTCTAGACTGTACCACGGATCTTAACCCACCAATCCATATTTATAAAAAAAAGAAAAAAAATCTGTTGCCCTTGTTAATTTCCTTTGTAATTAGCACTTGCATTGTTTATATGGCTTACTTGACAAATTATGTGCTTAGACATTATAGCATCAATTTAATTTGCTTGAGCTGAATGCACTTTTTGTCAGTCGCTTTGGATGAAAGCTAATGCTAAATGATTGTATTGTGTTATTGTATTGTACTGCCAGAGGACGTCAACAGGCCAACTGTTGACAGGGCATTGCAAACTGGGAGAAAATAAATATGGGGTGTTGGGGTTTCAATGTGGGACCCACGGTCTGGTATCATATCTGGACCATGCCAGTGCTGAATGTGGCCGGCAACTCGGCTGGGCAGCATGTAATTGGCTGTAGCATTGCCCAGAGGTGGAGGGCTTTCATAGGCTTAATCATGCATACCTGCTACACAAGGTAAAGCAACAGCATGTATTTTCAAAATGTTGGCTAAAACAGGTATTCAAGCTAAAACAAAAACAGAAACCAGTAACCAAGATTTTGTCTTATGACTCAATGATACATTGCAGCCATCTTCACTGATTAACTTGTATTCAGTTTTACTTGTAAACCTAACCTTAAATGTAGCCTCATGTGCTTTTGAATTGGTGGTGCAGCTGTTTTAATAATTCAGCTACTTGCAATGATCCCAAGTCTTTCTAAGCACTTGTAAGTCCCTTAAGTTCTTGTTTGAAAGTTTAGACTCTAGTGAATGTTAGGGGCTTTGTGCCTTTTTCCATTCTGCGGGCAAATGTGCATGCGCATTGATATGTTCGCCCCGCAGTCTGCACATATTGTTTTGAAGGAAGCTCATGCACATATAGAAAATGCATGCCATTTTGTATCAATCCTGTGAATGTGCCATCAGTGGTAACTGGTGATTCCAATGATGCTCTAAGTAGAGCAGCTTGTTATTTCGATGTTAATGAGGTAGCTGTCGCAACTGGGGCCTTGCAAATTCCCACCATCAACTCCTCATTACCCCCCAGGTCAGGGCAGTGGAGAGTCTGCCCTCAGCACGTGATGACTCACAAACTGCTATTCATCAGTCCTGCGTGCGAAACCGGCAGACTCCAGCTTCGCTCCTAGGGTTGACGTGGACTCTGTTTATTAAATCAGAATTGAAAATGGCACATTTTGCACCGGTTGCTGCCCCACCTAAACGGCTTTGGCCGATGTTAAGCATGAACCCGCCACTATCCCCTCTAATTCCTTGAAGCGTGTATTTATTCAGTAAGATTTTCGGCTTCCGGTCCAGATGTCAGAGTCGCCAGTAGTCTCCTCAAAATGCCATTACCCTGTGATATACAGGTCCTTTGTTTCCCAGTCCAAGAATATGCACATTTCCCAGCTAGCAAATTGTTATCAGATGGAAAATTAAATACAGATATCTAGCTTACTTTTTTCCCTGGTCTAGATGAAATTTCCTGTGAGATGCCCAGCGCTTTATAAGTTGGGTTATTAGTCATTAATGTGCATTAATTTGGTGGATTTCCTTATTTGAGGCAACATCAGTAGAACTGAATACACAAGGGCAAAATACAATTAGCAGATAAGCAAGCACAGGCTCAGCCTGCATTTGGTAATAAAAAAGCGAATGCCTATTTAGTCGGTCACAGCGTTTATTTATCCACCTAAAGAGATCCAGGATTCCCACCCCTTGCATGAAATTCAGTTTCGTTTCAGGGTACGTGGACCCAGGGAGCTTTTCGCCGGGCCGCTGATCCGAAGCAAATATGCCAGCGCAGTTGGAGATTCAATTCACTTCCATTCATTCGGCGGTGAAGGCCGCCATCAAGCCCAATGCTTAATAATTGCCTTCCCTTCCTCTGGGTCTCATTTGGGCCTCACCGGAATCTACCTGCAATTATGACTTTGGACAACGCCGTATGTCACTGCATGCCTGCTGTCTTTCCGTCGTATTTGGTGTCATATTTCCGGTCCTTGAAACAGCGGAGGGGGACGGGGGGGTCAGTGGGGCTTGCAAACCGTCCTCCCCTGTTCAAGAATAGTAGACCAGATACTTTGCCTAACTTAACACTATAAAATGTTGTTCTTTTTGGAATGCACTATATATATATATGTATATATATATATATACAATGGGGGAAATAAGTATTGAACACATCAACATTTTTCCCAGGAAAATGTATTTCCAATGAGGCCATTCAAGTGAAATTTGCACCAGACTTTGGTATTAACTCAAGAAATCCAGACACAAAATCGAAACATTAAAGTCCATATGTAAATAAAGTTATGTGTAATAAAGTGGAATGACATAGGAAAAAAGTATTGAACACACTAACTGAAATTAATTCAATACTTAGTGGAGAAGTTTGTAATGACAGATTCAAGGTGCTTTCTGTATGAAGTAACTAATCGCCCGCAGTATTCAGGTGTGATTTTGGCCCATTCCTCTACACAGATTGTCTTTAACTCTTGAAGATTGCGGGGGGCCCTCATGTGAATCTGGATCTTCAGATGCTTCCACAAATGTTCAATTGGGTTTAAGTCAGGTGATTGACTGGGCCATTCCAACAAGTTGATTTTCTTTCTCTGAAACCAATTAAGAGTTTCCTTTGCTGTATGCTTTGGATCGTTGTCCTGCTGGAAGGTCCACCCACGTCTCATCCTCAGCATCCTGGTGGATGGCAGCAGGTTCATCTCAAGAATCTCTCTGTACATGGCTCCATTCATTGTTCCTTCAATGATATGAAATCTGCCAGTACTACGGAGAAACAGCCCCACATCATGATACTTCCACCTCCGAACTTCACTGTTGGTAGTGTTATTCGGGTGATGTGCAGTGCCATTTCTCCTCCAAACATGGTGTGTTGTGTGACAGCCAAAAAGTTCAATTTTGGTCTCATCTGACCAGAGTACATGCTCCCAGTAGTTCACTGGCTTGTCCAAATGTTGTTTGGCAAACTTTAAACGAGCTTCAACATGTCTTGTTTTCAGTAGTGGAGTCTTGCGGGCTGAGCGTGCACAGAGGCCATGGCGGTGGAGTGCATTGCCTATTGTCCTTTCTGTCACAGTTGTACCTGCTGCCTCCAAGTCTTTCTGGAGCTCTTTCCTAGTGGTCCTTGGCTCTTTGGCTACTCTTCTAAGTATCCTTCTGACTCCCTGATCAGAAATCTTGCGAGGAGCTCCTGTGTGTGGCCAGTTAATGGTGGAGTGATGTTGCTTCCACTTACGGATAATGCCCCCAATGGTGCTTACTGGAAGATTCAGAAGTTGTGAAATACGTCTGTAGCCAATTCCATTTTCATGTTTTGCAACAATCTGGTTGCGAAGGTCTTGAGAGAGCTCTTTGGTTTACCCATCATTAGATGTTTCTTGTGTGGCACCTTGGTAACAAAAAAACCTTTTATAGCCCATCAATATATTCTAACCCAGCTGACATTAATTAGCACAGATTGGAGATAGAGTTGCCTCCTAATTAGTTATGGTTTTCAGCTGGTTCCTTGCCTTTCCTTGCTGTGGTGTACTGCTTTTTCTTAGTGTGTTCAATACTTTTTTCCTGTTTCATTCCACTTTATTACACATAACTTTATTTTCATATGGACTTTAATGTTTAGATTTTTTGTCTGGATTTTTGAGTTAATACCAAAGTCTGGTGCAAATTTCACTTGAATAGGCTCATTGGAAATACATTTACTGGACAAAATGTTGATGTGTTCAATACTTATTTCCCCCATTGTATATACACGTATATACTGTATATAGACAGAATACATATTTACACTGAATATATTTGCGTCCACATTTGTGTTTGCAAAGCTCCTTTCACTAAGCACACATAACACTTAAACAGAGAGTGGGAAGCTAGAAACATCAGAACTATGTTATTAATAGTGGGTATAAAAAGTATTCATTTTTTTATTTGTAATTAATTAAGAAAAAAGGCATGGTGCAATGGATAGCACTGTAATTTTCTGTAGTTTGCATGTTCTCCCCGTGTCCGCGTGGGTTTCCTCCGGGTAACAGTCCAAAGACATGCACGTTAGGCTAATTGGAGAGTCTAAATTGCCCGTAGGTATGAGTGTGTGTGAATTATGGATTGGCGACCTGTTGTATTCCTGCCTCTCGCCCGAACGCATGCTGGGATTGACCAGGAATAAGCGGCTTAGACAATGGATGGATGGATAATTAAGAAAAAGCTTTAGAATTTGTTTATTTTTTATTTGACATTCTAGAGTATTTGACATTTCTGTTGATCGGTAGCAAGAAATTCCAGTTAAATCCATTTTGATTCCATGAAGTATGAAAATAAAATGTGAAAAATGCCAAAGGGGACAAATACTTTTTATACCCACTGTACAATATGGAGACCTCAAACATTAAAAAACCCATACCAATGTGCAAGTTAAGTTAACCTTCAGTGGACTTGATGTGATCCAAGATGTGGGAGTTGTTAATATACATACAGTATATACAGTATATATACTGTATATATATAATTTATATATATATATATATGCATGTTAGGTTGCTGTGCTTTGTGCATGCCCTTAATTAGGTGTAGGTGTGCTGCTGGGATATATGCTTGGTTGTGGAAGATGCTAGCAGGTGGCACACCATCCCACACCCGGAAAGTTCTCCCACAGATCCCAGAGGGGTTTTGTTTCACTTACTATGTTACCAGGTCATCTAGTTACTACAATATAGGGGATATTGGGCTATAATAATGCACACAGACACACACACACACTCAGTGCCTTTCAAAACTATTCACCCCTTCGAACAATGTCCTATTTTTTTATTTACAAATGATATATAACTCATGATATATATTGTTTTTGAATCAAACATTAAACAAAAAAAACTTGACTGCTCAAACCGAACACTTATATGGGTGAAATAAGTTAAATGTCTGCAAAACTGCAAAGAAAACTCTAAAAGTAACACTTTGCATGTAGACCAAAGACCACATGTCTCTCATCTGGACACAAAATATTTGGACACATGTTTGTCCTTAAATTATCCAAACTCCATAGCAGATGCAAGATGTTCTTCCACGAATTACTTCATTCTTACCACAGCCATGCACAACAGCCAAACAGCACTGGACTACCAGACAGCAAACTTAATAGGCTGCAGCTCGTCCAAAATACAGCTGCCAGGCTACTGACCCATACCCGCGGGTCTGAACACATCACGCCTGTCCTAAGATCACTGCATTGGCTGCGGGTCATACAGCACATTGATTTCAAGACAGCAAGTACCTTATGTGCCTGTTTGTTCCCTGCACTCAGAAAGTGAGGGACTACTGGTAGTACCCAGGTATCGCCTCAAGAAAGCTGGACTGAGGCATTTGTCCTGCTATGCTTCCCGATTGTGGAACTCTCTTCCAACCCAGATCAGAAATGCTGAAACTACTTTTTAAAAGGCATTTCCCTTTGATTGTGCCTTTATGTAACGTTTATGAATTGACCATTTTCGGTCGATGTAACGACTATTGTATGTGTATGTAACTAACTGAAAAAGGCCCTCCTATGCTTGTACTTCTACAATATGTTTTAATTGTTCAGCGCCTGGGGCACCTGGTGTGAAGAGTGCTATATACAAATAAAATTGATTTGATTTGATTTGATTTGGAGTGACCAGGATATCTCAGCCATGTTCCCTAACCAGTTTCTCCTTACCTGGCTGCTCAGTTTGCCCAAACTAGGCAGTGCCCATATTGGTACAATACACTTTCCACTCCTCAGTGATCAACTTGACCGTACTAACATGGATGTTCAGTAACTGCTTTTATTACCATCTCCTGATCTACAGTTTTATCTCTGAATTGTTGTGAAAGCTCCTCGCTATTCCTGGTTGATTCTTGATGAAAGATGTGTTTATTTTTTAATTATGGGAACCAATATTATTGCACACAGAGGCTATTCACCTAATGCTGGGACTTGTCAAGGTAATTTATTTAACTGGCTAATCCATTGAGTAGTCAAATACTCATGAATGTTTTGTTTTTTTTGCTTTGACTGTGTGGAGTACATTTTGTCGATCTGACGTATTAATTCCAATTCAAAAGTGTCATAATTGCTTTGAGGGAACAAAATGTGAAAACTGATGCAAGTGGATGAGAACATTTAAGCTGGCATTCACTACCAGATTGTCACACAACACTGTAGAGTAGACATTTTACAATAACTTGTTAGGAAAAAGCCCTTTTTAAGTTGGGATGCTGTAAAACAGGTGTGTACTACAAACGATGAATATAGTGATGTCACTGAACATAAACAAGGAGATACAAAACAAAGCCTTTACTTTTAAGATGCAAGACAAAGGAAGTAATCTCTAGGTGACCTAGCTCCCGGCAAGATTTATTTCAGTTGTAATTTATAAATATGACGATAGGCAACTCATGTCCCACGATGCCCACATCTTGATGTGTATAATCTTTTACAGTGACACTTATTAAACTATTAAAATGCAGCCACTTTGGGGATATTTGGGGAGTGCACATTAAACAGTACAGAGGAAACAGGGAAGGACTGTTACATATTTATATGAGGTACATGGACAAGTAAACACTGATTTGTAGTCTGTAGTCTATGTTGTTATTGAACTCTTCCGTTCTAATAATGTTAAATGTACCAAGTACAGTGGTGCCTTATTATACGGCGAGTTTAAATCCAATGGCAATACGTTGGCAAAAACGAAGGTGGGGTATGGAGGGTATGAAAAGGGACACATTGTAAACATTGTAGAATGTTTCCTTATTAATCATTTGCTCTTCAAGCCACTTAATTCTGAAAGATGTGCTCATATTGGACAAATATATTAGGTTTCCCAGAACCAAATGTTTAAACGTGAATATTGTTCACGTGTAATTAGCCTGAAATATGCCTAAACTGTGCTGAAAACATTTTGAATGTAACTTTGAATGTAACTTGCTGACACAGTTGCTCAGCCTCCTCTGGCAAACTGACTGTCCCATCCCTCCGGGCACCCGGCAGCTGCTCCTCGCAGTCTCGCCTCTTCTCTGTCCTGACCCCTCGGTGGTGAAACGACCTTCTGCAATCAGTCAGGACCGCGGAATCACTTGTGATCTTCGGCAAGAAACTCAAAAACACACCTTTTCAGACTCCACTACCACTGAATTCTGTACGTCTAGCCAATTGTCATCACCACAGCTGACATGCTCAACACTTCTTGTATATGTATCCCTGCCTTGTCATTTAATAAATAAATAAATATATAAATATAAATGACTAACCTTTTCCTTCCCAGTGTTACAGGTATGGTATGCAGCTGCCTACAACGATGTCTATCGCTGTATTACTGCACTGATCTTGTGCGCAAACTTATTGTTCCTACCATGTACTAATGCACATCTTGTAAGTCACTCTGGATAAGAGCGTCTGCTAAATGCTTAAAATGAAATGACACTGAAGTGCATGTTTGACTCACACCACAAGTGCAGACAGAATTGCAAAAAGTAACGGCACAATGCCTGACAAGTGGTAAAATCCAGGAGACAAAGCCTTATCTGGAGAGTGAAATATTGAGTGTGGTAATTAGGGCATCAGTCCTAGCATCCTCCTTCTTTAAGTAATTGTAGGGCTTCGTGTAATGACCTCTCTTGGTGAATTTAATGTTTGTGCTATGAAGTGCAACTGCTGATAACCAATTCGGGACATCCGAGATTTAGAGAAAGGCTCCTCATCATATTATGATGTTGCCAGGGATTGGTCGGTATGCGCAGGGCACTAAGAAGGCCAAACACCCAGATAAGACACACCGAAGCCGGCCATTGTTCCTGTGGATCTAATGAATATTTATGACATTATGTATCATTTCCTGCAAGTAATGCAATATGCTGAAAGAATGGGGGGATCGAGCTTTGCAATGAGGCTTGTTTAATGATCCTATTTATAAAAGAAAAAAAATGCATGGTGTAGTACTGAGACCTCAATTCAATCAAATACGTATATGCGTATATGCATATGCCATATGTATTTGCCGTTAACGTCCTGAGTTTCTTAAAAGGGATTTTTATTCATTTCAGCGGCTGCTGAACAGATGTAAAAGGAAGTCAGTAAAGGAACCATTGAGCCCAAGATTAAAATGTTATGTGGGTAGACTGGAGGTGGCTCATGAGTACATTTTGATACTGCTAATATTTGCTAATGTTTGATATTTGATATTGTTCATTCTCTACCCGGCTGCCTTTAACCGGCAGTTAGACTAGTAATGTGACGTGATGCTTATGAAAATGCCCGCCGTGCTGTACTGCAGTACAATGACATTTTCCACGTGTTCCAACACTTTGCTCATCTCATGGGAGTTTTAGTCTTTCCGTACACAGATTGTGGTTCCAGTGAGCAAAATAACTGCCGTTTCTTAAACATAATTTTTTACCACGCAGCCACCCGTTATGGAGAATAGCTAATGACATAACAATGCCATGTCCTTTATCTGACAGATGCCCTAATCCAGGTCAAAACAACAGAGCAGGGTTACACCGCGAAGCAGACTTGGATCAATGACCTGTGGGACGGCGTGGCGCCCGAGCGAACACTGTATGCTGCTGTGGTGGGGCTGTAATACAGCCCATCTTGCACAAATTTGGGTGACAGAGGACATGCTGAGGACTTATTTTCGAAGGTGCGTTAACCTGTAATGTATGTTTTAGATTGAGCTGGGACGTAGCGTCCCTACCCTCTAGAGACACTTTTAAAGCCCTATTTTCACATGCTCATTTCTCATTCCATCGTAAGGATCTTTTATACCCCTTTTATACCCCCATTATCTTTTATACTTTTATACATCCAAGATGCACACAGTTGGGTCTGCATGTGTAAGCGCTATTTAGCATGTATAAGCGATTAGTGAAGAAAAATGTGTAATTGAAATGTCTCAACATTTTTGAACATTTTTGAACAGCCACAGTTATCTCTCTCTCTCTCCCTCCTTCTCTCTCTCTCTATCTCTGTCTCTTTCTCTTTTCATGATACGATTGATGCTATTACTAACGTCTAAACACAGCAACTGGTTCACGCAATATAAGCTGTGCATTTTTAAGCACAAAATCTGTGGAAAACCATGTTGTAATGTCGATATGTGGTGTATTCATTTTGGAGAGGGCACATTATTGATCACTGGAATGACGTGGTAGACTGTCAGTGTCCCTGTCCTCTGATTCCAGTCCGACCCGGTCTTTGATGCTGAAAAGGGCCTCAGACCATGCTGATGGATTTATAGCGACAGTGTCTCGAACGCATCGCAGGGCAAGCAGCGCAGAAAGGCATTGAGTGCAGCATCTCTTTCACAAACAAGACACTTTTGCCTCTCCTCATTGATTTTTCCAAAGTGCAGTAAAAAACAACATCAACAACAACAACAAAAACTGATCAATGGAAAATAATTTCAAACGGTGATACTGTGGCCCATTTTAGCATCTAATTTATACGTTCTCATTAACTGTCACACCAGTTCATAAACTATTATTGCCCTCCCTCTCTCTCTCTCTCTCTTTTAAAGTGAGTACAGCACCACTTGTGATTTGTTACTATGGATTCAAAGCATTGATAAGTGTTAACATGATAATAAGCTGCCTGTGCTTTCTGGGTGTAATGGACTCAAAGCAATCATTCGTTATACAATTTTTTGTGTGCTGCATTCCATATCTGTGTCCACACCGAGCAAAAAAACTGTGATTTGGTATATGTTTTATTAAAATGGTTTATATAACAACAACAATAATAATCATAATAATAATCATAATCATAACAGTGGTACAATTATATTCATTCTTATTTCCCAAAGAGAAAAAGGAGCATGACAGGAAGAGTAAATGGGAACACAGTACAATATGTGTAAAGGAGAAAACTTAATTTACAAATTTCCACTTTATATGCACCCTTATATAGTAAAAGAATTAGTGCTTAACATAAAATTACACTCATTCATCAACCAAGATGGTGCCCTGACAGATCATTTGTAAAACCTTTTAAAAAAACCTTCTTTGAACAAGTGCAGTGATTATTTTGAAACCTTGAAAACTCATATTTTAAACCTTACATTTTAAACCCATTACTGCAGACATGCATTCTTTCAAAGGTTGTGCGAAACTCTTCCGTGTTAAACAGGGAGATCAAATACGTTATGTGTATAAGTTTTGATCTTACAGAGCACCTAGGTAGAATTCTGTATGAACTTAGATGGCAATGAATGTGACCGTGAACAATATATATATATTGTGGCATCCCAAGGGGCAGGGTGAGAAAATGGCTGCCTGGCCCTTTAATTCTTGGGTCTTGGGAGTCACTGGATGAAACAGAAGAACTACGGTTCCCAGCAGCCCACAGTCCCGCACCTGAACAAAGTAAAGCAATTTGGACTGGGGACAGCTGAAGGCCATTTGGAGGCCTATTTAAGGGACTTGTTTGTATTACACTGGGAGGGAGTAGGTTGGCTGGTGTGGAGAGTGTGTTTTGACCTGGATTGTTTGAGGACCCCCCCTTTGTGTACCGACTACTGGACTTGATTACGGAACTGACCTGGATTGCGACATTGGATTTTGGATAACGACAACGAGTAGAATTTTTGACTTTGTGTGTTGGATTACCCGATTACCCCGCCCTTTGTTTTGTGTGTTTTTGTCAAGAGTATTTGTTTAATAAATTATTGTTTTGTTTGTAATACTGCCTACCCCCTCTGCAAAGGTCCATGAGGGTCGCCCCAACCCCTAGGGACACCATTTTTGAGGCCGTTGTTTTTTGTTTTTTAGCAACTGTCCTGTTATGTGTCCCTCTATCCTTGACTTGCGACCACTGTTCCTCTTAACTTATGCAGTTTTTCCTTTTGTGACGAGAAGACTTCGAGCTGCAGGTTTGACAGGTCAAGTGGCAGTAAGAAAGCCATTGCTAAGATGGCAAAATAAGAAAAAGAGGCTTGCCTGGGCCATGAAGCACCGCCAGTGGTCTACTGAAGACTGGAAGGAGGTCTTATGGACCGATTAATCCAAATTTGAAGGTTTTTGTAGGCCGTCGAGTAGGCGAAAGGATGGTTCCTCAGTGTGTGACACCAACTGTCAAACATGGAGGAGGAAGTGTGATGGTCTGGGGCTCTTTTGCTGGATCCAGAGTCGGCGACTTGCACAGAGTGACTGTTAACCCACATTAACCCATTACTTGGTCCCTGAAAAGGGCCTATAAAAAAAAAAAAAACATTATTTTTAAGTTTTTGGTAACCTAAACTTTTTTTTTTTTTTTTTTCCTCTGGCAGTTTACCTCTTACCTTCATACCATTTCAGGTTATTCACTGGACTTGAACTGTTTAAATTTAAGTAAAAACTGGAAAATGGGGGTGTTCTAAAACTTTTGATCGGTAGTATAGGTAGAATCGTAAAATTTTGGTGTGTGACATAGTTGGCATGCAGCATGCTGATCCACTATGGACCAGGCTGGTGCCAAATCTACATACCTTAGTGCCCTTGTTTCACTCAAGGTGTAATAAAACCTGTCAGTGATGACACCAGGGAAACCCACGTTTGCATTAGATCAGTGGCGATGGAGATTTAGGTTAGGCCAGGCCACATGCTGTTTGCAAGCACAGGATCATACCATCCATTGAGCCCTGACAATATATATATGTGTGTGTGTGTGTGTGTGCGCATGCTATAAACTAAACTAAAACTAAAAAGAACTAAAAAATGACAAGAACAATACTAGATTTGTATTCTGCCACTGTGTTCTGCGTCAGTAAATATATAATTTACCAATGAAAAAAAGGTTCCAGGTTCGATTCCCAGGCGGGGCACTGCCATTGTACCCTTGAGCAAGGTACTTAACCTGAATTGCTTCAGTTAATGTCCATCTGTATAAATGGATTGTATGTAAAGAAATGTAAACTGTGTAAGTCGCTCTGGATAAGAGCGTCTGCTAAATGCCTAAAATGATACGATTTTTCTCTGACATCCACAGAGTAAACAGGAACACATCTAAAGTCACTGGAAAGGTTCAATTATGGCCTACACATTCCATCATTGTCAAAGGCCTAACACTTCCTACAATCAGAAGGCTGATGAAAATGCAACAAATTATTTCGCTGTGAGATATCTCCGGGTAATTAATAGCACTGTTTTCGATCTCTCCCTCACTTTCTGTCACATGCCTGTTTGCCATTAACAAACCTCAGAGGATCATTGCCGCTTTAGACATTGTTGTTGTCGTTGTTTTTGTTATTTCCTGTACCAGTGGGGAGGCAGGTCAGCGATGACCAGGACTTCTGAGGGCACCATTTTCTGTCCGAGTTCTGTCAGAGTACTTTGGGGTCAAAGATGCTCCCGTCTGTGACATTTCTGCTGTCTGATAGGAGGCCTGACAGGGGCATGTGCCCTCGTACGTGAGCCAGAGTGATGGAAACTTTGATGGAAAATCAAATAGAAAAAAGAGTGCAAGAACTAAAAAGAATCTGCTTGGTCCAGGGGTGTCAGCAGCATTTTAAGATCTGTCAGTGAAAAAAACAAAAAAAACAGAAGAAGCATACTCAGGGCCTCGCCATCAATCAATTTTTTCCCAAAGGCCACTGGTACCCTTGACAAACAAAGTCACATTTTGTGTATTATCCATATGTCAGTGTTTTTAATCTCTTAAATGATTATCCATGCCAAGCGATCTGATACGCATGCCTACAATACCCTAAAAATAAACTTGATGATGATGATATTGATGATGATCTTGATGATGTAAGGCATCCTTAGCCATAATGAGGGAAGTTGTGCCCCTTCACTCAGAAGAGATTGGAATGACCACCAGCCATAGGTTATTCCTAGGGTCTGCTGATAACTGACTGTTTTGTTTATTTGCTCACCTGACAAGTTGTCCTCAGTCTTGTATGAATACTTGGATTCCACCATTCTAGGACTGAAAGATGAGGAAAAATTATTTTTATTTTCTGTCTTCCATTTGCAATGCAAATATTGCACTTTATCTTTGTAAGGAATCCGTGTCATGCAGTTTTACAGGATGCAAATGTTTTCAGGATACACAAAATATCTCTTCCAGAATTGGATTGTGTGAATGTATCAATTTACATTTTTGGTCAACAAAATACAACAATACAATACAACTAACTCACCTTGCCTGGTTTCTTGGAATTGTTGATTGCTAAAGTTAAAACACAAACCAGCAAATCTGTGGCTCTCCAGTACCAGGGTTGAGTGTCCCTGTTATATGGTATATATGTTTATTTAGGGCACCCCTGTATTTATGAATATGGACATGCATACGAATCGCATACCACTCCCATCAGGATGTGTGATAAATATGCAAAATTGTCAGATAGAATATTATTGAGTGTATGCGAAAGTTAAATTTTATCATGTGTGTCATACCAGGGCCAAAAAAAAAAAAACTGTGATAAGCACACTTTAGTGATTGTTCATTGTACCATTTAAATGTTAATGGGATTTTTATGGCAGAAATTTGAATTTATTATTGTGCAAATTAACTAATTTTCTATCTGTAGCATCCTCAGAGCAAGCATGTTTAGCAGTCTGAGGATAATTGGATTTATTGTACTGTAAAAGCATTTTTTCCACACCAGAGAGATGACAGATGACAGTTCCACAGAACACTAAAAGTGTTCAGCGCACATTAGTCAGGTCTCCAGGATACTGTGTACATCTTTGGAGTGGAATGTTGTCAGACAAGCTTCTGAGGAGTTTCCCAGGAAGTTGCAGCTGTAAGACGGAGGACAAAGCATACATCACTTGAACAGCCTGCTTCATCAAAGTCAAAATAGGACATTTTCGATGCACGGAGGTCTGTTATTTTTTTTCCGGGAGTGCCGTAGGTCTCACCGAATCCGTAAATCAGTCGAGAGGTGAATCTTTGGTTGCACCTTACTCTCCATTTTCAAATGTATGCCCAGCCTTGAAGACCATTAATGACCTTTACAACATTTTTTGTAATTCTCAATCTTTTCCAAATATGTCTTTCCCCCAAAAAGACAATACACAATAAATAAGTGCAATACAATAGTCATCAGAACAAGGGGCTTGAATGGAGCTAGAATAAGTGCCTGTAGAGACACACATCACTGTGAAATGGACAGATCTGAGACAGATCTGGTGGAAATGTTAGAGCAACAAATAAGTTGGTTAAGCCTCATATGGCAGAACCACAATCATCAAAGAAGCATTCCTTTCCCGACATATCTTTTTTTCTCTTTGAGAGTAGTTTTTTATCCTTCTAATTTTCACAGTTCAGGGTGTGACAATGGTCACAATCAAGAGAAAATTGTGAGCAATAAAAAAAATAGAGGTGAGATGGTTGGTGACCTTTGGAGTGGAAAATGTAACGTATAGTGTGCCAACATAATAGAAAATAACATTGACAGAACTGACACAGGACTGTGCTGTGTTATTTTCTGTATGTATATTGTGTGTACATATGTTTTAAACACACACAATATATGGATTACATTATATAGAGCTTGTATGTTGTCTCTGTATACAGCCTTTACGTATAGAGTCTCTAATGTTAAATGCAGTAAATATTTGGATGGGTATCCACACTTCGCAAGAGATGCAAGCATTATGTCCAAAATGAAGCCATGTGTGGTACAGCAGGATTTTAAAAGCCAGCGTGTGTTGGAGAGCACAGTCATGACATGGGGCGAGTAAACAGTGCAGACAAGCAGGTGGCTTCTGAACCCCTATCTCAACTGTATTATTGTGCACAAGTATGATGCTGTTGTTTTTTTGTCTTTTCATTACGCAGTTTATTCTGCTCAAAAACAGATTTTTTAAATATTTCTGTATATTTATTGCTAACCTCCCCCCTCCTCCTCAGCTAGTGCCTGAACACTTCGAGTGTGCATGGCTATCTTTGCGTCACCATGTCCTTGATTACATGTTTGCAGAAGGCAGCTGTGGGCAGCTCTGAGCACAACATCTCCTGGCTAATAGTCCACTGAGAAATGAATGTCTCTGTGCATACGCTGTTGCCTATTTCCTGTAATTACACTGATAGCACTGGGTAGCTGCCCATGGAGGTGACTCCATTGATTCCTGGAAGCTTGCCCTCCCTCAGTCTACGGGCTTTTATTTTTTTTCTGCAGGCTCCTTGCAGAAGACTCTGTGTTCCATCTCCTTGTTCCATCTCTATAATCAATAACGAGTCAATTAATGGCATTCTAATCACTAATTATCACGGCCTGGCAAAACCTTTTGTCACTTCTGTACGTTTTCTTTAGACTGACTGTCTAGAGGTCTACAGGTAACTGCCAAAATTAAGGAAACACCAACATATAGTGTCTTAATAGGGCGTTGGGCCACCACGAGCTGCCCGAACAGCTTAAAATGCACCTTGGCATAGATTATACAAGTGTCTGGAACTCTTTTGGAGGGATGGAACACCATTCTTCCACGAGAAATTATTTAATTTGGTGTTTTGTTGATGGTGGTGGACAATGCTGTCTTAGGCGCCCATAAGTGTTCAATTGGGTTCAGATCTGGTGATGGAGATGGAGATGGCCATGGCATATGGTTTACATAGTTTTCATCCTTATCAAACTATTCGTTGAGCACCCGTGCCCTGTCAGGATAGAAATGCTTCAGCATAGGATGAAGGTGATCACTCAGAATGGCTTAGTATTTATTGCCATTTACCTGGCCCTCTAAGTTGTTGAGTGGACCAAAACCATGCCAGGAAAATGCACCCCACACAATAACAGCCATCAGAACCATTCCTTTCCTCAAGTGTTTCCTTTATTTGGACAGTTACCTGTATATGTGAACAAGTACAACATGACATGAAATGTACATCATACATTAAAATACAAATATGGATGTCAGAATCCACTTATTTGTTTCCTTGTTGTGTTGTACATACCCATTCAAATGTTTGCAGATGCAGTTGTGTATGTACACACTACAATTTAAGAGTGCCTTGATCTTTTATGTCATTGTGGAAAACTGTGGGAATGTACTTCTTACCCTGACATCTATATTAAGGGGGATCAGCACTGTGCCTGAATTCAAATATCTTGGTATTATCTTGGACTTCAATAAAAAAAATCTTTTTTTTTAAATGGCAACTTTTTACTTGTCAAACTTCAGCTTTACAAGACATTGCCTTTCAACTGAGACAGCCATGGTGCACAATATTATTTTTCCTTACCTGGCATACAGCATAACAAGTTGGTCTAAAGCTGGGGAAACTGCAATAAAGCTAAGTTTATGGTCAGAGACCCTTTGAGGAATGAGCAAGAAGCAGCATCATTTAAAAAAAGGTCTGTTCTATATCCAGGTAATAACATGGATTTGAGTCAAGGAGAATACCTTAATCTTCATTGGTACATGTGTTCACTGTTTTGATTTTATTTATGTTTTTCATTTCTGCTGGAAATGAAAGGTTTTACATTTCTCTCTATTGTTCTAAAGAGCCTGATGCTAAGTTTGGAGCATTACAGAATCATATCTGCTAGACCTGCCAAATTATATAATTATATTTGTAGATCATTATATCACAATCATTAAAGTCACAATTATAAGATATTTCTCTGAATGTTATATCATGTTTAACATGTTTTTTTGACGAGCGCAATAAACATTAAAAAAATATTGTGACACTATCAACAATATGGAGACTGCTTCTTTCACAAATGATTTGCAAATTTCAAATTAAAAACATATTTGTGTTAAATTTCATATTTTCACTAAACTACATGCCATTTAAAGTGATCTGAATTTGCCTGAAATCTGGGTGATCATTGGGACTGCCAGCTGGCATATCCAGCTGAAGCAGGGGTTCTTAATGCAGTGATGTATTCCACGGCCCCCTTTATCAAATCCTGACTCTGCCAGCACTGACTGAGGCCTGAAGTCCCACAAGGTGACACTTGATTGGCTTTAGCGTTGTCCAGAGAAGCAGGATTTCAGCCATCAGGATATTCCCTGCCTCATCAAACTCTAACAAGCTGCATGCTACTCTGCTAGTCTGCGCTTGAATGATAGGGGGAGGTTTGTCTCAATCACATGTCCTTCACGTACGGTTGCCTCCACAGGCAGCTTAGAAACTGATAAGGCTCCTAAAAAAATATTTGAGACACACTTTGAAGGTAGGATTATGTCAGAGAGTGCTTGAGCGCCGCACCCAAGATCAGCTGAGGGTGCACAGTCTGACAGCTAACAGAATAAAAAATCAGCGTTTTTCAAGTCTCTAACTAGCTAGCCACTTGTTCAGTAAAACCAAAGTACAATATGTGTTTTGGTAAAACTCAACTGTTCAGTTGAACCCCTAACTTCACAGTTCCCTGGCTAGTGTACCTTATCTAGCTCTATTAGCTAGTATGGCCATTACTAGTTAGTTACTAGTTACTGGTTATCTCAACAAGTTGAGTAGCAATCTTAATGATAGGTAACTGACAAAACATCAGTAAATTAAGGGTTCTGGCAGCTCTGTTATGGTGTGGGGTACATTTTTCTGGCATGGTTTAGGTCAACTCAACCCTTTAGAGGGAAAGGTGAATGCCAAGAGTGGTCAGTGAATGGTATGATGAGGATGAAAACAATGTAGACCATATATCATGGCCGTCACAGTCACCAGATCCACCAGAACCACCATCCACAAAAACACCAAAAGATGGAATTTCTCCTGGAAGAAGGGTGTTGCATCCCTCCAGTACATTTCCAGACAATTGTAGAATGTATACCAAGGCACACTGAAGCTGTTCTGGCGGCTCGTGGTGGCCCAATGCCCTATTAAGACACTTTGTTTTGGTGTTAACTTTAAATTGGCAATTACCTGTATTATACTGTATATGCACAAAGCCGTATGCCAGCTCTTAGAAACCATTGATTGGGCACTTGAATGAGGCTGTGACATTAACTTAGGAAATGAAAAAGCAGATGGTGCCATTGGTCCCCAGGGTGTTAACACTAGTTTCCATCATCCTACATTGGCAGACAGACAGTTACAACAGCTCCGTTTACCTCAAAGCAAACATACACATAATGTATTCTATTGACACACTTGCTAAAATCAATCTCCATTCCAAATTATTGGTATAAAAATTATTGTAATTTACAACAAACACATTTACACATACTGTATGGCTCAGATAAAGTACAAAACAATGATTTAACACAAGGAGTGCCATGATGTTTTTCAGGCGTTTGGTGATTTTAACATGAAAATAACTTTGCTGTTGGGAAAGTCAAGTCACTGCCAGTCTGTGACTTTTACTCAATATGTTTTTTCGACACACCTACGTTGTTTGAATTTAAATAAGGAACAATTGTTGTAATTCAATACCATTCTTGTCACCATGTCTTTTGGCCGTTGGTGCCTCACTAACGCAAATGGCACTGCCCCAAACTGAGTGCAACTCAGTTGTCCCAACTATTGTGTTATGTGTCACAGAACCATTAGGTTAATGGGTGAGGGGAGGGGAGAAGACAAGGCAATATGATTGTGTAATTATCCTTTGTGAATAAATGTGATGTGAATAAATGTGAATAAACTGGCCGTGCCAACATTGTGGGGGTAATTTAATTAGCGTAGCTGACAGTTATGACAGTTCCGAACTGTTAATCTACCGCTGAACAATTAATTCACGCTAGTGTTAAAAGCAATACCACCCCATCTTTCCTATTAACTTGGCACCCAATTGACCAGTGGTGGCTAGTGTGCAACAAGACACGGACAACCCAGCTGAATGAATCCCTCCCTCCCTGGATGACACTACCACGGGGCTGCTGGCAACAACAGACCGTAGCAGTATGAGCCGCCCAGCAGCCCATATGATTTAAAAATATATATTATTATTGTGGAAGGCGTCGGTCTAGGCGGGGTGGGAATCAGGGTGGTTAACGGCCACACCTACTGGCAGGGCAGCTAGGGCACACAGCTGTGCAGCATTATCTAATTGTACCTGTGTGCTTAAAACCGCTTTGTTCTCTTAGTAGGTGGCTGGAACATTGAAGCCGAAAAGCAGAGAGAGAGAAAATAGTGAGACCGTAAACCCAAAAGCAACAGCAACTGAAAAGTTGCAGAGCATCTGTATGTGTTTATGCTTACTGTTTTGCCAAAAGGCGGTTTTTGATTTAGATTATTAGTTCAGTTTATTATTTGTGGCCGGAACCCGCGAGGGGGACGGCAGAAGACCTTTTTCTTATTTATTTTATTTGTCTGTGCTCACTGTCTCTCTCTCCCCGTGTCCGTGCGAGGGAGAGCGATGAAATCTGGTCCGCAGACCGATAACTCCATTCCCAGTGTCCTGCTGTTCTGTTCCACTCTGGGGTGTGCCACACAGCATGTGGCAATTATATTATTCTATATTATTAAAACTGTATTTATTAGAAGAAAAAATTAAAACATATAATTTTCACAGAATGGTCCTCCGCCTTAAATAAATGAAATACTGCAGAAACAATAAGAATATTAGAGCTTGAATGGGGAAGAAAAAAAACAGTGCCTTCTAAACTGAGCTGTTCGGTGGAGGATGTCAACTCACATTTCCTTGCCTTGACGGATGGCCTCACTGATATTCCACTCGACATCAAAACCCTCCAGTCAAACTCCTACTGCTGTCATAACGCATTTATTTATTTTTTGGTGTCATTTTTTCAGGCTTATTTAGAAAAAAATTAATAATAATCTAACAAGAATTAAGTATTGTTAAAGACCATCTGCTAACAGAATCAACAGCCTTAGACAGTGTGCCAGCTCATGGCTCTTAAGTGCATTAGTAAACAATTAAATACCACACGCCTCTTATCAAATCCCACATGCTGCCTTTGTTTTCATTTGATGGACTGCCAGCTAAATGCAAATATTTTTTATCGCTTCAGCACCCCCCAAAAAAAAAACCCTAGCTCTGTGTGTCAACTACAGCAGTGCTGTCCATTTCACCTTCAAATTTCAAATCAAGTGCAATGCCCTTGTGAAAACAAATCATACAATATAAAATCAAAAGCAAAATATACATATGTCTACAAATATATATATTTTTTCAGTTTCATTAACTACATTTTTATAAATGTGTTCAAGATTAATTCTAAATGAAGATAAATGATGTTTAGTACTTTCATCCTATATGAATCCAATTGAACATATTTGTGGAAGGTATTGATTGATGATTTGAGACCTATGAAATGTATTTTCTAAATGAGAAAACATATTCCTAATATTTTGAATATAATATTTTGCCATATATCCACGTCCTTACTCCTCCTTTAGGGTGCACTAAAGATGCTTGGCGTTTATTGGGTTGTAAATGGAAACTGTGCCTTCGGGCCAAAGAGTCAGTCCCAAACCGGGCTTAAAATGAAATGCAGATAGCGGAAGCGGCTTCCATCACAGCTTAGTTTGTAAGTTTATGTCAGTTTATGTTTATAATACCCCCCAATGAGTGAAGCAGATGGGAGGTGTGGAAGAGGAGGGGCAGCTTCATGGCTCAGCTGCGCTGCGGGCAAAACATTCCTGACGGGATCAGAGATGCAGTGTTCAAACAGACCTTCCCGTCTCACCATTGGATAATCCCCCCAATGTTTAAAAAAAATACGCCCTGCCTCACATGGTTTTAAACAGGGTTGGACAACAAATGACTAAATAAACATGCCACGGACTGAGGAAAAAGCCCTTTCGCAAGTGTGGTACATTCGCATTGACAAAAACAATAACATGGCTCTGGCTCCATCTTACAGCCATTACATGCAAACCTCTGCCTCATTTAACAGTAGAGGATTGTATTTCTGCCAGTAACAAACAGTCCACATTTTTCTTGCGGTTTTTCCATCCCATCCCTTTTTTGTGCCAGCTCTTTTCTCCCATTTCCAGCCTGACCTTGGCAGGACTCCAATGCTTTTTGCAAACTGCGATGGTCTCACGTGGCAGGATTATAAAAAAAAATCCTGTGGCTTCCAAGCCATGGTGCCAGCTACCATCCCGAATCCTTGTGTACCCATTCAGAATGGCTGGCTGAGATAAAGGAGACAACAGGTAGGTGGCTTGGATGTAATTCTGAAATATCCCTGTGTACACAGAAATTGTGGTAACAGGACCATAGCATGCTTGCCTCCCCCCTCCACACTTTTCTCATTTCCACTCAGCTATACGGATGGTTTGTTAGGAAAGCACTTAAAGGCTTTCCAGAGCCCTATCTTTCCAATAGGGTGAATGATACGCCACTGGGAAACAGAACTTCCTTGCAGTGAGTAGGCTGTGAGACTGGCATGTACACTCATGTTCAGCTCTGTTACTGCACGCTGTGTCCTTACATTTAACCTGATGGCTTTAAACAAAGTTTATATCGTTTACATTTCAGGATTCTTTTTAACATTTCAGGATTCAACATTTTTTTTTAACATTTTTTTTAATTAACAATTGATTTATTTAAATTATTTTGGATAAGCAAATGAGTGTTTGTTAATTTGCTCTTCAGAGTTACTCAAAGGGCAAAGTGCATTGAAGATTGCTTCTGAGTTTGCTTAGGGAAGTCAAGAGTTTGACTTGAGGTTTAGAGATGACATTTGGAAATCTTCCAAGAAATGAATCAGTTTCTTCGGTAAATTAATGCTGTTTTTAAAATGGGTTCATTTGATGTAACCACTTTGGCGATTTGTCCTCAACTATTGTGATGTTTAAAAAAACTTTTTTACTTTCTATGTATTGGATTTTATGTATTTATTTGTTTTCACACATGATTACAAACATGGTGGACACTGTCAAGGACTTAGATGAGTATTGGGCCATGGTTGAAGTGCAAATGTCTATGGTGGTTAGATTGAGTGCACCCCCTATACCTGGCAAAGGACACCTGATTCTGCAGCCAATGAAACAGGCAATATTTTAATTCTGGCAATATATGAAATCTCTCTCTCTCTCTCTCTCTCTCTCTCTCTCTCTCTCTCTCTATATATATATATATAGATGAATTTTGACGCAGCAGACAATAAACGGGGCAATATATTCATAGTATATAGAAAAAGAATAGGAGAACTTATTTGTAGTAAAGCTGTTGTTATTTTCCTATTTTTCACCCCTTTTTAAGAGCAATTTTTTAATGATTGTTCAGGCTAATCGAAACTATGCTCGTTAACAAATGTTGAATGCTTTACAAGTTAAAAGTCTCTCAAGTCTCTCTCTCTCTTTCTCTCTCCATCTCTCTCTCAGGTCTCTTAACTCTGGTATATTTGTATTCCGAATCCCTCATTAAGTGACAGACGATAAGCAGGTCAGGTCAGCTCAGCACCCTATTTTCAGGTATTTTTTTATTTATTTTCACACAAAGCTCTGAGAAGAGATAAGAATTCCTAATTGCATTTGCATAACAGAGGAGTTAGGCGTATATAATTAAGTCAGTAAATACATTGATTATATTTTTAAAATATGTAAAGATGTAGACTTCAGCCATCTCAAGGAAAAAGTGAGAGTGTGGGACAAGGTGAGTTGGTTTAAAACTAAATTAACTCTTTGAGCACTTTTCTTTTTAATCAGCCTAGTTTTCTTCAGAAAAACAGGTTTGTGTGTTCAGAAAAAAGCAACACGAACAAATACATGTGAATCAAATTTAAGGACAGATCATCTGATTGAATCCAGGCAATCATCTTAAAATGGCTTAGATGCCTCAGCTCAATAATGACATTTAGTGAGAGTAGAGATGTCACATGTCATGCCAATGGGAGTAGCCACTGCCTGCTACGGTAAAGTATGGGTTTTAGATATAGCAAGGGGCACCTAAACACTGGACCGAAAAACACGTGCAAAATACAACTCGCAAAATACAATCTCGCAAATATTTGAAAGATAAGAAATGTGTTTACATTTATATGTGTAATGGAAGAAATGTTACACTTGCTTACAATTTCCACATTCAGAGTTGACCAAAGAGTTCTCTGGATTTCATTGTTGCCCATAAAGAGCACAGATCAACTCCCCGAAATCAGGGGGTCAAACCAATGCACGTCAGAAATCGAGTGGTCAGCCAACCTTCCAGAGGAAGGCGTGGCCAAAAATAGAAGTGCAGAACATGTTTTGCCATTGGGGATTTTTTGCTGAAAAAAAGTGATCCCCTCTCCGCAACGCCTGGATTTTTTATATCTTCATTAATGAAGCCGCATAAAACTGCCACAGCTCATCCTGGGCCCAGCTCGGCCTTGCTCACCGCTTGTCATAAAAGTTGAAAATGAACAGGTCTGATATTTTAAGCAGGTTAACCCATTAAATGATTGATTGCTGCATTTAAGAGCCTTTCATTTTTAATCGTTTACCAAATGATGTATTTAATTGCGTCCACAAAAGAGTAGGACGTGCATTAAATAGGGTGCCAGGGGAGAGGCCGCTGACTCCTGAGTGTGCCGTTCATGTGTTGCACACTCTTCCTTCACCTGAAACAAAGCGGAGTGAGATACAGTATGTTAGCCGTCGGGGGTGTCACCCCGGTGTGCTGTTTAACGTTTGCATTCCTCTCACCACACGTCTCAATTTGTAGAACCACGGAGGAGCAGATATCAGCGGCTCACATTGGCTTATGTATAGGCACAGCTGAGCTCCGCGGGAGTATTCTGTTTTGCTATTATTGCAAATGGAGGCCTTTGAACTTTCAACAGTTGAGTGTCAATTAAAAGTTAATGGCATACAACAGAATGTCAGCTGTACTCAGACACAACACATTAAAAATACAAAACCTCTAACGGATGAACGTTTGCTCAGTTTCAGATTTTCATCATCATACCTATTCCTCGTGAAAAATTTGCCCAATCATCATTCACTCTCTATCCTACTGAATGTAAAGATATGAAAAGAATATCACGTGAGACGACGCCACCGTTTTTGTCTCTCATCGACGGGAAGGCTGGACTAAATGCATGAGGTAGCATTAATGTAACTCCCATGATGCTTCATTTCAATGACAACTCGATTATCTTGCAAAAATGTACTGTAATGTAATGTCAACTCTCTCTCTTGGTCAACAGTGAGCCTAAGCGATTTTTTTTAATGAAAAAAAAAAAAAGACATTTGAATCATACAGAGGAAATCATAAAGTGTTTGATTACATGGTTCCATCTATTCCAGAGCCAGGACAATGGAGGAAAGGGCATTATGATTTATTTAGAAATCACTACTCACACGTGAATAAATGAGCAATACCCTTTCTGTGATTAAATATTCACATGACAAAGGACAGCTGTCATTCCAAGGTTAAAGTGACTCCAACCACAACTGCTCAAAATGTACATGTGTATATACAATCCAAAAGGGCTGAAGAGCATTTTAGTAAATTAGTAAAAATATTCAATGATTAATGATAAGTAAACAAAGTCATTGTCCAGAGTACTAAGGCAGACGAGCCTGCTTGTGTTCTAGGAAACGAATACGCTGAATGCTAAAAAATAGCCTCTTAAATAAAGACGTATCCAGGCGCAGAGTGCGCAGCCACGGGCTACCAAGAACGGCACTGTGCCGTGCAGTGGGAGTGCGCTGCTGAAGTTCAGTAGGTCAGAGCCGTTTAGTGACGTCAAAGCCCATCGGTTAAGTCCTCTCAAAGGAACAGTACAGCCTCCGGTCTCTACTCAACCCGGCATCAAACACCCCTGAATCTCCAGCGCGCCAGCAACATTCAATTATACATCCCCCACCCCACTGTTCCCAGCTCATGGTCCAAGCCTAATGCAGCTGTGATTTCACCAATCTGTTCGTCAGGAGAGGCATTCGATTAGAGCTAGATTCTTTCAGTCCGGTCACTCCGGCCCGTAGAGGAATGGCTCTGAACCACTTTGGCTGTCACCCTCACCCATCCTCTTTTGAAATATAAAGCATAATGCGACTATTCTTCAAGGACTCATTGATGGTGATTGGTCCGTTGACATTTCCAAGAGCCTTCTTTCCAAACGATTTTGAGTCCAAGTCATTTTTTCTTCTGCCCACCACTGCGGAGCGGCAAATAATAAAGTAACCTCACAATGAATCAGAAGTACAAATCTCTCTCGGGTCCAATTCCTAAAAGTGAATTTTGGTATAAAAAAATGGGTAAGGACACAAAGATCATTTGGACCATTGCGGTTTGAAACTGTTGTTCCTGGATTTTCCTTCAGCTACTCCGATGGATACCAAGCCCTAAAAGACGGAAGCGGAATCTCATATTCGCCTTTGTGAGCTTCCATTGAGGTGGTGGATATGCCGCAGTAATGGGATCCGTGAGACGACGGCAGCTGTGAATCACGCGTATATATCCGCGAGCCTGAAAGGATACGCGCACAATACGCGCCTTTGTCACGCTCGCGAAATAAATGCTGGGTTCTGCCATCCGTTCAGTTGAAGGAGTACTCAATTTCACTGCTATTCTCCATCTCCCGCTCTCTCACAATGCGTTGATATAATTTGCTATGACTCATCACAGGGGCCAAAATTTATAAATAAATAATTACATTGCTCAAATGTACAGATGCATAATGCCAAAAAGGGGATCTTGGGCCTATGCAAAAAGAGCATCACAGTGTATTATGAAATAATTGAACAGCACTATCAGGATCACTTCATCATGTAATTGCGCTGCTGACTATGTTGAAAAAAAGACTGTTCAATACGCGCACGTATAAAAAACATCTTGATATTTCCTTGTACACCGATGATTTATATGTGTACATTGTTCTTCTAGTGTTTTTATTAAATTGTTAATTTAGATATTAGTATTCCAGTTATCTTCCAGTTTTTTAAAGATATGTAAACTCCACGAAGCAAACACAGTTTATTGGGTTTTTTTCCCCTGTAGTTTATATAACATTATTTTCTCATTGTTTACACCTTTTAAGAAGTGAATTACCATATGAATATTGTTTCTCATCTATGTTCATAGTGCGGCCCTTGGGCTATTTCATTTCATTGGGAAGTAGAGTATTGAAATTTCACAGTGAGCTCAAGCTGTTGGTACAGCAGTGATGAAAACATCCTTGCTCCATTTGAACTCAAATGTTTCCAGTTTTTTTTTCCTGGTTTCTAACATTTATATTCTCCTTTCATTTTATTCACCTCTAATCGCTCTCCTCCCATTAGTGTTTGCTTCCTCCTCTCATAATCCTTCCTCTCCTCCTCTATGATATTAAATCAAATGAATTAAATGTGTTCATATAATATCCCACATTGCCAAGTCTTTAAACAGCAACGTTTTTTCTTCTTCTAAATGTTACACATATTACTCGTAAACGTCACAAACCTATCAAGACAAGAACCATCCCTCATGCTGTCTGTCTTCAGACCACTAAAGACCCTGCCAGAACTCTCCTTTCTAAACATCTGGGCATCTTCCTAATCCCCCCCTATGTGGCTGCAAATTTTGTTTTTTCCTTTTCACCCCCCTACTGTGGAAGGAAGTGTCAGAAGTGCAGACCAGACTAAAAACACACCGGTTCATACTTCAGAATTGTGCAGAATTTGGACCTAATTTATGCCCTACGTATAACAGCCAAAGCCTGATCATTCCAAGCATAAATAAGTTCAGATATAGTTTGGTGTTTCATTGGTTTGTTTAACGCTACTGTTATCAGCCATTGTTTGAGACAATGTAAAAATAGGATGATATAAGTTGCTTTCACAGTTCATGATTTTACTGTTCGCTCACATAAGTATGGACACTTTTTTATTGTGTTTTTTTAACACCATTTTCACCAAAATGCCTATGTGTCCATGTCATGGTCATTAATTCATTATAAGTCAAGACCTTGATTTCATTCAGCGAAGGATGGCATCTACGAGAGCAAAATTGCCGCATTACTGCACTGGGGTAGTGGGCATACCTGGTCCAGAGGCAAGAGTGCCCTCCTATTGGCCCACTAACACCACTTCCAGCAGCAACCTATTTATTTTTATTTTTTATCCTCGTGGCCTTCTGTCCGCTATCTCTGACGCTTTCACATCCAGCTTTTTAGGAGTCACTTTATTTCAATCTGGCCCGTAGCTTTAGAGCACATCCAGATTTTTGCACAAAGAGTGGTCATGGAGAAGCACCATAGATTACTCAGGGACACAAGTACATCAGAAATGGAAAGAAAAGCAAATGCCAAACTTATAAGAGATTCTTGATTTATTTTGGCCGGCACTTGGCTCTCATTTCCCCTTTTGTTTAGCGAAACTTTACTTACTTTGAGCACAATATAAGCCATAATGTAAATTCATTACAATTTTGAGCTTTTCTCTCCTATCTACACTTAGACAACAGCTTCTAGTCATTTCATCATACCACAGCACAAGAAATGGAAGGAAACTTCACACAAAATCCAGGACAATTGAGGACAATGCATTCCATTTAAGATGGAACCCGGTCAAAGAAAGTAAAGCAAAATGCAATCATGAAAAGGTTGTGGTTTGATCACTTGCCAAAGGGCCACGAGTTGGGTCTGCATTTTTCTTGGCTACGGCATATATTAATAAATAACTGAGGGGGGTGAGGAGACCCTCTTCCGACGATGTCCTCTTGCCGAAGTTCATACAATGTGAGAAACTGGAATCATTTAAGGGGGAATCACGAAGGGAGGAATGTTGGCTCGATGCTCTGTACTCGGCACAATGCAGATCGGGTGAGTTGCGCGCGGGAGGGGTGTATGAAGTTGGCGCCAGCCCTCCGCTGTTTGCAATTGGGGGAGGAAGAAGCTGGCAGAACCCTGTGTCCTCGTGTGGTCCATGAGGCAGTCAGGGCCGTGCTCAGGGTCACTGAAGGCTACAGAAACAGTGAAACTAAACGACGTGGGTCTGTTCAGATAAATAGCTAACCTAACACAATTTTCATAATAGCATTTTCATCCTATATTTTTTTTAAATTCTGTTTATATTTTGATCATATGCAGAAAAGCCAGCCTACTGAAACAATTTCTTCCACTTTAAATGCAAGATGTTGAGTGCAGCAACATTACTGCCACTTTGTGTTGCTGGTTTGCTTTACCGGACTGTAGCTGTACTGTATGCGTGTTCGCATTAAAGCCCACCTGTTGAAACAACAACCTTTTCTATCCCTGTAAATGTGGGTCCTATAGTGTAGAAACCTAGCTGCCACTGTGTACCACCAGCTTGTAGCCGTTGTGGTGTGTGTCTTGTTTGCATTAAAGCCCACCAATTGAAACCATCTCTTGCATTCTTTCACTTCAAAATCTACCTCCTCTGAGAACATGAGCTGGTTAGCATAGCACATCTAACTGCCAATGTCTGTTGTCAGTTTGGCTACTAATGTTGGCCATTCTGCATGCATTTGTTTTCTTGCATCAAGCTGCAGAAATGCTGGGCCGATCTACATTCACTCATCCAGCTAAGCTATGATGAACCAGCATGGGTGCCCCAGTGCTTTCCCTGGCATTGGGAAGATAACGTTCACTGACCTGGACCTCAGTGTTCAGTTGTGACTTTCTGTCACCGGCCTATGAAAAGGCGGCACACACATCCCGCATGGGCAACTCTCCTTCAGCGCTCATGCTAGCTAAGTTGCCAGAGTCCAAGGCAGGTTGAGTAGTCACTCGTTGCCATACCTGAATGGCTCAGGCCCCTATGTCTGATGACTCTGGACGGACACTGAGGCAGCTCCAGATCAATTTTCTGGCCCTACAGCCAAATAGGCCCTCAACCGGAGTCGACAGATGAGCAAAGCAGCACCGTCGGGCCTGAAATGGCCCTGGCTCTCCCACTAGCTGGTACCCACCAGCAGCCCTGGTGTTGGTGCAGCCTGCCCCCCAGCCACAAACAAACGCGGTGACAGAAACTGTGTGGGACGGCCTGTACCAAAGGCATCACCCCATCCTGACCTGCACTTAGAGGCGTTCTCCTGACAGATCTGTGTGGCCGCTACCTGGCCGTCGCCCTGCATATTGTCCAGTTTTCAGTGTTAACGTCACTCCCCACCACACAATGGGGTCTGCTGTGGTGTCAACTCTCTGATTTGGAGGTTTGTGATTTGTGTTTTGGAGGTTTGTGTTTCCTTGTGACCTTGTTGGTATGAGTCATCCACATTTTCAACCGTGCCGACGGTCTGAAGGGTATGAAGTAGAACGGAAGATACGGATGTACCTGTGGTTCTACAAATACCTGGAACACCGTCAGTACTTTCCTGTCACTCAGAATCTTTGGGTGAGAAGATTTCTTGAGGCAGAGTGTAAGCTAACATATGGTTTTATACCAACCATGGGGGACCACCATCCCACACTGTCACGTCGCTGATGTGACTTTGTTGTTATAATTACTCAACCTGTGCAGAGAGCAGGGCATAATATCCATACTTTTAACCGTACTGACGGTCTTCCAGATATTCGCAGAACCGCAGTTACATCCCTAACTTCTGCATATATGCATGCATGTATGTATGAAGGTGTGTATGTATGAAAATACTTTTCAACATGCATTACTTGTAGGAGTTGAAAAAAGAGAACACAGGGCATTAAGTCTCCCTTTTTCTGAAAATCTAAAATTGAGTTATGACATGTAGGATGGGGACAGCTTGTGATACTGGTCTACTTCCTGGCTTTGGGAAACAGGGCTGACCCCCCTCCCTGTCTTGCTGAGGAAGCAGGGCTGTATAAGCGTTTGCAATGTCAAGGAGCTGATTATAAGTAATAGACTCATGTAGGCCAGTGGGCAGTGAAATATTGGATGGGACTGTCATTCTGAGAGACCGCTTGTGTTACAATCGTGGTCTCAAAAGTGATGGATGTCACACCTCCCCTGGTTATAAGGAATGGCCGATCCACCATCATCAATCACCCTGCAAAAAAAGAAATAAATTAAAGAGTGAGATGTGTCCGGGTACAGCCTGGCAGTGCCGAATTACCTGGGAAGTAAAACTAACCGGCCTTATTTTCCTGATTGGCTATCTGACAAGATAAAGGAGGTGTTTAAAGAGGCACTCCTTATCAAGTCTTTCAGAAAACGAGGGCATCCAAAAGGGAGAAAATCAATCGGTCCTTTGTGGCGCGTACTGTATTCCGCTCCGTGAATCCATTATCACGTTCTGTCTTAAATATGTCACATGGCACATTATAGCAGGTCAATGCATAGCATGCAGTTTGTAACTCGTACAAATGCATATTGTTTAAGCTTAAACAGCAAGCACAGAAAGAGAGCCACGTTCATGCGTTCAATGCAGGTTATGGTTTGAGCATGGTTTTGAAGAATTTCACACACTCAAATTCACATATCAATCCATGAGGAATTATACACTTAAATCACAAGCTATAACACATTTAGCAAACCGAGAATCCCTCTTCCCACCCATATGTTACAATATAAACCGGCAAAAAAATGTATTTCCTTCAAAAGACATCAAGTGTTAGATCACCAAGCTACAGGGAAAATATGTTCAATTGTCTACATTGAAATGAATACGCATACAGAATGCTGCTATTTTCCATTTGGATAGTTGGGGAAAAAAAATCTTGAATAACTGATTTGATAATTACAGGCATTTGAGATTCATACTGAGTTTTAACTAAGGCAACTGCGTAACAGGAGAATATCATGGGGACATTATATGTATTAAGCACAATATAATGTACAAATCAAGAACCTTTTAACTTTTCAATGGAAATGACAAAATATCAAGGCTCCATGAAAGGGCAAACATTTATTTGATTTTTCCTTCTTTCTTCCTGCAATTAAGATTTTTTTTTCTTTTTTAATGGGTTTTCTGGCAAATAATAACCATTTTCTCTGGGTGCAGTCCACTAGAATAGTGTAATGGGCAGGCCCCTGATGGCTGCTTGTAATATTCCTCTAATGTGTGTAATTAACTTTATTACATTCATGCCTGTTTTTTATCAGAAACTGGGATA
This sequence comes from Aldrovandia affinis, assembly GCA_029706075.1. NCBI lineage: Eukaryota > Metazoa > Chordata > Actinopteri > Notacanthiformes > Halosauridae > Aldrovandia > Aldrovandia affinis. The sequence goes on along the minus strand of JAINUG010000163.1, from coordinate 1,240,081 downwards.
GATATTCAATCGAGCTGCTATGGTTCTTTGTCCCCAAAGTTGAGTCGGTTCTGCATTATGTTCTGCTAATTTGAGTAATTTCATGCTGACATGAGATTTATGTGTATGATAAACTAGTTATGTAAGTATTTATTTATTTATTTTCTTGTATGGTTCAATCTTGAGATTGCAATGGGCTTTTTGTGATATTGTAGTTTGGTAATGCTTTTTAGAATGTTTTTTTCTTTGGCATGATATTTCAAAATAATATGTCACATATATCACATGGTTTGCTTCATGTTACATATACAGGTCATTGACAAATTAAAGGAAGCACTAAGGGAGTAAATGAAGGCTCTTGGTGGGCCTTATGGTATATTGTGTATTTTAGTGGTGTGATTTAGGTTCACTCAACCCCTTACAGCAGGGGTCCCCAACCACCGGGCCGCGGACCAGTACCGGGCCGTGGATCATTTGGTACCGGGCCGCACCGAAAGAATAAAAACGTTTTAATTCCATTTTATTGACTATCGCAGTCTGCAGGGTGTTTTATTTTGAAAAATGACCACTTCTGTCTGTGCCTCTTTTCCCCACTTGTCTCAGTTTTTTCCATGCACCAATAAATTAAGCCCACAATCTAACCCTAGCAAAAATGAGTAAAAAACAAACACTGCTGGAGAGCTTCTTTGAAAAGGGGGAACGACCCAATGCAGAAGACTCCAAGACTGCCAAAAAGAAAGAAAGCTGCATTTAAAAGAAGTTGAGTTGAGTCACATTTACATTATAAATGTAATAATTAAATTAATAATTAAATATAATATATTGTATTTATGATATAATATGCACTTTATTGTGTTTTCTTCCCCGCCAGGTCCGTTAAAAAAATTGTCTTGCATGAAACTGGTCCGTGGTGAAAAAAAGGTTGGGGACCGCTGCCTTACAGGACAAGGTAAATGGCAATAAATATGAAGCCATTCTGAGTGATCACCTTCACCCTATGGTGAAGCATTTCTATCCTCATGGGAGTGGTCTCTTCTAGGATGACAATGCCTCCATCCACAGGGCATGAGTGGTCACTGAACGGTTTGATGAGCATGAAAATGATGTAAACCGTATGCCATGGTCGTCTCAGTCACCAAATCTCAACCGAATTGAACACCAGAGTCAGCGTTTTCCATCACCATCAACAAAAAACCAAACGCTGGAATTTCTTACGGAAGAATGATGTTGCATCTCTCCAATAGAGTTGCAGACACTTAGTAGTCTATTTCCTGGAGAAATCATGTTTTGTTTACCCAGCAATTGTATGTGTATTTTGCATGTGCTGTCTATATCTGCTGTTTAATTAAACTCCTTAATTTGAGAGAGACCAAGAGAAACACATTGTTTGCTCCATGATTATTTGCAAACTAAAATAATTAATTTTATTGACCAAATGTATTTCCATATAATTTAAGGCATGAATTGTGGCCACCCTCTAAAAGTTTCCCACCTCAGTCTAAACACACTTCATTTTGTGTGTTGAATTGATTAATTGAACGTTAAGAACAATCGAGTATCTCTCCATAGTAAAAAGCTCCCACTTTGAAAGGGTGAATTTAGTGCCATTTAAATTCAGGGCTTGTCACACAGACGGAGAGGCCAGGGGACTGGAGTGCTGAGAGGTTTTTGATTGCACAAAATAAATGACACCACCTGCCACAATTATCACTGTGCATTAGAAGGTTCCAACAGAACAAGTCCACAGTGGATGTGATGATGTTTGCAACAGTGATGTTTGTATGCCTGCTTTCTTTGCCTCCCCCTTTTTCTATCCTGACAGAATGCCAGGGAATTTCCTGAAAACACCGTCCCTTTTTCACTTGATTTTGGGCAAAAGATCTACCAGGATCAATCCATACTACCAAGACATACTTTTACAGTCAACATTTCTTGTATCCTGGGTTATGCATTGGATATTTTTCCCACCATTTCTTTTTTTTCCCTACCATTGCGCCTTGTGGTAGATAAATGGCAACGTGTTCTTCAGTTAAATCCCAATATGTTCTCTTGACCATGAATGTACGCACCATAGTGAACCTGGAATTTCCCACTTGGGGAAATGTGTGTATGCTTGTGTGTGTGTGTGCGTGTGTGTGTGGGGACGGGGGGCTGGTAGGGAGAGGGGGGAGCACATTGAGTTAAGACGTGAGGGAAAAAAAGTACTGTCAAGTTACCTTGCATTGTTTCCATGAGTACGAGCCAAGCGGGTGGAGGAGAATCCACTCACTTATTAACCAACTCATCTGCCATCTGCCGAGCCTAAACAGGGGCAGCTCTGTTCCAGAAACGGAGAGAAGCTTCTCTGCATTTCTTATCTCTCCCCTCAAGGAGACCGGCTCTTTCAGGATACCTCCACTTAACAACGATATTACTGTTTGCGGCTAGTCGCCTGCAAGCCGTTTCTAAGAAGAAGAAAAAAAGTACCCTCTCTTTCTTGATAATAATGCTGTGCACGGCGTCAAGAGTTCTGGTCTCTTACAATCACGCTGCACGACAAGCATTTCTGTTTAATTAGTCATTAGAAAACTTAGTTTCCCATTAATGGTGTAAATCAGAATTGAGATTAATCACCCTTCACATAAAAAAACATGACATTCAATGATCAAGAATGCCTTGAGAGCCAGTAATTGAGAAATGCCACCCAACAGCCCGCGTATGTAATACTTAATAACTAAGATTTGCGAGGGGGGATAAAGCAATTAATATCACTTATTTATGAAAGTAGTGAATTTGTTTACATTACATCTATGCAAAGTTGTTGAACAAATTAGTTGTACAAATTAATACCGTACTATTAAATTGAGTAACTACTGAAAAGTGACTGAAATAATAGACACTAATTCCAAAAAGAATAGAGTTAATTCCATTCACTGAACATCCGGTCATTAGTAAATGTAAAAAATGATTAATAATTAACTTTTGGTTTGAAAGGTTTTTCTTGACTAACTGAAAAGTTGACTAACTGATATTCACTTTTCATTTTTCCACCTCTTACTCATATGCTAAATGTTTAGCTAATTACATAAAGGTCACTGCCGAACTTATCAACAGTTTTAAATATTGTCCATTTATATCCCTGAATGTTTGCAAATCAAATCTGGTTAAGAATCTTGCATATCCCTAGAATTTGTATCTGTGAAAATGTAAAACAACAAACACAAAATAAAAAATATTATATAAATTTAATTATATATAAACAGACAATATATATATGACTCCATCTCGAAATTGTCATCATTTGTTGCGTTATAGCCTGAAAAAAACAACGTTTTCCACCTTTATTTAAACATTTTACCCTACAACTTCCCAGTGAAAACAAATTCTCAAAATGTTTATTCTGACCATGAAGAACAAGTTAATTTAGCCAGCCTATCGAGTATTGTTAGCTAGCACCAATATCTAAGTTACTGATCTCTGTCACGCTACAAGCAAATTAGTTTGTCTAGCGAGTGATGTCACCCACGACAATTGCTATCATTATATGAACAACCCAAAACACAGAAACTTATGAATAAAGAGTATAAAGTTCTATCCTTGACAAGAACTAACCTAAGCTCATCGATTGACTAGCATAGTCAGCTGCTAACAGTGTTATTAAACTCAGTTCACAGTGTCAGTTGTTGTTATAAGATGTGAATAATACGGTTGTCATAACAGCACTTCACATGGGACTGCCATTTTGGCTTTAAATAATGGCTTTAAAGAATATCTTTGTGTATTGCTATAGCTTACAGTTTCCAGCATTGTTGAACTGAAGGTGTTTCTTGCTAACACACAAGCCTGTCACTATTCATTTTGATGGAAAATCTGTCTTGTGAAATGCACTTTTATGAAAGATTTTCACTTGTTTTTTACATTGGTGCTGGAACAGCGTAATGAGGAGATTGTATTTTGAATGTGATGAATGTGAAAGCTATTTAACCATTATCTGTGTCCGCACAGTGTTTAATATGTATTTTATTTATTGAAGTGAAGTCAGAAAAGGTGAGTTTTTGTAGAAGATGGCTAGAGATTCAGCCGCCCTGACCAAGTGCGGAAGGACATTCCACCATCTAAGGACATGAGCAGAGAAAAGGAGGGGCCGCAAAGAGCGGCTACCGGGTGTATGGAGAGATGGGACAGTCAGCTGGCCAGAGAAGGCCGATCGGAAAGATCTGGATGCGATCTAGGATGAGATCGGTGACTGAACGTAGGAGAAACCAGTACCACTTGTGATCCGTTAAGCCAGCACCAATAACTTAAATTGATGGTGAGCTGCTACCAGGAGCCAGTGAAGAGTTTAAAATAAACAACTGGTTTCTTATCTTGACTACCACCTGACAGAATTGGTGAGTGAGTGACATTAGCGGGTGGGTGTCTTGATTAATGACAAGTATCTGCACAGAGGAAGTGCAGTCAGAGTAGCAAGAGAAGTAGCAATTGGCTGGCCTGGTGCCCAACTGTGGCAGGCACATGAGCAGGTGTCTTGCATTAGCAAGTCTCTTGGCATGGCAATGTGGCAAGAGAGGTGACTTGACCAATGGCAGACAGTGGGTTAGCCTGGAGTCCTGAATTTCCACTGGCAAAAGCATTTCCAAAGCTAATTGAGCCAGGCTGACAGTAGCTTGGCCACAATTCCAGGCGAGTCAAGTGGATGTGGGTATGTCGTACGTGTGTAAAATACTGCAGTTATTTTTCACTGTTTAGCCCCTGGTTTGATAGCTAGCATTTCTGGTTCATGTATCAACAAAACAAAACAAATTATTTCAAAAATAATAATTTATGTCCCAAACTGTCTGCAGGACCACCATGCCATAATTTGCTGTGATCTTTTAGTTATGTTCTCTCAAAAACAGTGATAAGAAAATCATCATCATTAGTTTTATTTTCCTCCATCACAAGCTAGTGAGAAACTGCACAAATATGGCAGGTAATCATGCTAATTTAGGCCCAAACAAATGTAATATAGGTATGTGTATGGTGCTGACAAAATTCAAACCTAATCTTACTCTCATACCATTATAGTTAGCTCGCTTTTAACCATGTTCACCAACTAGGTATTCTAAATATCCATCCATCCATCCATCGTCTACCGCTTGTCCTGTTCGGGTCGCGGGGGCAGCGTCCTAAGCAGGGAGACCCAGACTTCCCTCTCCCGGCCACTTCGTCCAGCTCTTCCGGGAAATCCCGAGGCGTTCCCAGGCCAGCCGAGAGACATAGTCTCTCCAGCGTGTCCTGGGTCTTCCCGGGCCTCCTCCCCGGGTGGGACGTGCCCGAACACCTCACCCGGGAGGCGTCAGGAGGCATCCTAACCAGATGCCCCAGCCACCTCATCTGGCTCCTCTCGACGCGGAGGAGCAGCGGTTCTACTCTGAGCCCCTCCCGGATGACCGAGCTCCTCACCCTATCTCTAAGGGAGAGCCCAGACACCCTGCGGAGGAAACTCATTTCAGCCGCTTGTATTCGCGATCTCGTTCTTTCGGTCACTACCCACAACTCGTGACCATAGGTGAGGGTAGGAACATAGATCGACCGGTAAATCGAGAGCTTTGCCTTTAGGCTCAGCTCCCTCTTTACCACGACAGACCGATGCAGCGTCTGCATCACTGCCGACGCCGCACCAATCCGCCTGTCGATCTCCCGCTCCATCCTTCCATCACTCGTGAACAAGACCCCGAGGTATTTAAACTCCTCCACTTGGGGCAGGATCTCCTCCCGACCTGGAGAGTGCACTCCACCCTTTCCGGCTGAGAACCATGGTCTCGGATTTGGAGGTGCTGATTCTCATACCAGCCGCTTCACACTCGGCTGCGAACCGCTCCAGCGAGAGCTGGAGGTCACGGCCCGATGAAGCCAACAGGACCACATCATCTGCAAAGACCAGTGACCCGATCCTCAGGCCACCGAACCGGACCTCAACGCCCCCGGCTGCGCCTAGATATTCTGTCCATAAAGGTTATGAACAGAACCGGTGACAAAGGGCAGCCCTGGCGGAGTCCAACCCTCACCGGGAACAAGTCCGACTTACTGCCAGCAATGCGGACCAAGCTCTGGCACCAGTCGTACAGGGACCGAATGGCCCGTATCAAGGGGTCCGGTACCCCGTACTCCCGGAGCACCCCCCACAAGACTCCCCGAGGGACACGGTCGAAAGCCTTCTCCAAGTCCACAAAACATGTGTAGACTGGTTGGGCAAACTCCCATGCACCCTCCAGGACCCCACGGAGGGTGTAGAGCTGGTCCACAGTTCCGCGACCAGGACGAAAACCACATTGCTCCTCTTGAATCCGAGGTTCAACCATCCGACGGACCCTCCTCTCCAGAACCCTGAATAGACCTTACCAGGGAGGCTGAGGAGTGTGATCCCCCTGTAGTTGGAACACACCCTCCGGTCCCCTTTCTTGAAGAGGGGACCACCACCCCGGTCTGCCAGTCCAGAGGCACTGCCCCGATGTCCACGCGATGCTGCAGAGTCGTGTCAACCAAGACAGCCCCACAACATCCAGAGCCTTGAGGACTCCGGGCGGATCTCATCCACCCCCGAGGCCCTGCCACCACGGAGCTTTTTAACCACCGTGGCGACCTCAGCCCCAGAGATAGGAGAGCCCACCCCGAGTCCCCAGACTCTGCTTCCTCGCTGGAAGGCGTGTCGGTGGGATTGAGGAGGTCTTCGGCATTCCTCCACCGACCCACGACGTCCCGGAGTCGAGGTCAGCAGCGCCCCATCCCCACTGTACAGAGTGTTGACAGTGCACTGCTTCCCCCTCCTGAGACGCCGGATGGTGGTCCAGAACCTCCTCGAAGCCGTTCGGGTCGTTCTCCATGGCCTCACCGAGCTCCTCCCATGCCCGAGTTTTTGCCTCAGCGACCGCCGGCCGCGCTCCGCTTGGCTCGCCGATACCCATCTGCTGCCTCCGGAGTCCCACAGGCCAAAAAGGTCTGATAGGACTCCTTCTTCAGCCTGACGGCATCCTTCACTGCCGGTGTCCACCAGCGGGTTCGGGGATTACCGCCGCGACAGGCACCGACGACCTTGCGGCCACAGCTCCGGTCAGCCGCCTCGACAATAGAGGCACGGAACATGGCCCATTCGGACTCAATGTCCCCCGCCTCCCCCGGGACATGGTTGAAGCTCTCCCGAGGTGGGAGTTGAAGCTCCTTCTGACAGGAGACTCTGCCAGACGTTCCCAGCAGACCCTCACAATACGTTTGGGCCTGCCAGGCCTGACCGGCATCCTCCCCCACCATCGGAGCCAACTCACCACCAGGTGGTGATCAGTTGACAGCTCCGCCCCTCTCTTCACCCGAGTGTCCAAGACATGCGGCCGCAAGTCCGACGACACGACCACAAAGTCGATCATTGAACTGCGGCCCAGGGTGTCCTGGTGCCAGGTGCATATATGGACACGCTTGTGCTTGAACATGGTGTTCGTTATGGACAATCTGTGACAAGAACAGAAGTCCAACAACAAAGCACCATTCTGGTTCAGATCGGGGGGGCCGTTCCTCCCAATCACGCCCCTCCAGGTCTCACTATCGTTGCCCACGTGAGCATTGAAGTCTCCCAGCAAACGAGGGAGTCCCCGGAAGGAGTGTTCTCCAACACCCCCTCCAAGGACTCCAAAAAGGGTGGGTATTCTGAGCTGCTGTTTGGAGCATAGGCACAAACAACAGTCAGGACCCGTCCCCCCACCCGAAGGCGGAGGGAGGCTACCCTCTCGTCTACCGGGGTGAACCCCAACGTACAGGCACCGAGCCGGGGGGCAATAAGTATTCCCACCCCTGCTCGGCGCGCCCCACCAGGGGCAACTCCAGAGTGGAAGAGAGTCCAACCCTCTCAAGGAGACTGGTTCCGGAGCCCATGCCGTGCGTCGAGGCGAGGCCGACTATATCTAGCCGGAACCTCTCGACCTCCCGCACCAGCTCAGGCTCCTTCCCCGCCAGAGAGGTGACATTCCACGTCCCTAGAGCTAGCTTCTGCAGCCGAGGATCGGACCGCCAAGGCCCCTGCCTTCGGCCGCCGCCCATCTCACACTGCACCCGATTCTAAATATTTGTGTATAATAGAAACAGAGCAACGAAAAATGACAGAAATTCATATTGTGATCATAGCTGTGTAGCTAAGTGCTTCCATCTCAGATTAATGTGTTGCTGTACAAGAGTGGCAGTGACCATTGCCTGCACCTCCATGCTTCTGTTTTACATTACATTTACATTTTAAGCATTTAGCAGACACTCTTATCCAGAGCAACTTACAAGATGTGCATTAATACATGGTAGATACTGGCAATGACCTTTAGGGGGTGACTTTGCTTTGACCCTTGGTTCAAGATGTTCTGGGGTCAGTAGCACTTGAGGAGTAGGTGAGGCCCCCTCATCAATGCGCACACACATTTGGACCTGGAATCAGTAGAAAGCAGACAGTTCTGAACAGATGCAGGCCCAGTGTCCTTAACAGCAGTGGGCGTGGCTGGCCTGGCTGGCTGTCCTGGATGAGATGCAAGTGGAGCAGGGGGGTGTCTTGAAGGGTGACAGCCAGGAAGGCTGAGTGGGGGGCTAGTCTGGGTGTCTTGAACAGTCGCAGACAGAGAGTCATGGGAGGCAGCAGGCAGTGGCTGGGACTGTGTTTTTGAGCAGGTCCGGGGCATATTGGCATGAGAGGTGTCAAGCAGTGGATGGCCTAGAGTCTTCAACAGTGGCAGGCACATTGTCAGGAGAGGTGCCTATGAATAATATATCTCAACACAGAGAGGTAGAGGGGTGCCTATAAATAATATATATTTAAACACAAAGAAGTACATCTGCATACATGAACACAAGTCACAGAGTATCCCTAAAGAACACACAAAAAACACAATAACGATATCCAGCGAGCTGAATGCGTTCATTGTTTGCAATGAATTAAACACTTGCTATAATAAAAAAACACTGTTTAGATGTATTTAATCAAAATGACAAGAGGGTATGGCGTTGAAATATTTCATTTTCAGTTAACAAGCATCCCCAAGCCTTCTCCCTCAATATGAAGCATGGCAGTATATTTTATTAGTTGACAACCACAAATGACACCATTAGTTACCCAAAAACATTAATTATCTGCCTCTTCTGGTAATTTAATCTACCACAAAAAGCATTTATCTGTAGAAGAAAATATATGAACACAGCCATAGTTATAAAACATAGTGTTCCATTTTTCTTGATAAAATACATTTTACTACATTACCTAAAATAATTTTTTGTAAAAATATATATATACATAAATATTGTGGCAGGATCAGGGATGTTGGGTTTCAACGCAGATAAAGATCAATAATAAAATCAGAATACACTGGTAAATAGGAAAGAAGATACATTTATTAAGCGTTTCTTACAGAAAAAAGGGAGATGGGGAAAGCAAACACACAGTCCTTGATCCGTTCTCGTTTTCGTTATCCGTAATACAAAAAATCGTCAATCCAATCCGGGTCCTCAAACAGTCAATGGTCGGTACACAAACAGGGTTCTCAAAGCAATCCAATTCAATCCAGCAAGCAATCCAAAAAATATACTTTATACTCTCCAACGCCACGCATTTTCCTTCCGGTACTTTGCGACATGTGTAGGGAAGAGGTGTGTCTTTTATTTCTCTGTTCATTACGGGGAAAAGCATGTCAGGTGTGCCCAGCCAGCCCCGGACTTCCCGGGTGCTGCTGTGTACTGCCCCTCAATCACCACCCCTCTGCATGCCTCTGGGTAGCTGCCACAATATATACTGTGTATATATTACAGATGTATTATGGATAACGAATATATAAACAAATTGTATGCATCATTTTGGATAAAATGTCGGTCTCTTTTCTTCAAATTAGTTAGCTAAATGTTCAGCCAGTTCTCAACACTAGCCCAGCCGTTAGCCCAGCCACCGCTTGTGCTAGTTAAAGTGAGCTTGTACCAGTGGGCTGGGTCAAGCAGGGGTCAGCCATCATGGTGACTTGACCGTGATAGTCAGTGGAGCTCACAGTTACAGACACAAGACTCAGATGGCCTGAAGCTCTTGTCAGAACCCTGCAGGCCAAAAATCATTGCTCGAGATTCGGACCATGTTTACCAGGGACCTCACAAAGCCTGTGTTCCTCTCACAATACGTCAACTGTGCTTAACAGTGTCAGCTATGATTACCACGAGGCAGGAATCATAGCCCTTGCAAAAAAGGGACCCACAGTTGTTTGCTATGTGGAAAATAACTGCACATTCACTTCACAATGGTAGCAATCAGTATGGTAAAATGCTGTTGCTATGAGAGCAGACAGCAGAGGAACAACTCTCTTCTTCCTGAAGTCACAAAAAATGTAAATATATTAAATTTAAATTAAATTTGTGTATGAATTTGGTGGAGACAAATTCCAAATTGCATAAATAAAATAACTCTCATGGTAATGGCGTTGTGATATTTCTCATCAGTACATGACTTGTACTGAACAATGCTAATCAATCTGTACTCTGTAAACATACAATCAAATACTTTCCCTGGATTTTGCTTTCTTCCAAAGTTGCCCAGAGGGACTTATTATATAAATGCAGTCCTTTTTTTCTCGATTAAGGTCAGTAATTACCTTACAGGCTACAGAAGGTGTTCACTTGATGGCCAGCTTGTGGCATGCATTGAAATTGAATAAGTGATTCACTGCTGGAATTCACATCCTCTGTGATAATTATGCCTGTTTCTTGTAGTGTTTTAGGGAAGTTTGGGTGTAACAGAACACCAAAATTTGTGAAATGAATGACACATCAAGCGCTGTCCTTATCTCAACCGTAGCTTGTATACATTTTATTAGTATGCCGTAGGAGTAGTTTTTGTTGTGAGTAAACGTCATCAATGGTGACTTTTGACTTTATCACTAACTGTGAACAGGCCCCTCGTTGTTATGACTTGAATAGCTGGCAACCGTGTGATGTCTTACAAGTCTCAATATTTATTCAGTGATATTTACATGAGTCACAAGTGTTTAGAAAGGTAGGGTGGACGGACCTAACATTTACCATGAAAATACAAGCCTATGTATGGTGATCTATGACATGAGAGAGCTTGAGCTTATGTTAACAAGTCGCTTGCGGTAAGGTGATGTGGGACTTCAAATACAGAACACACAGGGCTCTGCAGTATTGCTAGATTTTCTTGAATTACAAATAACGCTGTGAAAACCATGTATTTATGAACCATTAAATGATTTTTGCCATCATTTGTAAATTGTATTATTCATTTGTAAAGAAAAACAAAACATGCTCAGAAATATGTGATCCAATGATTTGAGCGATCAAAGGAACAGTTTGAGATGCAAGACATTAATAAAACTCACTTACAGGCGAGTGTAGAAGGAAATACTGCCACCTTATGCTAAAGTGGGAGCCTATCTGCTACTCTTCCCCTCTCCCTTCCTCCCTCCCTGCCTCCCTCGTGCGCTCTGTCTTTATTCTCTTGTCTAGATCACTGCCTCCCTCATTTTCTGTTTCTCCTCAGCGCTATCACAATCTCACAGTGTTTTCCCACAGCAGCCAAGATGTATTCACGTCTGTAGCATTCACATAGTGCTTACATAATGTGCTATTCATGAGATTTGGACAGCGTTCTTTTATACAGGCAGATTTGATTTGGTATGAATAGGGGCAGTAATCATAGAATATCTAATGCACAGTGTTGCTTACCTACACCTGTGTGCTGTGTCCTGGCAATTGACAAGTGAAATGTTTATTATATTTTACTGTATTATTAATGCGTCCATGTGTTACACTCATGCATACATAACAAGTAAACATACATGTTGTGTAAAAAAGAATAATATTAATTATATATAGAATATATATATATATATATATATATATTTATATATATATATATAATTTACTTATGCAACAACTCATGCTGCAATTTTTTTCCATCATTTATTTGAATTGAATAGATGCAGTGACCTTCTTAATGCATCATTGGTAATATTGACTCTGTGGGCCAACAAGTAATTTTTTCGAAGGAAGGATAGTCTCGTTTGTTTATGGATTGGTTTTATTTCTTCAGTGAAGGTACTAGTGTCCTTCATGGTTATTCGATTTTTTATTATGAGTTTTTATCAGTGAACCTACTTGATATGTTGAAATCATTGTGCAATGTTGAATCATATTCAGCTTTATCACTTGACTGTTATAATACATAAAAATCAAGATATTTGTTATTTTGCCAGAGAGATTCTGTAGAGATGCACTGATCCCTTTCTATGTTGTGAAATAATTGATAATCCTATCCAAGTGATTTAGGTGAAATTGTGAAGAACTATCAGGCTATGAATTATCAATATTGCTAATATATGATCTATATCATGCTGGCATTAATGGAGGACAGGTTGTGGGTTATTGTGGAATAACGATGATTATCACTGTCACTGTGGTTATGTGAACACTTGGATCACCACAGCTCTGTGCAGCTCAAGGATTCAGGTAAGAGAGGAAGTATTCCTGTGAGGGTCCACATAACCGTGGGTTACCGTGAAAACAATTGTTATGTTTCACTTCACTAGTTTGGCATTGCCCTATACAAAATCATTTTGGTGAACTGTGCCATGGCCAGCTTGTAAAAGCCACACTAACAGGCAAACCCATGGCGATTAAGCACCCTTGTGTCAACATCACTCACAGGGAAGTTGGGGGCCACACCAAGAACTACTGAACCCACCACACTGGGGACAGCCACGTTAACACAGTAGTGCCTAGTAAAGGCGCTTGGAGATGCCCAATTGCCAGCAGCACATATGTCAGCTAAGGGGACTCCTTTGAGAAGAGCCCACAAGGCATCAGCTCGTCTGGTAGAGTCGGCCACAAATGCAGATGGTTAGGGTCGGCCTGCTAGCCTATAAGCTGATGTGATGTGACAGTCTCTGCTTTGAAACACGCCTGCCCAGAGCTCCATAGCCATAGCAGGTGAACAGTTAGTCAGTCCTTTGTATTGCATGGATTCATGCGACGCATACCTCCAGTGCCCTACTCGGGCACAGAGTGTGCTGGGTAGCTTCCAAAACATCATAGTCTCAGTACCACCACCAAGCCCCAGGAGGGAACTGAGAGAGTCCTCGTGGGGGGCAGGTGACGAAAGCCCTTCATAGACTTCAAGATCAGCAGATGGCTACCCAGCTGGCCATCCTGTCCCTCATCATGACATGCTGAAATGGCTTCAACATACACATTCAGCATAGAGGCTGCTCAGGCCAGTGTTAAGCAGTGATTATAGGAACTACAGCATGATGTGATAAGCACAGGACTCAGGAACCAAGTCATAAGACCTGCATCATGTCTGGAATATGCGTATTTTATAATATCTTGTCCTAAACTGCTACACTACGTGGGGTTGTAAGTTCCAATCCCGCGCATGAGGGCCCAATCTCGATGCTAAAATGGCGTCCATGTGCTTGGTGAATGTTCGGGCTGCCAGGGAAAGCCAAAGGGCAGCAGCACAAGGAGAGGGTTGGCTCTCTGTGTGTCAGCTCTCTGTTGCTTTAAGGTATGGTACCCAGCGCCGCCAGTCACACAGCGCACGGACACATGTGAGAAGGAGGAGAGTGAGGTAGGATAGCGAGTTTAGGACGTAAATGTACGGAACACTGTTACTCAGTGCTAGACATAATTGTATGGAAACATCATCAGCGACTCTTTGAAACTTTGGAGCATCATAGCTCGTTATGGCTACCACAGTTGTTTCAAACCTACTCTGTGAAAACTTGGTGAATCATAGCTCTTTATGGCTCGTACACTAGCTTTCAAATCTATCCAGTCAGTGTGGACCCCGAGCCAGAAGGGCTGCATTCCCCCATGAGAAATCGCCTCGGTGACAACAAAGGTTAATGGAAAACTGGGGGATATGGTCACAATGTTATACAGCTAGCTAGCTAAAATGCTAGTGAGTGTACATTGCCTGTTAAACACGGAGGCTCATATCAATCTACGATGATGAGTTGAAAGAGGAAATTGAGCTTTCTACGAGGGTTATTATAGGCCGGTAGCCAGCCCTCACGGGACTATTTTTTCCTTTTACCTCAATCCTTATGATGCACAGAAGAATATACTAAGCTGTAGTGATCCAAGCAAATTAAACATAACTGCACACCTCCGGGGTGTGATAAGGCACGAGGCCACAGGCGGGTGCTGTTATTTACTGATAACCCATGGACTGGAGTCCATTAATGCACTTATAAAATGGTTACACTGTTTTTGAAAAAAACCACCATTTGTAATATCTGTCATATTATTTCATAAAAACATATACAAATCAAAATAATTTACTACACCACAAAACATAGTGCCTTGAGGCAGCAATGTTTGTTTATGTTCTAGCTAGCTAGCTAGCTTCATGCTTTCCTGATGCTTTCAGAAAAATTATATTTCTGGATTTAGATGAGTGGAATGATATCTGCATGTTACAAGGTTACATTTTGCATAGCTGTGGCTTATACACTATTAAACCACACCCTCTCTGCCAATCAGGGGACAGAAATGGCCAAAGCCAGTTTATAAATGATATTATATGGTATAATATATTATATTATATGATTTATAATTGACCTATTCAAATATAATGTGCCTAAATTAGTAAAAAAAAAATCTAGATTTTAAGTCTGTGTTTATACAAGGCCAACCAAAACAAAGCAAGCAATCCTGGAAGTGATGTTACAAGGTGTACACATTTATTTTACAGGACAATAATGAAGCAAAACAGCTAGCACAAAACACTGAGCATATATATTTTCTGTCTTGCTTGTCTGGCTAAAGCATTACAATTTGAGAAAGACAATGTGCGTTTATTGTAAACACACAGTGACTACTTTGAACATTTCCACTGATTGCTTCATGTTCTGGGACTCACCAAAATTATAATTTTCAAGGCAATGCCCTCAAGGGCAATATATTTATTCTTAGCTAGGAATAAACATTCATGTAAGCACAGCAATACATAGCTTTATATTGTATTTCTAAGCTTATTCTTTGTTTGTGCTGCCAGGTAGTTAAATATAGATGGTAAGCAACACAGGGAGGGGGCATGGAATAAACTAGTTTTTTTTTAGGTGAACATTCATTCAGCAGTTGATAAACACCAAACAAATTCTCAACGTTTGGTTACACGGTTTTACGGTTCAGAAAACACGGTTCAGAAAACATTGCATTTTACTACTACACTGCATTAACACTACATTTAATCTGCTTTTTCCTGCATCACTTATCACGAGGCCTGTTTGTAGCGTAATGTGATATAAAGTAATTCAGAGATGGCACTGTATACAAAGTTCAGTGAATGCCACTTTGACCTACTAATTATATTGGAATGACCCAAATGCACTGTCAGCTGACGGGTATTTCCTTCAGCTTGCCGTCCTCGTGTCACACATGTGATTTCTTTCTCTTTTGTGCCGTTTTAAATATAGCATCGATTCCAGATTTGCCATGACAAAGCATGTGTAACCCGTGGAGCCGCACAAAGGAGCTTTTGTATTCATAAGATCTTCGTGACCAGCTCTTTGGGGTATTGATAATAAATAGCATTGGTCTCACATAGCATATTGCACCACATTAGATCACGGCGTGCTAATTATCCAGTCATCAGAGCTTAATGCTTTTTTTGTGTAAAATAATATACAGGGGCTTCAGCTCACACGGGCCGCATCGAGAGGGTCAGTTCATTTCAGTCTTCTGGAGCGCCTGTTTACAGGGAATTTGAATTTTGGCTGCAATCGTCAGCACTCTAACCAGAGCCAGGAGACTTTGCAGGCACTGTGTGCACTTTGCAGTACATATACTTATACATGAATGATACAGGTATTGAACAAAAAATAAATAAACGCCTGAGTACAACAAGTATATGCAAAGCAGAGGCTATCACATAGGTGTGGCTCAGCTATTAATTAAACAAACAATATGCCAGCATGCATAGGGTCATGTAAAAAAATTCTGGACAAGCCTGCTTGCCTACAATTATGGCTAGCATGGCTGCAATAATTGTTGGGTTGTGTTTTACGAGAGCTTCAGCGACAGTTCAACTCGCTGATGTTTCACAGGCAATGGTGTTTAAGGAACAAGGAAGCAAGGAACGTAATATTAAACACACAATGTCAGTGCATGAATTAAAAGTGCACTGAGGCAAAACAGGTGAGCAACCACAGATCAGTTTTGCAAATCAACCTTGGGTGAGAAGAGCCAGTTTCATTCAAAATTGACGGTGGGCCAAAACCATGTTAAGAGACTTCATATTGGTGTTTCCATTTTATTTGTTCACTTCCTGCAGGTCAAACCTAGCCAAACTTAGGACAGATTGTTTCCAGGTCACCCTAAATAAAATACCTTGAGCACATTGTCAAGTGCATAAATTTAGTCTGCCGATTAGACTGCCTAATTCTGTTGTTGAGAGAACAAAAGCCAGAAGATTCTCTTACACTCCAGTATGACAACTTCCTACCCCTGAAAAACTATTTTTACTGACCTCTCTCTTGGTGTGAGCTTGATTTAGTCATTTGGAATGGTAAATGAGCAAACAGGCAGTGATTGTGTTTGTGTGTGTGTGTGTGTGTGTGTGCATGTGTGATGTCTGTGTATGTGAGTGGTGTGTGTGTGTGTGTGTGTGTGTGTTTGTGTGTGTGTGTGTGTGGGGGGGGGGGCAATTCCTCCAATGCCAAGCCCTGGAATGAACCTTCAAGCTGCTGTGGGAGGCTTATTCCCAGAGGTGTATTTCCAAGGCAGCGCAAGAATCTAATCAAGGGTGACTTGACTTTGCTTTAAGGGTGTGTGTGGAAAGCGCAAGGAGCAGCAGGGAGAGCAGACGAGGCCCAGAGAGCTGGAGGTGCAGATTTCAGCAGAGGCTCCTGATGGCCACACAAAAGCGCCCTTGACGGATTCATCCTTCTGAGGAGAAACAGTCGTTTCTGTGAGATTGAGAGAACGTGAGTGAGGGAGCGGGCGGATCAGATCTAAAGCGAGTACGTGTTGACTTGCGACAGACTTACTTCCTCTTTAAGAACAAAGCAAATCTTATTTCATTAGGTGCCACTCGAATTGTAACCTCATTTTGGTGAAACACCTGAACACCTGAAACCTGTGCTTTGATATATCTGATTGATTTAGAGTTTGGGAAATCTCGCCGTAAATGCCACCCGCATTGGTCAAGGAGCGATTTCCGGCCCCATGTGAGCGTGCAGTGTGTGCTTTCATGCCGACGAGAAGCTGAAAGATTTGTCAGGCTCATGAGATTGTGTGTACGGAGAGGAGACAACCAATGGCATCCAGGGGGGATAAAAAGATGCAGGGCTAATGAAAGAAAGAAAGGGGGAGGGACTATACATGGGGCTTGCTGGGATGCGCTCAAACAGAACAGGGGAAGCCAGACATGACAGGGAGGCATTTTACTTGACTAGTCATACGTGACTTATAGACTGCCTTGTAGTCTGGAAGAGCAGCTTTTTGAGAAGGACGTCAGTCCGCTGTTCTTCAGCCATGACTTGTGGTGTGATCAAGGTGCCTCTCTCATCTATTTTATGTTCCTGCTTTTTTTTTTTTTTACTTTACAAAGCTGTTTGCAATCTAATTAAATGAATTTCTCAAACGTCATGGTAACTGAGCTCTGAGGGAACATTCTGATGAAGCTGGTGAGGTTGATTGCTAAAACAGTCAGGGATCAACCAAACGTTTGATGGGCGTTTAGATGCATTATCTAAAACAAACAATAGCGTTGAAGGATAGGCTAACCGAGAAGCTGTGTAACAGCATTACACAAGACAAGAAATCCACTCCGAAACTGTTTTTTTTTTCTTACAAAGACATTTTATTTGTGTAGGCATGTCAACCATGCTGTAGTTCAAAATGTGGTAACTAGAGGCAACCATTGTCTAAAGCCTTTACCTCTGTGCTGTAAATGCATTACATAAGTGAATTATAAATATTCCATTTAAGTCACCGTATCTGACCTCCCTTTTCGTGGCAGGATGACTTGACTATTTAATTAACATTGGCCTATTTTTGGTGATATATTAAAATGACTTTGGGGAGATTCAATGGACTGGAGGGAGTAGGAAAAAGTAAATTGCAGGTTTTATGCCAGGGGCTACATTCAGTGAATCGGAGCCATCTTTCTTAATAATCTTTAAAAGCCATGCCATGGAATATCTGGTCTGAAATGACCTGCCGGGATAGAAAGGGGGTGGGGGTCCTAAGTGTTATGGTATTATGAGACTCTGGCGATGCGGTGCCTTCGGTCAAATGGTGTACAGTGGCTTATTGGACTGGCTCTGCAGGATGAGACAGGGAGCGATGCGCTTCTGCCTTGATCAGAATAATGAGATTCCAGGAAGGGAGAGACGAGACCTAACGTGATTCGGTCCGTGATCTGGGACCGACGGCCTCCTGGATCTGGTTGATTCCTTGTTCAAACTTCCACCTCTGCCTGGTTTTCCATCATACCCTACCTTCTGGGCAGGGTTAACCTCTGATCTCTCTTGGCAAACTGTTGGCAATCATGACGGAGAATGCAAGCAGTTGTCTTGTGCAAACCAAGGCCAGCTGCTAACGGGGCCAATGTTCAGATGCACCCGATTATGCAAAGTGGACTCGCTGGCCATTTTAGAGCATGCTGCTCTGCTGTTTCTCATAAGGGTCACACTGCAGAGTCAGGACTGAGAAGTGAATTTGTGCATTTCCTCGTGAAATGAATTTAATCGGGACATATTCATGTGTTTGCTAGTGCATTACAGTTGTAGAATTCATACATCCTAAAATCTGTTTGTATACTGTTTGGCTTATGTCCAAAAAACAGCCACATAGTTCTTCCCATGAGTTGACAAGTATGTAGTTTAACTTAAGTTCATTTAAACTTAGGTAAAAAATTAAATAAAAATCCGTATGCTAAAACATTATTTTCACCATCAAATTGAGCAAGTTATGTCCTGTTTTCCTAACACATCAAAGAGTATTGGATTTATTTTCCAATAATCAATTTTTGCATCTTTTTGAAGATTCTCTTAGGCCAGCCATCTGACCATGGCAAGATGCTGAAATTGCTGCCATCACACTAGGTAGTTGTAAGACAACGTGAAAAATGGCTGTAAACCGTCATCATCTCAATTATGCCTATCGATTCCACACATGCTTACACCCTTCTTTACTCGCAAGCAGTAATGCATTTATGTCCCTGTAAAGTGATTCATTATTGTAATCCTTATCTCGCAACAGGTTGGATCTATTTGAGTAATGCGTGTCTGGCACACATCAAGGAATTAAGATTTGAAATCCAAATGACTTTGAAACAGGAGTGAAAATTGGCACTTTTTTCCCCCTGCAAGGCCTCCTTGAAAGATGTTTGTTTTTCCACTGGAATCAAAGGATATTTCCTTTTGCAAAGGAGTTCACATGATCAACTGAGTTCGAGACATTTCTCAGAAAGCAGTATGTTTGATCAGCGTATGCAAACAAACTCCATTTAAAACAAGATAAATATAGCATTTCCACTATGGAAAATTAACTCCTATGATAATTGATTTATTATTCAGTTTTTGCTGTGAGCTCTGTGACCTTTCTTTTTGAAAGACACCTTCTACATATTCCATCTGTGATATGTCACCACCTCATTATATTACATGTGTTGAGCTACACCAACACAGCTTCCTAGCCTCTGATGTTAGCTTCACTGCTCAGGTAAAGTACCACTGGCAGCTTTGGGTGAACAAATGGTGACTTGAATCCCAGCATGCCGCAGGTTTGTTTTTGTTACAATGGTTCTTTGACGCTGCTTAAGTTGCTAAGGTTATTATAATTTATCTTGTTTTATTTAGTTTTTGATATTTAATATTATTATTATTATTATTATTATTATTATTGTTATTATTAACAATAATAATCATTATTATTATAATCAAGGCTTATCGTCTATCACAGATGGCCCCAACCCCAAAATTGTCCAATTTAAAATGTCATCCCTCATGCACTGCACTGCTTTGCTGAGGCCATATTACATGGCCCTTTCATGATTTATAGATGGGAACCTTGGACTTGTGTCAATGGGCTCATTTGTGCAGCGTATGTCTACTGGAAACCAAAGACCCTAAAACAGGATAAACAAGCTGCCACACCATGGCAGAGAAGGATCCGGGGTCCCTGGCTAGAACAGATGGTACAAAACGAGGAGGGTCGCTATGCCAGAAGACGGTTAGATGTCAAGCAAGCTGTCTTCGCGTAGAAGAGAGCCGGGTGACCCAATTTGGTGGGCCTGCTTTACTCGAACAAGCCCATCCATTGGCCGATGGTGGATGGATAATCCGCTTAGGACGGGGCGGGGCAAAGACACAGAGGACAGTTTGATGCGCACTGCAGGTTCTCGGCCACCAAGAAGCCTGGAAAAGATTCATGGCAGCTCTCCGAAAAAAAGGACCAAGAAGTGACGGTTGAGGGGAGCGGGGGGTTGAGGCGTCATGACACGGATCACCGAAGGCACTGAAAGAACTAAGGCGTGCCACAAAGGGACAGGAAGTTGTGCTTCGGCGTTTACGTACCTTTCGTCAGGGGGAAACGACGGCAGTGGCGCCCGAGCACTGAAAAGGGGAGACAAAAAAGCCAATTACTCCATCGCTCGTCTCTGTGAGGTATTCTAACCATTCCCCAGCGCGTCAAGATCAGGTGCCTACGAGTGCTCTAATTAGGAGCTCCGCTGCAGAGAGAGCCTGATCGCTTTTGGGTTGTCTCTATTCAAGGACGGATCCCATCCTAACCAGCTCTGTTTTCTCGTTGACTTTGACAACACCCCCTGCTTTGCCACCCCACACAATTGTCAGATCTAATTGTCACGCCTTGTGGAGAATCTTGAAAACAAACTGTTTGATTAAGAGACTACTGTGAAAGGCAAATTCATTTTTTACAAAGTGTACACACACCAGGAACAAAATTCCTCAAAGTGTAATAAATAATACAATAACTATGGTTATGCATTGTTAGAGTGCTTGCAGATCCTCTCCTGCTTATGTTTTAAATGTATTTCTCAATGTTCATGTTCTGTAATCCCTGTGAGAATATTGCATGAAGTCTTCCAAGACTTTGAATAAAGTGTTATCATATTTTCCCCTCGGACTGAGGTAATAGGATATGGATAATGTAACTCAAAAAATGTCGATGAATGAGGTGCTTGCACAACTTAGCCAAAATGTTCACGAATGCTCACGAATGTTCTTAAGCAAGGAATGCAAATGGAAAAGCGTATGAAAGGGTATCTAATCTAATCGTGGTCAAATTAGAGATTTCCTGATACATTGAATCGTTGCCTCAAGAATCGTAATTGAATCAGCTGCTGTTAAAACGTATCGTTACACCCCTAATACTTACACACACACACACACTACACACACACTTGTACATATGCATATATTTATACATGTACACATAGGTGACGGCATATACATCCAGGCATGCACACAACCACATACTTATACACACACACACATATTACTTGTATTGCACACGCATGTGCGCACACTCAGCGTTTCTTTCTTTTATTCATTTAATTTACTTTGATGAATTTGTAATTACTGTCATTCATATGCAAGGATTATGATTAACTTTGATATGTAAACCTGATTAATGTATTGTATGTTAAAAGGTATCTAAGCTTCTGACACTACCAAACAAGAACCCAAACAAGAATTTCAAAACTGACCACTGATCATCACAAGCTACATTTCCATTACCATTTAATTTAAAATTATTCCTAATTCCAAGTATGTTCAAAAATGATTGACTATGGCTTGACAGTGAGGTAAAATGCTAACGTGGTTATTGGCTGAATTAAAAAATGTAAAAATGTATAAACTACAAATGAGTGTGTAGTCACTGATGACAGCACCATGCAGGGCTCGCTCAAGTCACATGATGTGGAAACACCGGTCTTGGTGGGTGTTTTATGCACCAGTAAAAGTGATAAATCTTTATCGATCCAAAGTAAATTCACTGCATCGTTCTAATGAAAACAGACCTTTAGATAACCAGTTGTTAAAAGTGATGAAAGTGAACGATTTCAAGTTCTGCACAGAGGGGTGGACACATGTTTTGTAGGACTTGTGTGAATTTATTATGCCTTTTCAGTGCAAACTTAGGTTTCTCTGTAAACTACTGTAGTCAAGGGATGAAGTGAATTGTGTGTAAATGAGGCATATGTGTGACCTTTATCAGTATATTAGCAAAATTGGTAATCGATGAATGAGCGTGACATCACTAGGCTGAGTTATGCAGCACTTGGCCTATCTGTGTAAGGGGTCAAGATTATTTCAGCACATGGGAGCGGTCTGCTGTGATGTGGGTTGTATTTAGCGACCAGCTGCCATTAAGACATTGTGACTGTATTTTGTTGTTCTTTTTGACCCCATCTTTAGTATTTCTCCAATAACTGACCAATGAACCCAGAAGAGTATTGTTGAATAGACATCCTATATAATGACAATGATCACAATGATACATGCATGCAAAAAAAAAAAAATCTGCCAAAATGAAATATAAACTTAATAATACTGACAATTGTGTGTGACTGCTTACCTATCATACAGATCCATTTTTGTAGATCGGGTCACTTTCTCACCATCTCATGATTAGCATTAGGTACTGTCTCTATGCAGCCAGGAAAAACATGCCATGGAGTATCTACCTTCACACTTATATCCCAAACATCATAGTCTCCTGCGAACATCTGGATGCAAGTAATTGTATGTATGAACTGTAATTTACAAACCATTGCCAATATTATACTTCCACAGTTATAGCTTCCGCAGTGTGTGACGTTTGGTGAAACTGTAAAAGTTATCACATGAATGCTTATAGAGTTAACCATTGTGAAAATTACAAATGCAAAATAAACTGCAATGATTAAAAAAATTAACACAAATAAAAATGATTGAATTTATGAAGTAAATGCACAAAAATGCAATAGTCTACTTATGTGAAAAGTAAAAAATCTAACATACAACTTCTAAATGTCATTACTAGCAGTTCAGCCACTGGGGTTCAGTCACGGTAGTCTCATTCTCAGACGGCAAGCCCTGTTGACAAAGCATGCTATTTTTTGTCTGCAAAAGATCATCTGATCCCCACTCACAGGTTTTTTAATTTTTTTCATTCTTGGTACTCACCTGTGGTTTATCCTGTGAAATCAGCATGCTAACACCTGTGCTCATCTTGTTCTGATCTGAGGCATTAACTCTTGAGCTGAGGTAATTATCCTGGTGAATCAGTTGCCATTGAGCTCTTAAGTATCCTTCCTCTTTGTAGTATAGATAGTCATGGCCATTTTATTGACACCTTAAACATGAAATTACCTTCTGCTTATGCACTCATTTTATCATTTGCTTTGCTTACAGCTTGAGATTTTCTAACTTCAGCTGGTCTGTTTAACAAAATGGTGGCTCGGGTGAGTTGTGATCATACTCATTCGCTTAACTATAAAGTGTCAAATTATCTATTTTAACTGCCCCTCCCCGATTCCTTGCCCCTTCCTCGATTCTTACCACGCATTACACAAGTCAGTTGTCGTTAGCAAATAACTAAAAATAGCTTTGTACCCCGAACAATAAGAGTAACAGGCTAGTTCGGCATAAAGATTCACTGCCCTCATAAACCGGAGATCAGCAAAAACATTCACATCAAACAATGTCTCAGGTCTAGAAGGATCTCCATAAATGAGAAAACATTCACTCAGTGTTAGCTTGTAATGTTCTCTAATTATATGGAGTACAAGATCACATGTCCGAGCACAGAGAACTGAATAGTGTTAACTATGTTGATAATTTTGTTAATTTCTTCTGTGGATATGATATGTGGAAGTAAAGTCACTCCTTGTTATTTAGGATGAACGAAATACTAAATGTCCGTAAAGGAAATGGCAGCTTCATTTGTGGTTTCATCTTTAAAAGCGTGCACGCAGCTCTGTAGAATTAAGTGTTAAAGTACTGTGCCAGATATAAACGCCAGCATTTAGTTTCCAGATGGTAATACATGAGTTCGAATTTCAGGGTGATGACAACTCCATCTGAGGAGGCTGTGAACTACTGCGGCGTTGGCATCGATAACGATGGACGGGGTGAACCTCCGCATACAGACGGTCAAGAAGCTACGGCCCTCATCGAGCACTCTGCATTTCAGGGAGCAAGGTCGAGCAATGCACCACTGTGTTATAAGGCTGGAACTGAGTCGGGGTCAAGGAGGTCCGTGGCATTAGACTCAAAGTAATCACCATCTCAGTTGAATCGACGCAGCGTTTCCCCTCACTTCCGAGTGTGTGATTTGTTAAGAAGGGAGCTGCGAAACCAGCTGAACAGTGGCCTTCCTGGACCACAGGAACATCATAATGATTAAATACATTTGGCCATTAATAAGACTGAAACATCTATGTAAGCATGTTATCCAGACAAAAGGGTCGATGTGTTTTCAAAGACAAACATTTAACATGATGGCATAAATATGGCATATATACTGTATATTTAGTACATGAGAATACAATTGTCAATTGTTAAGAACATTTCTTCTTTTCTGTAGATTCCAAGTGAGGAAAACAAAATACACAAAATCCCTCGTTACTCCTGATGGACACGTTCTAGAAGTTTCCACAACTGGGGAAAAAATCGGAATATTTAAATCAATTTCCAAGAGAAAACATATTTATTTTCATTGTAACTGTTGTTGAATAAAGGCACAAACTTAAATGACTGGACATGATGCATGATTCTGATCTAGGCCCATGAGTGTGTTGTGAGATTTGTAGACCAGGGCAATGTGAGCTTCCAGCTTCATTCCAGACAATTATGCCCCCCATTCCAAGCTTACTGTAAGTCACCACTGAAATGGTTGAAATTTGATCTATAGGATGTCCATACAGTAAGCATAATTGCCTTAACTGGATGTGCCACTCTGGAGCCCATAAATAATCTTTGAGGACTGCTTTTGTTGTTCTCTTCCAGGTGCTCTCTTTGTGTACATCAGGGTTCTCCTAGGAACACAACGATCCTCCAAGCATGGCTCCTCATTTATTCAAAGGCTGATTTGCCTTAAAACCAAAATGGACGTAACAGAATAAATGAGCTAAACTTAGAAATCTTAAACATATTACAGGCAAAGCATGATAAGAAAGGACAGGATACATGCCCTTAAGAAAATAACACAGCTATAACACATTGCAACAGGCCAAAGATCTTCTCAGATCATATTATAGAATGTTGAGAGGACCTGCATTTCATAGCTATCATATCTGTTCAAGTGCCTAATAATAACACTAAAAATAATAATAATAATAACAATACTAACAAAACATATTCACTGCTTCATGAGTCTAAAGGTCTAAGTCCTTCACTGTATTGCTTATAGTTAGACTGGAGTGTTTGAGCATTTAATGGAAAGCATTAAAAGGGCTGTTGCATAGTTTTTCCATTAATTATGCATTGTCTTGGCATTTTAAATTGTTCTATATGTGGCGTGCCAGTTTATGCATTTTAAGATTATTTTATGTGCTCTCATCTCTAAGAATGTCTTTCTCTAATCATCTCCCTTTTGTTTAACAGTCACATTAATTATGTTCTTTTTATGTTTTGGGTGTTGGAGGATCAATTAACACCTTAATTGATGACTCAGGGTGTGTGATTACTGCGCTGATGAGCTGATTGTATCCTGACCAATGAGAAGGCAATCTGGGGCCAGGCTTCTGCTTAAATTCAGCACAGCTGCCAGCTTACCAGGCCTATGTGAAGCTTGTGCAATTTGGGAGACACAGCAGTCTGTACCTGTGTGATGTTTGTTCTAACCTCAGCTGTTGCGTAAAGCTAAATCCTAACCATTTTGAGCTACATGGTTATGTTTAGGTTTTGTCAAGTTTTTGTGTGATGGTTGACTCTGTGTGTCCCAACTCTTTGGGTCTTTGGCGCCATTGTGATTTTTGTGCTCATAGTTGTATTACAAGCAAAGGGGGGTGGTAGAGTGCAGTCACGTTTGAAAATATTTATTTCCTTCAATTTCTGTTTGTTTTATATTGGATTAAGATTCTAAATGCTCTTGGAGGTGTCCTGCCATTTCACCCATGTGTGAATCTCCATGGGCAAACTAGCTACTATTCCACTCCGTCACTGTGTATTGGAACTGGTGTGGAATACTATTCTGGAATTCCCACTTTTGTGTATTGTGCAGTGTGTTTTTTGTTGGAAAGTCATATTGTAGCTACCCTGTACATTTTCACCCTGTACCAGACCTGCTTTTGGATGTTTTTTTCTTAAAATATTATTTCATTATTAAAGTCACTTTTCTTCAACCCATCTAACATCTTTGCCACTGAAGTCCCACACCAGATCTGTCTTGATTATTTTGCATTCCTATGTGTGTGTCCCCCCCAATATTACAGTTATAGATGAACAACTATATTAACCTAAACTTAGACTGAGATCAAGAGAGATTGTTATGTAATTCATATGCAATGTAACATTGTAATGACTAATATAAACTGGTCAAATTAACTGTATTACTGTTTACTTAGGCCACTGTTCCATATTAAAAAATAAATAAAAGAACATTCACATGGAAATGAAGAAATGAAAAGGGTGTGAAACTATCCACATGTACATTTCTCTTTGTGGCTTCATAAGTACTGTAAAACGTAATACAATTATATACAAATAACTGTCAAAATAAAGGAAGCACCAACATATAGTGTCTTAAACTGATAGATTAGACATGCATACAACTCTACTTTAAACATGTGCAATATTTTTAAGCCCATGCAGTTCTTGTACAACTCAAGGTAATTCGGTCATGAAATTTGCTTGACCTTCTCTATTTTCTTGAGATTGGTTGCATACATTTGCCAATCGACTGTTAGTACTCAGACGTATAATCTAAATCATGTTTTTTGTGATGTGTTTAATTGAAGCAGTTATCGTTTGCCAATTAAGCACTTACCGGGTATTCTTTTTAAAGAGGCTGTAACTTTTTAAGTATGCGTGGAGTTGACTTCACTCTAAAATGACCCTTCTCGTTTTTCCAAGGTGAATTTTATTCCTCCGTCTCCGGCAGCAATGCAGCACGGCGCCACGCCGATCCAAGAATCTATCATCTCTCAGCAGTCCACTGCACTGACCTGCCAAGTGGTGAGCATGTTGTCTGGAAAGAATCCACGCGTACCATTTAGCAAAGCAGTCCATGTTGGAAAGCATCAACACAGTCAAGCAAGTGTGTGGAGACACTCATTTAAATGTCAACACTACTGTGGCTTTATTTACTACGATATTTAAATTACAGATTTTAATTTGAAATGTCCATATCTTAAACTGCCCAAATAAAGGAAATTGTTCTGGCAGCTTTGTTATGGCGTGGGGTGCTTTTCCCTGGCATGGTTTAGATCCACTCAACACCCTAGAGGGCAAGGTAAATGCCAATAAATACAAAGCTATTTTGAGTGATCACCTTCACCCTATGGTGAGGCATGTCTATCCTGATGGGAGTGGACTCCTGAGGATGATAATACACCTATCCACAGGGTAGGAGTGGTCGCTGAATGGTTTGATGAGCCTGAAAACGATGTAAACCATATGTCAGTCAGCAGGTCTCAATCTAATTGAACATTTGTGTCAGATTCTGAAGCGGTACCTGAGACAATGTTTTCCAACACCATCAACAAAACACCAAATGATGGAATTTCTTGTGGAATCATTGTGTTGCATTCCAGACGCTTGTAGAATCTTTGCCAAAGCTCATTGAAGCTGTTTTGGTGGATTGTGATGGCCCAATGCTCCATTAAAAACATCTTGTTTGTAAATACCATCCTCAAAACCACTCAATCCCAGGCACACATATGCCAGTTATATATGTTTTGCCATCCTGGGTGTGATTAATATCAATCTTTTCATTGTTACCAGTTTTATGTCTTCCAAAAATCTAACTATCCAGGGGATAATTAGGTGTATAATTGAAAGAAATTCAAGTTTTATCCAACCCAGTGAACAAGACTAATGATTTATCCTTTATATTGAGGGAGGTGACGCAAGTATAATTTTCCAGTTCTTACATGCCTTCCTTGGCACTCACTTTATCAATTAAACCTGTTTCATTAAGCTGCTCTACATTTCAGCTACGCGTTTATGTCAATTAAATGACAATGTCCCCTCCTTGAGTACTTTCACAAGATCGGAAATTTAATTTTTACATTTGACGTGCCATCAGCCATAGAAGAAGGTTACAATCTTGGCAAAAGTGTTTTCCAAAAAGGCACAGCTGAATGGTTGTGTCAAAGAAAGGAAAAAGCCTCTTCTCCTCTTCTACACCCCTTATAAACTTCAAACAGGTTGAAGCATTGCAACAGGCGAGGTTGAGGGCAGAATGAATAAATCAGCTGAGAACAAAAAAACAAAAATGTCCAATCACTGCCAGAGCAAACCACTGCCACTCGGCAGCATGCCCAAACAATCAGCAATCAAGGAACTGATTTATTTATGTTTAAGAATCTCTGGGGTCAAATGTTGGCCAACCGTAACAATATACACTACCAGTCAAAAGTTTTAGAACACCCCCATTTTCCAGTTTTTACTGACATTTAAGCAGTTCAAGTCCAGTGAATAACCTGAAATGGTATAAACAGGTTGCCAAGCGGCTAAACAGTCCAATCACTGCCAGAGGTAAAAATCAGCAATAAAATAAAAATAAAAAAACAATGTAAAAATGTAAGAAATTTTCCAGTTTTTACTGTTTACAGTTCAATCTTGAAATGGTAAAATAACAAAAAAATAAAAAGTTTGTCTAACTTAAGAACAACCTTTGTCTTTGTTTGCTAGCAAGCAAACTAACAAGCTAATCAAAGGGGCAGGAGAGGAGGAGAGCTGATGAAAGTGGCGGGAGCTTGCTAACATTAGCTATCTAATTAGCAATGGCCAGAATGGTAAACACGGCAAAGGATGTGGTGAAGTTTTTATTGCAAACTTCATTCCACTCATTGGAATACAGAGAGAAGACGAGGATTCAAATGGAAGGAAGACCACTTCCTAAAATTACGTTCACTAATGGTGTTTTTCCACCGACAGCACGGGACAGCACCCCATGGTAACCATCCGTACCCGGAACTATCCCCTTAACAGGTCGAGTCCCTGTGTCGTTTTTCCATCGCACAACAGAACCGTGAAAATAGGAGGAGTTAGATAGGAGGAGTTACCCTTAGGTCCCTGTTCAGCTCAGTAGTACCTAAACAGAGCAGTAGCTAAATTCAGCATAGGTACTTAGGTTCAGTATGGATCGCTTGGCGGTGGAAAAAGTGACAAAACGTGGGAGCACATGCCGTACCATACTGTCTGGTGGGGAAACGCCATAAGAGAAATTAGAAGGTCGGACTGTTCAATACTTCTTGGTATGATAGGTGCACTTGGCTTACTGGGAGCCTCGCTACTAATCGTTTGTATTGCTGGCCCTGTCTTCTCATGGGAAAATCACTGACATGGATTATCCAGGGGTTTAGAAACATTAAGAATTTGGATCGGGCAACTAAACGTCATGACAAATGCAAGGACCACATGTGATAATGTTCGCTACAAGCTGCTTGGAAGGATGCCAATCGAGCAAGTCCTTGACGAGGGTCTGCATCTGCAAACTGTGCAACACAATGAGAAGGTGAGGAGGAATAGTGATGCACTTAAACATTTGATTGACACCATAGCCTTTCTAGACATGCAAAGCTAGCTTTCTGGGGGCATAATGAGAGGGAAAATTCTGCTAATAAGGGCAAGTACAGAGAGCTGGCTGACGTAATTGCACGGTATGACCCTTTACCAGCGGAGCATTTAAAAACGTCAAATGTGTTCACTGGCATGTCAAACTATCCAAAATGATTTAATGTCTGCAATAGACACCACTATCAAAAGCGAAATAAAAGAAGAGGTAGATGCTGCGCCCTTCTTCTTCTGGCAGATTGACGAGACTACAGACGTAAGCTGTCACTCACAGCTGTCTGTCATTGTCAGATATGTCGATGACTAAGGTGCCATTCAGGAGAGTTTTGGGGTTTTTTATGTGTTGAGTGGGCAGGGGTGTTTTTTTCTTTATTTTTCAAATGAAGAAATGAAGAACTGAAGGTGTGCCCTCCACTGCTCTCTCAAAAAGTAAATGATCAGTTTAAAGACAAAAAGAAGAAAATGTTCTGTGAAAAAAAGAAAATGTTCTGTGTGAAGAAAAAGAAAGGATATAAAGAAGAATATATCCCCCCATGTCCCTCCCTCAATCATCTAGCTGAAACAGGTTACCCAGAGTCACCGTTCCTTATCTCAGGGGCCTTCCCAGATAAAACCACCTGTGTCCAACACCACTTCTGATCTTAGACGCCTTCTCTATCCCTCCCTCATGCCCTTGGAGAAGAAACAGCCCGCTGTGTCCCTCCCTCCCTCAACTATCCAGCTGAAAGAGAGGTCAACCAGTCTCTGGTCCAGGCCTCAAGGTATGTCTACCAAATTGCCAGGCC
This sequence comes from Aldrovandia affinis, assembly GCA_029706075.1. Lineage (NCBI taxonomy): Eukaryota > Metazoa > Chordata > Actinopteri > Notacanthiformes > Halosauridae > Aldrovandia > Aldrovandia affinis. The sequence goes on along the minus strand of JAINUG010000163.1, from coordinate 1,209,579 downwards.
TCACTAATTAGCTCCACAGTGTCTAAACTAATTTGCTGAAATCAGGTGGTGTACACACCACACCTGATTTCACTAATTAGCTCACTTCCTGGATAACTGTTTAGGAGGTAAAAAAAATTATTTGAAATCAGGTGGTGTTTATTTAGCTTTTTTTCCCAGATTGGAGGAAATACTTCTGATCAGACACTGCAGACCTCGAGGACTGGATTTGAATACCCCCACTCTAGTCCCTCACCGAGGCTTCAGAGCACTGTGAGTATCTAAAGATAACTGTTTAGAGGGGAATAGTTTGCTTGAAAAAAAAATATTAATTTCTGAATGATTTTCTAATGATGTGCATGCCTTTATTTAGCTTTTTTTCCCAGATAAAATCAACTGTGTGTCCAACACCACTTCTGATCTCAGAGACATTTTCTCTATCCCTCCCTCATGCACTTAGAGAAGAAACAGCCCCCTGTGTCCCTCCCTTCCTCAACTATCCAAGAGGTCACCCAGAGTCTCTAGTCCCTTAGCAAGCCACCAAAGCACTGTGAGTAGCTTCTGTTTGGAGAGGAAAAGTTTGCAAGAGTACAATTCACTTCAAAACTTACTGCTTCCTATGTTTTATTGTTTTTTTGTGTGTTTTGTGTTGGTGACATTCTGGGATCATCAAGGATTTATACTATTTATTGAATAAACATGCATTTTATGATAAATGCCTCATGTAGTTAAAGAAAGCCTAAAGTTTGGACTTATTTTATTATTATTATTATTATTATTATTTTTATCTCTCCCATCCTCCCCAATTTTTGAACTCACCAGTCACCATGATGGGATGTTGTATGGACAGACGAACTGGACAGAAGAGTCAAAGCAAAGCAACCCACAAGTGTCTCTGGGAATTGCTGCAGGAGAGCTGGGAAGACATGTCGGGTGATTTCCTGCTGAAACTAATTAACCAAATAGCTTTGTGCTGTTTTAATTCAAACTTGCTTATAATCAGTTAGACAAGTGTTCACCATTAGTTCCAACTTGTGTAACTTTACATTGTTATCTGTTTACGCTGTTCTGTGGTAGTTTTGATCCATTGCTAAATAGGCAATCTCATTAGTAGTTTTTGCGCTGCATTAGTTGCATGCTTCTGGAGTAGTGGGCGGTACCTCGAACAAAGTGGTTTCGGGGCATTGTCTGCACCTGGTAGTCAGCGCAACATAATTGCCATCGTGCAGGTATTTTAGTACCTCTTCAGTTCTTTTTGTGTTAATACATCTTCTAACACCATGTGCAACCTCCTATCCCTGTCCATTTCTCTTCTCCTAGCTTTCTGGCCACAACCTCACTGTACAAAGACTCAGTGTGGTTGCAAAAAACTGCCAGTGAGTCTACCTGCAGGAGTCCACTGAGGGAGGTCAGCTAAGGAGTCTATGCTGCACGGTAAGTAACTCTTCTAATAGTACTTTTTGTGTTAATACATCTTCTAACACCATGTGCAACCTCCCTATCCCTGTCCATTGAGACGGATGCCCTACTCAGCTCCTTCCCTGAAGATGGTACGCCCATTCTACTCCTCGGTGACTTCAACCTACAGCTGGATACCCATCAGTCCTCCAGCTCTCTCCCCCTCTTCCAGTCCTTCGACTTCACCATGACAGAGTCCCCACCAGTGGCGTGTCCAGCATTTCCTGCTTGGGATGGCAAAGTGGGGGTCAAGAGCACAATAAGTGGTGGCACCAGCCGGTTATGTATAGGATGAAATAACATTGGATATGTGATTGGATACACACAGGATATGTGATTTACAACTCTGCAAAATGAATAGCCAGATAATGGTATAATATTGTACTGGCCACCTACTAGTTCTATAATCCGTATTACTTGAGAGATTTGGTCACAGTACTGTATAAACACAAATTTCTCAATAATAATAATACAATTAATGATAAATACATGATAATAATAATAATAATAATAATAATAATAATAGAAATAATGATGAATAAACATGAAGAGCTTGATATGATTCAGTTAGCCTGTATGAAATAGCATGGGTGTGTTACAATCTCTCAGTTGAGATTTAAAAATCAGCATGACCCATATAGAATTGATCCAAGTTACAAAGATATTATCCATTTGCACATAAAAAAAGTATATAATACTAAAAAATATTTTGATCCTTTTGCAAATAAAAAAATGTGTTCCAGTTCAGAAGAGCTGAATACGGCGGTTGCCATGCTGTCCAGCAAAGCATTTTACAAATTCATCACTTTTGCATGCTGGAATTCAATGTTAAATATTGCTAAATTACTTGCACGCAGAGGCAGAGCTAACTAGGTAGGGGGCTAACTTATTTGTAGCCACTTTCATGGTATGTTCATAATTTTATTTTTGCAGAATGCCCTCCAAGCCATGCATTCTCAGGATAAATACGCACTTCTGGGGTGTGGAACTCGGCTTAACAGCACCACCCCAGGCATGCGTATATATCCTGAGACCGCATGGCTTGTCGTGGTTTATTCCTAACATACATTTAAAAAATCAGTAATTGTGTTCGTGCTATGTTCACTGTGTCCCAGATCTGCCAGCAACAAGCATTTACAATCTGAAGACTTCAACCTTTTCAGTCTTTAAATAAATAATAATTGTCCCACCCCAAATAAATATCAGGAAGTCCTGTGTGGCACAAAGTGGTGACACAGAGCCTCAAAGGTAACAGGCTCATAGCCAGTAGACATAGCTGTTTTGTATCCTGGGTGGGATAGTGCTGTTACACTGCAGCAAATATCAAGCTGTTTGAGTGTACATTATTCTAAAATATAAGGGATTTATGTCACTTTGGATAAAGGTGTCTGTGATGCAAGATAAATGATGTACTTTGAATGACTCAAACATAACCACATAGCAACAATTTTCATTCTGGTGGTAGATATCTGTAATGAGGGGGAAAAAAAGAAAGAAAAATAAGCATCAAATTAAACAAACATCTGCTGTGGGGGAAACAGCAACAGTAGGATGTATCTACTCTCTCTGTCTTTTCTGAGACATATGTTTGTCCCTTCACAGTTTATTATTGAGGTATTGTGGAAGCACAATTTAAATCCATGCACACCTGTCACTTGAGAGTTTGTTTTCAGCCATGGCCGCGGCGTTCAATCTTTGTTCCGTTTGGTCTGATATGCATTTTAATCAGCTCGTGTTTACCAAGGCGCACCAAGGCGAGGTGCCGGGCCACACCTGAAGTGCCTTTCCCGCCGAAATCCCTGCAGGATTGCCTGCGAGGCCACCTCTTCATTGGATTAGTGTGCATAGGTCACTTGGCTTTTTAAAACGGAACAAATTGTTTTGTTCTGTGCAACAGCCGCAGAGGTAATCACGGACAGAAAAATCAAGAGTGTGCCTGAAATGAAATTGTGATAATTGTGCCTTTGGCCTTGACAGAATTACTAAAGGTACAACTAAATGAATTAAAAAAAAAGATCAGAAACTTTTTGATACACAGTTTTGGTAAATATCCTTGAATGAAAAGGTAATCAGGCCTGTTCTTTGAAAAATATCTCAAATTTACATAGACAGGCACACACGTATACATTAGGGTGAAACACAATAAAAAAATGTCTATCAGATGAATTCATTGATATATGAATTGGATATACATTTTTTCAATGCCATGTAATGTGCCATTTGTTATTATTAAATGTTAAGCTTCTAAACAGAGTGGCCATATTTCAACACCATATTACACGTAGGTATAGGTTATTTTTAACATAAGAGGAATCCGATGCCAAATCTACCATCGCCATGGCCAAAAACTAAATTTCATCTGACCATAACATCCAGTTCCAATCAGTTTGTCAAAAGTTGAAAAAGAACCTATACCTCTGGTGGTGGCTCTTTGATGTTATGGGGCATCTACTGATCCTCGGGCTGTTGTTTGAATTGAAGGGGGCAGTCCCCAAGTGCAGACTGAAGGATCTGAATCTGGAAAGATTCTGTATGGAGCAATGTGTTCTATAGAAGACAACTAGAGAAGGTGAACATAATATTGAAAACAGGGGTGTGATAATTGTGTTGCATATACAGTATTTTTGGGGGAAAAAGATACTTGTTAAAAATATATTTTTGGCTGAGATTAGTATTAAATAATATAATTTGTATTATACCTGAATTGTTTATTTTATACAGTTTCTTACTCATATTTATCTAGGGTGTAAATAAGGTTGTTGATTGTACACACACACACACACACACACACACACACACACACACATATATGTATATATATATTTTTAAAAATATTTTTACATGAATCAATAGCGGTTACTCCCCTTTAAGTGGACTGAAGGTTTCACCACTCTTGGACCAATGAAAAGTAGCCTACTCAAAATAGCTTGTAATTAACCTATATCTGAACTACGGTGCAGACCCTTCATTCACCGATCTACAGGATATTCAGTAGACCGCGCAAACCCTTAAATCACCGATCTATGGAATATCCTGTAGCACCTGCGCATTGAGGTGCAACTTCCAAATATTATATCATTATATAACAATCACATGGGGGGTGTAGACTTTGCTAACAAAAAAAAACGCCTGTTACAAGAGATTTTTTTAAAAGACAGACATGGACCAGATCATCATCACCTGCAATGGCATACAAATCAGCTATTACCAGTAATGTGGAAATATCAAACTTCAGTTATGGCCATGCTTATCGATTTTATATTAATAAATGTCAAAACCACAATATGCAAGTGTGGAGGTCAAAAACATATGGAGCTTTGACCTTTGTCTGCATTTTTGCCACTGTTCACATGCACTAGAAAAGTTCTGTTAATAGTCATGGAATGTCATCATTTCCAAAAAAAAGGCATGTTTCATTCTTTCACATGGGAACCGGGTTGATGATTTTGTTTATAATATCATCAGCTTCTTATTGAATAAATGTTTGATTACCCAACAGACTGTCTTCTTCCATTTTTATTCATATTTTCTGAGCAGAGTTAAAGGCTCGCTTTTCAAACTGCTGTTTTAAGCAACAGCGCAAAAAAAAATGTTTTTGCACAAAACTAACTATAGACAACCTCCCACACCCATAACCTACTTACCAACTGAGCAGTAAAACTTTCAATCTTAAAAACATCCTTGTTGACATAAGAAGTGTCACCTGAGGGCATGCAAGCTGCTGCTACACACATTATATCACTGAGGGCAAAACAAATTCAGTCAGGAATAGAATGTGCCAGAGTGCAACTCATAAATCCGAGTAGCTTGGGGCACATTAAGGAAAGAATCAGGTGTGTGTGGTAAGTGAAAGAAATGTTCTTTTCACTCCATGTGAGAAAAAGCACAAATTTTATTTTCATCAAAAAAAATTAAAATCAAGACAATTTTTGGATGGAAAACCTAATAACTTTTAGCAGTTCTGTTAATCCCTCTGACTTTAAATCTTTGTTGAGCACTGAAGGCAGCTGTATAACAGCCATGTTTGCACAATTCACAGCAAAATCATTCAAGTGAAAGAGAAGAGTTTCTACAGGCGAAGAATTGGCTGAATAGTTAACTCCACTCCAGAATCCACGTGGTAAAGTGGTGATAAAATGCTGAGAATGAGGGGTAGAATACATAGGGATTAAGGAATCCAGAACACAAGCACTGAGATCCCAGATCAATTTAAATGTAAACCATGTTTGCTGAACAACATCTGCGAGACCAATTCAAGCATATCTGGCTTGCTAATGTAGTATGTTTTAATCACAACTGAGAATGAACTGTCACATGTACAGAGCAAATATGCTAATAACTAGGAACCATTGCCTATATGTGCAATGGGTGCAGTAGGATTTTGTTTGAAGGTGACACAAGCTCTAATATATATCGAGGACCAAACCTGCACAAAATACATGTGCAGTGCTTGCACAACTCCCAGATTTATGATTATACACAAATGATTGTTTAACTAAGTGGCCAATCAGATTCAAAACTGTCTCTCATGACAAAATGATCTGGACATTTTTAATGTCCATCCAATATATACTGTATTAAACCCAAAAAACGTATTTATGTGAGAGATAATAGTTGGCATTCACATGAGCACCTCAACCATTATCTTGACTGACAAGTCTTCCAACACACAAAGCTTTGATACCTGCTACATTACTGTAACTATGTTGGTCTACTTCAAACAATGTGCTCACCACTGGACAGGCTGCTGAGGATTCAATCAAACGTTCTCTTTGAACAAATGATTGAATATTGCAAAAATATATCTTACAAACTGCTAATGATTGTCAGATCAACATCTTTTCAGTAAAAACTAGCTAACAGACTTGAATTAAATTGCGAGGATTAGCCATTGGTGTTGAAACGTTGCAAGGAGACTGGTGATTTTCACATTTTGAATGTAAATGCTCTGCAACCATTATCTAAAAATTGTGTGACTGCAGTGTATTATATATATATATATACTTATATACATTTCATTATTTTTTGTTTTCTAGCCCAATTTAGAATGATCATAGGTCTGTCCCCTCACTGCAATATCCTCCTTGAAATGTGTAGGGTGCACACTATTCATGCTTGTCCTCGGCAATGCATGTGCCCAACCCTGCAGATCACAGGCGCCTGTTCACAACCAGAGGACATGCTGCTGAGTGAGATTGAAACCCTCCTTCCCTGGCCAATTATCCTGTGTCCCGTCAATATCCAAGCCACAGGTGGCACTGGCCAGGTCGGGATTAGACCCACACCACGGGGCACCAATATCACTGAACTCAGCTGGATTCACCACTCATGAGCACCCCCCAGCATTTAGTGCCTTGAATGTCTCCTGACAGAATTCAATATTGAGCTCCAATTGTAATTAACCTATAATAATGGCCTAATGAAATCGGCTGGCAAGCGAACTTACAGCCAAGGTCTATAAATATTAGTTGGCAACATCCTATCACATCTCCACCGTCCTGTGGTATAACATATTTGCCATGAATGTGGTTACAGAGGATGAGCTTAAAACTGTATGGCCAGGAATCAAAGTGGACCAATGCATTGCGCTGGTAGAGTATGATGTCAGACACTGGCAGCCGACACAAATGAAAGAGAATTGTCTTCGTTCACATCAGTTCCACTGATGGCTCTGTGTGGAACATATGGCTTGTTTTCTTGAGCTCACTAGCTTTGATTGACAGAACACTGCCGACACACTTGAAAATGCAAATGGGAAAGGAGATATTGTAATGGAAGGTTTCTGAGGAAAAAAAAAGAAAAATATATATTGTATATATATAAATTGTTTATTTCAATATTATTTTATTCATGTATTTATTTCAGCCTTTTCTGTTCCGAATTTGATCATCCATACATTGATTCAGTGGAAAAATGTAAATACACTACATTGTGATTGTGATTTTATTATTATTATTATTATTTCATGCTTGTTTATTTCAGCCCTTTCTGTTCCTGTGAATTTGATCATCCATACACTGAAAAGTTTGACCTCAGTCTTAAAAATTCCTTCTTAATAACACTTCCAAAGAGCCCCATTAACCGTGATTGTGGATTTTATTTTTATTATTATTCCATTTCCATCCATTGTTTGTTTTCCTGGTGAGGGTCGTGCTGGACCTATCCCAGCATGTGGCTGAGGCAGGAATACACCCTGACCAGGCTCTCCATCGCAGGGCAGCTGACCATTCACTCACACACCATTGGCCAATTTATTTCAGTCTTAACGTGCATTCTTTGGACTGTAAGAAACAGTCCTTTGCAACACTTCCAAAGAGCCCCATTAACCGTTCTTGTAGATCTGACATTTTCCACTGCACCACCGTGGACCAGAGTAATCCTTTTACAGAATAAGAACATTTCCATGTTGTTTACGAACTGTTGTCCTTGACTACAGGCAAGCTGTGCCGAGTCATTTGGAAATCATGATGGAGGAGTAGCTAAACAGCCTAGAGATTAAGGCCGTAATTGTATTATGCATCAAGGGTGCAAGTCTGAGATTACTCTCCTCCTCACCTCTAATTTTGTACAGTGAAAAAGCATTACATTTTCCCCCGTTCTCCACCCCCTGAAAAATTGTGTTACATTCACTTAAGAAATGTTCTTAAATCTCAGCAAAATGTTCAGTGTTCAGACTCTAACACAGTCCAATAAGGAACACATGTACTCTGTCAGGGTGAAATGTACTCTTTGAGAGATGATTTCATACTGAACATTTAACTGCAAAGAAAAATACCATATTACAAATAGTAAATTCAAAAGAAAAGACTTCAAGACCAGTATATTTTCTGCTCAAAGTAATTGTTCCAGCTAAAAAAAAAATCCAGTGTAAGGTATATTTAGACTACAATTAGCATACATTTAGATAGCATCTGCTCTTTTTTAGAGACATCCTGGAAAATAAGATGGCACTCAGTTTCAACAGAACCTGTCAGGAGTCATTTTTAACAAAATGACAATTATTCATGTTGATTTCTAAATTTAACTGATATCGACTGTGCTGAGATTGTGGGAGAAGCTTTTAAACATGCAGATGAAATTGAATTTGCTTTGATTGATAGTAATTATATATCATATATAAGATGAAGTGAGCATAAAGGTAATGTTCTCACCTTTTATGTACATGTGTTTTGGGAACCTGCTTTAATGCTTTAGGAGCTAATTGGACTAAATTCATAAGACATTAATGGGTGACCATGATATGCTCTAGTGACTTTTATTGTTGAACAACAACTACATTGCCTCTTTTTAAAAGAGGTGATCGGGCACAGGTGACAAGCCTATTTAATCTGCATCTAAAACCCTGATGAAAATCAAGCTGGACAAACACAGAAACCAACCAATGTGCCCTGCCTTTTGTAGAGGGCCAAAAAATAACATTTCCATGCCATAGGTTTATTGGAGGCCAGCCTATGTCAGCGCACTGTGAATTGCCTCGGATGTTCACAGCCAGGTATTTCTTTTTTTTCTTTTTTTCTTTTGTTTCAGATTTTGTCCCATTTTCTCCCAATTTGGTAGCCAAATACACCCACTACTTTCTAGTCAATCCCCCCCTCACAATGTGAGTTTGCTGCCGTAGTCCTGCGACCAGTAGTGACGAAGGCAAAGTAACGTCTCCTCCGAGATGGCACTCGCCAGGCTGTCGACCGCAACCCGGTACTAGAGAGTCGCTCCTGTGCGCAACGAACCCCCTGTCGGCTTCCTTCCCCCCTCTCTGGGGTGGCACTCCCGGCCAGAGCTGACTCTGGTGCGGCCGGCGTCGATCATCGTAACCACTGGACCACGCCGGAGGCCCTCAGCCAGGTATTCCTAACATTGCAAGGTGTTTCAAACACTGTCTCTGAATGGTGAGCCACGATCAGGGGGGAACGTGGGTCACAGCACCGCTGTGATTGTTTTTGCACTGCCAGTTCCACTGCATCATAGACTGCAGGCTTCAAGCCACCGCCTTCAGACGTTTCTCCTTGGAGGATGGGGCTAACGTTACCACATGCGGGCCGGGCAAGCACACGAGGGCACCGCATTCACCAACGTTCACTGAAGCAATGGTACAAGACGTGGTAAATAACATCTTGAATTGGCTCACCCGCATGACTCAATGTATCATACAGTCCGCAGTGAGGGAGGTCAGGGAGTACGGCGCAGACCTCGGAATAATAAGGTGATGTAGTCCTAATGCAACAATTGTAGTCATGGGACAAATATTGAATCAGTATTAAAAATATTTCACTTATTTCTGAACTTGTGATATGTTTATTTTCATGCTTAGTATATGATGAAATTGAATGATTTTCCGTTTTTAAATTCAAAATCACTGTAAAACGTGTATATATCTGTGTAAAAGAATCACATTAAATAACATATATTACACCACAACAAAATTGCATTTGTATTTGATTTGTAGCATCCAGGTTATTCAGTTCTGCATTTCAACGAGAATGTTCTGAACTACTGTATAATGTATACGAGGAATGGTAATATGGCATAATATGAACCACTATCACAAATAGGTATGCATGAACATTGTTGCTGTGCAAAACATTTTCCCAACAATGTGGACAAATCTCAAGTAATACAAACGTTTTCATGAATGTATATTGTGTGTATTTAAAAACATCAAGTGAGAATCAAAGGGAGATTACCAGGCAAGCTGTGGAGCAATGTAGGGAGGTGATCACATTTCTGACAGGATCTCAAGTCAGAGCACCTGAGAGGAAATGGAGATGAGATGGTAAAATGTTTTCTCAGTTCTTTATTACTTTTGCTATGGCTGCAGGGGGAAAAATGAAGAAGAGGTGTGCTATAAATGTGAAGAAGGAAATGAACAAGCATAAACTAAAAGTATAAACCCGACTAAAAAGATTAAGGAGTGGGAGAAGTGAGTAGCAAGCAGTCGTTTTCCTTGTATGGATCATAAAGTGGTCTGGGCTTTGGGGATATTTCTTGTTCCCCCAAGGAATTAGCAAAAAGCAAATAAAAGAGACAGCTAAGCGGTGAGTGAGAGCTCTGTGCTGGTGTTTTGTGTGACTTCTCTACTGCAGGGATGCATATTCTGTTACCAGCGTGAGTTCGTACCAAGTAAAAACTCTCTCCAAAAAAAAAAATAGGAGAGTGCAGACATTCCCTCTCTACAGTGGTGTAGATTTTTTTTTTTTGCCAGGAATTTGTGACTGATGAATAGAACAGAGTATGTTTCTTGATCAGGGTCATGTGCCAGTAAAGCCCAAAGCCCTGTCTCCAAGGCCTAGGTCTCAACCAGGGTTATGCGAGAGCAGCTTATGCCAAAAAGTGTTAATCTCTGAAAAACTATTTTATGAAAGGCTAAAATTGAAAGGCTAAGTTCTTCTGAGGTCGTCTATATACGTATTTAAGGTTTAACCAGGGTTATTGAAATAGGGTTAAGACAGACTGGCGTATCCACAGTAGACAAACTCGTAATGACTCGTAATGCCACGTAAACAAAAGGACAAGGTTCAGTTCCTGTTTTTAGCTCCAAAAAGAGTCTGTCTTAAACCAATTTGAATAGCCCTTTTCTAAACCTGGAAGGGCCCCACAAACGTCTCGACTTGACCTGTGCGCAATGACAATTTTATGGTCGTGAATGTGCTCTCAGCACCTCTTCTCAAGGTGACACTGTTTCGGGAGCATCAAGTATAACATTCGGGATAAACCAATTTGTAACACTATTAATGTCTTTGTCTGAGGACAGGGCCAGTCAGGAATGCTCTTTTTTTGTTGTTGGGTTATGACGTTGTTTCAGCTAATGGATATCCAGGATACTGTGGTTCATCACCCTGTGCCGGGCAGTGCATCTTCAGCTTAATGTCAGAGCTGACTGATGGGAAGGCACAAACACATGGCTGACCTTTTCTAGGTGGTCATGCCTCAGTCTCAGTGTGATAATGTTATCATCTACACTGGGTATAGAAAGTGTTCACCCCCTTTGGCATTTTTCACATTTTATTTTCTTACTTCATGGAATCAAAATGGATTTGATTGGGATTTCTTGCCACTGATCAAAACAAAATACTCGATGATGTCAAATAAATAAAACAACAACTCTAAAGCGTTTTCTTAGTTAATAACAAATAAAAAACAGAATAATTGATTGCATAAGTATTCACTCCTTTTTCTAAGACACACGTAAATAAACTGGGGCAATAAAATGTATTCAGAGGTCCACCTGTGTACAATTTAGGTGTATCAAATGATTTCAAATGAAATACACCTGTCTGTGAGAGGTCCCACACTTGGTTAGTGCATTTCCAAACAAGAGCTTCATCATGAAGATTAAATAACTTTCAAGAAAAGGTTTTTCAAGAGCACCAATCAGGGGAAAGGTATAAGAAGATTTCAAAGACTTTGAATATCCCCTGGAGCACCGTTAAATCCATCATAAAGAAATGGTAAGAATATGGCACAACTGGGGCGGCGGATGGCGTAGCGGTCTAACGCGCCACACTTTGGTGTGGTGTGTGCTGCCCGTCAGGGACGCAGTTCGAAACCCGCGTCTCTACCAGACTGGCCCTGGTCATCAGCCCTGATCGGAGATGGCATTTGGCTGTCTGCCTCCGGGGGAGGGTGGAGGGTAAGCCGGCACGAGTCCGTCGAGGAGAAGGTAAAATGCATCCGTGGAAGAATTTCCGTCTCGGAAGAGGTGGGAACAATCGGCCCGGAATGAGTGTCTTGTGGGGGTGGGGAATTGGGGGCTGACTCGTGGGGGTGGGGAATTGAAATAAATAGGCAACCAAATTGGGAGGAAAACAAAATAATAATTTGAAAAAAATTACAATAAAAATAGAAAAAAAGAATATGGCACAACTGTGAATTTGCCTAGAACAGGCCGTCCTCCAAAACTGGGCATCTGGGGGAGAAGGGCACTTAAGGAGGCCACCAAGAGGCCTATGGCAACTGAGTTACAGTCTTCCATGGCAGAGATTGGAGAAACTGTCCATGAGACAACAATAGCCCAGGTGCTTCACAAATCTGTGCTTTATGGGATGGTGGCAAAAAGAAAACCATTGTCGAGGAAAACTCACATGACATCTCACTTAGAGTTTGCCAGAAGGCATGGGGGAGGCTCTCAAACTAAGCAGAGGAGACACAGCCAGCAGCATATGGGGTGTTGTTTGATTCAAGTAATGTGCCAAGACAAAAAAAGTTAATTCTTTTAAATTGAGTTCAATTTAATTCAATACATTTGTATTGTTCCTGATGAGCAATTCATTTTCTGGTTAAAAAAAACACAACATAAAAACATAGAACCCAGTACCCAAAAACATTAAAACATGGTAGAAACATTCATCTGCCCTCACACGTGATTCTCGGAAGAATGGCTCAACTAATATATAAAGCACTACAATGTATAACAGATGTACAGCCGTAGAAGCACCAGAATTGACGCAAAATTGTGGCCATAGGCCTATTGCAGTTACAGTATCTTGGATGTCGAATCCTAAGATCAGCAATAGACATGCCAGCTAGCAGGAAGTAGAATGCATGTTTAATATGCCACCATTAAGAACCAGAGAACATGAATGACAGTTGATCTTAAGTTCTCGACACGCAGGGCTCCAGGGGAGCATCGGAAAGGACGGCCAAATACAGTTGAAAAGAATTGACATGCTGGAGAGACTAATGTGAGGCAGATCAGGCTGGCAGGTCACAACCCAGAAATGAGTGGCAAGGAGTGGGCACCTGGTCGCAAGAGTCGTGTGGAGAAGCATATATCCAGGCAGTTGCCCCTCTGTTAGTGTGATCCCAGTATCCAAGAGCTAAAAACTCTGGAACAGCGAGAGTTGCTACAATTCAAGGTTGGAGAGCCAAGCCCAGGTACATCAATGTAAGCTAGCCAGTGTGAGTCTATCAGCTGACAGAAAGGGTTTAGCCAGAACTGGGGACTTCATACGGCTGCACTAGATGCAGGTGATGGAGACAATGGCAATGTCAGCCAAGACAGCTGCAGCTCAGTCCAGCAGGAGACTCCAGGAATTAATTAGCGACTGCCAGCACAGCGCAAATTCAGGCCAGAAACCTTCAGGACATAGGCAAAGCGTGCCACTCATTGTCAGCGGACACCGAGGTGTTGTCAAAATCCAGGTAAATAGCAAACCGAGCCCAATTGGCAAGATTCAGGACACTTTGTTAAGTTGGATTGTGTTTTTATTCACCAAAATTGGTTTGAGGTGCGAGCCAAAACAAAAATAATTTGACAATGAGATGAAAATGACTAAATTAAAACAAATTCAGTTATTAAAGTATCAAAAAGACATTGTTGGTGATCAGTCAACCATTAATGTCTATACGGGTAAGTATGCCAAATGTGTAAATCTTGTGCAAAACATATCTTGACAACACCAATGTGTTTTTAAATTAAATGTAATGCTATTAAACAAAACTGTAATCTGAAGCATTACCAGATAAATTATTTTGCTTGTAATTATGATTTGAGATTTGGATTTTATCCCATATTTTCACATGTATTTACTTTTTTTAAAGAGCATTTTATACACAATATCTGTGATATTAAAATAGAACGGGGGCAAAAATGGGGCAAAAATACAATGGGGGCAAAAAAAAGCAGCTGCAGATGATACTGTGATAAATGTCCCTGCCCATTTCTAACGGCACCACTGCCTGAGAAACAGTGCCTCAGATTTGTCTTGGTGTTCCCCTCACTGCAACAAGCAGCCTGCTTAAATTTACTTTAATAAGGGTTCAGTGTAATATACTGTTCTCATTGACTGAAAGCTGAAAGGGTATTTTCAAAAAGACAGAGTAGAGCATAAAAGCTACTTTTTTTTCTTGCAGCCTTAAAGGTTGTAATGTGAATTTATATACTGGCATTACCATTGTGGCCGGATCTTAATGAGAAACATTTGTTTGTTGTGAAATGCCTACATGACTACATTTGAGGGAAAATGACATGAATCAAGGGCCGCAGTGCCTTTCATTAGATGACCCCCTTTTTTTCTGTAGTTTGTGTTGGAAGTGCATGCACTTTGCACTGAGATAGCTAAAGAAGACACCCCTGGGGCAGGTTGCACAACATTAGTGAAGTGCGAATGACCTCAGCCAATGTCAGTGACTGGTTCACTTGTTGTAGAGAAACTTCAAAAAATAGCAAATTATGAAAAAAAACGTCAGAAGGTCAAACACTTTTGATACTGTTAAAAGTATAAAAAAACATTTTTTACATTTGAGAAAACAAATGGATGCTGAAACAGAAAAGACTATGATGGTCAAAAAAATCAATTTCTTCTATTTTACCTTTACCTGATGATGCCCCAGAGAGAAATTAGGTTTCTTACCTTGAGTGGTCTATGAATTAGGCTCATTAATCCTTCTGCTTTTTTGTACATTTAAATTGTTCAAAACCTCTGAAGAGCACGATAAGAAGAAAAGCTGAACCTAGCACTATAAATAATCTGTCAGGAGAGCCAACAGAGACTCATGAACAGAACAACGCCCATGAAGATGTTTGTAAGGGAAGCAGCGATATGGGTAAAAAGAAAATTAATAGAAATGAAAAGGTTTTTGAAAACAAAATGTTATTATTGTTACGTAAAGGTGAACACTACTCACGAGAGGGTTCAAAAAGGAGTTGGATCAGCATTCCAACAATGCTTTGAAGCCCACAATGCTTTGAAAACTGGTATGACACTATGTGGGTTCACATTATAGAACATGTATTTAATGCAGCACTCACTGTCATTGTATTCAGAACATTTTCTAGCTTGTGCATTTCTATTATTATTAATGTATTACTTTATTTTTCATCATTTTCAATATTATGTTCCAGGTTATTGTAAAACAGCATGTAGTGTTTTACATATCCATAAGCAAATTATTACTGAAGCCATTCACTAAGGGATACAAGTTTTACATCTACAAGTTTTAAAATCTTCAGAGTTGAGTCAACTCAACATGATTGTCCCTTTTGGACTCCCACAAACTCTTTAAGATGAACTACCTAGAGTTAGAGTTAAATATTCATTTAGCAGAGAACATTTAATAATTCATGTCTCCCCTAAAAGGCAGTATCTCTCCCCATCACTGGACTGGCGCCCTGGTTTTCGGCATGGTCTGGAAGGAAGTCTGCCCTTCTACTGGTCCACTAACACCACATTAAACTTACTTTTACAAGGAGGACTCTCATCTAAACACAAACGAAGCCCAGACCTGCTTTCTTTCAGGCCCCGGGCAGGATGCAAATGTAGTGTTGACAGTGCATGTAAAATAATCTGTATTCAACCCTCTACCTCGGTTTTCTGAGAGCCCAATTCAGCTGAGTTGGTATTTAGTGTATGACCTCCCCACTGCCCTCCTACCCCACCCAGTCGCACATGCTCCACAGTCACATTTACAGATGAAGGAGGGCTCTGTGTTTGTGGGCTGACCCGCTGAAAGGTCATCGTCAAAATTTCTCAACAGGAACTGTTTTGAATGTGACCACATTTTACAAAAAGGGGCTTTTATATGTCGAGAAATCACATGATATCACAGGGTTTTAAAATTGTATTTCTTTTGATTATTCTCTTCTCACAATCAATATTTTGACTGAAGGCACAGCCCAGGGCTGCATAAACCATGTGACATCATTGGCACAAAGTGGCTACAGTATGCAGTATGAAAAACACAATCCCTTTTTTGTATAAGGAGTGAGATGTGGATTTCATGCAACAGTCTCATGTGGTGTACATATTTGTTCATCCCTAGACCTGGGCCTTGTGACTGTGTGCATACTGATAATAGGATATGCATTGAATTGACAGATTGATGTAGGCGTGTTTGCGGTTCGCTAATATGCTAACGTTACCTACTTCATGTTACCTAGGTAGCTACGTTTCAAATGGAAAACTTAAAATACATGTATTTTTGCTAAAATATGAAATTGTAGTATATAGCTAAGGTCACAATAATGATATAAAACAATATTGATCATTTTCGCTAACCTGCAATATCCTATAATGCTGCATCTTCCATAGCTGACCTCATAGGCTTAGTAAAGTAAATTAGTATTTTCACTAACCTGTCATATCCTATGGCTAGCTAGCCTAGTATTCTTTGCAGAGTAAATAAATGCACATATTTCATTACTAAACTGAACTGTGGACATGTTGATAGTGCGCCAGTTCAACCCTCACCGTGACTTGTCTTTATATAACTTATATATTTTTCTGAATATATCAAACAGCTCTGGGTGAACACTCACAGCATCTTGTTTCAAGAAACAATTGAAAGCCCGCCCACTAAATTCCAGGTCCTGCTCTAAACCGTCTCCTATTGGATGATGCATTAGTACATTCTGGTGTCGTTAACTGCCATTGGTCTCTGTGGTGAACCAACTTATTACTCACATTGAAAGCAATGGCAGAGTTGCGTTTTTGACGCATAACCTATTGTCACTGTGAACACAGCCTTACCACACAGTAAAAGGTTCAGTGTTAATTAAACTCTACCAGTGTGTATATGAGTCTAAAACGGATAGTATGTACTCTGTCAGAGTTAAATCTACTTGATGGAGTACATGCTCTCCCTTTTGGACTCACATAAGCTATTTAAGAGATGAACTACCTAGATTTAGTTCATTTAACAGTGAACATTTAACACTGTACCCTCCTCTAAAGTGGACTGCAACATTTACCTCCCATGACCTTAGCTGCTGTGTGGGGAACTTTCTGGTCCAAAATGGCCTCACAATGGTCCAGGAGGGTGCTTCACATTAGTGTTGGATGATGACCTTCCATCTGCACATTTGCAATTCACTGTCCACGCATCACTTTACAAACTATATCATTCTAATATCAACTATTACCATTGGAATTCTTCCAGATGTACAATGAAACAATGGTACATCTATTCCCACAAAATGTTTTGTGTGAAATCAACTCTGGTAGAAGACATTTAATCTACAGCTTGTCTTGGAACCCTTCTGTGTGACATCTTTAAATCTTACCAAAATCTTGACAATCTTACTAGTGCATTGCAGCATCTTTCTTTTCGATTTCAATAAGCATCTTTAATGACACTGAATCAGGATCTCAGTTTAACGTCTCACCTGACTGTGTTTATATGAGTCTAAATGGGATAATATGTACTCTGTCAGAGTTCAATTGACTCTATCAGAGTTGATATAATACTGTCCATTTTGGTTGTGACAGAACAATAAAACATGCCTTGGCCAAACCTCTCCATCTCTCCTCTTGCATAGAAGGTCAATATTGGTTTTTGCCTCAGTGGTGGAAGAGAGATTGAGATCTTAGCTTGACTCCTTGTATATGAGACTGATAGGTAGGATTGATTTATATGCATGCTGACATAATTTGAAGTAGAATGTGAAGATTTTTATAATACACATAGACATGTGTATTAAAAAAATATATTAACTGATTTGTAGAGATACCAGAAGTTCTGCATAAATGTATTCATATTTGATTTTAGGGAAATATTTTAAAGTTAAGACCTACATTTTAGATTATTAGGGTGCATATGTGGATTAAGGTAACAAACATTGACTTTGCAGAGGATCATATCAGTCCTTTTTACAGATTAACATATACTACTAAATGAGATTGAGAACTGTGGCTAGGGACCATCATTAAAGTGCACAATCAACCTCTCAAACAAAATCAATACACCTGAAATGTATTAAAATCAATACCACTCATGCAAACAGTTTTGAAACCATGTATCATGTGTGCTGAGATGAGTGGGCAAAGTTACATCGCCTTTGTTTGAGGTTCAAAACATTTTTATGTTTTTTAATTTTTTTATTCATAATTGCAGGGCATTTCAAATTGGACCTCAGGAACCAAAATATTGGATTGTGTGGATCAGTGAACAAATAGGTATTGGACTGATATACAGATGTCCCTGATCTCGGTTTGAGACGTTTTACTGATGTGAGTTGAACACGAGTACATTTGCTAAAAAGAAAACAAATAAGGGTTGTGGACTAGCACTCTTTCCTTTTAAAATTGCTTTGAGTTTGTTCTTGGTATTTTTCTTTAAAAGAAAGATGATTAGAAACGAATATAAAAATGCCAAGATTCCTTTTGTAAGGTGTACTTGAGAGCTGATTATAAATACAAGCTGAGACATGGACCAATGCTGAGATGTAATTCATCTATCTGTCTTGTTTGGCTACCTTTTATGTCCACTTATTTCCAGGCAACTGAGCACGTGCACAGACACGCTCTGCTCGACCGTGCAAACGGCACGTTGTGGCTGCTCCTTGTAAATTAAATACTTGTGACTGTTATTTGCTTTGCTACTTCTGTTCAACCACCTGGGGTTATTCTGTACAAAAAAACAACAACAAGCAGACAGGTCCTTGGAGGGTCTCATATTACAATGGCAGAAATTAAAACTGGCAAACTAACCAATGTGACTGTAGAGGTTATGTATACACTATACACAATCATACTCCAGGATTGTGTTCAATGAAGCAGACAATTGCAAGCTTCGATTCACTCAATTAGTGGTAGAATTGGAACGTGAGTTACTGGAAGCCCAGCCTGTAGGCGTATGAGTTCTCATTTTATATATTTATTCATTTATTTTTGTCATTGCCATTGAGTATGAGATATAAGACTGATATTTTGTTGCCAGTACAAATCTCCAAAAAAAGAATAGGAAAGGTGAAGAAAATTATGGAATCAATAACTGATTAATGCAAATCAATAAGTAGGTAAACGATCATTCGCAACATGAATGTGCAGCCGACAAATGTGCAGCCGACAAATCTGCAGCAACTGCGTGATGCTATCATGTCAAAATGGACCAGAATCTCTGAGGAATGTTTCCAGCACCTTGTTGAATCCATGCCACGAAGAATTCAGGCTGTTCTGGGGGCAAAGGGGGGTCCTACCCAGTACTAGAAAGGTGTACCTAATAAAGTGGGCACTGAATGTATATTGTGGCATCCCAAGGGGCAGTATGAGGAGGGAATGGCTGCCTGCCTCTTTAACTCTTGGCAGCCACTGGAATAAAATAGGACCACAGTTCCCAGCAGCCTGCAGTCCCACACCTGAGTACCAGCTGAAGCGTATGAAGCAAGTGGGACTACTGGCAGCTGATTTTGGGGAGCTATTTAAAGGACTAGTTTTGTGTCACATGGGAAGAGGAGTAGGTTGCAGTGTTAGAGAGTGGTAACTGAGAGAGTGTTTTAAAGAATTGTTTTAAAGAATTGTTTTGGATTGCTGTTTGGACTTGACTTGGATTGTTTTGAGGACCCTGTTTTGTATACCGACTACTGCTTGTTTGAGGAACTGAACTGGCTTTAGGACATTTGATAACAAAGACAAATAAACAGATTGTGAACTGTATGCATTTGAGTTTCCCCGATTACCCATCCTTTTTTATGTTTTTTCTAGAATTTAATTTAATACAATTACTGTTTTGTTTAAAATACTGCCTCCTCCAGGTTATTCAACTGCCTACGCCCTCTGAAAAGATCCTTGATTGTCACCACACCATAAGGGACACTACAATATATGTACATATACTGTATATGCATTGCTGTAAATGGCTTTTATGGGGTTGAGACCTGTAAGAATGTTATTTGTTGTTTTGTTGCTGTGTGTGTGTGTGTGTGTGTGTGTGTGTGTGTGTGTGTGTGCGTGTGCGTGTGCGTGTGCGTGTGTGTGTGTGTGTAGGAGTACATGTTTGTTTGTGTTTAGTAACTCAACACAAGTACATTTTCCAACAGAGTAGAAAAGCAATAATAACTATGTTATTTACATCCTGATCATTCCGTAGAGGTGGTAGTTCAGAATTGAAGAGTATTTTTCCAAAACTCACTCCAAAAGTCCACTTTTTGTCAAGGTATTTGACTGAGTTTGGGAGAAACTCTTCAATTGTTCTCCTGCAGGGCGCTTCTTGCTCGCGTCAGTTTGTCGGACCCAAAGATGTAGTGCAGTTTTGTTTAAGAACATAAGAATACATAATTATTGGAATGGGCCATTCTCATCATGTTTTAATCTAAAGAGTATCTAGTAATGCATCTAGCCTGGAATAGCAGGTTTCTGCCTCAATTACCTGACCTGGCATTGACAACTCTGTGTTAAAAAATACATAAATTAAAAATTAAATAAATCCTAATATCTGTTTGGAATTTGCCCTTAACTGATTCCCACCTGTGGCCTCTTGTTCTGCTAACCAAACTTATCTTTAAAAGTTTTGTTTGCTTGAATCTGGGCTAACACTAGAATGTATGGAGATACCAACTAAAGGGATATCGGCTATCAATAAAGAAAAGTGGAGACGTACTCGGGGAGGAGGATGGGGGATAAGGTTGTATAAGCACTCGCTATTGAATGCTTTTGAAATGCTTGCATGAAAGCTGTTGTTTAGATACAAGCCAGTGTGATCGCTAAGCAAAGAGGCCTTCACAATGGATTGATCATAGGTCCCTTACTTGCAAAGCACCGTTGTATTGAAAAGGCTGATGGCTGCTTGTCACTCGGTAGGCTAGCATGCTGTGCACAAGCTCTCACAGAGCAGTTTACTCTTCCTGAGATGAGAATTGATGAGCCCCTGATGAGAGATGTGATGCTTTCCGTGATATTTGAATCACTTGTGTATACAGTGTGAGCTTTCTGCATGACAAGACATGGGGTTGGGGCCTATTAGATTAAGAAGTGGCATTAAAAAATGCCGCTATGACTTAAAGGGGGGTTGAAACAAGGCTTGATGCCTTACACTTGTGAAGTTGAGAAGTGAAATCTTAAATAGCTGCTTTTGCTACTTGTCCTGCAATCAAGATCACAGAGGGTCATTATTACTCTTAGGTTAACACAGAAATATCTGTTCTTAAGAAGTAGCACATGTCAGAAGAAACTACAAATGTAATTGGGGAATTCAGAGAACCAGAACGTTATTGCATAACGTAAAATTATTATTCAGTCTAATACGCACACTCATTTTACAGAGCGCTTACACACCTTACAATTAATTGTTCAATGTCAAAGAATGGTGCATGAATCCTGAATGACTGAATATACAATGGCATCACTTAAACCTCAAACTAATGTCAGCTTTATTGAGAGTTATCATTTCAGGAACAAGCTCATTTATAAAACTGCCTTACATCCAACTCTGCCTTATTCAAGGACGACTTAAGAATAATAGTTATTTTATGTAAGAAATGTGAAATCGTTGAGAGAGATCAAATAAACTGTTGTTTTCTTGATGTAGGTCGCCCACATAGGGAATTACTGAATAAAACGTTTTTCATAAGTAATCTCATATCCATTTTATCATTCAACAGGAAAAATGCAGGAATTGTCACCTGATCTCATTTAGACTAGAGATTTGTTAAAACGGGTGCATTCTTGTAATTTTGTGAAAAGTAATTTGAAATAACAGGTTGAAACTATGAAGAAGGAAAAAATCTGAGGGATCATAGTTCAAAGAGGGTACAGCTGCATGTAAGCACCAGATTTGACACACTTTCATGTAAAAGATTGCTCATGTTACACCAAGAACAGTATTTT
Source organism: Aldrovandia affinis (assembly GCA_029706075.1). NCBI lineage: Eukaryota > Metazoa > Chordata > Actinopteri > Notacanthiformes > Halosauridae > Aldrovandia > Aldrovandia affinis. The sequence continues at coordinate 1,187,605 of JAINUG010000163.1, read as the reverse complement.
CTGAGGACAGAATAATTGTATTTTTTTTGGACAGATGTGATTTGGACATAATAAGCTGTACTTTGAATTTTATTTTAACCTATCGATAATGTACATGACAATATAATTCTACATATAAATCCATCTCAACGTCACAATCTGCCACCTTTCATTTTAAAATGTCCAACTATGTACTTCCTGGTGTTAAATTAGACATGAAAAAAAGAGTATTGGGTGCACAGGTTTCAGAGGTGAGAGGTGAGAGCTTTCTTGTGAGCTACGGGCTGGCAGTGTAGTGTAATGGTTAGGGAGCTGGGCTTGTAACTCAGAATTTGCAGGTTCAATTCCAGGCGGGGCACTGCTGTTGTACGCTTGAGCAAGGTGCACAACCTGAATTGCTTCAGTAAAATATCCAGCTGTATAAATGGATTGTATGTAAAGAAATGTAAACTGTGTAAGTCGCTCTGGATAAAAATGCCTAAAATGTAAAAATGTCATGTAAAATGCTAGAGTGAGTCCATTAGCCTTGGGCACATCCACAGCAAACTGATAAAATATGTCCATCTGTGGCAATTTACAGTAGGAAGTATACGCACATCCAAAAAACATTTCACAGGTGCTGGGGGTGTAGACTGGGCAAGACTGTATTACATGCTCCCAAGTTAATTTATTAAATTAGTTACAGGTTATTAAAGTTACAAGTTAATATAATGTGTGTGTGTGTGTGTGTATATCTTCATCCATACAAGTTCACATAGTACTTGCTCTATATGACTGATGTGTGTTATATTTAATTGTTATATATATAGATTGATTATAGATGTATTTGTCCTACCTTTTGGACCCTGCTGGCTTTTCATTTGCACCATGTCAGTTGTTTGTAGTTGTGGTCATCATAAAGACATTTTAACACTTGAGTGCCTTGGATAATCTGCCAATCAGATCACTCGGGATGTCTTGAGGGGTACCCCATTTCTTGGCAAATTGTCTTTTTGCATGTAGTAAATTAAATGTTGCATCAAATGCAACACTCCAGCCCCAGCTCGGATCAAAAGTGGAGAAGTATGTAAACAGGGGACTGTGAAACAAAACCCTAACTGAAAGATTTAATAGTTCTAAGAACAGAAGAGAGGAAATTGTTTGGCAAGTACATTCTCTGGGATTTGAAATTTACCAACCATAATAAGTCATTTCAAATGAGCCTTAATCAAGGAACATAATGTAAACTGCCTCATTAAATAGCCGACTGTAGAAATGGATGATATGTGCAATTCCAGCCATGTGGGGCCCCCTAGGTGGCACATCCGGTAAAAGTACTTATGCAGGTTGCCCACTGCAGTCTGGGTTCGATCCCCGGCTGCCCCAGCCCGGCTCCGGCCGAGAGTCAATTGGCTGTCTGCCCCCGGGAAGGGGGGAGGGAAGTCAGCATGAGCTCGTCGTGTGCATATGTGGCTCTATGTGTGTCGGAGTTACAGTTGACGGCTTGGCGAGTTCCATCTCGGAGGAGACAGTTCGGCGTCTTTGTCAGTGCCGGTGCAAGAGTTGCAGCAGCGAGCTTGTAGTACGAGGGGGGGTACAGTTGAATTAGACAGGGTACAGTTGGCCACCAAATTGGGAGAAAATGGGGAAAATCTGAAATACATTATTAAAAAAGAAGAAAAGCAATGTAAGTCAATCTTAGTGTGTCTTCCAAGCAGGCAGATGAAGAAAAACAACCCTGGTACAACTGAAATATACTTGAGTCTTAAGAAAGGTATAGAGGCAGATTTCTTTAGATCAAACTCAAATTTGCCAGTAAGTGAGGGAAGATACAGAAAGAATGAAAAAAATAATGTAGACCTCTCTTTGGAGGCTCTTTTTGCAGTCATAATTGTATTTCAGTTATGATACTTGAAATTGTGTGCACGCACGTTATTTACTGGCAGGGTTATCCAGTGTTTTACAGGTTTGCCAAGAACGAGGAGAGAGAAAATGACTACCTTTAATTAACAACCAGGTGGGTGCTACATACTGGTGTGGGGTGACATGAGTTTACCCACCTTCACTATAGAGTACAAATAAAAGTCAGTAAAATATCACTGTAAACACACACTCACACACATTACACACACATACAAAACAAGAAAAACGGTAAAGTGCGAATCCACGTGGGATTAGCCTTTATTTTATGCACAATCAACATTCTGAATTTATGTTTTATTGCAGCGGTAGCCATTATACAGGCTTGCTGAAGATTAGGCTCACACTCTGGTCTAAAGGGTTTATTTCAATGACGAGAATTTCACAGATCTAACTCACAGATGGTGGAGATCTGCATGGGGTTATTTTGCATTTTGGAAAAAACAAGGTTATTCAAAGCAGTCCCTAATTGGCATTGATGTACTGTACTTCCACTCTCCTGATTGCACCCCTACACTATTGATCTGGCATGCCTTGGATACCCCAACTTCAGTTACCGGAGACAGGTCAGAACTCACGCTCGGCTCTCAAACACGGTATGAAGTAGCTGCGTGTAATCTTAGCGAAGGTGACGCCTGTTTTCAGTTAAAAGTTCACATAGGTAGGTCGTTGTGAAGGTCACGCAGAGCCCCCTGCCCCCAGACACATCCCCTCCATGCGTGTTCCCCATTGCCTTTACAGGTAATAATTGGCGCTAATTAATCACATGCTGGCTTGGAGCCTAACTAATGAACACAAATCCCAATCAAACAATTCAAAGATCATCGTCGAAGTTAGGGTTTGAGGCCGCATGCGCATTTAAATGTAATCCGTTGCACTATGCATCTTTTTTAATATATATATTTTTTTAATAAATAAGAAATATTCATATTTTGTTACTGCAGAATTGTTAGTATCCCTTCTAACGGTAGCTCATTTGTGGGGTATTCTCCATCTACAGGTTGTTCGGTTTGGAAATGTGCCTTGCGGGCTGACATCGTTACAGAACGTAGGGTGCACCGGAGGCTGGTAACGAGGTTGTTAAGACCTTTGGTGACCTTTGGTAATCGAACCTTGGTGTAGTGGACCAAGGTTCGATTCCTCGCTCTGGCAGGTCAGCTCTTGCCAACCCCCTCGCTCAATGATGGAAGCTGCCCCCCTCACTCCCCCTTTATTTTCTCCATCGCAACAGCACTGTTAAATGTGCAAATTGCGAGACCACATCACGTCCATTTTCCTCATTACTGACACAATCATTTGGACCATTCCGCCCACCCCCCGGCCTCTCATCCGTTCTCAAGTACAAGAAACACTTTGAATGATTTTAATTGATGCAGGTGCTCAGAGGTAGTGATCCCCGCCATGCCGTCTTCTGTAATGCGTTCACACGCTACGGCTAATTGTTCCTGATATTTTCCCCCCCTCCCGTCTCCCCGGCAGCAGGCAGCCGTGATGGCTCATCCACTTCTCCGAGCACGGCGGTCCGCTCTGTGGTCCTGCTGGGGCCAGGAGGCTGAAGTGCCCACCGCAGGGCCTTTATCGCCTGTCTCTTTTGACAGTGTTTGGGATGAGCCCAAAAACAGAAAGTTGCAGTCAAAACAGAAATGTAGCACATCTTAATTCTTTAAAACTTTTTTAGAGTGGACAAAACTTGCATGTCCATTGTAATGGTGTGGGTTCTGATAGTTTCCCTTTCCAAGTTTCAAAATTCAGAATATTATTTATTATAATATAATGATAAATAATATTTTTCTATAATACAAATGCAAAAAAAAAGATTGTAAGGACTGAGAGTCAGGTCATTGTAGTTATTTCTGTGGGAGACCACAGTGGCAAAAAAGTTGAAAACTCCTGGTGCTGTTTCAGTGTGGGATATGCCCTGCCATGTAACATGGCGGATGGCATACCTGCCATCCCAACATACACGGCCAACTCCAGTTGCTGTGTGCTGTCTTCTTTTAAATAACACAGCATTAGCAACATAAAGCTTGCCATGTTTGTAAACACTCTCTTACTTCATGACTTCATGACTTAAGTATTTTGGGCATATGTTATACGCTTATCTGTGACATATTCCAATAAATACGTATTTCAGAGGGATATTTCTTACCAAGATAATGTACGAGTAAGCTGTGATTTGGAGCTGAGGGGCTTAAGCACTCTTGTGTCCTTTCAAGCCAATAGGTCATGTGATCGCGGAATAATGAGCTGGAAATGTTCCGCTTCCATTGGCCAGCACTCAAAGTGAGCCACACCTTGCTTTGTATTGCCACAGTGAGATTAACTGGCAGAAAATAATCTGTAAAAGAACTGGAAGCCGTTGTAAGGTGATATTTTAAATATGTTCACTTTGTTCATTGTTGTCTAACCTGCCCCGTCTGTTCACGGCTTGCACAGAGATAGAGTGCACAGAATGTACCCTCAGTGCACTCAGATATGTAGTTAACAATAGTTTTTGGAAATGTCTGGATGAACCAGGTCAGCTTGTGGCTTAGGCTGGGCAGGTTGGTGGATGTTCTCCGCCCGACACTACAAAATGTCAGTGAACTCCTGCATTCCTGTTTCTATCAACCTCGCCTTCAGCTGTTTGCCTGTTTACATCTGACACTGTTCCTGCTTTGATAAATCATTACTTCAACTCAGCAAATCAATGTGTTAGAATGTCACACAAATGTTCCATCCATATCATTTGTGTACCAGAAAATCTGCATTCAGCCAATTAAGTCAGCAAACCAATGCATTTTCTTCAAAACAGTCTCATATTAAATCAATACAGTATGTATGCACATCCATAAAATATTTAAGGGAAGAAAAGCAGTATATTACTAATCAAACAAATATACTGCCAGTACATTTGGCAACAAATACATATTATATTTAACAGCATATACTAGAAATTCAATACATAAATTTGCCAAACTTTTTTTCTTCTTCATAAACTCACAATGTACAGTACCCACAATTATTCACACCTTTGATAAGGATGAGCAAATAAGGTGGTATAAAGCCATTCAGATTATGATATGAGCTATATTGTATGCTCAGATGTGGAAATGATCATATTTTATACTAATACAATTACTCAGAGATAAATATTTTGTTTAGCAAGTAATATTTTGGGGGGGGGAGGAATTTGTCTTTTTTTGTTGTGTTTTCTGGCTATTACTGTATAGGCTACTCCTAGCTACCCCCTAGTTTAACATTTCTTTGCACTTTCATAACACTACGCATCAAGTTTGGGTACTATTTGGGGAAACTTAATCAACAAATAACATATTGACTATTCAATTATAATTGAATCAAAAATGCTTTATGTCATTCTTAATTCTGAATCTGACTGATTATGATGGTAAACCATTCATCCATTTTCCCACAAGTGGTTCCTTTCTTTTCATACCTCCATTATGTATATACTTTTATACTTTTTCAAAAAACAGAATAAACTGAACCAAATATAGAATATATGATATTTATTAATAATTTCACACAAAAAGGTTATGACAATACATGACTATTGACATACAAATAACGCTGTCTGTCAATTATGTAACATAAGAGGATTAGATTACTTAGGCCAATTTACGAACATGCCGTTGTGACTTAGGAAATTTTAAACCTGACTTAGGCCAATTTACTTCTGGAGTAAGTGACTTAGGCAAAACAGTGCACTTCTTTTATTCCCACTACTGTGACAGACCATGGGGAGGGGTCAGCCACAAACAGTTTAAAATGCTAGCGGAGCACACAGAGACTCAGGAGACAGAGGGCAGTTTAGTTTTTATTGCTTCTTGAAGCAGCCGCCATCTTGAAAGCTTGTAAAATTGCCTAAGTCACATTGTGAACAGCATGATCTTTTCAACTAAGGATGCAGGCAATTTTACCAGAGGTGGCCAGCATCATGAAGAGATGACTTGGGCAAAAATATTTTCCTCCAAAAATTACTTGGGCCATTATTTTAAGAAGGTGACAATATGAAAAAATTATTAGATGCACCAAGTTTTCTAGATATTGTATCGGCAAGTTCCTGGTTTAAAGAAGAAATGCAGAAATGTTGCTACTTTGTAGTTAATTACTTTTGATCATTTACAGTGGGGTCCAAAAGTTTGAGTCAACTACCAAGATCTGTTTGTTTTCATCGTTCATCCAAAACTAACACAAAATGTTTATTCATGTGGTATTTGTTATTCAAGAATGTCATAAAACACTGATACAAATTTAAAAAAAAATTTGTTTGAGAAAGGATGGTATGAAATTGAAATGTGTATGTGGGGATGCGGGAAGGGTTAAAAAATCTCATCGACCTCACTGTTTTACCCTAAACATAAGAGATGGGGAGATTGTTGTTGTTATGGGTGTGGACAGGCACGCCAGCCATAGTGTAGACACCCATTCTTCCAAAGCCACAGAGCTTAACCAGCAGCAGGGTCATTTTACGTTTGTACTAATCCCTCATCCTCTGGGTACAATCTCACAGTTGTCTCTTGGGGCTGTAGGTCAGTCGACATCTGTTGACTGACCAGTTCTGTTGTGGCCCAAATAAAAGATGATTATATTGTTTACAAGTGAGCCGGTGTTAATTCAGAAGCTTTAAATCAGTGTAAAATGACTCCATTGAGCAGCTAAGGTGCCAACCCCCCACATCATCCAACCACCACACTCACACACACACACACACACACACACACACACACACACACACACACACACACACACACACACACACACACACTGACATATGGAGATATACTCACACAGATGCACAGTTACTGTACTGACATACTTAAACAGATGTACAGACTCAAATATAGACACACACATGCATACATGTACAAATGCACACAAAAAATTACACACATTCAGATACACATAAACACACATGATATTAGTATGTGGTGTTCCTCAAGGATTCATTCTTGGCCCACTCTAGACTCTTGGACTCTAGAGTTAACTACATAACCAAAAATCTATTTTTCATTTTAGGAATATAGCTCAGATTAAGCCTTTCTTCTCTCTTCAAGATGCCAAGAAGTTGACACGTGACTTTGTTTTCAGTCACGTAGACTTTTTACAGAGTTGTCAAAAAAGACCATTGATAAACTGCAATTAGTGCAAAATGCTGCTGCTAGAATTTTAAAAACACAAAACCATACATATATCACCTATTCTGACCAAACTGCATTTGCATCGGTTAGAATTCATTGCCTGTACTTGCATAAAATGATTTAGCACCATCAATTACATTTACATTTTTGGCATTTAGCAGACGCTCTTATCCAGAGCGACTTACAAGATGTGCATTTATTCATGGTAAGATCAATCATTGTTCGTACAAGAGATCAGTGTAGTAATACAGCAATAGACATAACTGTTGGCAGCTGCATACCGTGCCTATAGCACAGGGAAAGAAAAAGGTTCACATTTTTTAATTTTTTTATTATCAAACATAAATACAAAATACAAAATACAGTATTAAACATGAAACCAGTAGTGATGACAATTAGTTAATATACAGAATCAGTGATAGTGGAGTCTGAAGAGGTGGGTTTTGAGTCTCTTGCCAAGATGGCCACCATCATACATCACTTTATGTTCCAAACAGATCACTTTGATAAGCCTTCCCTACAAAATGTTCCTGTATGAATCACAAACAAAACAAAAAAACTGCTGAAACAGCATTTTTAGGTGCAGAAGGTTGGAATGTATTACCTATTGAAATCCATCAGTCAACTTATTTGTACAATTTTAAGAAACAGCTCAAGACATATTTTATAGTCTTGCATTTCATTAGCTTTTTATACATATCTCATGTAATTTATTTGTTTATTTATTGATTCATTATTCCTCTTGTTTAATCTATTTATTTCATTTTATTTTCTGCTTTAATTCATTATTTTACATGCCTTGCTTTTATTGGTTTTATACTCACAAAGCATTTACTCTGTGTACATCTATAAATACAATTTGTAAATTATCTCTGCATACCAAATTATTGATATCAAAATGATGCCAAGTTACAACTAAACTTTCATCAATATAAAATGGGGTCCTAAAGTCTGAGTCCACTATCAATATCTGTTTGTTTTCATTGATCTAAGAAAACTAACACTAAAACGAAAAAATGTTTGTTTGAGAAAGGATGGTATGAAATTGAAATATCTATAAATATTTTGTTTGAACACCATTGCCTTTCATTTGCCTCAAAATGTTGTGACACCTTCTTTTTTTGGATTTAAGTTTTCTATAAATATTTTGTTTGAACACTTGCTAATACACAAAATGTTGTGAGTTGTTTTAAAGTTTTTGTAACAAGTAATACACAGTGAGTATTGATTTAATTAATATGGTCTGCTACGTGTTCGCTCGTTGCTACTGCAGGTGCTTTAATCTTGCAAAAGGACGCTTCCTTTGCAAATGTTATTGCAGCTGTTTTTAATCATGTCAGCAGAGCTTAGTGAAGTAGATAGAGGTCAAATTGTTCTCCTGAGTAAACGTTTTGTGTTTTTGATGAATGATGAAAACAAACAGATCTTGGTAGTGGACTCAGACTTTTGGACCCCACAATATATACACACACACATGTTAATGAGAAGGCCAAGAGCGAGAGGACTGATGTGTGAATTAAAGGTTGGGGACACAATAAGCTCTAATATGGACTAAATCCAGGTCAGACCTGACCCGGCATAAATTAAGTGACTTCATCTCGCTGTGACGCCATCAGGACCAGATACAGCTGAATGGGCACAGAGACACAGAGTAAATAAAGTACTCTCCAGCTGCTGGGATGTGGCATACTAAACAGGTTGAGAGGTTATCCAGGTTATTCTCTTTTATCCAGATGGGGAAATGGTGGAAAATTTATAATTTATCATTATGATAAAAAATGGAACTGAATGCACACGTATGTATGTCTGAGAAAGGAGGAATTAGTCACAATATGATTTCAATTTGGATGTCTAAGGACATGTATGCTTCTATGCAACCATTAAAATCATGCCAGCAGTGCCCAATTCCAAGGCCGCACCACTGGGGACCGTTTTAATCATACGAAAATGGCTACATCTGAAGAGCTATTATTGTTACGATGCTAAATTTGGTTTTCTACAGCCCTATTTATATGAAACTAAAGACAGAGGGTAGTTTAAGTTCGTTCTCTCTCTCTCTCTCTCTCTCTCTCTCTCTTTCTCTCTCCCTGCCTCTTTTTAATGGCATTGAGTCTAGAATTAATCATATCCCTGATTTCCTCAAGGGTACTCTGACATTTTCCAGGCCACAAAAACCAATACTTTTCTTCTCTGAAATATCTCCTTTGATCTCATGGTTTTGGTCAAGTTAGAATTGATAGTTGAGTTTTCTACGAATCTGCAGCAGTGTCTGTTATAAGAGTAAAGAGTAGAACAGCACTCAAAATTGGAACAAATACAGTATCCTCATCTCTCAAAACAATTAGTTAGACATTAAATGGTTAAATTATTCATTCAAATCTTACAATAGTAAGTGCTCTAACATTTTTTATTTTTTATTTTTCATTTCAGTACGTATTGTTTCCATAGTGAACATGCAGTGCATATTGGCTAGCAACCCAATGGAGATAATCAAGCTGGTGCATTTTTATCATATTGGCGTGACTAAAATGTGACAGTATTAATTATAAACGTACACTTAAATATATTACTTTTAGAGAACTGAACTGTTATCGTCACGCAAACACACAAAGACATGGTGGAATGCACACACACACATGGTCGGGTCATTTCAAACTGCATTTTTATATATTTGAAATTGAATTATTCATTCTCCATTGCATATCTGGTTCAATTCAGTTATTGTATTAGCATACTTTGGTATTTTTGTGCATTTATCAATACATATTACATGTTCATAAGCCTACTGGTAATAATAATAGGCTGGTGAAAAATGCAAGGTCCTTTAGATTCTATGGTACTTGTATTTTTTTTTACTGAATGAAGACATATTAATAGATTCAGTAATAGGCCTTTTAACTGATAAGGAGGATTTACTGAAATCTGGTTTTGAATTTGACCAAATACGTCATGTTCTAAAATCATATAGCTTAAACATGAGTGAAACATGAATTTCTCTTTTTCACCTGGTGATATAGTTTATTTTAGGCTTCAGAAATTAGTGGACTTTTTTATTTTTTATTTAAGCCTCTGGTGTGATTTTTTCAAGCTAACCTGACACCGTAATTAAATGTAAACCGCTGAGCTTGCCATCTGGTGCAGACCACTGGAGAATTTCACCTCTGACCCTCTTCTATCTGGTTAGGTGACCTGTATTTAAGCAAAGGTTTACAGCAAACAAACAAACAAAAAAAGAATAAACCCTGTTCACTGTTAGCCAGTAAACCCTGTGTGGATGGAAAAGTTGACTTAATCTTCTACTTTTCAGTTCGTCCATTTGTGCTCTTGTTATGAAGTCTGAACTTAAAGCAACACCACTCTGGGATTGGATACCAGCATGAAGCTAAATACATTAGTAACCAGAATCTGGTGACCATATTTGCATATATATTATAGACTTGGATAGCTTGCATCATCCATTGCATATTTGATTAAGTCATTCAGGGCTAGTTCCTTGATGTGTACCACAGGATATAATTCAAACCATCAACCCTCTGGAGAATTCCCACCAAAATCTGTAATTTCATGTGGTACCATCCAAATGGTGCTGTTTATACTGTTGCACTTATGTCCATTTCTATATGAGCCGCGAACATCCAACTATGTGTGATTTAATGTACATATTTCTCATAATATGAATTATATACAGTATATATATACACACATACACACACTGAGTATACAAAACATTAGGAACACCTTCCAAATATTGATAATAGTTGTACCCCCCTTTGCCCTTAGAACAGCCTCAATTCATTAGGGCATGCGCTCTACAAGGTGTCGAAAGTGGTCCACAAGGATGCTGTCCCATGTTAACTCTAATGCTTCCCATAGTTGTGTCAAGTTAGCTGGTAGTGGATATCTACTCCAAATAGCTTGTTCCATCTCATCCCACAGATGCTCAATGGTTCTGTGTGGCTCAGTTGTTGGTAGGGCACGGCGTTGGCAACGCTTAGGTTGTGGGTTCAATTCCCATTGGGACCACATATACTGAAAAATGTATGCATTCATTACTGTAAGTCGGTTTGGATAAAAGCGTTTGCTAAATGGCATATATATATATATATATTATATACAACTGGATTGAGCAGGTCACTGCAGCAAGCTAAATTCACTGTCGCGTTCCTGGAACCATTCCTGGACAATCTTAGCCTTGTGGCATGGGACATTATCCTCCAATCACAGATTGATACATCATTGGCAATCATGTTCAAATATCCTGTGTCAGACGTCGCTCCACTTTGATCAAGGGCCCCAACACCCCCCACACCAACACACCACCACCTCTACCATCCTGCGATGTTGACACACGGATGGGTGCATGTACCCCATGTCATTTTATCCATACCATAGTCCTTCCCTCAGCATTAAACGTCAGGAATAGAGATTCATCACACCAGGCAATGTTTTTCCAATCCTCTCCAGTGTTCTCATTCCCACTGCTACCACAGTTTTTAGTTTTTTTGCTGAGAGTAGGTTTGCCGGTTGCTATATCCCATTCGTGTCAAGGTAAGAGGAGATTTCTTTCATTCCTTGATGGGTGTTTCGGCACCAGTGTTGTACTGGACTGTAGGCCGTCTGTTGCTCTGCACAATTCGTGTCAGCCCCCTTTGGCCTCTTTCATCAGTGAGCTATTTTTGACAACTGGCCTGCCATTGGCTGAATGTCCTGTTGAGTGTGAAAAACCCAGCAGCGCTGCAGTTCTTGGCACACTGGTGCTCCTGGCACACACTACCATACCCCATTCAAAAGCTCTTAAACCTTTTGTCTTGCCCATTCACCCTCTGAATGGTACATATACACTATCCATGTCTCAATTGTCTCAAGGCTTAAATCCTTCTTTAACTTGTCTCCTGAACTTCATCTACAGCGATTGGAGTGGGTTTAACAATTGAAATTAAGGTGTCATAGCTTTCACCTAGATTCAATTCTTGGTCAGTCTATTTCATTAAAAGAGCAGGTGTTCCTAATGTTTTGTACACTCAAAGCCAGATTTATTAAGAAAATAGTTCCATCATCACTGTAATGCGGCTCTTTTGCGGTTGCAGATACCGACACATTAGGTTGACTTCACAGGTTCTGATGTTCTTTTAAAGAAAAGCTTCTTTTGTATCAACTACCTGTTCTTTTTGTTGTTGTTTACCTTAGATTCAGCTATATTCTTGTTCTAAAACACACACACACCTGATCCCAAAATTTTGAAATCATCAGCCATGTTAAAATATGCCAAAACATCTCAAAATATTTAATTTGAGCTTCTCTGTGAAAAATATAGTAACTGGTGTATGTTATCCAGTCAACCCTGTTATTGTTGTCTCAAATAATAAATTACATATTTTCTCTGTTTTCTATGTAAAAACAGTAGAGAGCAACATCCCACTCCAAAATGTGGGATACAATTTGTCTTCATATTCATTTCAAGGATTAATTGAAGAGTGTTTTTCCAAAACTCACTCAGTGGACTGAGTGAGTTTTGATAAAGCATATTTTTCAAGGTGGGTATTATTTTTTTGATAAATGGTTAGATATTTGCAGTTTTACTTTTACACTATTATTCTTGGGGATTTAAGTATTAAAATGTGATTTTTCATGCAAAAAACTCCACCAATTTAAAATAAACAAAAATGTTTTTTAAAAATTACGCAGTTTAAAAAGGGAAATACATATTTATAAATATGTTGCACATGTTAAAAATAAAGACATTCCGAGATGACCAAAATACATTTCCCTGACAAATAAGGATGTTTTTATCCAACAGAATACTAAAAAGCTCAAAAAACTGTACTTTCAAAATCAACCTTTCAAAATAGAAAAGGCACCCGTTTCATGGAATGACCCTGCTACAATACATTGCTCAGCATGTGAAAATAAATAAAAGACATGTGTGTCATCTTCATCACCACTGTTCTTAGTTCACTGCTGAATAAGCCCAACAAAGGTTGTAACACAGAAAGGTACATCGTTCAGATGGTTAGCCTTGCATGTTGATACACATGCAAGTCTAATGTTAAGTTAAAAGCTCCCTCTTTTTACTGTTGAGCTTCAGTCATGTATCAGTTTGTTCAGACTCTGTTTCGCAGTGTTTTTTCAGGGCATTAATCCAACATAATAAATTCCAGGCTGATGGGCACTTGCTGTCATCCCTCAAATGCAACAGTAAGTTTTAGCAGGGCCCTGCGATTGAGAAATTACTGCTGTCATGAGGACTAGCTGCAGAATCAATTGAAAGGGGGGTTGGGGGGGTGGGGGGATCACTCTGTAAATTACCACTCCAGACATACCAATACTGCATCGGCTCCCTGCTTCCTTGTAATATAGCCATCACTGACATTGCAGACAATCTCTCAGCTCCTCCCCTCTAACTCAAGTCATCTTCATACTGTGTTAGGAAAAAGCAAGCCCCCTCAGTATTGATATTTCATCACAGACCGTTTCAGGTTTCAGACGAGGAACTGGACCAATTTTCTTTTTTACCGCATCAGGGACAGGGTAAATTAATAAATAAATAATAAAGGCTTTGGAGTTTTATTTATTATTTATTTGGTTTTATTTGGGACCAACATAAATAAACACATATATATTATATATTCTATTCTATATTCTATATATATAAAAAAATATAAAAATATATTATATACAAATATATAAATTACTGTAGAAAACAAATAATTTCATTCCTGATATACATTGTAATGCATTGTAATGTGGAAAATGTTTTACTTTAATGCTGATTCAATGCAATAGATTAAAATAACACCTTTTTCAAATGACAAATGTATTGCCCAAAAAAGGTTTCTACCCTGTTTTTAGTAGTTGGTGCAGCCTCCTCCAGCAAAGATAACCCCTGTAATGTTATGTAATGTAATAACCCCTATAATCTTTAGGGGTGCAAATAATTTTTTCAGAAAAAATAGTATTACTCAGTAAAAGGAAACTAAAAATGAGAATAATTGTATTGGAATAAAAGCATATATGTTTCCCATATGATTCTACACAAAAATAGCTCATTGTTGGTGTTGTTTATTTTATGCAGCCTTTTTTGACTGTATGTATCATGCATTCTCATGAAAAATCATTTGGGTTTTTTTCATTCTCTGTTTCCATTTGTTTCTTATGCCAACCGCTTGATTGAATCATTGAGGAGTTAGTGTGGCGCAACAGTATTGGCTAGGGAACTGCATTCGTATAGTCTGAACTTGGGGGGGGCAGGGGTTGGCAGTGCCTGCATTTTCCTATACATATCATTCAGTTATTCATTATTTGGTTGTCTTTAAGATATTTGAATAAGCAGGTTACTATGTGATCCAGGTAGGCATAAGATATTGAAAAAATCCAACATTCATAGCTTGGTATCCCCAGCACCCTGGAATATCACAACATTTGTTAACTAGCCTCATTGGTAAAGTTAGTCCCCTGAGGTTAACCTAAGCTTAGTCTGTGCATATGGACTTGTTATCTCCTTCCATTCCATTAAAAAGCTGTAATTAGATTTCATGACAAGTCATGGGGCAATACTTCTATTGCAACGATGTCAAAACATTGCAATGTATCGTTGTTTTCTTGGTGGTATGCGTACTTAAACGTGTCCATAGCTCAGTGAGATTATTCACAATGCACCATGGTTGTTTACAGAGAAGCGAGACACTTAAACTGCCTCACGTTTTGTTTTGATTTAAATGCTTTTCCTTGGGGTAATCATTGCTGTAACAGCCAGCGCTGCCGTTATGCATTCTTCTGGAGCACATAGTCATTCCAGCGATGAAAACAGAGGACACAAAACAACACCCTTCCCCCGCACAAATAAATCTAACAGATCTCAGCTGAGGAAAATGACATTGTGGATAATAGAGTCAAATTCGAATGAATTCAGCTACCTGATTAGTTCAAAGAGCATTGGTATTCACCAGGTGATGTGAATAAGCAATTGAGAATAAAAGCTAGACCAGAATATAAAGAGGAATCACACAGTGTCTGTCTCCGTTTAAACGAAGGCTAATGGCACCAGGATTTGTTTTTTTGATTTTGTTATTTGGTATTTAAAAAGAAGTTATTTTTATGGCAAAGAACAGTTGATGCTTTCATCTTCTCTAGCATGGTTGCTCTTTTTTAAGGTACCGTACAACTAGACCACAATTACCTTGTACATAGGTTAGACTCACATTTTTCCTTATTTGTCTTTCCACTATGGAGGCTTCAAATGCTCGAAACAAAGCAAGAACAAAAAATCCTGTTTGTGCCTGCTGTAAATCACGCCTCTTCCTCGTTAGAAGAGCTGGGCCTCGTTCTCAAAGCGTAGCACCATATGTTAAGGGTGTCTTACAAAGAAAAACAAATCTAAAAAAAAATAATGTTTTTTCTCGTTAGCAGGAACTTGACCAAAGTCAACTTTTTTTTTCGGATTTGTTGTCTGTCTCAAGAGTCGCTTTCCTTTCTCGAGTCAGAATATAAATGGAGGCCGTTGGGTAGCTCGTCCTGCTAAAGCGCTGGTTTTTGGTGTTGAATGCTGACTGTGCCAGTGGACAGTTGGACATAGCATCGCCCAGGGAGTGCATATCAAGCGAGAATGACTCAATTTACATAAATGCACCTTTACACTTATTGATTCAGCAGATCGATTCAGGCACCGGCAGTCTGTCTGCGCCAGCTGCGCATGAAGTGTACTTCACCGATGCAATAACCATGCGGCTCAGCTGGGAGACAGCTGTAAAAATAGAAACGGCGGCTGGCAGCACACAATTCGGAGGAGTGTTAACGGAGCACCCTGCAGCAGAGCGTTTCAGTGTTCAAAAAATGGGAGAAAAGAGAAACTCAGGGGGGCAGGGGGGATACATGGTTATCAAACTAAAGACAGGTGATAGATTTACTGAACTTATTTGCTGACTTAACTTTTTGTTGTTCATTATTCAATTCAAATGTGTGGTCAAACTTTGGTGTGATTAGATGAGTATTTGGTGATGAGATGTGTCATTCACCCTCAGGGGTGATGCTGTTCTTCTGAAAATTGTACACAAACCTATTTATGAGGCATGTCTGGAAAACCCAATGACCGTTATGAAACCATATGTTTAACTCAGACTGCTTGGAAAATAGCAAGCCCATTAAAAGGGTACAATCCAGGTCACATCTTAAACTAGGTCTAGACTGTGATTGTTGTTAGAACCACACACTAGCCCACAGTTGCCAAGAGCCTTAAAATATTACAGTAATGCGGTTCTATTTTTCATTGAATACTTTATATATTTACTGGAATGATGGGTAAATCAATTGCGTCAAAAAGGTGTGTTGAAAATCACCATTTATAAAATGAATACACATTTTACATAGCAAACTAATCAGAGTGGCTAAAGCCAGGGTTACTGTGCTACAATTACCATAGCTAGAGGCATGGAAAATCCCACCCAGCCAATCAGCGTGGGCTTAGAGTGGGCATGGAACTGTTGACAGCAAAGAAGAAAACAAGCTGGAACACCATTAAGAATGACAGAATATTTGTGTCACATAAATATGATGGAAAACATTTCCACTGGCATTTTCTCATTCAAAAGAAACAAACACTTAACCAATGCCAGCTGATGTGTACTTAACTAATGCCAGCTTTAAGTTGGGCACACATGTACAAAATGTTTTCAATTTGGAGGCAAAGAGAAGGCTTTTATATATGTTGTGTTATTATAATGTTTTAATTAACGGAATGTTCAGTAGAGGGGCTAACTCTTGGGAGAAGTATAATATAATTGTTCAGTAAAAGTCTGCATTTCAGAGAGCTAATA
This sequence comes from Aldrovandia affinis, assembly GCA_029706075.1. Taxonomy (NCBI): domain Eukaryota; kingdom Metazoa; phylum Chordata; class Actinopteri; order Notacanthiformes; family Halosauridae; genus Aldrovandia; species Aldrovandia affinis. The sequence continues at coordinate 1,170,777 of JAINUG010000163.1, read as the reverse complement.
CAAGAAAAAAGTTTTAATAGAGCCAATATGGCTATATCATTATAGCCAGCTGCTGGCTATACATAGTGGAACTAAATATGTTTTAAAAATGTTTATTTTACTAATACTTATTTAACCAGTATCGTCAAAAGCTAATTATATTTTGGGGCGATGACCAGGGGAATTAATAAAAGTAGGGGAAATCAAGGTACTGTGTAGCCAATAAGCTGTAGGGAGCAATGATTAGATGGCCAGATGTGGAAAGCCAGTTTGGGGAATTTGACCTGCACCTGGATGAACACCCGTACACTTTAGAGTGCCACGGGATCTTTAATGACCACAGTGAGTGAGGACCTGGGTTTAACATCTCATCCAAAGGACAGCACCTTCTACGGCACGGTGCTCCCATCAATGCACTGGGGGCATTACATTTGCTTGGTCCAGAGGGAAGAGCATGCTCTACTTGTCCACCAGAGAAGGTTATAGAGTGGTGAGGCTGCTGGTCAAATGTGTGATAAGAGACACAAGCAGGACATACTCAATGGATTATTATTATTGTTTTAGCAAAATGTAAAACCTAATAGAAGCGCACTAATTAGCTCTCTGTGAGAGACAAAGAGGCAGTTCCAACACAAAAACAGTACCCACTAAAGCTACAAGTCCAGATCAGTGTATTGCAACTTTGCTGCAGTGGGAAGCAGGGAAAGAAAACCTGTTAACAAGGGAATCTGTTCACTTCATAGATAGCAGAATGGCTAGATCCCTCATTTATAGCACCGCCCGACAAATCACTTCTATCAAGGTTAGCTGAATGACATCTGCATTCATTAGCCATCATCCATTACCCCCATCTGATGGGAATTGTAACTGTGGGAGGAGAGGCTTTTTGTTCCCTGACCAGCCAGTGGCACAGCATGCAATCGTTGCATTTCTGTTGCAGAGAGGAGGTGACCAAGGGACAGTTTGTTGTGCATGCATGTTCTTTTATTTGAGTAGCATCCAACTGGCTTATTTTAGAGTCTAAACATGTACACTTTAATCTGACCCCTGTGGTTGAATTTGTGCAGTGGCTTACATATCCTTCTGTGGTCCATACTTTACTGCAATAAAAAATGAAAGATTTTAGGGTGAAAGAAAATCATTTCAAGCTTTGAAGGGAGAGCTATGTGTATGTTTGAATGCATTACTAAATAGTGCCCATAAGCTTAGCCCCAGGACTGATACTTATCTGACAGACAAGTAATAATCTCAATGCAATATAGGATGTTTCGGTCTTAAGATATGATATTATACGGATGCAAACGATATCAGCATTCAATTCAAAATAGAATGTGCGGTTTAAAGAAGTGGGTTTTTCATTTCAGTTTATACAATATTGTACTTTACTATTTGTTTGAAGAGATCAGATATAGGGCTGCTTGGAGTGGGACCAAGAGCTATAAACAAAGTCTAAACAGGTGTACATTTGTTGAGAAGCTAGTCAGTGATTCTGTCTGGTACCTCATTCCACAACTGAGGATACAAAAAATGATAGGTTTAGCATGTACGTATGTATAGATACATTTGGCTGTCGCCAGAGTCTTGAAATTCACATGAGTAGCAAAAAAAAATGTCAAGAGAGACAATAGGTATAGTCTAAAAACTAAAAACCCACCTCTTTAAACTGCATCTTATCTCAAAGTAACCATTCCCTCAATTCAGAGCTGAAATGCCCTGAATGACTGAACACTACATCCTCAAACTCCCTTTTCTCCTGCTATTGCACTTAACGAAATGTGATATGTTACGTAATGACACATACTTTCAGGGGTGCAACTGATGTCTCGGAATCGTTTCTGCTTGTTGCCTAACCTCCTTGTATGCACTTTAGTAAGTCGCTCTGGATAAGAGCGTCTGCTAAATAGCTAAATGTAAATGTAGTCTGAGACTCTGAAGACCAGTTTAGCAGCAGTGTTCCGAGTCAGCTCAGGTCATCTGTTTGCACAGACAGGGAGGCTAACAAACAAAGAGTTGTAGTAGCTCAAGCAGGGCAGTACCAAGGCCTGGACCAAGAGCTGGAAAGAAAATTGTGTGAGAAACTGATGAATTCTTCTGTTGTTTACGAATAACCTTGAGGACCAGGTGAACAAAGCACAACACATAGGTTATTTCCATCTGTGTCGATGATAGAGTCGGTCTGCCTTGGAGAGATTGAATATAACATTGTGACTCGTATGTGTATGGGTAAAAATGTCTACTAGGCAAGTGGTAATGAGACGTGTGAGTTAGTGGCAAAGCGGGAGAGAAAGAGTTGAGTACTGCATTGGTGTGAAAGCCACTGGCAAGAATACCAGATCTGAGTGATTTAGTGTGCAAAAGGGGACTAAGCACTAATCCCTGGGGAACTCCTGTTAAGAGAGTATGAGAAGTTGTGATATAGCCTCTCCAGTTGTCTTGCTACAAGCAGTCTCAGTGGTAGGAAGAAAAGCACCTCAGGGCAGTGTCAGTTATTCTCATCCATGCCAAGGGGAAATGGGGGGAGTTCTTGTAGTTTACAATGTGAAATGCTGAAATGCCGAGAGGTCCAGACAGATCACAACAAAGGAAAGGGGGTATGTCTATGTGGAGCGGGGGACCTCAGTTACTTAAAGAAGAGGTGTCTCTGGAGTGTCCGCCTCTGAAATCAGACAAGCTAGCATTGTTCTGACAGAGGAAAATAGCGTAATAAAAGTTTCAATGTGGATTTTAATTGAAATCTGTATGATGCATTCCTATCTCAAGGAAAGGGGGGGGGGAAATCAGAAGTACGAGAGGTACTGAACATGGGCAAGATAGAGGAAAGCTGGTGAGGAGAAACAAATTAATCAATCAGGAGTGGGAGATGGGACCAGGTGAGTGTGATTAGTTTAGGGAGGCTGGTAAAGTCCATAGCAGCAGACCTAAAGCACCTACATGTGTCGGCAACTTTGTCCTTGAGCAACACCAAAACGTCCTCCGCAATGTAGAAGACAAAAGGTGGAAAAATGGGGTAGGATTGAGAAGAGCAATTTGCATGAATAACAGAGAACAATTTCTGTGGCTTCACTTTTGCGTGGGAGAAGGATTTTTTTAGAAGCACTGGCTGGTAAAGGGGGAGAGACTGGAAGACCGTAAAAAACAGGAATGCTCTCGGATCTCCTCCGCATGCTTTCTGCTGATCGTAGTCTGATCTGTCTAAATATGGTGCAATGGGGAGCCATTTGTTTCAGCAAGATATTTGAGCTAGCCTGGAGTAGAGAGCGAAGAGAAAGTAAAGTGTGGATGACTGACTGTGCAGGAAGGAAAGTGAATATTGTTGAGTTAAAAAGCAGATGGAAGGAGGAGTCAATAGAGTGGAGGGAAGATGAAACTGTAGTTGAGAAAAAAGTTGTGAAGGCTACCACATAAAATGATGGCATGTGGACACAGGACAGGAAGAGGGGCATAGAGAGGACATAGAGAGGAGAGAAATGTAGGAGCTGAAGTTGAGGTCCATGAACTGAAAAGGAGAAACAGACAGGTTTGAAGTACTGAAGCATCTTGTAAACACAAGGCCAATGCGTCTGCGAGCCTTCTGGAAGTAGACTATGAAAAGAGAGATTGAGGGAGTGGAGCAGTGAAAGAAAGCTGAGCATTGTTGGTCTAGTGAATGCTAAAGTCAACAATCGGGGGTTAATTGAGTGCAATATTTTGGGAAAGTGCTCAGGAGACAGTCTAACTCATTGAGGAAGATGCTGAGTGGCCCTGGGGATTGGTAGAATATCACTACTAAATTTAGGTTCAGAAAGTAACAGCGTGAAATTGAAAAAGAGAAAGGGTGGCATTATAAATATCCCAGTTTGTAAAAGCACTTTCACTGAGTGCAAGCTGAGCATTATAGCCTGTACATCATTATTTCGGGTCAGGGCTATGTCATTAGCTAACTATGAGTACGTTCGCAGATGACAGCACAATTGTTGGGCTAAGGAAGGACAATGGGAACAACTACAGACACTGAATACATTCACAGAATGGAGGAAAACTCTATTCTTACCAGTTATGGTAACACATATATCCTGAAATATCCCATGGTGTATGTCAATTCATTCAATATTGATGTCTGTAAATAACTCATGTACATATATTACTGCATATTACCAAATGTAACTTTTTGCTCTGCCCTTCATTGTCCTGTATTCATTCATGAATGGAGGCCTACTGTGGCAAGACACTGTTGGTTTCATCACACAGGGTTTGGTGGTTTTAAATTAACTGGGGTTTCTTAGGTTACTGCAACTTAAGTCACCACTAACTACTCAACAAGTGTGTACAGATTTACATTGTTCATCAGTGAGACATGCACCTTTCCTCTGTTCAGCACTAGCTGTGCTATAGTACTTGTAGTGTGTTTACCTGTCATAGGGTGGAATGAAAGTGAATCGGAGAGGCGCATACAATTACCTGCCATGTTTCCCTTGCAGGAGTGGGTAGGGAATGGGAAAAGGGAATGCTGACAGTGTTATTTTCACCTATTGAACTCATTACGTGGTTTAAGTGTACAGGTCAGTACAATGCAATGCAAATCAAGATGTAGTATTTGTGTGCACTGTAACATGCAGATAAGGTCTAATGTGACAAGAGCTTGACCAGATGTAAGATGCAAGGAGACACAGAGTAGGGTGATTTCCTGCAAGAAATCATTCCTCATTCATTCAATACGGATCTCTTCCATCACATTTTTCGATCTTTAGTCTATATCTCTCTCGAACATTGGCTTCTAAACTGTTTACATAAACCGAGTACTGCTCGTTGCCTCCTTCCATGACGTCACTTCCTGACCACCAAATGAGGGGGCGCATGTCAGCACAGTCACGTGACTGTAAACAACCTATTCAAGTAACTGGCAAAATAAAGGCAACACTTGAGTAAATGAGGGATCCTTTAAACGGGCGCAGTACTGCAAGTGTCCATTGCCCTTACATACAGAAAAAAAGGCCAACTGGCCAAAATAAAAAAGATAAAAAAACTATTTTATTCTAGTTCCACATGCCATTGACACAAAACAAATAAAATGATTTACATACTAAGTATATTCTAGTTCCACAGAATATGTGAGCCTAGCAAACCAAACAAAATTGACACTTAAAACAAATATATATATGATTTAAAACCCATAACTCCACTCTCACTGTCCATCTGTGATATTTTACTTGCAATGGTTCAAAATAAATTTAAAAAAACTTTTTCAATGACACTATGATACAGAAATGTCTTTTGCTGTTTTAGCCTGATCTAATATTGTTCTCACCTTGTAAATATTCCCACCCCTTTAAATGTAAAATGGTTGCAATGGTTCTCTAGCCATGTTTCTGTAGTCACAGCATTCAGCCATGCTGTAGTCACAGCATTCATACTGTAGTTATTATTTTTTTGCCTTATCCATAGTTAAGTAAACAGAACATTACTCTTAGTCAATGTTGACATCTGCTCAGGAAATTGCTCTGAAAATAAACCACCTATATTACATGCAAACATTGAATGTGTGTCCTTATGCAACAGTCACATGTAGGCATACAATTAGGTATACTCAGTGTTCTGTGTTCTAATGAAGGCTACATTCAGTGTTCCTAAAGAACACTGAACTCTGAAGGCTACATTCAGTGTCTCCCCCTTCCCTCTGGTAAGATGCATCCCCTCAGTAGCCAAGGTATTTACTGGGTCAGTAATCTGAAAATACCCAGTAACAAAAGACCTCTAAGAACTGGTATATCAAAGGTGAGTTGAAGCTCCTTGACATTTTCCCATTGCTTCCAATCACCTGTAATTTTCGGTATTGCTAAACTAGTCTCTGCAGAAGCCAAGAAAGTAAGCTATTTCACTTCCAAACAATCACGAAAACGAAGGAAAAGATTTTGTTATTGTTGGGAAGTGAAATGCCTTACTTTCTTGGTGTCTGCGGAGCTATTGCTGTAGGCAAGTCAGGGATTGCTTTGCCCTCTGTGGGTGAGGACACGCTTAGCTGAGGCATAGTGCAGTCCACACACGGAGCAGCCTCTTAAACTTAAATAGCCCTCGAGGACTGCATCTGGTCAAACTCAACTTCTTGTACTTATTTATCTTGACTTGTAATACCAATTAGTTCCTTACAGGGCTGGAATATCCTGGACATGGGGGCAACTATATTTCCAAGTCTGAGGAATTAGCTGCCTATAGTTTCAACACATCCTCAGGGTGATGTCTTTCCTCCAACCCAGCACTATAGGGGGAGCACTATAGATCTCATTGATGGCCTGTCCTGTCATTTTGCTGTTTAATATAAGCTTTGGAAGCCTCACACTGAGATGGAGGAATGCAATTGTAATATTGTGTAATTGGGACATTATCAAGTGAAGGGATCCGGTGCGCTACTAGGAATGTGCAATATAAATTACATTTATTTTAAGAAGCGTATACTTTCCCTTGCACTTTCCAACATCTCCCTAACAGCTGGCTGCCTATTCATTGTTAGACCTGGTAGGTCTGAAACCTCCACCCCTGTTACATGTGACTAAACAGCAATTACTTCCTAATGAATCAAAGGTACAAGGTCTTGAGTGGTTTCTTCTCTAAGCATAACTATAGGCCGATGGAGGCTCAACTGTGTCCTGCCCACAGCTGGGTGGAACTCATGACGTGGACTCTAGAGTTGAAATTGGCCCATGTTTAGTAATGGAATGTGCACCACCCCCATGGTATATTCTCAACAAAGCAGGTAAGACTAATAATCCTGCTGGAAGGTGGTCTGCATGCACCATGTATTCACATGTGTTTTACCTATACTTGTCATCAGTACTGCTACTTTTTATTGCAAATACCTAACAAAAAGGCATGTCCAGACCATTAGCAGCTTACAATTGTAACAAATAACACATTTTCAGTTGCTCAATCCTTGTCGTCTGAAATGCCTATACAATAATAGCTCGGTCATTGTTGTAGCCACGGAGCCTGTGTTTAATGGTAACACCACCTAGGGCCTCATATACCACTTAGAAATGGCCCACTAAGCATTGAAAAACCGTGACCTCCCGCATTGAAAAACCGTGGCCTCTCGGCATCAATTTTGAAGGGCCTAATCCAGCCGCCACTGATGATTGCCTTATGACAACAGAGGGAATTAATTTGTGGACTCCTTACCACCGTGCTAAGCTTTGGGCTTCTGCCTCCCCTAAAAAAAAATCATTCGGCATTGGCTGACGACCGTGCCGAGCTATGCAGACTTTCCAACTGCACCTGGCTGGTTGCAGTTAGCAAGATTACATGGTGAGGATTCCCTTGTTCCTCCTGTAAGTATTAGAGCAGACAAGCTGTCTAAGCTTGTTGCTGCTCTAACAATTCTTTTCATTTCAGATTTTCAAATAAGTCTGAGGAGGGCCTTTTTACGACTGTTAAATTACAATGTCTCTCCTTTGGCCCATGCTTCCTGAGCTTGACTCACTCTGCCCCCCCCACCCCCCCCCTTCTCCGCCCGAGAAATAACCCAGACGTTGATCTGGAAAAATGATTCTGTATTAAAATTCCTTTGGTCATTACATTTGCATATTAAAATTGGTGGGGTAGAGCAATTTCAGTGCGGAAACAATAAGACCTGCGTGCAGCATGCAATATTGATCATTTTGACGGAAAGTATTTATGAATTCATGAGAATAGGGTGCCGTAATTCATAGGGAAGCATTTTTAAAGTAAAATGCAAGACTTGGTTTTGCATGCGCACGCACTATTGTGCTGGCTCTTTCTCTCTTGTTCACTCACTCTCTCTGTCACTCTTTATGTAACATTTCTGTGAATGCATTCATTTCTTTTAAATGTGAAGACTTTCTAATACTTCACTCTGATGCAAATGTAAATGCAAATGTCCAAAACTAATGTTTGTACATTGTTACAGCAGCTGTATTTGATTCACAACATTGTATGGGCTAAATTATAAACTGAAAATTCACTGCTGTAAACAAAAACAATACATTGTTTGAGAGGTTTTTAAAGAGTACATCCTATCCACATTAACAGGGAAGGTGCAGATAATGACACAAATATACTATTCCTCATATAAATCAAAAGAATACACAGACCGGAGACAAGGACACGTTTTGGTAATTGCTTTCATTTTGGCAGTCTTCACTCAAGCTTTTCTTCCATATATATTCTGATATTCTTGGTATCAAGAGCTTAACTTGACAGGGCTGGCGGATGGTGTAGCAGTCTAATGCACCCATACTTTGGCTGACCCGGTACGGGTGTGAGCTGCCTATCACAGATGAGGTTTGAAACCCGTCTGTGCCAGACCGGGGCAGCATTTGGCTGTCTGCCCCAGGGGAAGGAGGGAGGGTGAGCCGGCACAAGTTTGTCAAGGAGCGGAAGGGCATCCCTGTAAAAGAGTAGGTGGGCAGGTTTGTTTGTCTTGAAGGAGGTGGATTTGCCGGTCTTGGGAAATTGGCTCAAACCGGGGAACGGGTGGCAGACTTGTGGGGGAGGGTGAATTGAAATAAATACAATATATATAAATATAATTGGCAACCAAATTGGGAGAAAAACAGGAAAAATCATAAACAAATTTTAAAAAATTAAAAAGAGCTTAACTTGTCTGGAATACAACAATGGTGTTTGTGAAGTGATCTCCTGCCTTCAGGCACAGACCTAAATCTATTCTGACACAAGCTTAGTGCTTGTAATCCTATTATTACCATCTGATTCGTCTAAGCCAAAACATTTCTTTGTGTAAGTAATGGTTAAACTGTTCTCATTCTTCTTGCGTTCCTACACATTCAGGCTAGTTTGCAAAAATTTGACGTTCCATGAATATATAAAACAGCATTACTGCTCACCCGCACAAAATTGTCAGCAAGCATATTTCAGAATAATGGAAGGAGGTGAATTGCCGGCAAGCAGCCTGCTTTCAACTCTGGCTAAACTGCAGAATGAATGGCCATTGTTTGTAGTAGGTAGCTATTTTCCTCTGTAGCAATGACGGATTATAAATTACATTTTTCTAATATAAAAACTAAATTGAACTAAATTGCCTTTTTTTGAGGAAAGGCGGTGCATTATGAGTGAATGAGTGCTGAGAATGGGTTGTACGCAGTTATGAATCATAGGATCCAAAACGGAGTCCCTGGGCCATTGTCAAAAAGCACGTGCGAATTAGACCCGCAGTTGTGTAACATTCCTTTGCATGATTAATTTGTAGTCTTTTGGTGACATTCATGCTGGGTGACAAATGTTTTTTGTTTTTTTCATTGTATCCTCTTCTTCTACCTTCATGGCTACGGTTTGGAGCTGTTCTTTAGTGTCAATAGTTTAGCTTACGGTTGCATTTTCAGCATGCCTTTCTAATTGGAGCTTGAAACCGATTTGAAGACATCTGTAAAATGCTGCACAAGAATGTGTTTAGTTGGATGTCACGAGCACGCAGCGCATGAATTACCCTTACAAGGGTGCTATAAGGGCTTGGTATGGTGGGTAAAACCAAAACCTGGTCCAGGGGTTTTAATACATCATAGAAAACCCATATGCTTATTTTTATTTAATCACAGAGGGTGGTTCTATGAGAAATAACATGAGCATTTATAGGAAACATTTGTAGAGGTTGCTATTTACATTTACATTTTAAGCATTTAGCAGACGCTCTTATCCAGAGCGACTTACAAGACGTGCATTAATACATGGTAGGCACAATCGTAGTTAGCGCATGAGATCAGTGCAGTAATACAGCAGTAGACATCATTGCAGGCATCTGCATACCATACCTGTAACACTGGGAAGGAAAAGGTTAGTGTAATTTTTTTTGACTGCTTTATGGCAGCAATGTTTGACACAGTATTAACTGTCATACCTACACTGTACGTATGAATGCATCTAGAATTGAAACACATTCTGTGAGGCTAAATACCATTTTATTTTCATTGAAGGCCTGGCTCTTTCAGAATGTGTGTGGAAAGAGGGCATTTGGGTAAAAGAGGCCCACGCAGAGTGTGATTCCAAGAAAGATGAAAGATGTAAGTGGCTGAAAGAGGGGGGTAAAACATTCTCCCTATGATTTAAAAATCTGCGAGTTTCAATCTCAAGCTCCAACTGTCCTTACACTACAGGCAGTTTTCATTCTGAAAGATCTTACTCTTTTAACCACCTGGAGTTGGAAACTATAACAGTGGCAATTTTAGACCCTATTTAAGGGGGCTTTCAACCCCCTGTCTTTCATCTCAGCCCCCCTGAAAATGTTTAGTCATTCTTTTCTAAAAAAATATTTTTACTTAATATCTCATTTTAAAAATGCTATAGATAGAGAGTGGTATTTCAATTTTGAGAGCAACCACCATTGTGGTGTTTTTGTTTTGGGTAAAACAAAATATTAAATTAATAGAAAAAATTGGCTTGTGCTTTGCATGTGCACATTTCATATTCTCATTGGGAGCTGAGACCCCTTAAGATAAAATCCTAGAATCACTCCTGAACTATAATGGTTATTTTTCATTGCAGCTTGACACTTGAGCTTCCAATCATGTCCAGGTGATTTGCGTCTCTTGACTAGTCCTTGACTTGCAAGACCCCCTCCTTTTTTTCTCCTTCACTGGTTTAGATAAACCGGATGGTTCCAGCCATTGTGGTGTAGATAAGGAAATAAAACAGCACCGTGTTCCTCCTATTATGGTTTCAGGGCGTATGTATAAAAAAATTGTAAAGATATCAGAGAGCAGTGTAATAATGTACAAGTTGTGAAATTTTGATCAAAGTTGGATAACGATCTGCTTCTGTGATTCAACAAAGAAGCACTGTACCATGCAAAAGATAAGATTTGGAAGAGGCAGACATTTAATCTAAGCGTTATGGCACTTTGCCTTTTAAATTCGTATCTCAAAGTAGAAAGTGCAATAGCTTTTTGGAAAAAAAGGGAAAATTGAACACCTGTTCAGATTCCCTGCTCAAAGTCAAGGGAAAAGTTACATAAACAGCAGGGATGAATCCCCAAAAGCCCCACCAAGTAACACAATGTAGAAAACTCTATAACTATAAGACTATAAGTCATGTCTCAGCCTTACAGCCTTACTCTATCTGGTTCTGTGAAATGCTCTACAGTGCACGGGGGAAAATCTATTTTAAGCAAGTTTCACACTGGCACTTCACTTAGAGTATACTTATTCCCCTTATTATACGTATAATTACTATAACCTTCTGGGATTTGTAGATGATTCAGAGATTTTTTCAAACCAAAAATAGTAATCTAGTCATAGGTCTAGATTATAGGTTACTGACAAGCATAGAATGGCCTGTGCTTGGCATTATATTCCCTTAAATAGTTTATGTTAGTGTTATCCCCCCTTTTTTTTACATGACAACAAATTATGTGACAGCACTTGAAGTGACAAAATATTGACTTTGGTTCATCCACATTTATATTTCATATTTATTCCTCCCTTTTTTCAATATTTTCTTCCATTTTTAATTGTGATATTTGGACTACTGTACATAAGATTAACTGTGCTAATTATAATTTTTGACAACTCAGTATTGAGTTGGTGTGAGCTGTTTTCACATTTTCTAAATGGCACTCACTATTTTTGCTACACAACATTAATCACATTAATTAACAATTTGACATTCAATTCAAAATAATTAATATAAATACTAATATTAGATGATGTACAATATAAAACTCTGAACCAAAATCATGATCAGCCCGTGGCATAGAGACATGGACAAAGTCATTTGTTTCACACAAAAATAGGTACTAGGCTGCAGGTTAAATGTCTTTTCACAGAGAAGATGTTTCCACTGATGGGATTCATCAAGGAAATCTGGACAGAACTGGCTATGCCTGCCAATAATAGATACGCCAAAAAAGATGGGTTAATGGAAGTGCGTTGCTGCTGTAGTAAAAAGCAAAACAGTGATGCGGTTCCACGACCCATTTGCACACCTTGATAATACCTGGCCTGATTGAATCTACCAACAAAGAGGCTTTCAATAATGATTTTGAAGCAGATGTTAACTTAATTTTTTTCATTTCCACAATTAGGGGTTTGTCAGGCAGTAAAAATCAATTAAAAATAGATAAGCAACAGAAAGAGTAATGCTTCCCTTGTTTTTTTATGTAAAGAATGCTGTTTAATTGAATCTGTCCCCTGATCTTGAAGCTCGTCACAATAAAGTATCGTATTGTACTGTAGGACTGTATATGTGTTGGAAAGAAGACAGGCATTCTGCTATCTATTGTTAAAGCCCCTTGGTACAAAATATGTTTGTGTGCAGACGACCTTCCAATGTCAGAGTGGATGCCATTCATAAGGTCACAGCATTGGCAGTAGCTTGGGCAAGATGCATCTATAAATTACACTTTTAAGCCCCGCAACTGGACTCACAACGATTGCTTTCTAATCAGTAGATTTTTTTCATGATTTCTACAAATGAAGTAGATAAAACACACTGTTGAAGATCCCAATGTTGTTTATACAGGTGGTGGCCAAAAAGGTGGAAACACTTGGGTAAATGAGGGATGCAACGAATATTGAAAGAGGGTGCTTCCACACAGATGTTGTGCATGGTAAAATTTCAATCTAGGGCATGAGCAGGTTTGATCGGTCTGTTGAGAGCAGGGTAGGATACCATAGTCTATCGAATTGGTGTTTCTACCTTTTAGGCCACTTCCTGTGTGTGTCTGTGTGTGTGTTTGTGTGTGTATATACTGTATATATTCCCTAATACATACATATTATTGTTAAAAAAAAAACTAAATTAAAAGAATGTTATTACTTCATCTTTGTTATAAGTCGAGCACTTGAAAGAGACGTTGGCATTTAAGAAGTTCTACCTCTGTATTGTGTATTGTATGTTGTATTGTGTATGCATAGTTTACATGTGATTATTGTCTGTTGGCCTGGTTGAAGTTTTTGCTGGACAGGTTAATGGTCATCATTTAGTTAACAATTGTCACATTATGTTTAATATTTGGATTGGATACTATAAAATTCTATTTTTCATAAGTTTTCAAAAGAAATAATTTTTTATCACAGAAAAATTGCCTGTTATTTTTAGCTTTCGATTTTTTACATTTTTCGTCTTGCAACACGTAATGAGTAAAATGGCTTTTTTTTTTTCTCTGAGGTTCTCAATATAGAAATATAAAGTTGGATAAAAAATGATGGTCAGTCTTAGGCCTTTGAGATATTACACCCCAACAGATGGTTCATTCGCAGAATCTTCCTTGTGTCGTTCCTCACAACTTTTCTGAGGCTATGTGTGCATTAATAGCAAATTAGTCATTGTCTCCATCTTAACTACCACTCACATTACCTCTACTGGCTTGAGACCATTATAGTTCTCTTTAATTTTAAAGTTTGAGGGGCAATTCAATGATTTGTTCCCCCAAGATCAGAACCATAAAATGCCTAGCTTGCAAATGAGAACTTTTTTGTTCTGATTAACTTCTGCAGTTACATTGCCTTTGCTGTTTAGTTGATGCTTCCATATTTATTTTAACTGAGTATTTAATAAGGCACACCTGTAGAGTACATGTACTGGACCATTTAATGGATGTTAAGTGGTGCATCTTAACGTATCACAAATAATATACACCCATTCATGATGACAACCTCATCACTTCCAATGTACAGTTATATGTTCTGGAAAACATATAATGACGGGTATACCCTGACAGGAAGAAGGAATAATGACCCTAATTTCAACACTTTTTACACTGTACTAAGTTTTTCTGACAGTACTTTTGTCATTATTACAACAGCAATACAAATACTAGTTGTAGTTGTGGTGCAACAACAACATCGCCTTAGCCACTGTTCCTCGTGAAACATCAGCAAGGTAAACAGTCTTTGTCATTGAAGCTGCTTAGAAGATGGGATCTCAGCAACATTCACTAATCACCACTATTTCACTAAGTTGCTGAGATTCCATCTTCTAGACTTGATGGTAGACCAAAAATAGTCACCATGGACAACTGGGCAAATAATCTGCCTGTTTGACAAAATATTACTTTAGGCATTTTCATACTGGTTATTTTTTTTTAGTGGCATGACCCTAAGCATGATGGGATGTTACACCTCTTACTTAACTCAGGAACAACGCCTGTGTGGAAGCAACTGCTTTCAATATAATTTGTATCCCATCATTCAAGTTTTTCCTTTATTTTGGATGGAGCGAGATATAAAAAGGTATTGGAGAGAATCTGATGCAGTCTGCTAAAATACCTGGGACTTGAGGACAATGACCCAAAGCATACAGCAAAAGCCACATCCTGGAAAACAAAAAAAAGTCTATGTCCTGGAGAGCCCCAGTCAAAGCCCAAGTCTCAATCCCGTTGAGAATCTGTGGAAAGATTTGAACAGTGCTGTTCACCACTGGTCCCCAGTCAACCCACTCAAGCAGTTTTGTAAAGAAGTTTGGGGTGGAGATTGCAATGTGCAGATGTACAAAGCTGGTAGAGACTTACTCAAGAAGACTCCCAGCTGTAATTGCAGCTAAAGGTTATTCTATCAGGTATTAAGTCAAGGGGGGTGAATACTCATGTAATCAAGTATTGTCTGTTTTTTATTTGTAATTAACAAACAGCTTTAGAGTTGCTTTTTTATTATTATTATTTGACATTATATTATTAGTATTAGTATTTTTTTTTCAGTGGCAAGAAATCTCAATCCATTTTGATTCCATTAAGTAAGAATATAAAATGTGAAAAATTATTCTACCAAGTATTAAGTCAAGGGGGTGCATACTTATTATACCCACTGTATATAATGCTTTATTTGGATTTAGAGATACGCCCATGCGAACAGTATTAAAAGAACACTTGGTAAGCCTACTGAAACTTATTACGAGTTTGAAATTGGATGTTGCTGATATTATTGTTAAATCCGGATTAACTGTCCAAATATTTGATATGTGCACACCATCTTCCAATGGTATGTTGCCTCATATTCAGAGCAGATAGAACCTTACATGCTTTTCTTCTAATTATTTAGAAGAATTATAATTAAATTATAATTAAAATTTCTGTTAAATATTTGATTTAATGCCCTCTGAATTACTCATCACATTTATCACACAGATTATGGGTTTTAAAAGAATTACTAATTTTCTCTCTTTAATGAATAGTAATTATTTATTTGGAAGGTAATTTGTTACTACGCTTAGTTAGTAGAGCTTTTATACAAATGATCCCTCTCAGGAAGAAAAGGAATTAGTGTTCATCAATTATTATGAAGTTAACAAGACATGTAAAACAGGTTTGGTTTAAAATACTGAAAATAGCACATTAAAAAAAAGACCACAAGTTGGTAAAGGCTTTCGTTTTTTAATTACTTTTCATTGTATTTATAATTATCCCTTATGTGCATTTTCAAGATAATTAAGACATTAGCCAATATCTTTCAATTAATAATAATAAAAAACTATATTCAGGCTTTAAAAATAAAAGTATCTTCAAGGTGTATCTACCACTCATGGCATCTCTAATTTAAATCTCTAAATTAAAATAAAAAACTGTTTCTTGTTACCATGAACCATTTTCTCAGTTTTTGAGTATTCTGTTGTGACTGGATGTGGTCACAACTAAAAGTGCTCGGCAAAGGTATCACAGATTTATTTAATTTATGACACAACCACAAGCTAAGATCCTATTATTAAATAGAATAAATCCACTGTGGCTGCATCTTTTATACATACGGTATCTTGCCATTAATGTTTGGATGAGGAGTCTTTGAGGTCAATGTTTGAAGCACATGCGAGATGCTGAAAAGTACTGTCTCTGACAGCATGTTCAGTAACTGCCGGCTTTAGTGGAATACCCAGGGCAAAGTGGCATACCAGAGACTGAAAGCGGTTGATAACACAGAGGCACACCAAACATTACAGTATGGGCCACCCTGCTTTGTTTATCTTAGCACTTACCACTTGAGCAGAAGCATATTAGCTTTCACTGGAAAGCTTAGCTGTCAGTGCTACACACGTTTACATTTCACATGCTTGCAGTGATACAATGAAAGGAGAGATGGAAGGGCCAGAGATGAAAGACTTGCAGGAGCACGGGAAAGGATCTGGGCATTTGCTGCAGGTCTGTGTCACAAAATGAGGGTTCGAATTGATCTCTGTGAATACACAAAATAATGGCCCAAACACCACTACACCACTATGGTACAGCAAATATCAAGTGAAACTTCATACTAAATGTGACCATTTTATAGATAATGCAAGAATCTGTGTGAAGGGAATGTAAATAATATCACAGTTGATCTGCAGCAGGGAACATTTTTTAATTAAAACATTGCTAAACGGATGTGATAAATCGGTAGTGATTAGAGAAAGAGCTTCTGTGAGGGAGTTTCAGTGCTCCCGACCATGTTTATGGCCTACAACTCCGCATTGTAAATTTCTGGTATCGGTTCAAATTGTGGTTTGTAAATAATTGGTCCCATGGCTCTGGTTGGTCCATGGTGTAGACACTCCTGGAGTCACGTGCGAGGAAGCATGTCCACACTTCTATTTTGCTGGTGTTCAGTAAGACAACGAGAATATACAACATCTAGTTCAGGCAATTCAGCCCATCTAGGCTCATCCTTTACCGAAAGTCGAGAGAGTATCCAGCACTGCATCAAAGCTGGATTCCCAAAGGGCCTCTGCCTCGACTACATGACCCGAAAAGCCGTTCCAAGCCTTGACAACAAAACAAACGTCCTGCTATCAGCGCAGAATTCCCCTTTAACTAACTTCCACCTATTCCCCCTTGTTCTGCTAACAGAACTCAACATGAAAAATCTTTTAAATTGTCCTTAGTTAGCCTTCTTTGTACTTTTTCCAAGAGTTTCTATATATTTCTTATAGCGTGGTGCTCAGACCTGGACACAGCACTCTATATGTGGTTTGACAAAGGCATTGTAAAAGTGCGTCCTTAGATCTCGTGGTCCTATTCGCACCATCTGGCTCTGAGAAATCCTTCGGTCTGACATTGTCAATAACTTTCAGTAGGTTTGTGCAATGGTGCAGCAAGCCAAGACCTCTTTTTTCCCCTTCCTTTGTTACCCCACAGGAGTAAAAAGATGGAGAATTTCAGATCTTGGATGTGGATGTCCTTGACTCATGTCATTCGTTTAGCTGGTACTGCCTCCTGGGGCCCTTTCATGTCCTTACCTTAAGTCCGACCTCGGTCCTGATATATATATATTTTGTAGTTATGTCTGCGCCACATCGTTACCGACTGCTTCCTACTTCAGAGATGTGCGTCGTATCTCCAGGAAGAGAGAGCTTTTGATCGTGCGACGAGAATTTAATTAGGCACCTTTTGAACCAACATCGAGAATTAAAAGTTACATTGTACTTGTCTTGAACTTTGGAGCAGTAACATACTTTATGTTAGTTATCTATACCCTAGATAATTAGGCCATTGTTTGATATATGTAAGATGAATAAATGGCAGGGGTGGTGGTCGGCCCGAGGCTGAAAGACATGCGGTTTTAGCTTGATGGGTGAGGAAAAGTACAAAAGTAGTGCTATAATACTTACTATGTATTTTATTTTATTTAATATGAAAATATGTACAATAAATTACTTTCGTCAACACACCAGTTTGTCTTGTTGAACCAATGGAAAAGACAACACGGTCATTGGGCATTTTTGTTCGTTTTGGTCCTTAGACTCTTTGTACTTTTGCACATTTTAATAAAAATTGTTTAATACACTCCAAAAAAAACTTGCACGGTTGGATCCGGTGCAAATTCTCCATCAATTGATATATTATATGTAGGTAGTGTGCGACGTGGAGAAATATATACTTATTAATGTTCATATTTTTATGATTTTATGATAGGGCATGGCAGAGTGGTCTCACTGGCGGGACACCAAAGTTCAAGGTGTTAATAACCACACACATTATACAAATGCAGATTATATTATGGCTGCTGTAGAGTTTACTGTGTGATTGTATTATTGGGAAAACAAACAAAACATACATACTGTACTTTACTGTACAAGATATCCCCCACTAGTTTCATTAGTGTGCTGACTGCCAGCCTGCCACATGCCAATGGCACAACATCACTGTTCTCATAATGTGACATATCATCCCTTCTGTTTCTTTCCTTTCTTGATTTTCTCAAGATTTGACATTCAGCCAGTTAAATAAATTCATAACCTGTGCCCAATCACCCCTTCAAATAACGAGTCAATCACAAGTTCATCATGGTTATTCATGAATAATCACTTAATGAAGCTGATGGCAAAAACATTGAATCAATGTACCAATTCTTTAGTCCTTCTAAAAACATGAATGCATAAATACAGTGGTATGAATTATATGCTGTTTTCTTGTAGAGGGTGTGGCTCCTCTTCTCAGAGTGTAGATTAAAAAAATGTGCGGTTGTACCGTCACGACTAATATTTAAAGAAAACATACGATTTCATACTTCTGAATTGCTCATATCCGATATTACATTTCACTGGAAATGTCCTGAAGCCTCTCCCTGAATAAACAAAATGGTATTGAGTCGAGATGCTAAGTGGATTGAGTGCAATAATTATTATGTTCCCAAAAGCCACTTCAAATTTTGATTTGTGTCCAAAAGAGGGATTTTTGGCCTATTTTGGCAGTCAAAAATATCCTCAGTGGTTCGGCAGGTGTGCCTTTTCCACAGCAAGTGAGGGCAACTTCAGCACAAGCACAAACAGCACTACAAAACAGATGAACTAAATCATAAACAAAATCACTGCCTTTTTGATGGAAAGCAATCTGAAAAGATTCAATCAAAGCAACTTTCATCTAATGAAAAAAGATAGTGCCAGATCTGGTTTAGCGTATGCACTTAAAAAGGCTTATATAATCCATAACGCAAATGCATATATAATATTGATTAATAATCTGATGATAGTGTGCATAAATCCCCCTGTAGTTCCTATCGTTTTCTGGCTGATGAATAGAATCATCACAGAGTAAAGCAACTTGAAATGCAAATGGAAAGCACAATCAAAAGCAGTGTGATTGTGCTGAATTGCATGCACATATGGGGCTGTATGGGGCTGTATGTTGATTTAAATGTTGACCAATTAAGACTGTATTCAAGTTCCAAGGTGACAATGTCATTCCTTGATAATGAATGTCAGTGTGCACATGTATTGTCAGTGTGTACAGCAGCTACCTATATTGATAAACCAAAGGACATACAACAATACACACAATGGGCACATGTCACAGTGAGGTGTGGGCACACGGAAGCCAGTGAAACCAACCCTTGGAATATAACCTTATCCCTGGTGCCTTTAAACACAGGTGCAAGATTTGCGCAAACCCAGTCCCCAATGCAAGCCATAAACTGGCTTTGGCAGGAGGCACTGGAGTGTTTTTCTCACGATGCAGCAGGGGGAGTTAGCAGTGAAGCAGACAAATGTGCCGTGTATCCACGATGATGTAATTTGGTGCAACACAGTCAAAATATATCAGCAGGTATGTCGTCTTCCTGGGTGCTTGGATGCAGCGCTGATTGTTCTAAAGGAAAACTCTCGTAGGCATGTCAAGGGAGGCACACTAATGGCCCAAAGCACACATTAGTCATTGAGAGCGGCCGCGAGTGTGGCGGTCTTTGGGTGATGTGTGTCTTTCTAATGTGTAAGTAGAGGTGGCATAATGCAGTGTTTCCGCTGACGGAATGATCATATGCAGTCTATGGAAAGGATGGATGTTCCCTTCTGCTGCATTTTTACACAGAGATTTCATGCTTTTAAGCAGAGGTTTCCTGTCACACGCCAAACATGCCAAATACTGTTTGTGAAGAAAAATACGTGTACACTTGGATTTAATTGTTCAGTGAAAGTTGATTGAAATTTTGATTGAATTGCGTTTTTGCAACATCACAAGAGATTGCATTTGACGTTTAGCAAAGGCTGCAAATTGGACTGAATTGCAAAATGCAAAATTTATTTAAATCAATTGATTGTCCGGATAATTGTTTTGAAAGAGAGAACCCCAATTGAACTTAATTACCACAGATGGCCTTCCCTATGAGTCTCCGCAGGTCCATCAAAAGCAATCCATGCAAGGGGAAGAGCAATCATCTTAAGGCTGCTGGTTAGAGATGAACGTTCAGATTACACCCAGTGACTCATTTCAGTACAAACCAAGCATGGCATCGATTGACCTTATAGATCGCACGTGCACGTACACGCTCACATCCAGACAGGCAGAAGACGAGTCAGGTAATGCGCAAAAAAGGTCTGCTGTTTGGTCTCTGCAATGTCAGCTACATTGTCTTCTGGTAAGTAAGAAAAAAAAACAGTTTATTATAAAACTACAAAGATTGAACCCTTTGTAAAACAAATCACGGCCTTGCTGAGCTGTCCGCTGGTGCACGCTGCCGAGGCGTCTCGCGGCTTCCTTAGAAATCATTTGCTATGCATGGGGGGACGCGACAGAAGAGGGGCCGCTTCCAGCTACTTCCGAAACCCGGTTCCTGCCAGGACGAATTGAAAAACACAGGCACGGATGAAACAGGCCTCCAGATAGTTGGCTTATCTTATGCATGGGTTTTGTGTGTGTGTGTGTGTGTGTGTATGTGTGTGTTAGTATGTGTGAGTGTATGTGTTAGTATGTTTGAGTGTGTGTGTGTGTGTGTGTGTGTGTGTGTGTGTGTGTGTGTGTGTGCGTGTTTGAGAACCTGGGCACGGCAGCACAGTACTTTTCAAGTAATCTGATTCGCATCACAGAGAATCGGCTTAAAAGCATCTAATCAGGCAGCGTGATCTATTGTTCACTCTCTGTTTCCCCTTTTCCCCTCGCATGACTGAGAGTAGAGGTAATGTTTGTCCAGTCGCGAGCCAGAGAGACATGGCAGAGCCTCTGCCACCTTCTCGAGAGTGAGAAAAGCCCCATGACCTGCAGTAGAGAAACTGTCCGGCGTGCCCACAATTGAGTCGATTTAGACTTTTCCCCTCTGTCCAGCTCTGCGCTATTGTTGCTTGTTATTGTATTGTTGCTTTTCCTTTTATTAAACTACGGAGGTGGATGGGGGCAGTCGTCACTGTCTAAAGTTTAAGAAACCCACGTGTCGGCAGAGTTTGCAGGAGCACTTGACGATAATAAGGCCAGAGGACAAAAAAAAAGAACCGTATAAGTATTTTGGGGGAAATGTGTGTGTGTGTGTGTGTGTGTGTGTGTGTGTACCTGTTAACCCCAGCTTTCACTCAGGGCAGGTGTTGAGATGAGGCATAACGTTTTCCAGGCTCCAGGCACCGTCGAAGCCGGCGGAGAGTCCCGAGCACATTTGTAATTGCTTCCTGTGGGAGCCGCGACGACGGCGCACACACCGCTACGGTCACGTGTAAGGCGCTTTCATAAACATCATTACCGGACGAACCCTTCGTGTCTACTGATGCAATAGGCTGCAAAAGTTAGCGTGGATTGATGTATCATCCTTAACGTCTGCGAGACTAATGCTTATTGTTTATTTATTTCCTGCGATAAGGTAAGACAGAATTAAAGTCGCAACGGACTGGATTAGTCACTGATATTGTTAAGGGGTTTAGACTGTTAATCTAGCCCTGCTCTCATTCACAAAGGGCAAAGCCGGCAGGTGGTCACAAGGAGAGGCAACATGGTACACAGGCACTCAGTGCTGATGTATTATTGTTACATAATCGGAAGCATTCCAATAAAGATTACAGTAGGTATAAAAGTAAATGTGGCAGATGCAAATCAATGCCACGGCACCAATAAAGTGGTCCTTCCTAGTCTGTTCTTCTAAAATGAGTAAAGCTAAGATCCTGTGTCGTCGCACACTTACCATACATTTTCTGCAACCTGATTTAAGCTCTGAGCACGGATGTGAAATCATGATTTGCACTTTAAAAGCGCAATGACGTGAAAACAAGCCATGCGGACAAATTGAAGTGCCTGTGAATTTTGCCATATTCGGTGATACATCGCTTTGAAGCGATCATCGGCATCGCCACCGAGTGCCTTTGAACACATGGCCACTGCAGCTGCTGACGTTTTTGTTTTTTTGGAGGAAGCAAATGCGGTATGTAATTACAAACACGTCTGTTTGGTACGAACATAATTGGCTCTTTTGCCTTTTGTGGATGATTGAGTTACTGGTATTTGAAATAAAAGTGCTGTTTCACAAATGATGAATTTACAGCTACTACTGTGCAGAGCAATAGGTGACAACAGCTGACCAGGACTACGATGCCATGTTTTTTTGGGGGAGGGGTTGGTTTATTTTCCTTAGACTTGTAAATGCCTCTTTATGGAGCGATTTATTTTCCTTGCCTATGTGAGTGCTATTGGAAGAGGAGTTAATTCACATCATTCAACACAATTCTCTTTTATATTGACAGTTCTTTTTTTTGTACGAATGTGTAAATATTATATTTATACATTCTCAACAATGTTCATATTCAAAACAAACATAATTACTTTTCACTCTCAGAATAAGATATGTCATTGTGTTCTAAATTGATGATAAAGTTGTGTGCAAGAAAACATTATCATCACCATTCTCACATGTAACAAGGCAATGGATTGATTTGCATATATTGATGAGGCATTAGGTTCCAGGTTCCACTACCATTGAAGGAGGGTGCTTTGTGTAGAACCATACACACAACTCATTGCATGCTTCAACTCAAACTTGAAGTTTAAATTTCAACTTCAATCCCCCCTAACAATTCGGTAACCAGTCTTGTCTGGAGAAGGCACAATATAACTTTGAATTGTTGGGGCACATTTGGTATGAGCTTCAGTGGTGATGTCAGCATGTAACTCTGAGGGAAAGACCTCATCAACTAAGGGCAACTGCGGTCAGAAGTGCATACTCCTGGGTCATGATGCTCATGCATTAGTTTTAGGTGCAAGGCCAAACAGGTGAGCAACTCAATTGACTGCAAATGTCAATCTAGGGTGTGAGCAGGCAGTTTAATCACGAATGATCTATTGAGAACTCTACAGAGAAGGATATCATAGTCGTATCATATGGGTGGTATTCAGGGATGCAAACTGGATATCTACGTGATTCGTGTAGATCCGATGAGAACATATTTTTGGGAGGGGGGGTCATGAAAGAATGTCATAAACTAATGCACAGCTGGGCCAAGACTAGCCGAAAGCCCTGGGGAAAAATAAATGGATAAACATCAACAGAAAGCAATGCACTTGATTCAAATTGGCTTGATCCATCGTCTTCTATCATCAATGACAGAGAGAAAAATCCTCTGAAGGCAAGGTGTGCGCACTGTGCACTGTTTTCTGAGCATTGAGAGAAGTATCAAGCTAAGATAAGGGTCTCTATCTAATGTTAATGTCAAGGGCGTGAGAATGCAGGGAGCAAGAATGGCGAGTCGCCCAATGGGGAACAACGGCACACCTGGAGCTGTGGGACGAAGAATGAGACGCACTGGCGCATAATTGCCATTAAGGGGACGTACAAAGGGTGCAGACAGAGAGCTGGGAGTAGGGACAGCTGCCTTACTCCAAGCGGGGAATGTTATGCCAATTGTTTGTGTTCACTGTGTTGGGATACATGAGAGCACAACATTATTTTAATATAGTGCAAGTTTGTGTGTGTGTGTGTGTGATGGCGAAGGCTTTCCTAGGACTGGGGCTGAAGAAATGGAGCTGGGAAACCTGGGAGAAGAAAAGGGACAGAGAAATCGGTCGGCGTGGGGAACCAGGAGCTATTCCCGGAGTAGTAGGAAATGTGACTTCAGTGATGGGATTTTGGCCGTGCATGTGTTCAGGAAGTGCAGGGACCCCCACCCTGAAGAACATGTTTTTCCTCTGCTTAAATCCTTGATTAGTCCGGAGCCAGCCACATCGAAGGGGAGCCTCAGCGGGACAGAGTGAATAAACAGTGAAAGCCATTCCGAGCGATCACCGTCCTTCGTTAATCATTCATTCATTAATTCAGAAATGTCTTCATAAGCTCCGTGGCAAGTAGCTCTGAGGTGTTTATGCATGTCATGTCTTGCTTTATCATTGCAAAACATCTCAAAGTGTCACCCAAGGCTCTGGTGGAACTGGTCATTGATCTATACCATACATCCGGACAAGATCATGAAAAAAACACAGAATAGCCAGCAAAACTACGGTTCACCCCAAGGACAAGATAGAACAGGACAAAAAAATGCCATGTTGATGTAAAAAAAACATACATAGGAGAGACAGGAAGGACATTCAACATTAGAAAGAAAGAACATCAAAAGTTTCAGGGAAAAAGCAACAAGAAAACCTAAAATCAGCAAATCAGACCAAAAAGAAACAATCACATCATGTTTGAACATTGCAAATTAGAATGGGTAACTGGAAAACCAATTCTCTATTAGGTTGATTCCATGTCGGTAATTGTAAATGTGTTTATTATGTATTTCAGTTACTAAAGTACTTTTCTGAACCAGGTGACCACAACAAGGTATATGCAGAAAAAGTCATCTCTCCAAAGTAAGACCCCGCAGTCTTTGTCTGCCCTGTGCCCAATGGCGAGGGGCCACTCACGGGTTGTGAAAGGTGCACTCTCTGTCTTCCACGGCCCTGTGGTGGAATCGCCATAAAACCTGATGGGAGATATCATCAACCCCAAAAGCATCAACATGAACACTGAAACCTTCAACGCCATTCAGACTGCAAAACAAACCCCAGCACTCCAGGAGGAAGAGTGCTATTGAGATGTTCAAGTGGGATGCTTACTAAGTTTGGGGAAGGTGGACCGCAGACTTCTTCAGAACATCAGATCTGCCGGAACAACAGACAAGGCCTGCTGTCTGCACGTGCTGATGGAACAGACGAAAAGGCGCATGGGGTATAGCTGCCAGTCATCTGCAAGTGCCCAGGAGAACCAGAGAGCTGTGGCAGAGGAAGAGAAGCTGAGACATGCTGCAAAACAGAAAGCGGGCACTTGATATCTTTCTGTAGGCTAAAAGGCAGAAGAAGTAGGGACTCCAGCTTTATCTCCCAGCCCTTTCCTCCAACCTCAGCCCTACGTTCTTTCTAGCCACTAATCCTGCTTTGTGAGACAGGCCCCTGTAGTGATTCCCTGTCAAATTGTGTTTGTTGTTATATGTAAATTACATTGCAGCCCTTTTTAAATTGTCACAAAACTGATGGAATATTCCGTTCGTACTGTCAGTTGGATATTAAATGAAGAACCTCTCTATGTTAGTGTATAGCAAAATGTTTCCTGTTTCCTGAACCTGGGATACGTTTTTCACGTATAGCTAGTTTGTACAGGCAATATGGGTGGGTCAGGGCTGTATAAGGATCACTCTGTAGGCTAGAGAGGATACCCCTGCAGATGTCCATGTCATGCTTTTTGTGTTCAAGTGTTTCCTTTATTTTGGCAGTGTACCTGTATGTTTAGCACTTTATTAAACCTCAATTTTTGAAAAATTTCTGATTCCGCTTCAAACTGTTTTACCCCACACTCAGTAATGATGTATGTCACCTCATAAATGTGCTGCATTCTGACATCCTTATGACAGCACATGTTTTATTAGGATGTAATAGACTAGAAAATTTTTTCCATTTCCTCTCAAAAAGTGAACCAGAATGCTGTATGTTGAAATGTAAAAAAATGGATTACTGGAGGGTTAATTTTCCCAAAAATTTTATTTTTATACATATATGTATATTCACATCTTGGTCACTTGCCTACTTATAAAACACCATATATGGGGTGTGAATCTGCAAATATAGGTGTGATCATGGTAATTGCCTGATGTATTATGTACCTGTAGCCATGAGTGCTAAAAAGAAATGATGTAAATTGTGGCATCCCAAGGGACAGTGTAAGGAAATGGCTGCCTACCTCTTTCATTCTTGGGTGCCACCTGAGCTGAAAAGGATTACAATTTCCAGCAGCCTGCAGTCTTACACCTGACTACCAGCTGAAGTCCGTAAGCAATGATGATTGCGGGCAGCTGATGTCAATTTGGAGATGTATAAAGGACTGTTTGTTGTCACATTAGGGGGTGGGGGTTAGTAGTGGGTGAGTGGGTGAGTGGGTGAGTGGGTGAGTGGGTGAGTGGGTGAGTGGGTGAGTGGGTGAGTGAGTGAGTGAGTGGGTGAGTGAGTGGGTGGGTGGGTGAGTGAGTGGGTGGGTGGGTGGGTGAGAGAAGGAATTATTTTGGATTACTGTTTGGATTTGAATTGGATTGTTTTGAGAAACTATTTTTGCATCGACATTGGATTTTTGAGGAACTGTATTGGGTAACGACTTGGATTACGGACAAAGACAACAAGAAACGGATCGCCGGCTGTATGTGTTTTGAATTCCCTGAGTACCCATCCTTTGTGTTTTTTGTCAATATTCATATCATAAAATCCTTGTTTTGTTTTGAATACTGCCTCCTCCAGATTATTCAACAGTTTACGCCCTCTGAAAAGGTCCTTGAGAACAGTTGGCATGAGCAACTCAACTGTGGCCTTTGACAGGAAAATGCTTTTGTGCTTTTGATTATGCAGTGATCTTTTTCAAAGAGAAGGACACCAGGAGGCTAATTGTGCAAAAACAAATTCCTTTCTTTGATTCGTTTGGAGAGTGACACACAGCATAAAGATGTAATTTGGTGTACGTGTGCCGTTTTGTCAGTTAGAGAATCAAACTTACGCCCGTCTCTCTAAACAGAGCCGGAATGTCTGTCATTGATCGAACTTTGGAGTCCACATTCTCCAGTATCGGCACGCTTCCCCTGTGTCTGAACCACTGCTTCCTTGCCCGGCAGCAGGTGGGTGATGCTATTGTCTGATCAAACACAGCTCCACGGCTAGGTCCCACTCTTCGGGGAGCGGCGCTCAAGCTTCCCCGAGAGCCTTTGCTTACACTTCACTTAACATTTCTCTCACCTGGAGGAATTTGTGAAGAGTCAAGATAAAGGTGGCCTCTGAGGGCAGATTGAATGCTTTTAGCTCTCCGTCAGGACCGACGAGCTTGTGAATCTTTTCATCACATGTCAGAGCTGACATTTTTGAAAAGCAACCCCTTTGTGTCACCCTGGATAAAAACATCTGCTGCCATACAATATGGCATGATGTAATGCAGGGGATATTTTTACTTGTGTGTGCCTTATTTTAGAACTTATTTTAATTTCCTAAAGAACATTTTATGATGAGGATGATGAAGATGACAGTGATTGTGTGTGTGTATTATTATGAGGTGAAGCATCAAGCGTGTAAAAGTTTTTTTTAACCTTTTCTTCTATCATTATCTCCCTCTCAGATTGATAAATATTCACCAAACCTGACAGACAGGAACAGGCCAAGCACTCAATCCCACAGTATGGGGCTTATGATACGTATGGTGGCACTAGAGCTATCAACCAAAAATCTGACTTCCCCCAAAAAAAATCGGTTTGTTTGAACATTGAATGTTCTGAAAATTGTTTGAAAAAAATGTGTATTAGTAAATCAACTTTCATATGCATATATTAGTTAGTATATCTGAAAACAGCATTTTTTGCAGAAACCACTGATCCAATTCAACAAACCATGAAAACATTTTCTCTACCCTCTCAGATATCAGGTATATTACATTCATATTTAACGTTATTATTATTATTATTATTATTATTATTATTATTATCCATCACAAGTGAACAGCTATGTTCGAAAAAAAAATAATAAAAGACATGGGGCCTGTCTCATGAAGGAAGTTCAACATAGTCAGGGTATCTGTGCGTTAGCTGGCTACACAAAGCCTAACAAAGGCAATTCCGGCTAACCTGTCTCACGACAGTGGTCATCAACTTGTTCTGTCAACCCTGGGTTTTCCGATCAAGCTATGAGCGCGTGCACAAAAAAGTGGCGGCGTTTGTAACACAGCCAATTGCATGCAACATGAACAGATCCAGAGCGTTGTTTCATGAAGCAGGATTGGTGAGTTAGCGAGCTAATTTTGGGCCTAATGCTGGGTTTCCAGTTTCATGACTGTGGCTCATCCAGGGCTGCGGGTGATCGTAACATGAGTGCAATCTATTGCACCAATCACTCGGGAATCATGTGAGGAATTTACACCGCACTTAATAACAGTATATTTTATTAATTATCGGTAACTATATACATATAACTATATAAACTGTATGTTTGCTCAGGTTCTCCGTATCACCAATGGAATATGTATATGTACCGGTGGCTAGAAAACGTAGGGCAATACATACACTTGCTAGAAAACGTAGGGCAATACATACATACTGCTGTACAGTGATTGCATGGATTCGATGAATGGCATTTGTGACATGCGGCTCTAGAAGCTTGCAAAGATACAATATTCCCTTCACCGAGAATCTGTATCTCTGATATAAAAATAATGAATACGCAATTCTCTAGGATTGGTGAGGCATTTTTCAGAGAGAACTGATTGGTGAGGGGATTATTATAGGATTTGATCCGTTAGCCTGAACTTAACCTACTCCGGAGCAGGTTAGGCTCGTAGCATAAGTTACCATGGTGATGCAACCCGGTTAAAAGTGAGCCACAGTCATGAGACCAAAAACCCAGGGTTAAACCCAAAGTTAGCTCGCTAACCCACTAATCCTGCTTTGTGAGACAGGCCCCTGTAGTGATTCCCTGTCAAATTGTGTTTGTTGTTATACTGTAAATTACACTGCAGCCCTACCATACGTCTTTAAATTGTCACCTCAAAACTGATGGAATATTCAGGAAGGTTCGTAGTATAATTCTGTCAGTTGGATATTAAATGCATCTTCAGTTTATCCATGGTTTATCCTGGAAATAAAAATAGCTTGTCTCACTTGATTAACATTTAAAGGACACCCCATGATCTGCAGCAGACTGAGGTGCGTGACACTCCACAACGGCAGAGGACCAGAACTATCTTTCCCTCGGCTCCACTTTTAATTAATCATTTGTTGAGGGTTGAAAGGAATAGGAAATTTGCATCTGCTGAGAATGTAAAAGTTCAGGTTACCAGCACTCCTGGTGGTGGGCACACAGCACACACACACACACACATGCATATGTAGACATAGAAATGCATTGCTATCAATCAATAAATAAATGATTCTTGTTTGAATAAGCACACTATGTTTGAACTTTCCAGCACACACTTCTTTGCAAAGTGGAACAGCTGTGAAGAAAAAGAAAAAAAGGTGGCACAGCTGTGCATGTGGGATCTCTTCAGGCAACATCTGCTCACCGCAGGGCAGGTCAGTCTGCTTGTACATCAAATTGAAAGCCATATATTTTGGGGGGCTAGAAGTTTGAAAAAAAGAAAAGAAAAATGAAAGATACATAATAATTCATCTTTCTGTGATCTTTGAGAGTTTGATACAGCAAATGTTCTTGCTTTCACTACTACCTCCAACAAGCAGGCATGTGCAACTCTACTCAACAGGAAATCACTTTTGTGCTTGTGATTATGCAGTGATCTCTTCCAAAGAGAAGGGCCCCCGGAAGGTTAATTATACCAAAATTGTTTCTCCCTTTCTTTGCTTCATTTGGAGAGTGACACATAATATAAATACAAGTTGGTTATTTGGTGCATGTGTGGCATTTTGATCAAGTTAGGGAACCAAACTCACCCATTTCTCCAAACACAGCCAAAATGATGACTTCCCTGGAGATGGAAAGATGAATCTGTTTTTTGATTGAGTGTGACTTTTCCATTTAGTGCACATTATATGCCTGAACTATTTTTATCAGTGCAGGCACAGATATATCCGTTGGCCCAGCAATGTTGGTATTCTCTTGCCAGACTAGACCATAGGTACTAAACTCTTTGCCTGAGGGCTGCGGTCGCTGTGGGTATTTGCTCCAGCTGAGCACTGACCACACCTGGTGATAAGTATTAATTATTTGGTCATTTCCTTGTCGCTTTTTCTCTTTTTACCCTCCACTGTTTCTCAGGTGATATCCCCCAGTGTCACTGGCAACGCCTGGGTATTTCCTCCTCGATGCATCACCTTAACCTCTCCAAATCTGTCATCTCCTTTCCTCCAGTGTGCTCATCCTCGATATCTCCTCCACTCTTGCGTCTGTCATTTTCTTCCCTTCTGCTGAAAACCTGAGAGGGGGGGATTCACTCCCCGTCAATCTCCCAACTCGCATCTTATCTGACTCATGCCGCTTCATCTTTCATGTCTTCTGTTAAATTTAGCTCTATATCAAGAAATAGTTGTAACCAGTACCGAGTTCTGTTCAAGGTTGTTTGTCATGTCCCACATGGAACATTGTGATAATCTCTTTGCTGTCCTTCCTTATGTTCCACGTCCCCTAAAGCTAATACAGAAATCTGCTGCTTGACCTACTGTACCTCTCATGATTGACCCTCTTTTGTTACTTGGATTGGTCTCAAACTCCTTGTTTTTCCACATGCCTGATTTGGCCTTGACTCTCCCCTTCTTTCCCTTGACATCATGCGTGCTGGTACATCACTGCTAGAATGACACTTCCATCTCCACTTTGTTCCATTCCATTCCAGATTATTTTTCCTTCCTTGCCAGTGGTGGAATGAGCCAGCATTATCAGCATTCAGCCTCTGTGGGGAAAAAAATAACTCTAAATATTACATAAGTATTCACCCCCCTTGACTTAATACT
Source organism: Aldrovandia affinis (assembly GCA_029706075.1). Taxonomy (NCBI): domain Eukaryota; kingdom Metazoa; phylum Chordata; class Actinopteri; order Notacanthiformes; family Halosauridae; genus Aldrovandia; species Aldrovandia affinis. Next base: position 1,140,258 of record JAINUG010000163.1, on the reverse strand, counting down.
TGGTAGAAGCATCTTTAGCTGTAGTTACAGCTGTGAGTCTATTTGAGTAGGCACCTACCAGCTTTGCACATCTGGACATTGCTATATTTGCCCATTCTTCTTGCTTCATTGCTCAAGCTCCATCAGGTTTGATGGGGACCGGTAGTGGACAGCAGTTTTCAAATCTTTCCACAGATTCTCAATGGGATTGAGGTCCAGGCTTTGACTGGGCCACTCCAGGACATAGATTATTTTGGTTTTTAAACCACTCCAATATGGCTTTTGCTGTATGCTTTGGTTTATTCTCCTGCTGGAATATAAATGTTCTCCCATGTCCCAGATCTCTTGCAGACTACATTAGGCTTTCTTCAAAGATTTTTCTACATCTTGCACCATCCATTTTGCCCTCTATTTTGTCAAGTTATCCAGTCCCTGAAGCAGAGAAGCATCCCCATAGCATTAGGCTCCCGCCAACATGTTTCATGGTAGGGACAGTGTTCTTGGGATGATGTGCAGTATTAGGCTTGCGCCAATCATAGCGCCTAACATTGAGGCCAAAAAGTTCAATCTTGATCTCATCAGACCATAGAATCTTCAGTAAGAAATCCCAATTAAATCCACTTTGATTCCATGAAGTAAGAAAATAAAATATGAAAAATGCCAAAGGGGGTGAATACTTCTATATAATCTATTGCATTTCTGTTGCCCAGATAAGGATGTCTGCTAAATGAGATTACAGTAACCAATCACATTGTTCGTATCCTCCGATGAGGCACAACGGCAAACCTACCGAACCCACCATCCACAGCCTGCCAAAACAAGGCCATAACGATCCTCGGATGAAATAGCTTAAATAGAACAAATCATAAAAAGGCATACATACCACTTTGCACATTGAGCAGCGAGAGAGAGCACCGCACCGACTAACAAATGGAAGACATCAAATTGAGTCTCCCGCACTTCACCGGGGCGCCGCGATAAAAGCGGAGAGCTCCCTGTAGCCGCTGGGAGGAGCAGGGCAAATAATAAATTGATGCAAACTGCTCTTAGCAATCTGTTTCTTGGGAGGTGCCAGAGATGCTCTCTCCCTTTCTGCTTATGTAACATGTGTTTCAGTGCTGCTCCTTTTTTTTTTACACCCATCACTTCTGCCCATTTCCTTCACACAAAATTCAAGGTTGTTTGTGTCCCTCTTGTTTTCCTCAATGGCATCGCCAGCTCACCGCCAAGTTTTACTTTGTAATTGTGTCACTTGGTACAGAACATTGACAGGTAGTTGTTTGGCAGCAGGGTTAATAAAAAAAAGTGTCAATTACAACAGCAATCTACACAGAACTCTCCCTTAAGCAAGCGAAAGCAAGTTTCTCCATGATGAAGATGTTTTGTTGTGATTTTCTTTTGAAGTGTTTATCATTTCTAAGAGTGAGCCTGGATTAAGTCTCGCATCTGTCGGCTTTGTCCGTAACTTTGATTGTCTTCACGCTCACTTGAATGGCTTCGCGTAACTACACTCACTTCAGTTCTACTTCTGTGTGGTCTGGGTGCAATGGCACTTTTCTTTTTTCTTTTGCCGTGTGAAGAGAAAAAGGAAACAGACACACACTCTTTCAACTAACCTCCACACTTGTTGAAATTACCACCTCCAGAGGTTGAGTGGGACTTTCACACGGTCTATGGAGAAACTCTGGATAGTGAAATACTTGCAAAGCTAATTTAGCATGAGGCAATTAATGCATGTTAGCTAATATGGCCAAATTTTAGCGCATGAGATTGAGAGGTGGATGAACTGGTCATTCTGCAGGGGTACTAATGGTTTCCTACTCTCAGTTCACTCAAGCAGAGTCAATCATATAGCGACATGGTAGCAGTATACAGGACACCTTTCACTGTAATGCAATGTGACTTTTTATCCTTTTAGAATTAAACAGATTTACTTAACATAACTTTCTCTTTGTACAATGTGTATCACTACCTGCATACATATGGATACTTGTCACATCATTATTTACTCATATGTCAAAAAGGATATGTGTGTGAATAGACAAAATCTTGTACATGGCTCAGGGATATGTTTAAAGACAGATGTTTCAGAAACTCAAAGCTACAACTGGTATAGTATCCAGACATAGGGCATAAACTGAGCCTGTAAGCAACAAATGTAAACAAGTTGTGACAATAAAAGTCACTTAATAGGGTGTTGGGCCTCCACGTGTGGCCAGTACAGGCTATGTGCACCATGGCAGAGAGTATACCAATGTCTAAAATTCTGCAGGAGGAATAAAACACCACTCTCCAATGAGAAAGTCAATCAATTTGTGCTTTCTTGATGGAGGTGGAAAGCACTGTCTCATACGTACTAATACGTATTCTGCATTCCATAAATGCTTGACTGGCTTCAGATCTGGTGACTGAGAAGGCCATAGCATATGGATAGTGTCAGTGTCATGCTCCTCCAAGCCATTGGGTGACTACTCATGTTCTGTAGATTGTTCTGGAAAATTGTCATCTAAGGCACCCCACTCTGCAGGAAAATAAATGTTTTAACTTGGGATTTAGATGATCACTTAGTACCGTTGATTAATGATTGACATTAATCTTGCCTTTTAAAGGCGTGAGTGCACCCAATCCATGACCGGAAAATGCATCCTACACCATTACAGAACCATCAGAACCCTTTGCTGCTTTTTCCATTTTTTTGTTAACCTGTACATTCATATCAGATATCATCATGTGCATGCTATTAGGTATATAAGATGAAGTAACTCACAAATAAGTAATTAACTTAAATTGATTATTAGGTTAAGGACAAGGTGTATTGCAGTTAGATTGAATATACAGCCATTTTTTTGTGGAATAGGTGTAACTCAGTTAACCGTGAAAATAAGTTGTGTTTGTTCTTTGTTTGATTTTGATGAGACACCCGAATCCCTCCCTTTGATTGTGGCTCAGCACACAGTGTGAGTCAGATAGGCATGAACTGACACTTCACTATAAAGCAAAGAGACTCATAATTAGTGCAGTTTTTGTAGAGGGGGGTGGGTTTGGGCACTGTGGCGCCTTGAAACCAGAATAAGGATTTGGATCCTAACTCCAGTCAGGTTATAATAAGCCACACGGACATTGATGGATGGTAGCCATAGATGGATAGACATAGCAATTGTTCTTACGATAATGGTTTTTCCTGAGGTGTATTAATCATGGAGTTTGGCGTCCGGCTTGCATTAATAATGGCCGTATGCAAAAACGTTATGCACAGTTTGTGAAACGCATGTTGCTTTCATAACATGGTGACCCTTTGGTGGAGCGGGGGTGGGGGAGATCACAGGGTCAGGTCTTGTCCAGCTGTCGTGAGTGGGGTGTCCCATGATTACTGTCCTTTGTCAGTGTGGTCAGGGGTGTGAATAGCGGCTAAAATCACTCTGAGGAGATTTCCTCCTCATTTCTCACCTGGCACTGATCAAAAGAACCTGAAGAAGATGTGTGAAGCCTGTTTTTATCTCCTTCTTCCTCTTTTTTTTTTTTTTTTTTTAGCTGTTTTGAGTTTCAGGGTTTGAAAAAAAGCGGAATTTTACATGAACCCTTAACGCTGAGAGACTACTTGTGTATTGAAACAATCAGTTGAAGAGTTTCCTGAAACTCAAGAACAGAGCGATGCTGCTCCCTTTCTTCCGCTCACCCTCCATATGACCTTATCGTCTGAAATGTAGGTCTGGGCTTCCATCGAGAGTACACGGCAGCGATGGTCTCCTGGCTTTATATTGGCACCATTCATGTTCCTGCTGGTTAGCCAATAGGCTCGGCCCTTCTGTGCCATCTCCCCGGGCGCCATCGCCGATCAGATGAACCAGAGTGTCAGACAGTCCTGCTGTCGTCCCACATCCCCATGTCACCTCCGCAATCAGTCGAACAGTTTCTTTTTTTGACAGAAAAAAATTTGGTATGTCCCTGCGTGAATATCTTGACTCACGCTCGCACTGCCGAAATCAGGCCACTGTCAAAGGTTACCCACACAAGAGAGACTAATGGCTAATTAAAACGTGTTTACGTCCAGACATTGACTCGCTTTGACATTGGGGGTTGGGGGGGCGGAGGGGGGTGGGATAAAAAAACATCACTTTGATAGCTTTGAACCCTGTGAATTGTAACTCGGAAGAAATATGATCTTGCTTTTGTGAACAGATGGAACCCAGTTCGATGATGTATGTTGTAATCTATTCAGATTACCGCATGTCCCGAACAGAGAAATATGTCAATATGAAGTCGCAGGAACAACTTGAATGCAAAGCACAAATCATTGAGTATAATGATAAAAACATGGGTGGAAAGCTGCCTCACTGATGAGCTGGGATGAGATGAGGTGAGGTGATTATGACTTTATTATGTGTATTACTGTTGTTATTATAATTATGGAGAATTTTCATCATATTTATTTTCAGACTCTTCAGTACCAGTTTGACTCCTCATCTTTATTCTTTCCAGGGGCACAATCGTTCACTGCCAGAGATATTATAGGACATCAGTAGTTAATGCATCAACATCATTACCACCAGTATCCCCAAATATTTGTTGTCGATAGCGTGCAGATTTGCCTTTAATCTTTAATACATACATGCAAGCATAGTAAGCATACATTGTCCTTTCACCCTTAGTGCCCCTCATTTTGCAATGCGTGCCTATAACTTTTGTGTTGCTGTGCGTGCATGTTTTTTCTGACACTTCCACACGGCTTTAGATACATGAACAGATGTTTCAATGGCAGGCAGTCTGGGTCTTATCAGGAACGGTTGCCTGCCCGCCGCCTCACGCTTAAGTGTTTGTTTATGTTTGAGCCTCGCAATCTTGAGAAAGAGCAGACACGGTAGCTTTATGATGTGGCCTGGCTCGACTTTCCAGTGTGTTAGTGGTATGCATGGTTTAGATGCATGGTTCAGCTTGGGCTAATAGGTGGAATAGCCCATAGCAGTGACTGTCACATTGGCAATAGAGCTTGAAGAAAGGAAAACATGTTGGCCCTGCACATTATGAGCTTGTTATGGGCTGCTAGGAAAGTTGAAAGTGCTTGCGCCTCCATGAATGTGAAAGGTATGTGCCACTCAATGAAAAACCACTTAGACTCTATTTCCTCCAAAACATTTGACCGTGTCAACCAACCATAGGCCAATTCTGTCGGCTTAGTCAAAGCCCATACCCTGCATTCTGTGTTTGGAGCCGGCAGTGATCACGTTTCATTTGAAGCGATAAGCATAAGGCTCCGATTTCTAAAAGCAGTGACAACCATTATCTCAAGATGACAGCCCCAAAATTAGTCTTTCTAGGCCATTAACTGTGTTATTTTATTTTTTATACTTTTTTGTTTTTTTGGTGGGGGGTTTAACAAGAGGCAACCCGATATGGGAACAAACGACATTGTACGACATTGACGGATACGTAGCTTTTACATGCATGGTGATAGACTCGCAAGCACTTGTCAATGTATCCTTCACTCAAGTGCCAAAAACCTCATGCTTGTAGTGTGCTCTTGTAGTCCTAGAAAAGCCTGTTCCCAAATGCTGTAACATATGGCAGGCCGAGTCTTAAAGAGCAAGACGTTGTTGTCTGAGCCAGGTCCTAATTACCAGCTCATTAGCGCTCAGGTGCCACTTCCACCTGACTGAAGCAATGCCCAAATGGCACTCTTATCAGTTTTGGCTAAATGTAATTACACTGACCACAGCCACAGGGATTTTGATCTGTATTTGAAAATGTCAGAGTGCCTCAACACCGCTGAAGGAAATAAGTCAGTTTACAAGGATTTTGAAAACAGCAGTTCTCATGACTCTATTCATATATCAAAATTGGTTTATTTTTTTATTAAGTACAATTGTATTTTATCCCTGAGGCAAAATGAGGACTGTGGTAGCACTTGGCCTTAACAAAGAGTAAATACCAAACCATACTCTGCCCCCACTATAAAGTAAATACATGAAACCCAGCACACACACACTCATACAAGTGATTCAACCTCAAGTGATTGGTACAGGCCTTAAATTCAAAATGTAAAACTGAAAACCATGGTAATTTAAAAAGGCCTGTGTCTAATTTACAAATGCTTAATGACAAGTGATCAAGTGAATTGCCCTATATGGGTATGTGTTAACATGGAGATTTTGTTATATTAATAGGGGGGACCAGAGGATAGTTATAATTTCAGCTTTTTAAAAATGTGTTAAAAGTTAAATGTTTTTTTCTTTTCTCTCTCTCTCTCTCTCTCTCTCTCTCTCTCTCTCTCTCTCTCTCTCTCTCTCTCTCTCTCTCTCTCTCTCTCTCTCTCTCTCTCTCTTTTAAAGAGATTAATTGCTTATCTAGTTCCCTTCACATCTAAATTGCAAAGTAACAAATGCCATTTTATTTAACGCCATATGATTTTAAGTGTGTATAAGCTTGACAAAGCATGTAGTTATTATCCATCATCATAATATTCTTCAAACTATAATTATTTGTTCCTTGCTTGTGAGTTTTCAAGTGCAATGCTAAGTTACATACATAGTATATATATATATATATATAATGTTTTCTCAAGTGACCTGAATTAATTTTAACATAAATGTTTTCTGCCTTCACTACTGCCTGTCTAATCCCCCTATATACACGCACATACACACACGTGTACATATGTAGGCCCTACATACAAATATATTGAATGTGCAGTCTTATCAAACAATCCAGATGAATGTGTTGCATTAGGCTTCTGGCGAAGCAGCCGAGTTTAAAAGCCATTATGCGATATTCACTTGGGACTCAAAGCCGGTTCTAATAAGAGGAAAATGAAACCAGCATTAAGCCTGGGATGGATTTCTCTGAGTAAATCTGCTTTATTTTAAGACTGCCAAAAGCGTTGTGTGTTTTCATTGTTCCTGCTTCGCTGTCATTTTGATGTATAACTCTTTTTTACGCTCTGGCATTGTCGCTGTCAAATTAAAGAGGGTGACGCTGGGTTGCGAGTCAAAGCGAGACAAAGTCCAGAGCAACAAAAAAAAAAAAAGGCCCCACAGAAACAAACACCTATCTGTTTGGAGAGCATGATCTTAACCAGTCGCTGGACAGCGACAGACGGAACCTCGCATGGCTGGGAGATCGTGTGATTAGAGGCATCGCTCTGCTCAACCAAATGAAAACAGATAACCGAGTCAGTGGACGTCTCATTCCGTCACGGAGGCATGCCGTCTTAGCTCACCACCCACGGCGCACCTATCTGGGCACGGGGTGAGGGGCAGCGTGTAAAATAGGTGCATAGTTCTCTCAGAGTGGTTCTACGTGTCTTTTTACAGAAAGGGCAATCCTTAATAAATGTTAGTTTGTGCAATCATGCCATGTCTTCCTGGAAATGTCACAGCACAGCCCATTACAAAATGTTTTCTTGTGCAGGAGTTCCTTTAATAACATTTTCTATCTGCGTTCCATTGGGAAATGGACAGAAAACGTCTACTTTTGTCATATATTGCGCCTCGCGTTTTCTATGTTAGCTTATGGAAATGATCATTTAAACCTAATTGACAACTATTAGTTTAAACAGGGGTAAAGGCAGGAAAACTGATTGTGAGTACAAAGTAAACCGTACAAAATCTGAAAATGAAAAAAGGCCAATTTCTCCGCCTATTCTCGGGTTTACCGTTTTATCATACAACTTATATTAAATTATAAAATTGCCTGATAAATCCTGAACAGTTGTAAGGAATAGTCTACTTGTAATACCATCATATTTCCATATGCATTTACATTAATCACAGTAATTAATAGTCACGTGATTCCACTTTTGCATCCCCTTTGTTCGACTTTCTTATTCATTAAATGCACTTTTCAAAAAGCAAACGTGATCCCTTATGACTTTGTCATTTAAGTAATGTTTTAAAACTCTCTTCAATGCAAATCAAATGGTGTGTGTTACATTATTCCAGTGTGACATTAATGTGTATGCATTATTGGGCACCATGTTGCTTGTATCTATAATCTTAGTTATCACTATAAAGTCTTTTGAGAGACCTCACAGTTTCCTGAAAGCAGTTTTCACTCCCAAATTTGTCTGTTCATGAATACATCCAGGTATGGTTTGCTTCATGTATAAAAATGACATAACCTTTTTGAAAAAAAAAGAAAATCACTACTTTACGGTCATTCAAGGAGTATATCTCTTTTGAACTTTGATCAGAATCAATTTCACATTTTAAAATGAACCATAGGGAACTGTGTCATGGAATCACCAAGCTAGCACCAAGCCAATGGCCTTCACAGTTCCAGTTCACAATTCCTTGCCACACCCAATCAAACACCAAGACCAACCAAGACCCTCTTTAGGATTTTTACAGAGCCCATCCTAGGCTGTTCATAAAAAACTATGTTATTAGGATAACAAAATGTTATTTTGATATCCAAATTTTTTAAATACATTATTCTTTTAAAATACATTACTATTTGTTATTACAAGTACAGGGATTTAGTATTTCAAATGTAGTGTGGGGCCCGTTTTACAGTTGTGCATTTCACGTGTCACAAATTTATATGAAGATCAATGTGATTGTAGGCAACACATGCTGGTGTGACACAATGACATTTAAGCAATGAATTGAACGGACGATTATAGGATGTATAGGAATGACGGGTGTGTCTTAGTTTGAGGTGATTTTTCAACTTTTTACTTTTGCTTTATTTAATTCCAAATTCAGAGGTCTGCGGTCTCGGGATTGGATCTCTCTGGCGCGGGCTCCATTCAGATCCGCTTCGTCCCTCCGGCACATTCAAAGCGGGGCCCCTCTGACTCCGAAGATGACCTGCCAAGCACCGGAGCCGGGCTCTGACAGAAGACAGAGTGGAGTCTGGCAAGCTCTAGCTCTCACGGGCCATCAAAGAGCTCCCTGTGGTGAAGCACAAAGGGGGGGAGGACGGACAGGGAACACCTTGACAAAACTGTCGGAACCCCCCCCCCCCACCCCCCTCCCACACCACACACACCCTTACCCCTCTCTTCCACCTCCCCCGTGTTCCCGAATTCCAAAGTGCAGAACAAAGAGAACAGCTTTAAAAAAAAGAAAAGAAAAAAGAAAAGTGGCTTCTAAGCGGTAACAAATGGACACCACAACGTGCCAGACCCAGGGGTGCTAAAAGGGCGAACGGCACTTGCATGTTAATGAGGATACTCTGCCCATTCGGACTAAAATAAATAACTCATACAAATACATCCATGCTGCTGGTACTTCACATTTAAAAAAAAAGTAAATTACAGACAAGATAAGAAAATGAAAGAAATACTGTATATTAAAAACAGTGAGTCGCCTTCTGACTGCATTTCAGGTGAAACAGTTACTATTCACACTCAGATTTTTATTTAATTGTATTTTTTGCTGCCCATTTGCCCATACCATCTGCCTCATTTCACAACAACCCTCTTTAAACATTCACAAAACCCCTTCCCTCTAACAAATGGTGAAGTTTTGCGGTGGGTAGTCATGAGACAGACAAAAGCTCTGCAAGTCACTGCAGCATGTGAGGATCTGCTGGTCTTAACAGGATTTGGGTTTCTCTCTCTGTGCTGTGCAGAACACCGTGAAAAGTTCAAACCCCGCCTCGTTTCTCTCTGAGAGCTTTGACTTTGAAACTCTGAAATAGTTAATGCATGCTCCACGATGTGAAATCCATGTCAGCTTCTTTTTTTTTTTTTTTTTTCTCATTTTGAAACTTTAATGCTTGTTTTGGGAATTGTAAGTAATTCATTTTTTTTCTTAAAATATCTCTCATTACGCTTTAATGATTTCCTAATTTAGTTCCTCTTGTGCATTATCGCACGTGCATTACAACTTGTGGTTTGTGAAAGAAATCAAGGTTGAGGTCAGATATAATAGCTTCATTTTAGTGGAGAAGAAAAGTTTACATTGCCCTTAGAGCTTAACATGCCATATTATAGCATTAATAGTAGAAGGTATATGTTTTTAGTAAGTAAGTAAAAATGACAAAATACATTGCATTCTACGCAGACAAATAAAGAAAACGTGCTTATGACCAACATATCTCCCTGTATTTAGGTAAATAAAAAAGACTTGCCACAACATGTTTGCCTGTGTCCCTGCAAACATTTACAGTTTGCTGAAGAATAATCAAGTAACAAATGTACAATGTCATTGCATTGTGGAGCCTATTAACTTGGTTATGCATTTGAGCCATAACACAAACTTTTAATTGATTCAAATTTGGAAGCGTTTGAACGTCAGTAGGGGACTTTATGCATGCACAAATTCAATACGTAATTGAATATGTATAGGAATTAGGTATATAAATTAAAATACCAATGAAATTTAGAGGATCATTGTGTTGAGATTTCAACATAAAAATATGACATTTTCAGCACAGAGACCAGAGTCTGTTCACCAAACCCCATTTTTCATCTTCACACCAGACAACACGTCTCAAAACGTGTCATAATTTTAGCATTTTAATTTCTCCTAGTCCCAATATAATCCAGCTACGTCATTTGTTTAACCTTGGGTGTACTCTGTACTCTCTTTCTTCATTCACCTTGTGATTAATAAGCCATTTTGTACTACAGAAGATGCATTTAGGCAATGTCACGTCAAATGCCATACAATTTTGTTACCTTTAATATTAATATCACATTAATGAGTGAGGCAAAAAACACATTTTCTCATTTTGCCTAATTTTCTGCTCTTTGGGGGTTCAAACCTGATCTATTCATGTTTTCTGTAAAGTTTCTTTTTTACAGTTCTCTGTAAAAAGCACTATACAAACAAAATTTATTTTAATTTTGAGAAATGAAAATATTTCAGAGCCAATTTCAACCACATTACAGTGTGGTCTATTTGAAATGATCTTTGCTGTTTGCTATTTGAATATATCTTCAATAAAACCATGGAGCACACAAATTAAAATACATTCACACAAATTAAGAAATTCACATTTCAACACCTGGAAACACCAAACGACAAGATATTCAGACAAAATAGTTCCAGCTGGTACAATTTTGGAATGGACTGATTCAGCTCTGTTCCTTTCTTGTATAAAATTACTTTGGGATTCAATAGCCTATAAAATAAATATTTTTTGTCCATGTGTATTGAATTGTTAGAGTTAGAGTTTCATGGGTGAGGTGTGTTATGTTTGAGGCAATATTAATCAAGAGATTTTCAATATAATTTCATGGTCAACACTGTTGGTGCATTGCTAAATGGAATATTACAGTCAAAATTGTCAGTCAAATTGTGAACAACAGCTGTGTATCTTTTCCTTATAACAAGTGGAATTGTGTTCTATAAAAATGATGCTTCATATTTTGGGATAGCACATCTATCACTGAAAACCTGAACCTATATCATTAAGCAGTCATATCAAATTCAGACAGAAAAATAAGACCCAATAAAAAAAAAGATGTCATATGCTACACTGTGTCTACGCTTAATACCAAGCAGTCAGCTGGAAATAAAACGAGTAACAGGTGTTTGTTCTGGGCCTTCACTTACTTCACTTCTTGTCCTTTATCTCACATCTGACCGATATTTCCACACCAACCCCCTTAGCTGTAGGTCAATCATACCTGAGGCTAGCTGCAGGTGTTTCCACAGCAAACTGACCTGGACTGGCAGTACACTGGTCAACCCCAGACACAATAGTGAACTGGCCCAAAGCCCAGGCAAGTCAAGTATAAATAGGTGTGTTTGTCCTGTGTAAAACAACACAGTGAGAAAAGCCAAGAAAGAAACCTTTTACCGCCCCAAGCTGAATGTGGGATATACATACAGTCACCACTTCACCACTTTTGTCCGCCCCCAATTTTTTCTTGCCACAATTTGGAATGCCTGATTGTACTTTTTAAACCCATCGCTGTAACGTCCCGTCGGTTCGGGCGAGGGCAGATTAGCGCTTGTATCCCGCGAAGCATGTGCAGCCAGCCACTGCTTCTTTTCTGTGTGTTCTGCTTGTGGTTCTGCGCGGCTCAGTAGATAGAGCGTAGCGCTGACAACACTTCGGTTGTGGGTTCAATCCCCATTGGGACCACATATACTGAAAAATGTATGCATTCCCTACTGTAAGACGCTTTGGATAAAAGCGTCCGCTAAATGGCATATGCATATGTATTTTCGGTCTGCGGTCCACCAACAGAGCTGGTGCACCAATTAGGCTGAAGGACTGTACTTCATGCAAAACAGGTGCTGTCTAGCGACTTAAGGTGCCCAAATGACCAGAGGAGTCTATTTTGAATAAAGACACGGGGAGTACGTTACTGACAGATACTCTCTGTCCCTCGGCCAATTGGTGGCAGTATGGCTAATTACACATTGCCCTGCTGGATTCACCACCAGCCGTCGACCCAGAAGTGGTCTCCCACAACCCCCATTTATTGGAAAGAATGGACAAACAGGAAGCCATTTCTTACAGTCATGGTATCTTTTTGGCACTAACCTTTTGTTAGGCATAACAAAAGTACAAGAAGAAAAGGCTTTTTTCCACTTTATATATGAAAATCTTAAATTGGGTCACCCCAAAATGGTGCGCACACACACACACACAGCATAAGGCTTGCTGCCTATGTCGATGTCCTACAGCAAAGGCGAGCCAGTGGAAACCAACCTGGTATATAGTACAAGGTTAACGAGTGAGAATCTTTCTATGGCCATGCACTGAGAAAGACAGCAGCCTCACTCTTGGCTGAATGTCTGACCATTGGGTAGAATGAGAGATCCTCTAACGTCAGAAGCACTGTATTTACAGAATCTGTGACACCTCCAGGATCTGCTGGAGTAGATGTCTGCCCAATGCACAACCACTGGCATGATGAAAAGAAAGAAAAAAAAGAACACAAGCCAAAAACATTTAGCATTTTCCTGTTTATTAACCACCTCTTGGCATTTATGCGTGTGTGTGTTTAATGTATGTATACCTTTGATATTTAGCTTCTTTTTTTTTATTGACCATTTTTGGTTACAATAACACAGAATTACCATGAATTCAAATCTAAATTACTTTCTTTTATTTATAGACATGAATTTCAATATCCAAAAGTGAAAAAAAAATCAAATAAAACTTGGTGGGAGTGAAAATAAGGCCTTCCATTTAAAAACCCACTGTAATATCACAAGCCATCTGCAGCACTTAATGTCAGTTTATGAAACTATGATGGATAAAAAACTGACCAATGGATACCACACCTTCAGAAAAGTATATGTATATAGATAGATTTATATAGATAGATTCATATTTATTAAGAAGCTTTAAAATAGTACAGTAAACACTTTGCACACATGATATAAACTACAGAATTAGAATTGTCTCTAATTACCTCATGGGCCAATGCTGTCCTGACCCACTTTGTGGAAAAAAAAGAAATAGATATTTTTTTGTGGTTTTTTTGTTGTTGTTTTCTTTTTTGAAAAAATAAAATGAAATAAACCATGACCACAATCTTCCTTATAAAGTTGGAGTAGATTTTGGGGGGAAACACCTGACCACACAACATAATATAAAACAGTCAAGTCTAAAACAGTGATATTGCATTTATAATGCACAAATACTTAATGTACAATTGGCTTATCGGTGTGAATATAAACAACTAAAGGGCTCAGTGACATTAGAGGACCTAAATAGTGCTGTAAACAGGCACACCCAGATCGGAGATGAGGTGAGTCCCCACCTCAACAGTTTTGTTTTTTGTTTTTGTCTCTTTTTGTTCTTTCTGTCTTCCATTATAGTTCCATTTCAACTCATTTCTCAGACCTGCTGAGAGCGGTAAGGTCCTTTTGTGGCAGCCATCAGGGTATTTTTCGTTTCTGTCCCCCCACCCCCAAGGTGGAAAAATCCAAAGGTAAGGTACATTGGGAGCAGATGGCTAAGTTAATGATGAAACTGATGCCTTTTTTTTGTTGGTCGACTATTGTGCAAATTCATGCTGTCTCAGGTATGTCCACCCGAAAGGAACTAGCAAATCCTTTTCCGTGCTGTAAGCAGAGAAAAAAAAAATGCAATTTTTGAAATTACGTTTGTCTGACAGCTGAACAGATAGTTTTTTGGGGAATTACAGACCAATTATCCAAAAGGATATATTTAAACAGGGGATTTGGGAAGGATGCTTCAGTCATTTTTGGCCTGTACTCCGTTAGGTAAAAACTGTACAAATGAAGGCACACGGTTAAATTACTCAAATATCATGCAGAGCAATGTTTAAATTATTACCTTTGGGAAATTAACATAGATATTGCATGCTTAATTCATTAAGGCCAGGAACAATGGGCAATGATATAACTTGGCTGTAGATAACTCGATTACAAACATTGGACAAATGAAATACAACTTCCTCTAATCTTGATTGCCTGACATAGCTAGCTTGCATATCTACATTTTTCATGAACCCACCGGGTTTAGACTCAGGTTTAGACTCGCAAGTGCAATGTTCACAAGAATAGCAAGTCTACCCGTACATCCGATTGTCGTGCCCTACACTGTGGATTCAGTCAGCTGTTAATGCTGACTACCGTGAATAGAGATCAATCAGTAGGGACATGACTTTCATTTTCTGAACATTTTGGTGAAAATCCCTTCGCAGGTTCCAGTTGATCAAATCAATGGCGCAGATTTAAAACCAACCAAAATTTGTTTTGTCCTTGACCTCTAAGTAAAAAAGTCAACATTTAAAATAAATGGCCAAGAGTCCGTTGCTAGCATGACTGCTAGCAGTCATATTACCTTTAGTTAAAATAAAACAAAATGCATTTTGTTTTTAATGGGAAGGGAGGAAACAAATTGTTTCTCTATGATTTGGCTTATATGTAACTGTTCCTACAATTACCTTAATTATAACATCACATGCTCAACTGATCTGGAAAAGGATGGCTATTTGACAAATCCTTTTCCAGATCAGTAGTAGCAGCCATTGTTTATCTACACCTTGACAGTGAGCAAATTAACTACCCATATGTCTATACGGTTATCGATTTAAACATTTACACTGTTATCATCCGAGTGACTCAATTGAAACCACTCCAAGTCAAATAAATATGGGTGCCAGGGGTTACACAGAAATTGATTGAATTACTCTTAGAGTAAAATCTGTGTAGAGTACTAACATTAAACGAAGCACTGATGAGGAATGCTCATGTATTCATTCTTTGGATGTGGGGAAATATAATTTTACCATCAATTCATGGAGGACCCCAATTCTCCTCATTTTAAATAGCAGTGAAAAAAACCTGAATCTCCAGCAGTAATGCTGAATGGATTATGGAAAATGGATACTGGAAAATGTGGAAAATGTAAGCTATATGTAAATACATTTCCAGGGGTAAGGTAAGCGAAATAAAAATGATTTTTTAATAAATCAACAAGAAGCTTGGCAGAAGTGGACCAAGCTGTGTTAAAAAGTCACAGCAGAAATACTTCTTTAAGCTGCACGAATTGAAATGTGTCATTTCATCACACATGCTACAGCCAATTTAAATCAATTGCCATCATTAAACACACAAAACAGCAGGGGAGAAAACGGGAGAGGCGGGGGAAAATTAAAGACAGAAAAGAAGGGAGGCATTTTTTAAAGAAATCAAAAAACGTTAGTATTGGAAACAAGATGGAATGATGGGTTATAGTGAAAGAATTTAATGGCACTTCCAGCCATCTTTGGGTTTTTAGTCTCATCGGGATCAGATCAAAGGTTAATGGCTAAAAATACTCACACAAATAGGGTGGTTTGTAAGGCGCACGTGTGCTAGGCAGAAGTGCATCAAACTCTTTCCTCTCTAGGGTGCCGTGATGTGACTTCTCTTTGCCAAAGGTGGAGAATGATCTCTCCCCAGTTTGCTCTGGAGTTTCAAATACCTCAGTGTCTGGCACAGAGTCCATTCCGGGGACATGCAGATTGCTACGGTAATCTGCAGCTTGACGTCCGTCCGATGGCACAAAGGAGGGCATCCAACATCGATCGGAGTGCCCTAGGGCTTTGCACTCTTCTGTGCAATTTGAAAAAAGATCAGCGCCTAAGATGACACAAGGGACAGGGCAAAAGGCATGAGATCACGATGAATTTCCTGACATACACTTTGCAACAAAGTAATCCAAGAGCTTTTATCTTAATTGTTGGAAACATGATTGTTACACAAAAATGATGTTACCATATTCATCATAATGATGTGTAATGCTTACGTAACAGCATCGTGTATTATTGTTAACAAAGTATTTTTTGTTTACATATTTGTTGTAGATTAATAGATTGTATTTTATATATGCATTACACATAAATATACAACATAAGCAAAACAATAGCAACAAAAGCAATCAACAGGAAGGCCAGGTATTTGTATGTTTTCCCCCTGTCACACACACACACAACACATCTTTGATACCATCTTTGGTAAACCAACAGTGTGAATCTGCCATACCCACGATTCAGTTTGACGATGAATACTTTCCCATCTTTTTTCAGGAAAGGTTTTATCCTGAATTTCCAGGACAGACCACACTTGCCTAAGCTTTGAAGTGCTTTTAAATCCTTACAAACACATCATTTCGACAGCAGCTTTATTTTAAATAAAGAAAAAAAGAAAGTAAAGGAACAAAAAAAATCTTGCTGTGTTTAGGTTAATTACTTGTTTTGGGACAGTGACAAATAAATCGCTGAAACCAAAAGAGGAAGCCCGCTAGCTACTCTGATCGTCTGCGGATAGGGATTGGGCCGTTTTGAAGTCGACTTAGGACACCCCAGCCCTCTCTGATCAAAGCGCATGTGAAGACGCAGCAAGAGACACGTGGCGTCAAATCTCCAATCTCTAATGCCTCACGGCAGGAGCTCTTCTGCTGAAGATCAAAGGGGATAGCCGGACGAATCTGCCCCGCTGCTAAACCCTGCCCCATCCGTCCATGGAGGTTTTTTCTGATTAAAAGGATGAAAGGTCACACCTCGCTTCTTTTTACAGAGATATTAAGCAGGGCTTCGGGGAAGGACCGTTTTTGGAAGTTTGACGTAAAAAAGTTTTTTTTGTTTTTGTAGTGTCGTGGAGAGGAAGCCTCAGTTCTATAGCTCCTTCCTTGGCTGATTCCCAGTGTATACTTCCTTTATGTAACAGCAACATTTTTATCCTGCAGTGAAATGTGCTGAGCATTTTGACATTTTGGGTCACCGTGACCTGGATTCAGTCAACATTTAACTTTGGCTCACGAGTAAACAGAAATGTTCATTCACAAACACAGCGGGGCACATTCAGTGATTGCCAAATTCAATGTCAGAAATGTTGTTTACACTGAAAAGAGACAGTTGCCTTTATCGTGGATGGTTTAGCTTATTCCAAAAACAAAACTTCCAAAAAAGCTAAGGGAAAAACATACTTTTAAAATTATGGATCGGAAGATAAATAACAATGAGCATTCTGGTGTAAAATGGATGCTATGTGGTTGGTACACAATAGTAGTGGATGGGGTGAGTAATACATAGTGATGCATAAATCCAATTATTATTATAATAGATGGATCAGTTATCTGTGAAATAACAGGGTAGCTCATATGTTGCTTCACAAGTGGCATAGCTAATTAGCATAAGACATTAGAGTAAGCATCCATCTTCTTACTGTATATGAATATGCAAGCCTTTGTCGCTAATTAATTGTATTAGTTAATAGTAAACGATAAAGGATTTAGTTGGATGCCTAAAATGCATTAGAGTAGGCTCATGAGTGCCTCAGTAGGTAAAGGTGCTCACCACAAGTGCAGGCTGGGCTTTGTAGTCACATGATCGAGCCTCGCCTATGCCATTGGCTGAGTTACAGTCACATGACCGAGCCTATGTCATTGGCTGACTGTGACTGGAATTTGTCAACAGCAGGACACAATTGTACCCAACTTACTGTATATAAGTCAAAGCCTTTCATGGGTTACCATAGCATGTATCCCTCCCAACAATACACCAGGCCACCACAAGCCACCAAATCTCATCAGTGAGGGATATACCTCTCCTCCAATCACCACTAGTAGCTCTCCTGTAGTACTATGTGGCTAGAGCATGTGAAATAGTCACTGGCTTGCAGGTGAGTGCGGCAGAGGACTGCACGTTTGTGCAGATAGCACAGCATGATTGGCTATTCCAAATTAGAAAGGAAATAATACACAATAGAGCAGACCTGCCTAGCTAGCGCTACGATTCGTGAGACAGGGCTAATTCAACTTACTGACAGGCCGTCCATCAATTTCTATATGATTAATATTAATTAGGACCTCCACCTTCAGCGCTTTTTTCTTAAGGCCTAATGTCATGTCATAGCTATAGTCAAAGCTATGTTTGTATTTTACTCTGCTATGATATGATGCAATGATTTACAAATCATATACCACAAATAAAAAAGATATTTTAAACTTTAAACTCTATTTGTCCCTCCTCTATTTCAATGCATGGATTTTGAATATTATCCACTTCGGACAATAGAGGTTTAATAGTGGTTTTCTACAAACAAGGAGCAAATAGCAAAGGTGCCTTTTAAACAATGTGGTTAAACATCAGGGAATCATACCCTATTACAGCAGAATATTATTGCTGTTAGTTTACCCCTGTAATGCACCAGCCTCTTGCTCTTCTAAACCTCTTTTGGGGTCAAAAGCATGCCCCAAAGTGGAATTTTGTTTTAACCTCATGTGCTTAATTAAGTTAATTAAGCCATCCATGTTTTTTGTTGTTGTTTTTTTCCCCCAAACCCGCTTCTATTGCTCAATTGTGCCACCGAAGGGGGCACAGTAGGAAAATGCTGACAATGCCATTATACCTCTCCGGAGAGCTGACAGAGGCTCATTGAACACAGCAAACCATCAGATGTGTCCAAGGAAATAGCAAGAGCAGTGATGGGGAAAACCAAAATGAAGAATGTCTGAGCTTTTTGAAAATACAAACTATTGTATGCACAAGAATCTTAATAGAGTACGTGAGGGGGCTCAACTGAAGCAAGGTGAATCTCAGCTGTAGCCAGTCAGTAGGATGTCAATTTGTAATTTCTTGCACCCCCCCCTCCTCCATGTCTGTAACTGTTCACAATGTGAACACAGTTAATTACATAAAGTTAAAATAATTGTTTAATATTTGAATGCATTGTGTATGTGTGTGTGTGTGTAGGCAATGTGGTTGTTTTCCTTAATGTTAATGCTTAATGTTAATTTCCTTAATGTTAATGTTTCTTTAATGCTAAAAAAAGCTTTATTTATAAGCAAAGGGCAACCATCTTAACCAGCCTTTTTCTTAACAGCAAAACTCCAGGCCGGGGGGCCTCCGCGTGGTCCAGTTGGCTCTGGCCAGGAGTGCCACCAGGGGCGGTGATTAGCTGTCCGCCCCAGGGAGGGGGAGGGAAGCCAACAGGACATTTGGTGCGCATAGGAGTGGCCCTGTAGTATTGGGTTATGGTCAACAGCCTGGCAAGTGCCGTCTCGGAGGAGACGATGCTTCGCCTTCATCACTACCGGTCGCAGGACTACGGCAGCGAACTAACATTACTAGGGGGGGATTGACATAAAATAGCAGGTGTAATTGGCTACCAAATTGGGAGAAAATGGGAGAAAATCTGAAACAAAATCTTTTTTTTAAAAACTCCAGGCCAGGGTCTGCCCTTCACAGCTAGCGAGGAGTGGTATCAACAAGTCTGCCAGCTTACTGGAGCGAGGCAGGAAAAAGGAGAGGGCGGGGGGTGTCGATGTAAAAACTAATCCCCCTGAAAATGGCTTCTTTATTTTAAAATTCTGAGTGAAAATTCAGGCTTCGCAGGCCCAAGCCTTGATAATAACCTTCATTTGATAATTGGCATGCAGAGGTCTGAAAACAAATTACTGATCAGTGAGCTGTGCAGAGTGCTAACGTGAACTGCAGATGAAATGCAGAAACAGCCAGCAGGGACCACAAACACACCATCACAAAGATGCTCTTAAAGTAAAAGCGCTATGTGTGTTGCTATGGTACACACACATTATATCGGAAGCCATTTCAGAGCAATGATGATGACAGCCTTCATAATTCCATCGCTGCTTGTATTGAATCACATTGTTATTTAGCATAAAATAAGCAACGTATATCAATATAAATATAGAATCACTGCTAGTTAAACTAATAACAAAATGCAAATAAGTTACAGAGAGATAAGTTTCATTTATTTATATATTTTTATTTTTAAAATATATAATCCTTCAATGAGAAAATGGTACATCTATTTATTATATATATATATATATATATATATATATATATATATATATAGTGAAATAAATAAATAAATGTATATATATATATATATATATATATATAATGTCTCTATGTGTGTGTGTGTGTGTGTGTGTGTGTGTTTTTGTATCACCCTTTATTTTATCAAGCTCTCTCAGTTAATATTTATTGGATTACAATGCACAATAGCTGTTCAATTAAATTTCCTAATTTACCTCCATCAAAAGTAGAAATAGACTAGTAAGAAGAAAATTGTCTCCACTGTACCAAATGGCTGTAGCTAGTTTGCATACACAAGGTCTACTACATATTATATTAAACTGTGAAAGAGTTTTAAAAGGTTTACTTATAAATGGCAGGTTTGATTAAAAAAATTATTTCACTGCATAGCAGCTAGATAAATCGATAATTTACTTTCATAAAATAACTTAACTAAAGAACATACCCATAAATAAACAGATACATAAATGATAGTTTACATAATTCATACTTATGTTAAGTTGGCAACGCTATGCTACTTATAGAGGCCTTTAGTATTAAATTGCAATGTGCAGTGACTGAAAACAAACAATATGAAATCTCATGTGATAATGCATTGTGCATGTCAATCCAGGATGACCAAACACATTCATTTAAAAATGCTAGAACTAACTGACTAGTCAACTGTGCATCCAAAGTCAGTCTGTGAATCTGTACCATACTGACCATCGGTAAAACTGGAAACCTTCTTTATAGTGTTCCCTGAGACACCCCTTCATCATGGCAACATTGTGCTGGTTGATTACAATATGAAAAATAGTCTGTTTAATATGCAGCACTGAGTCATTTGCAATGTATTCACACCCGTGATATTAAATGGTTGACATTTATTTTCAACATAAGAGATGAGACTATCACACTGCATTGAGTGTCATCATCACTACTTCTAAAAAAACATGTTTGTTTGTATCTACATATATATATATATGACACAATTTCTGTAAAACCCAGCATATGATCCCTTCCATAGAGCGATACACAAGAGGAATGTGGGCGGAGAGGGGGCGGCTCTGGGTTGGGGGTAGCGCATACTTTATGAATTGCTCGTTTGTTTCATGTGCAACACATCTTCTCCCGTTCCCACACCGTCAATGGCAAATCAGTTTTGTTCTAAATTCTGTCCCATCCCTCAAGTAGTGGATGGCTAATGTCCATCCAGAAAGGCCTCATTAAGGCTGCATATTTATAAACAGCAAAATTCAATTAGTCGTGCCATTCAGTGGCGCCTTTGTTCAGTAAGTGTTTCCAATTTAAATAGCTATACGGAGTCTGACAATAAAGCTGCATCTTTAACTCTCCCCCTTTGTAAATAATTACTGTACTGTGTTTTACTGTGTTTGCAAGTAGCATAATCAAATCACCATTACTATGCTTAATATTTTTAAATTGTTTTAATATGTATAATTGATTACTTACTATGTCATTATACGTGTAGTTTTTAGAGCACAAGAAATCTCTAACTCCATTCGGCTTTGAAAATTGCTATCCTTTCAGCACCACACTCCGGTGAAAGCCGAGAACGGTGCGAAATTCTGGAATATACAACCCCGTGACCGCAATGTGCAATGCAGTCCGCGGCTCAAGTTTCCTCCACAACCATGTCTCCAATAAACGAGACAGCAGAAAGCTATGGTGGAGAAACGAGACTCTGGATCTGAACCGAAAGCAAAAACGAGTGCCTTCGACATGAGAACCACACCGTATCAATCAATAAACAGATAAGCACTCACCAGACGAATGACCTCGATTGGTGGCGTCGTGGTCGCTGTCTCCTTGTTCACTGTCCCCATGTCCACTGTCTTTGGAACTCACAATGTCTGCTTCCTGGAAAGCAGAACTGAAAAAGGGCCGTGTTGTATTAAAACTGTGAATATTCATCAGGAAAGAAATGAAACTAAACGAAATCAATATTTTGTATGTTGTTCGTTCATGTGATTTATTTTGATGTGCACTTATGTGATGTCACTTTATGTATTTATTTGTGTATTTATTTATTCATTTATTTATTTATTATTATTTATTTTATTTATTTATTTATTGTTGGGGGGGTAACTCACATGTAATGTCACTACTTGAATTATAAGCATGTCGTTTTAAAATGTTGAACAATTGTTCAGTCGGTCACTAGATAACACTGAAGTCGTACGACCTTACCTGTTAACACGTCGAGGTCTATCAACGAGGTAACTGAGTTCCGCTCGCTGGTGTTTTGTCTAAAAGAAACACAGTCTTTTCATGTGGACGATCATGCAAGTGAAATGACCTCTATGCACTGTTATAAAACAACCAACAAAACAAATACCAATAAAGCTACGTACACAATCACCTATCCTCTGAAAAAGACTAAGACAAATGCATGCCAACGTTCATACGTGTGTAAAGTATATGGGATTTGAGTTTACCGATGTAATGGCTATGGCTTAATTTATCTGCTCGCTCAGCAAAACAGCACGGGTTAAATACGATTACGTGCTGAACCGATTCAGTCAAATACTTCTGCTAAAGGCCAATCTTTGTTCTGGTGCTAGTCTGCAAGGCGGTTCTAAGCATACTTAATCTGCATTCAAGGAAAGGCTCGTGCACTTACAACACACTTAACTGACATGCTAATTTAGGCTTTTAATTATATATCTATACTATAATGTCAAACAAACAAACAAACAAATGATTATCAATAATAGTGTTGATGCTAATTATAATGATAAGAGTAATCATAATAATAATTATATCAAATAATCTCGTTTCCGTAACGTGCTCACATAATAGCCTTTTACTTATGAACACATTTGACTTCATCCCCATTCAAAAAAAATATTTAAAAAAATAAAAATAAACACGTTATCTATACTATCTGAGTCCTGCATTGTCAGGACATTTCATCCTCATCTCAAAACGGTGTTGATGTTGTGTCAGCAAAATAAGTATTAGCATCGTGTCTTCAGTGTCTAAAGTGACAGGGGTATCAATATTCAATTATTTCAAAATGCAAACCAAATCTGTCGTCTGACAGTGTTAATTACCAATGGAATCGTTATACACAAAGTTATGCATTTATGTAAAGGCGATATTTCTTGTGAATCCAATTACAATATATACATAGTTGTGATAATTCAGCACATGCCACGTAGAGGTATATCAAGATCCTTACCTCGTTTGATAAAATGCTGCCGTTAGATATGATGTCAGGCTGCTGGTCTGTATGACCTGTCACTATGGCTCCACAGGGATTGTGGTCAGTGTCTGTGCTCCTAGCGGGACTACACGGCTTTAGGAACATGAGATCGGTTTTGGCCGATTCCGGGGTGAGACATACCTGGTAGCAATAATTCTGGTTTTGATGGTGGGAACCGAAGCTCCCGGATTCCTCAACCGGGACTTGTGCGGAACTGGTGACATTAGCGCTCTGCACCAGCATTATATCTGACTTGCTAAGCTTTTTCTTTCGGGCTCGCGCCTGCCTGCTGCAGCACGAGCTGCAGCACATGCAGCAGTCGCTGGCCAGGCATGTGTAAATGTTCAGCTTTTTGTCCTTTTGACATCTAATGGCCAGGACAATCATCGCCAGGAGAAAGATGAACGATACCGAGCCCAGCGCAATGATGAGGATGAGAGTTAAATCGAGCGAGTTTTCTTTCGCTTTAGAGGAACCCCGGTCCCCACTGTGGCCATCCACAATGCTGTCAACCAGCATTACGATAACGCTGGCCGTGGACGAGAGAGGTGGCTGTCCGTGGTCCCTCACCTCAATCAACAAGTCGTAAAGTTGGTGAGGGTCCCTTTTGGTCGATACCCTCCTGGCCGTCCGTAATTCACCAGTCCTCCAGTCCATGCGAAACATTCCGTTTTCGTTTCCCTTTTGTATACTGTAAGACAGGCGGGCGTTCTCGCCGTCGTCCGCATCCATGGCAACAATGCGTGTCACCAAGTATCCAGGTTCTGCGGATCTGGGCAAAGGTTGTTTAGCCGTGCCATTTTTTCCAAGCGGGGCAATGACTGACGGAGGGTTGTCGTTTTGATCCACTATAACAACGTTGACTGTGGCGTTGGACGATAATTCTGGGCTACCGGAGTCCTTCGCTTGAACCATAAAGCTAAAGTCTTTTAATTGTTCATAATCAAACGATCTCAGGGCATAAAGATAGCCATTTTCAGAGTTGATTGACACATAGGTAGAAACAGACATCCCCTGTATTGCGCACTCCATTATGGAGTAAGTAATGTAAGCGTTTTGTCCGATGTCGGGATCTAAAGCGCTCACTGCGTAAATATAAGCACCCGGCACGTTGTTTTCAGTCACATACACATCATAAATGGGTTGCGTAAACATTGGTGCATTGTCATTGTCATCCGACACTTGGACTTTAATGGACTTACTACTGGCAAGGGATGGGATTCCCTTATCTCTAGCTACCACCGTGAGTGTGTACGAATCGGCGGTCTCCCTGTCCAAAGGTCCATCAGTAACAATCGTGAAATAATTCCTAAAAGATGATTTGAGCTTGAAAGGTACGTCTCCGAGAATTTCGCAGTGAATCTGTCCGTTTTCCCCGGAGTCTTTGTCGGTTACACTGAGCAATGCGATAACAGTGCCGGGGGCAGCCTTTTCGCTTACCGACTCGGTCACGGTGCTGAAGCTGATCTCGGGGGCATTGTCGTTCACATCTATCACTTTGACCAGAACTTTACAGTGAGCGGGGACCGCGTTGGGACCGAGGTCTTTTGCCTGCACGTATATTTGGTACATGCTGCTTTCCTCATAGTCCACCTCCCCGCTCACTTCAACCCTGCCGGTCCGTGCGTCGATATTAAACAGTTCTTTTACTCTCGGGGCGATGTGATTGCTGAAAGAATACATAATTTCGCCGTTCTGACCCTCGTCCATATCCGTGGCGTTTAACTGAATGACCAGCGTGCCCACGGGGGAATTTTCTGGGAGGCTCACTGTATATACCGACTGATCAAATACCGGGACGTTATCGTTGGAGTCTAGAACCTTAACCACAAGCAGCGCAGTACCAGTCCTCTGAGGCAACCCGCCATCTACCGCTGTCAGTACGTACCTGTGCACCGCCTGCTGCTCCCTATCAAGGGGTTTTTCAAGCACCAGTTCAGCGAACTTGTTTCCATCCCCTTGCGTTTGTACGTCGAGGTAAAAATAGCTGTTTGTGGTGATCTCGTAGGTGCGCAGCGCATTGGTGCCAACGTCGGGGTCGAAGGCGCTCTCCAGCGGAAAGCGGGTTCCGATTGTGGCACTTTCAGAAATTTCAACGGTAATGTCAGTCTCGGGGAAGCTGGGTGGATTGTCATTGATATCCACGATTTCAATTTCCACGCGGAACAGCTCCAACGGGTTCTCCAAAAACACCTCCAAGTGCAGAAGGCAGGTGGCACTCTGTTTGCAGATCAGCTCCCTGTCGATTTTTTCATTCACAAAAAGTACCCCATTCTCCAAATTCACTTCCAAATATGGAGTCCTCGAGCTGGGCACGGTTTGGAACCTGCGCGCCGAAAGTTTTGTTATGTCTAAGCCCAAATCCTCAGCGATATTCCCCACAAAGGTGCCATGGTCCTGTTCCTCCGGAACAGAGTAGCGTATCTGGGAGTCCACCCCATCCAAGAAACAGAGCAGAACAAATAGCACAATCATCTCCAAATTAGAAGAGCCCTCGTGTTTTATTCCTTTAGACTTGAATTGACATTTCCCATCATCTCAGTCCGTAGAAAGGTGAAAAATGTAAGGCTTCTCAGATCAGAAATGTTTCCCCTTTGGTCTTGTCAACCGAAAACCATTCTGTTGTCTTGATGATTAGTGTAGCCGTTTGATCCTCGACTGTTATTTTATGAGCTTTGGTTTCAGATACGTCACTGTGATACATTAATTCGATACGTCCTTATTAAGAACACAGTTCATTAAATAAAGTAACTATTTAGTGTAAATACATACATAGGTAAGAAGCAAAACTAAATTACACATAATTACACTATTCCTATGTTGTTGTTTGGATTTATTTTCCATTCCATAATGTCTATACAAATGTATTTATCTTACTTTTTACCTTTATATAATCTCCCTGTCCCACGAGCAGATCCAATGATCTCATCTGGCAGACTTCTGAACGCCAAGTGTCCAGTCTTTCTGGTTTTGCGCAGCTCTCTCCTGCTACCAGCCAATGACAATCATCGACACCCACATAGGTTACACCTCATTGGATATTTGTAACGTCAACTGAAGCTCGTCAGGGATCTTAAAAAGATGCCGTTTAACATCCTTGCAAGTTGCAAATCATTGCTTTGCCTGTCTGTTGAAAGAGTGAATCGGCAACGGAAGACAATGTGGTACAGAGAGGTACCCAAGTTGTAAAACCAGTCGCCCGCCTTGTTAAGTGAGTATCTTAAAATTGCCCTAGCCAAACATATACTCGAACAGGAATGTTTATATGTACGGGTTTGGTGATGCACCTAATCCGTTTTCTTTACTGGTTTAAAACGCATGGCTATGACAAGGCGAAGCATTCATTGGTATGTTCCTCTGCTATATTGCTAAGTATTCTGAGAACCCCGATTCCAGACATAAATATACATTTCATCCACAATTGCTGCTGCCTGAATTTGTGACTCAACGCACAAGGCGAAACCGGTATATTAAATTAAACGATGCAAAGAAAATCTTTAGAATGGTATTTTGGGGGGATATTTCCCGTAAATCAGTGTGCTGGTCTGTAGTTGCTCACGCAAACAAGAAAAGTGTCAAGCTTCAAGAAGGGTGTAGCCTACAGTAGTCACAAGAAGTGCGTGTCTCACTCTATGACCTGCACGGATCTGTTGAACACAGTCTTTCCCGACATGCTAAAGTTTGTTGCAAATGGCATTGAAAAGTACTGCAACTGGAAAAAGCAACCAGCCGTTTTGCGTTATGTGGCTATGTGTGTCCTGTGACAAGACTATAGTCCCCCTTTAAAATATAGTCTATGTTACCGGAGTCCACGTTTTATATTGTAGGCTACAGGTCGAAGTCAATTACAGGCAGACCGTTGCGTCACCATTATTTGTCTTATACAGACAATCGTAATATAAATGTTGGTGGAATAATAGTGAAACACTTTAAGGCCAAGTTGAGAAACATTACATTTGAGCAGTTAATTAATTGCGCTAATTATTCCTGACATTCTCCACACAGGCATAGCTGACAGTAGCCACAATACGTAAATTAGCTATTTTTTAACTGGCAACTCCATTAGCTACAACGTAGATTCGCTTATTTAGAAAGGGAAACTGATCAATAAACAGAAGATTGCGCGCCATTGCGTGGATATTAATGCAGCCGCTTTGTTTTATACACATGAATGCAAATAACCAAAGGCTGCAAGCAATCCTTGTTGTATGGTGGCCATTCCCTGTACACAAAGGCGGCAAAATAACGTGGCGGGTTAATTTCAGTGCTTAGGTCACTGTCGGGATGATGGTACATTTTCCCACGACGATGCATATTATTAACTTTCCTACTTTCCATGACCAAATTTCCCTACCAGGATCACTGTCCGTACAACCACAGCTAAGAAACACTTGGATGCTTGTTGAAAATATTTCGTATTGGCCTCAATCATAGGCTACACGTGCCCCCTAGCGGTTGTAAAAAGCTAAAGCCGACACGCACTAATCCATTAACCCGTTAGTTCCTAGTCCATGGCGCGAAAGACCGCTTTCGATATGTTGATTATGTGGACCCATGTAAATCATGTTCATTGCTGTGTTTAGCAGAGTATTCTTTCACTCAAGTCTTAGATTGAATGCGTGTTTTTCATCCATGTCATCCGTGGGCAGAGGACGCGAGATGAACTGGGCTGTTGGCGCATGTTCTGTACATGTTTCTGCATGTTGTGCGGTAAATTCTCATCTACCCCTCAATTAACATTTTTTGGCGAGCAGTGATAAATGGGAAATCGAAATCGTTATTCATTTTAAAAGGAGATGGTTGTTGGAGATAAATAAGAGATTATTGTTGTTGTTGTTGTTGTTATTATTATTATTATAGTTGTTATTTCTCACCTTTGCTTTGGAAACACTGTGTAATGTCATGCCAATAAAGCACATTCAAATTGAAAAGAGGGGAGGGGGGTGCTCAACATAATACACTTAGCTAATACACTTTTCGGATGAGATGCATTTGGTACACACGTATTATTTAGCTGACAGAATGCAATAAGCCAGAGCAGGTTTATCATCTTTGAATAGGCAGTTTCAACATAATCCAAAACAAATGGAGAAACATCATGGGCCAGATTTTCTCAAGTCTGTTGTGAATAGATGTATTGTTTTGCAATCTAATAAATATTAGTGCTTGGTGGTGGAAAATGCATACCCTTTAGTAAATATACTAAGCAAATACAATCCAGACTCACCATATTCACATTGTTTAAATCCCGTGATAAAGCACATCATCCAAATGTGTAGTGTAAAAAAACAGGTATTTTATTACTTGTCCATGGAAAGGGGGATTTATAAAGCTTTTGATAGCGAGCTATGGTACATTGTGAGTAATCTGAGAGTACAAGGGCTCCCCCTAGTGAGAAATAATGGCACTATGTTTAAAAAAAAAAATCTTTGTATTACTGAAAGGAAACACGTATACTGACAGTTCTTAAAACGACACATTGGAAATACTGATTCAAACATCAAACTGACAATATAATATATGCCACACTGATTATTCTGTTCAAGTTCTGAAATGCCCCCAGGAATAACCTCCAAGTTTATTGTTGTCTGCTAAATACTTTATGGTATTCTACCCATCAAATTGGCTGTATAACAGCATAGACAGATACCTTTGTAAATAGATGAAGTCTTCATCAATATTGCAGAATATGGACGAAAGGCTATTCAGAAATCATAATTATATCACTGTCTCTTCTACAGTCCAAGTATATCTGAATGCAGACAGGAGATTGAGCTCCAGCACATGTGCTCCATGCCATAGGCTGTTGGTGTGTGCCATCTTCCTCAAAGTTTTCATGTTCAGACCACATTGATATCGTGGTAATGGGGGAAAACAAATCAAATTAGGGCTAGGGTTAGGGTCAGGGATTATAATATGAAAAAAACCCATAATGATGTTTTCATAAAATGGGTGAACAACAGCCTGCAGCCATGCAATACAGCCAAATGGCATCCATGGAATTTACCCAGAATGCACTTCTTTTCAAAGCCATACCCTGAAAGCCTTCCATGGTAGAATCTCTGCCTTTGTAATCTAGCTGACTCAGTGGTAGCGTTAAGGAGCTGTACAACCAATGGATAAATGAAACAATGGAGCCCCGACATGGCTGAAGTAAAAATCAAGTGATGCTGACCCCGCTTCCAAAACTTTAGCTTTGAAAAACAAAAGTGTCATGTCTCTTTATAGTTCTGTCTTCAAACAATATACAGGTTCAGTACAAATATAAGTAAAACTCAAACGAATGCAACTATATAAACACTCCATCCATGCTACTAAAACACTCATTATGTTTAACTGGCACAGGTGGTATGCCATATTTCACCATTGTGGAGCCATGTTCTTGAGTAGACTGCAGGAGAGTGAGTTGCTCAAACATAATAAGAAAGGACGCCGCCTTAAAAATGAGTCCATTCATGTAAACGTCTCTTCTGCCACGACCAGCCTTTTACAAAGAGCACTAATGCACGACTCTATAGTTGGCCAGTTTCTGACACTCAGCATGATGGTGTGTGTGTCTGTCTCTGTGTGTCTCAGATATTTTAAAGTTACAAATCAGAGGTTTTTATGTCCAAAATAGGTTGAAGAAAAGGGAGAAGCGAAAACAGAAAACAGGACTGTGATAATGGAGAGGAGGGCACGGGGGAACAGACCAAAAGGTGACGCCGTCTGAAGGATGATTACTTCTAATGGTACCGTACTCCAGCTGGTAATCACCCTGACACCAAAACCCAGATGATACCTGGCCCTTTTGCATCGGCCGGGGGTTTATGTTTGCGCTAAAGAGCAGACAGCGATTCGGTTCAGCGGCTTCTGTCCAAAAGTATTGATTCATCCCCCTCTCCCATTCCGAGCGTTCAGACGAAGCGCTCAAGATCTCCAAAAAAAAAAAATAAAAAAATCACTCTTGACCTTAAAGGATATTTTCTTTGTACTTTGTAGAACTTGGTGTTTTCTGTTCCTGACATTATCAAAGGGAGCGCACTGTGGAATTGAGGAAGGACTGCTAAAGAAGCAAGTTCGCTGCAGCCTCACAGGTGCAATACTCCATATTATTTTCCACTGAGTAGAGATATTGTGCTCTCAGGAAGTGGTATACATTACAAGCGTTTACATTTTATGCAAAGATGCAACCGATGCTTTACAGCCAACGCTTGTAAGCCTCAGCTTTGTTTGGCATCCTGTGTTGTCACGGGAAACCCCAGTTATGAGGGGTGTGAACCTTGGCCAGTGGTTTTCCTGTCAAGGTTACCTATATTCAAAGTTTATGGCATGTACCAGCATAAAACATATGCATTACTATGTACAATGTACTATGTACAAGTTCAACAACAGATAACATTTTAAAGGATCTAATCCGAGCTGAAAATATATAGCGGGTATAAAAAGTATTCACCCCCTTTGGCATTTTTCACTTTTTTTTTTTTTTTCATGGAATCAAAATGGATTTATTTGGGATTTCTTGCCACTGATCAACACAAAATACTCTATAATGCCAAATAAAAAAACATCTGTAAATCTCTTTCTTAATTAATTACACATAAAAAACTGACAATAACTGATTCTATAAGTATTCACCCCCCTTGACTTAACACTTGGTAGAAGCACCTTTAGCTGTAGTTACAGCTGTGGGTCTCTAAGAGCTTTGCACATCTGGGCACTGCAATACAGATAGTCCCCGGGTTACGAACATCCGGCTTATGGACAACTCGTACATATGAACGGACTTCCATAAGGCCTATTATGTTTTTAAATGCAAAGTTAAATATACAATGGTTCATAATAACGAACGCACACACTACTTTGTGATGCTCATGAAAACATTCCGCGGTTTCAGCAGTTCGTTGGCTCAAGGAACAGAGATCACTGTCCGTTATTTTAAGTCAGATCACGGTCCCGTTTTTCTCTCTCTCTTACCCTTACAACGATGCCCCCAAAGCGTAAATCTGATGCAAGTGCTGGTGATGCATCAAAGAAAAGGAAAACAATCACCATGGAAAGTAAAGTTGAAATAATAAAGAGATCAGAGAGAGGTGAAACGCCATCAGCCATTGGGAAAGCATTAGGCTATAGCCGGTCAACGATTGGAACAATTGGGAGAATAATGGAGCATGTGAAAGGCCATGCCCCGATGAATGCCACGATTATTACCAAGCAACGCAGTGGTTTAATTATTGAGATGGAAAGGCTATTGATAATTTGGATAGAAGACCAAAATCTCCTTTCTTTAATGTTTTTTTACAGTACAGTACTGTATGTACATAGTTACTTTTATTATTACTGTATTATTATTATTTTTATTATAGTATTATTATTATTACAATATTATGTACTGAATGTTATGTTTAAGATGTTTTATTGTATTTGGAAGTTTTTCTTAAGTGTTTTATATGCACAGAAAGGTAAAATAAATACTATACTAAGACAAACATTTGACTAAGTGATGATTAATAAGAACTGTATGTACCTGTTCCAACTTACATACAAATTTGACTTAAAGACAGACTTAAGAACGGATCTCGTTCGTAACCCGGGACTGCCTGTATTCGCCCATCCTTCTTCACAAAATTACTCGAGCTCCATCAGGTTGGATGGGGACCGTTTGTGAACAGCAATTTTCAAATCTGTCCACAGATTCACAATGAGTCTGTGCTTTGACTAGGGCACTCCAGGACATTGTTTTTTGTTTGTTTGTATCATTGAACTTTAAAATAAAATGTGGAAAATGCCAAATACATCTTATACCCACTTTATATGTGTTGCTTTGCATGACAAGATGTGGTGATCTGTGCTTGGTATGTGGTTGGAGTTAAACTTGCTGATAAAAAAATCAGCTGCTCATTTGTTAGTAGGGTACTCTTAACCCTCCTGGCTTTAATGAAACAACACCATGACGTGACTGTTTGAGAATGGAGTATGGGGTATGACGCTTTTTAAAATACTGAATCTTAAGTACTTTGGACACTCAAATGTTCTGGAACCTTCTACCAAAAAGGGCTGCAATAATTATATTTTTAGAGAACAAAAGAAAAAAGAATATAATTTTAATGTTTTGTGTCTGCATGCGGCACCCCCTGTAAATATTGGACCCTTTTGAGCAGGAATTGTTCTTAACTCTAGCGGAACAGGCCACTTCAGTGTAATACCTCATGCTCCCCTGGGCAAACCCAGTCCATATTGGCCCCACATTGGCCCGAATACAGAGAGATGCTTTTAGGAGCTACTGTGGGCTTTTGATTGACATGAAACTGATGGGCCAATTCCTCGCTCGTGGGGGAAAGGATAAAATAACAACCTGGCAGGTGATTGATTTAATTAAAATATTTCATACAAAAATATAGCAATGAAAATTGCATACCTATAGTTGGAACTCCTGTCTACCAGACAAAATATGGCTTTCAGAAATGGGATTGAAATTGCCCGCCCATTCGCCACGGTGCACTTTACCTCCCTGGCTCTATAATAGGCGGAATTGTGCGAGACGTTTCTGGGAATGGACCGGCATTTGCACAGATGTGGAGCCGACAAGACCAGAAGTCTCCACACTCCATGCACGTTGCCACACGTTCAACGACCTCACCGAGATTGAATCGCCACACGGTTCGGTGCATGGATTTGTACCGTTTGTTCCCGATGCAGAAATCTGCAGCTTTCTCAATTCTTCTTTTTTTAAAACATTTTTCTTAAGAGTTGCATTTTCTGTTACTTATTATGAGGTTTGATGTGGCTTGATGATTGGACGAGACCATTTGTATCATTGACCATGGAGTGTCGTATAATGTTTCGTGATATGCCAGGGGTGAACAGGTTTTGCTACTGACACAGCTCTGCCCACACCAAGAGTGGACATCTTATAACGTAATTATTGGCATGCTTATGGGACCCATACACTGTGATGCTCTCTTTCCCCCCATGCGGTGCCAGGTGCGATTGACGCCACACATTTATTTAAGGTGAACATTTCTGCGTACAGCCATTGCCTATTTAATTAGGTAATTCTGTTTTGTTTTCTGTGCCTCAAGGGTAAGGTAGCTTGGTACCCTCTTGCTCTGGTTGAAGCTCTTAATAGAGCCTTAAAGACACAATGTGATTATTGAAAATTGGGGGGGGGTTGAAGTACCTGCTGTAACAATTTCAATCCTCCGATTCACAGGAGTCAGGGCCGCATGCTACATGAGTGTTGAAAAAGGATGATTATATTATGGATCCCTTTAGCAATATCTACATCAAACGTTGTGTGTTGTCCAACCGCCCCTCCCCCCAGTCTACAATTCTATTGGAGTTCAACATCTATCAAAAGTAACCACTGAACCTGAAGCCTGCAAGTCTATGTTCCAATAAAATCTACTGCTTACGTTAGATTTACCCCCCGCCCCAAATGTTGCATTATACATTAAAATGTATCTCCATTAGCTTTATTGACATTTTTGTACATGCACTTCTTTTAGATAAAATCGTTAAAAACGATCATGGTGGCATCATCTTCATCTTGTAGAAGGTGGCAATTAAACAAAAGACGCAGGCGCTCGTCTTTATCATAGTACCAACTGATGCATTCAAGCAAATGCACCCACCCCAGTCATCTGAAAACCCTGTGTACGTCTGAGGCAGTGTAGCGTTGCCGTTAATATGAAAATGAATGCACGACTGTTTCGGTGAACCTAACGCCTCTAACATTTTAGCCTCTTAAAGTTGGAAAGTGAGTAGGCGTTGATTTTAATGAAGTCGGTTAGCATCCAGTCACTAAAAGAGAGGTTTAAGTGCTGATGTGACAGTAAGTGAGAGTGTCCACCGGGGAAATGGCGCGGCGTCATTACCACTCGAATAATAATAAACAGGGGAACAATTCATCACTTGTCACCTTTTATGTGAAGCTTTAATTAATTACAGTAAGAAGACAAGGTCAGTGCTTCTACAGTCTCCTACCTGCCAGGAGGGCAAAGATCAATGGCATGGAAATGCTAAGAGACTTTGTAAAGTTATTACGAACTAGGTTCCACATGCGATGCACTTATATTTATATTTATAAGCTCTCTTTATCACTCTTTCTCTCTGTTACTTGAATGATGTCACTATTTTCCCCTCCTTAACCCTTTCTCTCTACCAAACCCCCACCCCTACCCCCTGCCTTTTAAAACTAGCAACCCATTTCCACACTTCTAGTTGTTGTTCATCAATATTTGGTGAATGCCAAATAGAGGGGTTTCACACATATGTTACCAGATGTCCACCAGAGAAGATGAGGGCCAATCTGTTTTTCACTGAAAAAATTGAGTATCTTTGAGTCAGGCCTAATTCAGTCAGTGAAAGAAATGGAGTCACATGTAAAAGAGCTTTTATTTCTTCACTGGATTTCAGACTGGAAGTCATAAATTAAAGAGACAAAGAAAGGAGAGAGAGAGACATGATAAAGGTAACACAGTATCAACCACAGGCATGAGCTCCTGGCAGCCTATATAACTCAGATACAAAACAGCACATAAAATGTACATTTCAGAAATTATGCCACATTTATGCACTGATAATATGTATGTCTGTTTTGAGAAAAGGTGAGAAGAGTTGTACACTCAGAAACAGCATATGTCATTCAAAAGCAAACCGTTTGACAGTTCTGCTCGTGTTGGTTTATAATGAGTGATATGAAATAAAGTTGACTACATTCACTTCACATTTACATGCAGCATATCTATCTTTATGGAAAGGTGATACATAATACAATAAGGAAAATATGCAATGTATGTCATACATTTTACACATTAAATGTTTTTTTCTCAGAATATATATAGCATGTATTAGGACTTAACAGGATTGAATTGGGATTTGCCACACCAAAACAAAATACCCCTATAATGTAAAATAATAAAAACAATATTGGTTTTAATTAATTAATTGCAAATAAGAAAAAAACAGACTCATTTATTACATAAGTATTCACCCCTCTTGACTTAATACTAGGTAGAAGCACCTTTAGCTGCAATTACAGCTGTGAGTCCATTTGGGTAAGTCTACAAGCTTTGCACATCTGGACAGTGCAATATTTACCCATCCTTCTTTAAAAAATCACTTGCTCCACCAGGCTGTACGGCGACCGTTGGTGAACAGATTCTCAATGAGATCGAGGTCTGGGCTTTGACTGGGGCACTCCAGGACATTCATTTTGTGGTTTCTAAACCACTCCAATGGGACTTTTGGTGTATGCTTTGGGTCATTGTCCTACCGGAATGTAAATCTTCCCAGGTCTCAGACTGCAGCAGGCTTTCCTCCAAGATTTGTCTTGATCATGCTCCATCCATTTTGCCCTCTATTTTGACAGATGTTCCAGTCCTTGAAGCAGAGAAGGATCCCCATAGCATTATGCTCCAGCCACCATGTTTCACGTTAATGATAGTGTTCTTGGGATGATGCACAGTTTTAGGCTTGCGCCAAACATAGCGCGTAACGTTGACGCCAAACAGTTCAGTCTTAGCCTCATCAGAGCATAGAATCTTCCTCCACTTTGTTTGAGTCTCCCATATGCCTTCTGGATTTCAATCAGTTTTCTTCACAATGGCTTTATTTTTGCCACCCTCCCATAAAGTGTAGATTTGTGAAGCGCCCGGGCTATTGTTGTCCCATGGACAGTTTCTCCTATCTTTGCCAATGAAGACTGTAACTGTCAGATTTGCCATAGGCCTCTTGGTGGCCCCCTAACAAGTGCCGTTCTTGTGCAGATGCTCAGTTTTGGAGGACAGCCTGTTCTAAGTAAATTCACAGTTGTGTCATTTTCAGTCATTTTCTTTATGTTGGACTTAACAGTGTTCCAGGGGATATTGAAAGTCTTTGAAATCATATATCCTAACCCTGATTGGTGCTTTTGAATAACCTTTTCTCAAATTTGCATTGAAAGTTATTTGGTCTTCATGATGAAGCTCTTGTTTGGAAATGCACTAACCAACTGTGGTGTATTTAATTTGGTTATTTAATTTGAAATAATTTTAAACTCATTAGCTGTACAAAGGTGGACTCCAATCAAATAATTGTGTGACCCGTGAAGACAATTGATTGCACCAGTTTATTTAGGGGTGTCATAGAATGTAAAATAATTTATTTTAGTTTTTTATTTGTAATCAACTAAGAACAAGCTATAGTATTTGACATTATAGAGTATTTTGTGTTGATCAGTGGCAATACATCCCAATTAAATCCATTTTGATTCCATGAAGTAAGAAAATTCAAATGTGAAAAATGTGGGTGAATACCTTTTATACCCACTGTATATCAGTTTACACATACATGTAATTTTCTGAGATTTTATATTTAAACATATATATGTGTGTATGCTGAAAAAGTATATACATTGTCAAATATATGCATAAACCTGCATAATAAATTATGTATGTGCATACCTACGTGCATGCATGCATACATTTAAGTGTTCTAAGAAGTGGGGCGAACGAGAAATGGAAAAGGGTCTGTAAACCTACAGGACAACGAAGAGTTCATTCGCAGGCCTGCTCTTTAAAAATCTTCAAAGGAGACAACATCTTGCACCCATCTCAAGTGCAGTTTCAACTGGGTCGGCGCCTTGCTTACTTCAGTGTTTTACAATGAATGTACCTTCGGACGAAACAACTTGCGAAAGGGCTCTGATCTCTCTTACCAGTATTTTATTATTCCCGAAGGCGAGTTCAGGCAAAGGAAATGCTAAAAAGGTCTTCGGAGACGGGCTTAATATGCAAACGCATATGGTGCTTTGAACTTCATGGCTCGGCTGCATCCTGCTCATTCACAATGGCTTTACCGCGAAGGCAGCTACCGGCTGTCTTGTATTATTCCTTTGTATTTCAATATTTATTTACTTCCTGGTATGTCCGCGTGCGCATCGTTTATTATGCGCCAGCCATTAAATGCATTTGTATTCGCTCGTCTGAGGACAGAACGCAGAGCGATTGCTCTTGTTTAATTGAGTTAACACATGCACTCTGCTTATATCTTTCTCCGTTTACCTCTCCTCATTTGGAGATTGCGACTCACTGCGCGCCCCGTGCTGGATGCAATCTCGTTTGTCATCGCTTTGGAAATGCGCATCGTGCTGTCATTATCAATCTCCCATTTTCCGCGTGTGATATGTCAGAGAGCACACATGGACGTGACCACCGCTGCTTCGACGCGATAAGAAACAAGGGCGCGGCATGCTTGCATGAAAACCTCAAACATGAACACCAATAGCCGTCTGACAGAAGAATTCGTGAACGCTCTCCATAAACTTTGAGGTAACTGCGCTTAACCCATTTTAAGAGAGGCCGTGTTTGACGTAATTATGAGAACGCGAAATTAATGAACAAATAAATAAACACTTCCATGACAAAAAATTGATTTCAAAAATCAATACTGTGATTAGGATTGAAAATAATTACAAGATGGTACAACTATCCAGTACCAGAAGATCAGCCACTCTAGATAATGGATGGATTTAAAGTGCCCACCCTCATTTCAGATGGTAGTTCCAAATTAATTGAAAAGCCTAATTAATGTATGGGATTGTCCAGTAACATATCTTACTGGGGCAAAAAACATGTTTACTTAAAAGCTGGAAAGCTCTATGAATTGTGCCCATGGTATATCATTTCATTAATATTTAGCATTTATCTTAATTAATGCAAGTTAATTAATTAACCCAGCAATTAATTTAAAAAGTTTAGTTAAAAATATAATGAATTACCATTACATTCATGATAATTAATGGTGTTAATTAATTTGGCGAATGACATTCCACTGTTGAAATGCAATACATTTGAAACAATTGTTTACCCACCCTGTGCATTAGATAGCCACTCACATATATCAAGTGTTTTCATTTACAAGCCTACGGGGATCTGGGCCCAGTGAAATATTGTAGTTTACAGCAGTACATTTTTATTGGCCAGTCCATTATTGTTGTTATTTCATAATTTACTCTCCTATTCCTTCCCTAATGGAAAAAATGTCATGCATTTCACATGTGAAATGTTCAAAAAACACATATATATATGTGATTACACATGAATCCCTGTCAGGTAAATGTGACAATATGTGGTATACATGTGGGGATGTGTGGTGTATATATGTGAATCACATATGAAATGTCACGTACGATTTTTCCGTAAGGGTCTCACTCCAGAGATGAATCTTTTCAAAAGTGTCTCTGCCCATTATGTCAAACTATTGCAATTTCTTTAAATTGCCCTTCCAGTCAGTTAGCTAGTGGGTGTTATACATTATTTTGAGACATTAGCCGTAACATTGTCATGCACACTTGCAGTAATAATTGGCAATCAGTGAATAATGTCTTCCTGCCCTATTGTGCAATACTGGAAGTCATAGTTTGCCTTGGTAAATATGGTAGCTGGATATCTCACTTATATTAATATAAAAGATACAGCATTTTGTCAAATATAAAGAAAAAAGGAGCACCTTTTCCTCCTAAATATTGATGCCATAATTGGGGTACATATTTTGGGTTGTGTAGTCATACGGTTGAGCACTTGGTCATATTTGAAGGGTTCTGTTAATGTATGAGCCAGATTTTCTTGCATTGCCAGGACCGCATTGCCCACGATAATGATCATTCGAGTACCGATAGAATAGAGTTTTATTTTTCTGGGTAAGGGGAGGGAGAGAGGAATGACATAAAGTAAATGTGTTTTTTTTAATTGAACACACTTGCTACCTACATAGCGAAGTCCTTTTTGGAGATTATATTGAGAACATTACTAATAGAGAAAGCTAAAATGATCTATTTCTCATATTTATTTTTGTTAACACATTTTTATTCCAATTTTTCTTTATTTTCTTACAAAAGGTGTATTTGTAAGCCCGTTCAATCGCAGAGACATCCTCTAATCAGTTTGGGAGAGGGCAGATAGACGTCCTATGAGAAGGTAAATGCCAGCCCCACAAATTTTCAGTTGGCAGTCCACCAGCTGCCCAACTGATGTTGTATAATAAAACCCTCTGCCGGATTGAAATAACCACCCATTTCCCATATTTCAAATTTAAAGAGCACATATGCAACATGCGCATTGATTTTAATAAGCATAGGTTAGCTGCCATGTAAAATAAATTTTGCCATAACAGTATTTTGTTGCAAATGAGACAGAAAAGCAATGACCTCTTGGATATCGGGAGTGAACCTTCCAACAGTGAACTATTCTGTTTTGTAAACTCGGTATAAGGGAGTGAACCAGGAGAGCAATTGGCCCTTCCTTCACTTGCCTTCCTACCGATTTTGGATGGTCCTCAAAGATGGTGATGATTTCAACCCAACCCTTCAAAATGAGGGAGTGTACAGGGACATTAGCAAGGGCACATCAAATAAATATGCAGGGATGCAGCCAGCATATTACAGCGTCTTCACTTAAACAGCCTGCACAACTGTAAATGGGGTTTACAGATTGCATTGACGGACAGATGATGAATCGATGCAAATGTGGACAGAGGGACTTTACTCTCAGCATTAACCAGCATGTTCCCATTAATCCATAGGCATTGTGTGCTCTTTAAAACCTGGTCTTAGAGTTAAAACAGCTCGTTAAATGTCACGGTTGCTGTTCTATTTACAGGCCACATATGACACAGCCGTATACCTGTGTTACAGTCCCGGCTCGTTCCTGAAAACGGCACATCTACGGCAGGAGAAGTATAACACGGCGTTCACACGACCAGCGTGCGGTCCACACTTGACTAATTAGCCAAGCAGGGCGAAAAGGGAGCTGAATTTAATGATGTGTGCGACAATTATTTTGAAACCTTGGAGACCGGCACAAATTTAATAAGTTCTGCATGTGCTTCCAGCTTCATCTGTGGGATGGTCTCAGAGGCTTACTCTTTTCCACTGCATCATAATGATAAGCGGTGGATTAATTAATTTAATAAGGTCACCATAGTTACACTTTGGATAATTGTCACTGTATCATTTATTTATTTATCATTATGTTTTTTTATCATGAAGTTCCCATGTTACTGCTAACTTAAGTGATGTGCCCTGAGTCACTTCCTCACGCAGGGAAGTGACTCAGAGCATCTAAACATGTTCAAATGTTTAGATGCTCAACTGACCTTGCGTCCATACATACATGGAACATTTAACTGTGTAGGGAATATACATACACGGTATGTCATGTTGTAACCAAATAATGTAGTGACAATGGGTTGCTGGGTCCTGTAAAAAGGCATCCAAGGTGGATGGTATATTTTAC
This sequence comes from Aldrovandia affinis, assembly GCA_029706075.1. Classification (NCBI taxonomy): domain Eukaryota; kingdom Metazoa; phylum Chordata; class Actinopteri; order Notacanthiformes; family Halosauridae; genus Aldrovandia; species Aldrovandia affinis. The sequence goes on along the minus strand of JAINUG010000163.1, from coordinate 1,099,607 downwards.
TATCAATTATACTAAATATATAAAATCTAAATTACAATAATGAAAAATGTAATAGAAATGTATGTGGCTTGGGTCAGCTGTCCCATATGACAAAACATTAATAGCAATTTTAATTAATCAGTCTCGTACAATTAATTCTTAAATTGCGATTCTGAATTGTAATATAAAATATTAAAGGTGGTTAAAAGGGGAGAAGTAAAAGGGAAACGGACCTGTGATGGAATGGTAGGATGGAGATAGGATGGGAACAATGGGCGCTTTCCTGTGTGTGTGCGTGCGTACGTACCTGCGTGCATACGGGCGTGTGCACAGATACACACACATGATTCTGTATATGCACGCTCACCACTGAACCAAGTTTAGTTAATTAGATATTGCTTAGCTAATTAGTCAAGCGACTATTCACCAGAATGAATGAGATTAAATGTGTAATGTGTGAGATATTAGTGAAATGGTTAATAAGATTGCATGCAGAGATCTCGGTTAACAGAACGTGGGTTAACATTAATCAAAACTATGCAATGCTAGTTAGCTGTAGCTGGCTAGCAAGCTGTGTGGTATAGATATACAAAGCACAAAACACAAAGAATAAATTTGGGAATACATTTAAAATACACAGAAAACATAAGTCCATTGATCTAGTTAGCCTGGATGTTTACTGTGTATCACTCTTCCTGCATAGATAGGAAGGATGGGAGCATGTCTATGTTCCCACAGCCCTATGTTCCCCCATTTCTCAAAATTAGGCCCTATGTTCCCCCAGCCCTATGTTCCCCCATTTCTCAAAATTAGGCCCTATGTTCCCCAGCCCTATGTTCCCTCAGTCCTACATCCCCACAGCACAGGTATGGCCATTCCCTAACCCTAACCCTAACCGTAACCGTAACCCTAACCGTAACCGGAACCCTAACCCTAACCGTAACCTAACCGTAACCCTAACCTAATAGGGCTGGGGGAACATAGGGCCTAATTTTGAGAAATGGGGGAACATAGGGCTGTGGGAACATAGGGCTGTGGGAACATAGGGATGACCCCGGAAGGACCTTGTGGTTGGTTGAGCCAGGTTGAGTCGCTAGCGCTGAAGAAGTGGGTTGTTTGCGCATGTCCGACTCCTTAGCGCTTTCTTTCCGTTGCTCATGGGAGGGATTTGTCTGTCCTCTCCATGAGTCATTTGTGCAGCTTGTTGACTCAGTGGATGGTAGCTTGCATGTATCTTGATGTTCGATTGCTATGTTGCAGAACAATAGCGAAATGTATAGGGCTGACCCCATTTAGTCAACTGGTCGATGCTGTTGGTCGACCGACATTTGTTTTGGTCGAGCAGTCGCGCAAAAAAAAAAAATAATTAAAAAAATTATCCATGCAGCATGAGACACCTAGATTTGCGCCACAGTTCGGCGCGCCTGTCAGATCAATAATCAATTATGGATGCTGCGGGTATGGCAGTGACAGTCCTTCACTTTTAACATATATAGCTAGGTCTATATATGTTTTCTTTAACCCCCTGAGGTCGGCTGGATTGCCGGCGATCTGAGCAGCAATAAAAGTATATTACTATACTGGCAAATAATATTAGATTTTTTGAATTAGGTTAATTAGACAAAAAGTAAACATTGTCTTTTACTCTCTCTTTTACTCTCGGTCTGCCTGGAAGTGCCCTCCCACTTCTATTGACATGGTAACAAAGTGCTAGTTTCGGGAGGGGCGATACCATGTGAAAAACGCGGTGTAAACAACACATAAGATATATTGTATTTGCCATTTTTCAAATACTCTGGAAAATATATGAATTCCGTGTCTTACATATTACATCTTACATATACATATTCCTTTTGTTGTAATGTTACAAATTGCAATAGGCACTCAAGATCTATGTAAAAATACTTTTCAAACAGCCTAAAATATTAAAACATAGCCTACAAATTAGAATGTGTTATGGTTGTGGTCAAATAAAAGCAACAGCCTATTATGTGGCCATACCGCAACTTCACAAGTGCAACGGCAGAATCTACAAGGGCAGCATGAGCTCGGAACGGAGAAGTTTATTTATTTATTTCCGGTAATCTTGTACTCTGGCTCCATAAAGTCATTAGACTATTGTTACTCATTTGTGTCATTCACTTAAGAAAGTTATAAAACATGAGACGAGCGCAGTGTGCATATAGTTATATTTATTAAAACAAATAGGGTGTGTCAAATAGAAAAAAAGTTTAGACCAATCGACCAATCGGAAAAAAGGGACGGTTGGACTGTTGGTCGACCAAGATTTGTTTTAGTCAGGGACAGCCCTAGAAATGTAGCTGATAATGTAATACATGCACCAATGTTTAGTTCAAAAGTTAAATACCTCTGGCTGTGAGAAATAGAGATTACTCCGAAGAGAGTGAGGAGTATCTCTCTCATGTCTCTCCTCATAGTTTTTGCTCAGTTTTTGCTCAGTTTCTTGTAGGGAGAGAGAGAAGAGAGGAGAAATAGATGTATAGTTTTATGTAGAGTTACAGTGGGGCAGGTGAAATGCTACTGTACTAGGTCACCCATTTTCTAACGGTCTTTTGAACTTCCCACTCAGCATCGCGTGCAAGTGATGTCCATCCGCCCCTGTTCATCCCTCATAGACCCTACAACTGCAAACTAGCATTACATCAAATCAATAACTACCTGTTCCAAATATAACCCTTTGACCATAAAAATATATTATTGTAATATTGTTGTACTATTGTAGTATTGTAATTTCTGGTGGGCTTTTGTTATGCCCCCTCTGTCATGGGAGGGATTTATTCGTTCTTTTTTAATCCCTATAAAATAGATAGGGGCTAGAGGTCAAACAATAGGCTCTTAATCTTTGAATCAGTAGGGGTTATATATATCTCTCCAGGATCGCAACGGTGGGGAAGGTGAAAATTTAGTATTGACAGATAATAATGCTATTTCTCACATGAAGTCACATAAAAGCTCTTGCATACCAAATAAGTAGCAATGCAATGGGTTCCTCAGCGCAGTTTCTCCTCGATTTTCCTACATAAATTCTGAAAAGATAACATGGTCTCCAAGGTTCTTCAAAGAGACACATGCATACTTCAACATCAATAGACACAATGTGGTCTTCTTAACTGTTGAGACCTGAGGCACTTGCACCTCTTGTTTCCCTAAACCTTGGAGTGTAACGTGAATGAGATGTACTGCTACATTGAATGAGCTCTTCTCTTCTGTGGAAAACACAATTGAAAGGGTTTTCCTTTGTCAGACAGCATTGTATGTAGGTCTTACCTTGCAACTGATGGATAACCAGTTTCACACGCATCATTGATTCTACACTGACATTTTTATATTCATTCCTTTGTTTATATTCATTATATTAATTTATTCATTCCCTCGCCTCTCCACTGTGTATCTGATGTGTAGTGGGTTTGTACTGGTGCACTATGGTCGTCACGTTCACCCAGGTGGGTGCTGCACACTGGTGGTGGTTGCGGTAAATTTGCCCCTATCATTATAAAGTGCTTTGGGTTCCTTGGGGAAAAAAGCGCTATATGAATCCAATGTTCAATTAAATTAAATATTTTCTCATTATTTTATGTTTTTTGTTTTTTTATCACATAAAATTGTTAAAAAAATGAGCTACTGTCAATGTTTTTTTTGGACCAGTCACAAAGTATTTTGCCTACTACAGTGTATCTAAGCCTATTCAAACATACAGCCTTGGAGGATATTTTAAAGGAAATGCAAACACAAAAGACAAGAGACATTGTCCAGAGTGGAACACTTGCATGCAAGGCTGAAATGGCAGGGCTTTGTAATTAAAATAAAAAACTTAATGAATTACGCATCGCCAGTCGGAGGTCAAATATTTTCATTCTGAATCAGGACGAGCTTTACAATATGCATATGCTCCACACGTGAGAGATTAAAATGTCTGTGACACTCGTGTGAAGGACATCGCACTGACAGAATGGCCTTGCACAATGTTTCTAAGTCCCCTCCATTGCAGTTTTGACTGGGTCCAAAGTGAGGTAAGGGGATATAATAAAATAAAATGTTCCCTGAGTCATCAGTACTTTCAACACTGAAAGAGAGACATCACACACACATACACACATACACACACACACACTGATGTATTCAAGCCCTTAAAAAAAGATCAGTTATCAGTGATATAATATGATAACATTTGGTCAAATTAAGGTAATTATTTTATTAAAGCAAACACAGCTTACTTGCACCAAACTCAATACAGATAGGCATATTCTGGGAGTTTGGGGGTGGGAGGGATCAAAAGAATGCAAGCAGTTATGCACGCACATTCACTGATGATTCACTGTGGCAGGACATAATTCACCTCAAATAACCAGGGTAGGGATTAGGTTGGCCAGGGTTCCTTGGGGTAACACTGTGCATGTATAGCTTCACCCAATTATGCACCAGGTGCCCACAGACCCACAAGAGGTACACCTCTCCTCTGATTTGCACTAGATCCCTGTTGTACCGTGTGGCCTTAATGGCAAATTAGTCCCTGGCTCACAGGCAAATGCATTAAAGCTGTGTACACACTCCAGCTGCAGTGCTCATGGCCAAAGGTTTACATGTTCTGTAAATGTTCTACATTAAAGTTGGTTCAAAACCCCATGTGATCTAACCACTAAGGTTAATGGAAGAAATTCTGTTTTTTCCCGACAAACAATATGTAGGTTGTCATTCAAAGCTTAGTTGGAAAAATGGCAAAATGTTATTTACTTCGCCACCAAATATGTAGACACTACCCACACACTGAGTTTGTAGGACACCAATGAATTTTCACCCACCAGAAAAGAAACAAGCACTGGCAGTTCTCAGTATAGTGACCTTGGTGCTGGGCATTGGCCTACACATGTCGTGTTTGCATTATTTTGCACATCACCCCCATTATTGTTGAATATTGAACTTTGCTCTTAAATGCATAGAGGTACATACGCAAGTGAAGGCGAACAGGAAATTCAAAAGGGATGGGTTGGATGTCTGCCTCTATCGGATGAGTTTTTTTGCCTGATTACTCTTCCTCTACCAAGCAAAGGTTCACCATGATGGATGTTTACAGTACCGCAATAAATTTCCAAGTCCTAATTTGAATAGCATTTCTTAATGATATTTGTGACATGAGCCTACATCCAGGCTCATCAGTATAAAAAAAAGAATACAGAGTACAAATTTATCTTTGTATAAATCACCATTTTATTGCAGATGGAGGAAGTTTTAGTCAAGTAAAAAATTATCCCGCCAGTTGAATTAAATAATACTTGATAATAATGTATTTATTCATTTATTTCCAAGCATCAGCGCGTAGTGTAATTGGCATTCATAAAAGCGAACATCATCCGTCTCTGCGATTTTTCTCTCTGTCTGTGGTAAGCATTCACGGCGAACCTTGATCCGGGAAAGACGAAGCCGACTGTTGATTAAGCCACAGCGGAAGCATGAAGTCTGGTGTCTTTCCTCATTTACAAATTGAGCTCACAAACTCCAGGAACATGGCTTCCAAGGTTCCAGCTCATTACCCTAACTAAAAGAGCCCTAGCTTTGAGGAGACACCCAAAACTCCGGTAAAGGATGGAGCAGCTAGAGATGTAGAGATGTAAAGATCATGCCCTGATGAGAACGCTGATTGTGTATCCGTGTGAAGGTTGTTAATCTGTAGGAGAGTGGGGGAAAACATAATCTCAATATTTGACCAACATTTTGGAGATTTTGATTATGAAATGAAAGTACATTGTTGGAAAATGTTCTGTTAACTCTTGGGACTGACCACACAGTGATACAATACTCTCCAGTCTAGCGAGTACTGGTTTAGGAAATGAAAATATAACATTGCTTATGTATTAATTGAACTGATCATTAATTCAGCTGCTCTGTTACATTTGTTCTTACTTATACACATACAGGACACATGAACACGCATCACAATGATCTAAAATGGGTGTCAAACTCATTCCATTGAGGGCCAATTTTATGCAGGTTTTTGTTGCAACCAATGCACTACACCAGGTGATTTCAATTCGGTCTCTTCCTGAGATAAAGAAGTGAACCAATTAGAGAAATCATTCGTTGCAACAAACACCTGCATACACTCGACCCTCAATGGAATTAGTTTGATACCTGTTATCTAAAAGATTGATCAAATTTGGCAGTCACAGAACATCACAAATAACCTTGTCTACACACACCCTTCCATATATCTTTCTCCTTTCTAGTGCATCTAAATGCAAGTGTTCTTGCATTTTATTAAACTCAGAACACATTGGCCAATGTGTCATATTGTGTCCATGCAAACCGACAAGATAGCCAGTTAACCAAGCTATAGCTTAGCTAGCTATCATTAGTTAAGATATTTTAAATTTGAAAACTCTGGCATTACTATGTGATCCCTGTCACCACTATGAGCAAATGGGCTTGTTTAGTGCAGGGATATTCAAATCCAGGCCTCAAGGTCTGCAGGCATTTGCTCCAACCATGCACTACACCACCTGATTTCACTAATTAGCTTGCTTCCTGGACCAAGGAGGTAAACTAATTATTCAAAATCAGGTGGTGTAGTGCATGGTTGGAGCAAATACCTGCAGACACTGTGGACCTCGAGGCCTGGATATGAATACCCCCGGTCTAGTGAGTGATGTTGCCCTCATTTGCTATATCAACAACCCAAAACACAGAAAACTATTATAAATAAAGCATTCAATCCTATCAAGAACTAATCTCAGATAGTCGGCTGAGTAAGCTAAGGTAGCGACTAACAATGTTTTTACGGTACAACACTTTTGATGCCATGCAACTAACGACCGCATAGTTTCAATAGCGAAGGTTCACAAACTACACAAATTTTAAGAATTCAATTATTCAATTAAATCCTTATTGATTGGAATCTATACCTATATTACTTTGCCTTATTAAACAGGCTGTTCTCATTTTGTAGCTATAAAGCTCAATTTAAATGAAGCAATAATAAAAACCACGGTCATCAGGATCTTTTTAGAACATACATATTTTCTACATCGGCTTTCCAAACAATACTACAATGCTATCTTGATTTTCTGACTTTGTATTCCCTATGCAATATTGCTAAGACTTTGGATGGGAGCTGTCTCTTCCAGGATAACAATGCCCCCATCCTCAGGGCATAAGTGGACACTGAATGGTTTGATGAGCATGAAAACAATGTAAACCATATGCCATGGATTTACAGAGTTCTTGTCATTTGTGGTTTTGAAATATGATAACATTTTAATTCTGGGGTGATTTCAATATTCATGTTGACCACCAATCTAATCAATTTGCTATTGAGCATTTAGATGTTATTGATCATTTTAATCTTGTTAAACATATTCCTCAGGCTACGCACCACCTTGGGCACTGTTTAGACCTAATCTTGACAATTGGCTTGAACATGAACAAATTAGCTATTGAAGATAAGATATTGCGTCTCTGATCATCTTTGTAGTCTGTTTGATGTTCAACTACCCCTTAGCAACACCAAAGATAACCAAATATTCTCAAATACATCATTAACTCATTGACAGCCCATACATTTGCTTTTACTTTCTCAGATGTCTAGCTCAGATCCAGCTGGCTCATACAGAAGATTTAGTAAATAATTTTAATTAACTGTGTTTATCTAGCCACTGTGTTTATCTTCCCTCTGCCCATTTTGAAAGCTAGAGTTTCTAAATCAACAAGCAAATGTACTCCCTGGTTGAATGATCACATTCAGAGTTTAAAGCGAGAATGTAAGAGGGCCAAGGAATGGAGAGCCTCAAATTCACAAGTAGATCACAATCTTATGAAATAAATTGCTGGTCAATTTCTAGTAATGCTGTTAAAGCTGCGAGAGCTAAATATTTCTCAGACTTGATATCTGGAAATAATCACAACTCAAGAAAATAGTTTTTCCACTATTGATCGTGTTGTAAATCCTCCTCCTTATCATAATATTGAATCCTCTGTGGAGCATTGTGCATTTCTGTAGCATTGATGACATCAGATCTCAACGTGCCCCTTCTGTTAATGCTATTGAGGTTAATGGTCAAACCTCTGGCTTGTTAGGATCCTTTGAACCAATTTCCCCAGAGGACCTTTTAGACATGATCTCTCATATGAAATGTACCACTAGCCTGGTTGATAGTGTCCCTATAAGACCCAGGTTATTGACATGTTTTGCCTTGATATTCTCACTATTACTAATATTTCCCTGATTTCAGGGTCAGTGCCATCACATTTTGAAGGTGAAATGGTACAACCCCTCTTTAAAAAAACAAAAAACAATCTGGACATATCTGTCTTGAATGGTCTTGGTTTCTAGAGAGGTAAAATATTTCCTCTATAAAAGTAGTTTCAGAGCAGCTTATATTTCATATGAACTGTAACCTGTAACTCTTATCTGTCTGAAAAATTCCAGTTTGGTTTTAGATCCTTCCACAGTACATAGAAACAGCCCTTCTTAAAGTGACTAATGATGTCCTTTTAAATGCTGACCGTGAAGAGTGCTCCATTTGAGTTCTTTAAGGCCTCTGTGTCAGCCTTTGACACTGTCCATCATTGTATTTTAATTGACCTGGTGGGTGTTTCAGGCTCAGCCTTAAAGTGTTTTAAGCCCTTCTGACACTGGGAGGGTCAGAGGGAGGAGGAGAAAGAGCTGCTCCTCCTCTGACTGTTGTCAGGTGTTGTTCCCTCCAAAAGTCTGGGAGCCTACAGAATCTTGGAGGGCAGTGGCCTCACACGCAGGCATGCTCACCTGAGGCTGATCAGTAATCAGCTCAGGTGTTCCCTATTGCCCTCATTAAGCCTTTTTATAAAAGCACATTCTGCCATGCCTGGTGAAAGGCTTTATTGGTACATGAAGGAATTGGTGCTGAGTTTTCCTTGCTTACCCTGGAGTAAATATTTTTGTTTCACTTTAGGCATTTGTTTTTATTTTGTTTCGTGACTGCCCCAATAAGGGGTAATAAACAGGCCCCTGGCCTAATGGAATTGTTTTTCCCCATCTACTCACTAACTGATGTGGTGGCCACCCCTGCTACAGTCTTACCTATCAGGCAGAGAATTTTCAAATGCCATTGGGGACTATGTATCCTCTGCAAGTCCTATCACCTTAGAGGCTCCCCAGGGATACATGTATGGGCCAATATTTGTCTGTATTTTCATGGTACCTCTTATCCAAAATATGAATCACCATAATATCTCTTCATTTCTACATTGATGATGCACTGTTGCACCTATCAGTAAATCCCAATGACTTATAAGACTTCTAATTATTTTATAAGCTATCTGTTTTATTTGACTGTTTTGCTGAGATTAAATGCTGGATGTTTCAATGTTGTCTCCAGCTCAACACTGACGAAACAATTTTTTTATTTTTGGTCCCAATTTGTCCAAGCAAATGAAATCCAACGTGGGCTGCCTTATCCCCAATATGAAACCTAGTTATTATATTTTATCGGTTGTACAATTTTGAACAACACGCTAAAAAGCTAGTTTTTCCTCTTGTTTTTCACCTTTACGAGTTGACCCCTTCCTTTCATTTAAAGATATGGAGAAGTCTTCCATGCCTTTATCTCAACATGGCTAGACTATTGAAACTCTTTGTATTTATGTCTGAGCCAGAAATCCCTTTCCCGCCTTCAACTAGTGCAAAATTCAGCAGCTAGGCTTTTGATAAAGACTAACAAGGAAGCACATATTACCCCTACAAACCTAAATGTCAGCTTAGATCTTTGAATAAGGACATGTCTGGCTGTTCCAGAGTCCATATTAAAAACTAAAGGAGACGGCACTTTCACAGAAAAGGCTCCTAGACTCTGTAACAGTCTCCAGGATGAGATCAGTGCAGCTACATTTGTCTTGATTTCAAACCCTTAAGAACATATTTTTTTCATTGTATGTACATTGTTAGTCTAGTTGTTCTAATGGTGATTTTAACTGCCTTTTTCTCTCTCATTGTCTTGATTGTTTTTATTCTCTTTGATTTGTTTTTACTGTCTTATCAAAAATTTTGCATTTGATCTGTGTCTACTGTATGCTAAGCACTTTCAAACATAAGTGTTTTATGAGATTGGTGAAAATATCGGGGGAGATCTTTGATCCTCCAGATACTGGTCTGGGCCACTTGTGGACGGCTCTTTCAATTCAAACCACAAATATACCGCAAACCTAAGAAATGTGGTCCAGGTTTAAAAATATGCTCATGAATATCTCACTCACTCACTCACTCACACACACACACACACACACACATACACACAATTATTTGTGCCTTTTGTAGCCATATATTAAGGCATAAGGCAGCACACCATTGCGTTCAGGCTTGTCCTTTAGGCTGACGGAAGTGTGAACAATTCAAACAATAATCATGTTTAGGCACAACATTGCACGTTACTCTTAGAAGGATAATCTCCCCTATGCAGTACTGCTACTCTTACAGCTCTTCATTGGTGGCTACCAGTGACATAAGGCTTTTAAAATAAGGGATGAGGTCAAAAATGAACTTAAATGCATACTTAATGGCACAAATAAACAAGATTTGGTGAATGATTGAGCTATGATATACCTTCACATTTCTCTAAGCTAGTGTATTTTCTGTCGAAGGCTAAGGGCACATCCGCTCCCTCGTTCACCTATAAGTGGTTCACATCCTGGTGCCCTTTCAAAGAAATTCATTCATTTTCTAACGCAAAGAAAAGCGCTGGAGCCTATCCCAGCATGCATTGGGCGAGAGGCAGGAATACACCCTGGACAGGTCGCCAATCCATCGCAGGGCACATATATACCATTCACTCATACCTACGGGCAGTTTAGAATCTCCAATTAGCCTAACTTGCATGTCTTTGGACTGTGGGAGGAAACCGGAGTACCTGGAGAAAATCCATGTGGACAAGCTCCACACAGAAGGCCCCGGCCGGGTTATAGACCCACACTCTCAACCTGGGACCTAGTTAGGGTCTGTGCATGCATTGCGACAGTGCTATCCACTGCACCACCTTCACTTCACTTCAAAGAAATTGTAAAAATTATTTATTTATCCCTGTTTATGTTTGTGCTTTGTTATAGACCCACACTATTTATATGAACCGGAATTAATAAAAAAATGAACACAAGTCAGTTTGCTTACTTTACTTGCTATTGTGTTTTCATTGGGGTCCATTTGCTTGCCCTTTGTCTGCAGCAGAAGTTGCAGATCACTGATACATGCTGTGCTCTTTCCCCCAGTGTTTTTATGGATCACTTTTACTAATGAACTGCAATACAAACTAATTAAACGAGTGTTGTATCTATCTGTGGAAAACACTGCACTTGAAATGAAATGATTCACTGGGCACATCTGAACAGGGCGAGGAGTCTGGAGCAAAGGCAGATACATCACGAGATGTCACGGCCAGAGGTTAGTGGCTGCCTTGAGGGTTTGCTTCCAACTACATACTGCAGAAATGTGGACCGACATCGCAAACACACCAGGTTAAGATCCAAGATTCGTAGACAACTCTTATCTAGTGGTATTGGGTTGATTGTTTAATTTGCATCCTGGTGTAATTACATCACTGTCAGGGGTGCCATATAGCTCGAAATGAATCACAACATTCACACCCGTGAATTAAAGACTTGTGAATGATTTAAAATTGCCCTAAAAAGACAAATGTTTGGTCCACGTTGATTATTTTGACATCACCATTAAGTTATATGCTCTGATGTAGACTGACATCTCCTTTCCTCATTGTCCACAGACTTCTTCCCATTTGTTTTATTTACGTTGGGTATGGATCAGTGATGTAATCAATGTACTGTAGTCCTCAGCAACTTCTATGCTTCTCTGCCTTGCGTTTATGTCACCCATCTACAAAGCTTTTCTGGGAAAAATGTAGGTGAATGGCTTGATCAAGGGATTTCATCCGCTGACCCTCGAGAGTCCAATCTTCTCAGTGCTGCTAAATCGTACCATGCACCGGCATCTATTCAATGTATCTTAAATTGACACTGATCTAGCCAAGGCCTCTATTCAGGTTAACTGGAATTGAATTTGTCTTTATCTAGGCCTTTATTCAATCTTACTGAAATATTTTAATTTTAACAATGTTTCTATTCAGTCTGTTTCCAGTTCTCTTTATCTTTATCTGGGCCTGTATTCCATCTATCTGAAGTTAACTTTGTCCTAGGCCTTCACTTTTTACCCCTCTATTTAATCTAACCACTTCACCGTTAGCAGAGCAAGTGCTTTTTCCTCCTGATATTTATACTTTTTCAATGCAATTTCAGTAAAGAATTATCCTGATAATCAAGTGTGTTTTAATTTTGTAATGCTTTTTTTAATGTTGTTAAAAATCTCATGTTAAATAAGTGCATCCATTTATAAAATGCATGTCTACATATATCATAGTCTCCCAACATGTGAACATGACCTCCCCACTTTTGGTATAAATTGTAAATGTTCAGCTATCATACATTGTATCAGAGAGACAAGAGAATATATTGTTCCGTCCAATTAGTGACTTGTGGCCGAATCATTGCTCTTGATAGTCTCATGGTGTTCTTAATGAAAATGGCCAAGATTCTCATGTGACCTGGTCAACCTAATGCGATTATTGAGATTTTCTCTCACAAAAGCATGACATGTACTTTGCTCGAAATAGAAGAATAAAAGTTTTTTTGCTGCTGCTCCCTGCCTTGATTGCCTGGCATTCGTAATAAAGAGCTGTTTAAGTATGCATTAAAATTGGTTGAGTGTAGCTATACATTTACCGTACCTAGTTTTTGTAATCGAAAAACTGATTCATGCAAGCCTCTCTTTCTGCATAAAAGAATTAGAAATTAAGCATCAAATTAAATCCATCTACAATGTGCTTTGACTTCAAGTCTTTCTTGAATACGGCATACATGGAAGTATGTAAACAAAAGGCTTCTGAATATCAAAATGCCACGTTTGTAATTATTTATGAAAACCTTACATATATTAAAGTCAGATTTCACCTTCACATTTCACAGTGACATGTCACTTTTAAATTAATTAAGATTGTGAAAGCTTTAACATAGAGCTGTACAATTTTAAGCTTTAATAATGTGGAGCCACGATGGGGCTTGACAAATGTTTGTTTGTGTGTGTGTGTGTGTGTGTGTGTGTGTCTGGGACATGGAACTCTTATCCCAGCTTGTCAGGTGAAAACAGTTAGAATCAGTAGACATTCCCATTACCGGACTGACAAGATTCATAACTGTTTAGTGGCCAGGTCTCTGGGAGAACTGTGCGTCCCCTGACTGAAGTAAAATTGGCTTTGGTCAACATCCATTAATACGATGGTTGACCTTGAGGTGCATCTCAATGGCAGGCAAAATGCTTTTCCTTTCTCTGAGGGTAAAGGGAATTGTTCTGGAAGGTGGTGGACCTAATTTTTAGGTTGCCTATGTGTCACAAGGCCTGAGAATTTCAGTAAGATGTCAAAAACACTACTTGCCTATGTCTTGGAGCATGTTGAACAAAAACTGTTCATGTGATTTAAAGGTACTGACACCCACATCAAACAATATCAAACGAACCATCACTGGGGAAAAAAAAAAAGTTAGGATCATAATAATAATAACAAACCTTTATCGGGCATATTATCTACCTGTACGTGTAAATTAGTTCATTAGATACTGCATAGTTCAATATTTGCATTAGAAGAATATTCACATGACATGTCCTACAATATTCTCTTAGATGTTCCAAAATCACAATTACTGTTGAAAAACAAAACAATATAGTGGAAATTTAAGCAATAATTTTGTACAACAATCAAATATAGATTACCTCCATATGTGAGTCAGTAGTGTTTAATCATTGTCATCATCACCATCATCATTATCATTGTCATCATCATCATCATCATCATCACCATAACCATGACTGGTATCATAGTCGTCATCACCATTGGGCCGTCATGTTCAAGCACACATCCTGTGAGACATTCTGTTCTAACACATCTGCTGTGTCCTCTGTAGGATTTACGTATATTTTCAGAAATTCAGGTTGACTCTGAACAGGAAACTGTCTTAGTTTTAAATGAAAATCTACTGTATGTGATGTTATTGTGGGAGCGAAACCAAATTAAATATATTTGACATTTGTCCTCTGTGGTGAGGCTTTGCCCTTGAAATGATCACCCAGGATTAAATTTCCTTTGGGCAATGATATAGATTCCCTTGACTGAGGAACCCTGAGTCTCAGGGGAAAATACACGACACTTGTCTTCATTTCATGCCTTTGATTATTATTTTGGCGAAAGGGAAGCATCGATCAACAAGCCTTAATGATCAATACTACTGAAATTACCTCATGATATCAATTGGAAACTACAGGAAACCAATCCTTTTGTTTAATACAGTTTACAGAATTGCACAAACAGCATGGCCTTAATCATGTTTTATTTTTATTCAATATCAATAATTATTGGAAGACCGTCATCTTAATTGAAGAAACACGCTACGCACCGAACCCATGAATGATTACAACTTAAATGGTACATAACAACTACAATACATTAAAAACGACAATATTTATGTTCAAACAATCTTTGAAAGACAAATTCCTTTGTACTTTTTCTGTAGGTATCGGCAACACACACATAACACCATACATGTCCATTTTACCAGCTAACATTTACACTGAGAATCAATTTTTTTTATTTTATTGATTTATTTTTTAAAACAATTTGCAGTGGTATAAACAAGTGTTTTAGAAATGTAAGAAATGGAACAGCCCATGACAGAGCTAAGGGGAAGCCCTAGCACTTAGCTTGGGCTTATGAGTTTGGCTCCATGAAGCAAAGATCACGGAAGAGATCAATGGCGCCTGATACATCTAGGAGAACTGACATATTTTAATTTGTGCTGTTTCTGTGCGGCCTTCATCTAACTGTATGTAACACAATCAATATTGAGATGTTAGTAAGTTTGATTCCCCCTCCCCCCAAGCCTATCAGTCACTTTAAATTATGAAAACAATATTTTTGAAGAATCTAAAAAAAAAAAAAAAGAAGATATCATGCTTTCCTAAATCAGTTATGGAGCTTATCAGGTTGGAGAGCTTGGTATATAGTGCTATAGTATATATTGCTGCACAATACAAGTTGTAGAAATTGTACTTAAAAAATTAACTGGCATGAAATGATAACAGGTTTACCCTGTGATAAGAAATTAGGCATACACTTATGTATGATTTTATACCTATCGCCATGACGCCGAGCTGATAAAGGCATTAGGAAGACCAAATTCAGATAGTGCTTCCACCACTGTTTACCATGATACTTTACTGTATGACTTTACTGTATGACTCACTCTTCTGTACCCATGGCGTTGTTCTTGCGTCTCTTATGAACTTCACGTGTCAGGGCCTGTAAGTTGCTGTGGGTAAGAGCATCTGCCATATGAATAATCAATGTTACTCAAAGTTCAGACAAAAGCAACATAGTCGTTAGTTTGAATGCCCCGTTTATTTAGTGATCCAATGAATACTGAACAGCAAGCAGGAGTAGGATAATGGTTTAATTCCACCGCAGAAACAGGTGAAGCACATTCATACATTTGTTATTTGCTTAAGCAGGTGTCCTGTACCCAGGTTTGGTTTCAGTTTTGAGCCAAATTTTTTTAACCCTTTTTTTTTTTTTCTTAACCAGGGATACCGAATTGTCTCTGTACATCTCCCATCTCCTGTGACGTTCCCTGTCAATTTGGGAGGCTGAATTCATGCATGCGTCTCTCTCTCTCTCGAAGGCACGCTTAGCCAGCCGCTGCTGCTTTTCACTCGACGGTACTGTGCGTGTGCAGCTGCTCTCGCATGATGAGACGGGGGAAATGAAGCGCTCCCTCTCCGGTTCATGCGATCGTGCATTGCCAGACGGCACTCACAGGCACAGTTGGCACTGGCCCCGGCACCCAAGTTTCTGTGGTGCTACACTGGAAGCCAGTAGTTCAGCAAGGTGCATGTGAAGCGGAGGAGCGAGCTTCCAATACCAGTCTGCCATTTACATTATCAGCTCACAATGGTCTGAATTTGAAAGGAGGTTCTCTTACATTTTAGAATTGGAATAAAACATCTTTCTTTTCTCTCTTTCTATGTGGTGGGTAAAACCATATTGTACACTGATTAAATTATATTCAAATACCTGCTCTGGATAACAATAAGACATTTGTGTAATTGTCATTTTTTGAATGTTACATTTTGCCATCTGGGTGCAATACATTGTGAGAAGCATCAACAATAAGGAATAAGGACAAACATCATGTTGGCATTTCATGATGTCTTGCGGTGAAATTCTTTAAACATTACATTAGTTAATACATTGTTAATCTGAAATAAAAATCTTTTTTAGGTTTCTTTTTTTTTCCACTTATTAAATAGTCCTGATTATGTGTATAAATAAAGTTGTCTTTTCTACTCAATATGCCAACCCTCTAGAAAAAGTAGTCTAAAGTAATAGGTGAGTATAGGCATGGTTTAAAATATCAATAACTATTCTTCAGAAAAGTGGATTACCACTTTCAGACAAGTGTAAAAAGACATCAAGACAGGCCTGATGTCTTTTTACACTAATGCATTACATGTTACCAATCTGGGAAATAAAAGCAAATGATTGTCTGTTTTGGCTGTGGGGGGTTGGTATTTTCAGGAATGCTGCAGATCAAATGTTATTGATACATATGCAACCTGAGAAGCCAATAAAAGCTTTGACTGTTCAATACACATTACCACTGACTCCTTGGCTGGTCCTAGGGACATGGATGGATCCCATTCACGATCCGTTCATGCCTAATGTGTCTCAGATGTGCACATTTCTAGTCAGACAGCCGTTATTTCTTCATTGCTGTCAATAGGCTGTCCACGTTCCTATGTGACCGTGTGTTAAATTTCCTGTAAGCTTCATTGCATGTTTGCCTGTGTTCATGCATGTAAGAGTATACTACAAGTCTGAGTACACTGGGGAAAAAACCAAGACAAGAGTAATGAAAAGCAAGTCTCTTTGGGCATTTGATTTCGAGTCTAATGTAAGTATTCCACTATTGCTAATTTTGTACTGTTGCCAATGCCTCCAGAAGATGCTTTCTGAGCTTGTCTTGTTTAACACAATAATCCAGCTGTGTTTTCTGGAACAATATTCCTGCTCAAGTAATACGTTGCCGCACAAAACCCGTCTTAATTTAATTCATGTAATGCAATGAAGGCCAGCTTGGGACTGACCGGGCACTTCGACCGTGGCCGTGTTTGGAGTGCGCGTTAGTCAGAGTGCCGTTCGATCGTCTAGCCCTGGCCAGCCCTTCAATTCAGTGGCTTAAAAAATACACCAGGAAAACCACAGACTGAAAAAAAAGAAAATCTAAATCCCGGTCAAGTTATTGACATCCTGTTCATTACCACATCGATTTAAAAATTTTACAGGTAATTGTCTGCAGCAAGGCTCCACAATATCCCAGGCATTAATCCTTGAGTTACAGGCCATTACTGGAGCCGTTTGTAACAAGGTGGAACTTTTCTGTAAAATTGCTTTGAGCGGTGTTTGCCACATGGATGAAGGGATACACGTGTGGAGTGTTATTTCTGTGTGATTTGTACAAGCTGGAATGTTGTTGTTTATTGCGTACCCTCCATTATGAGGAGGGCCCAGCAATATTAGGTGGGTTTACATTGGGGACAGGTGAGCTGCAGTGTGGTGTGGTGAAACATAAGCCTCTAAATCCATTGATCTCTGCCCCCTTTTCCTGGAACACTTCTCCCAAAAGTGTGAATGGATCTCATTCAAAGAACCTGTCCATGTATTTTTAAGGTGGATCTAGCCTCTAAAACCATGATATTTGTAGGGCTAATAGTAAGATCTTCCTGTGTGTGAGGTTTATTGATTTTTAGAGGCACAAAACGACAATTACTTAAGCAGCACAGAGTACAGATAAGGCTTTGGTTATAAAGGCAGACTGGCACTGTAATTTTAGGACTCCCTGAAAGGAGCCGCTGATATGTGAAAGAAAAAAATATCGGTTAGGCAGTGAGTTTTATTTCTAGCAAAATTAACATAATTAAGGCATTTTGTATACAGTGAGTTTGTAATAGCCTCTTAATCTCTTCATTTAAACCATGTCATTCTTATCGTTAAGTAAAATTATGTTCTATAATCAGCGATAATAAATGTTTCTATTTACTGCTATCTTCCTAGCTGTGCGCGAGCACTTTATAATGGGGTCACTGCTATCAAAGAGTTTGCATTTAATGAGGGTGAAAGACCTCAATACTTGTTGTTTACCTGCTTAGCAGATGCCTTCCTCCAGGGTGAGTTATATAGCTCACATTTAACATAAAAATTGGTAAAGACGTTAAGGTCAAGCACAGAGCTCAAGGGCACAAACCTCAGTTCCCCACCTGGAGTCAAACCAGCAACTCTTTAGCTATGCCTCCAGCTCTCTAGCCACTGTTCCACACTGTCACAGTAATGCAAATAATCATAACATCAGCATAGGCAAGGGACATTATTATTAGATCAATAAGCCCATGTATTCATCTATTTAATTAATGATTATCACTGCTGGGGTTTTTTTGTTTGTTAATTAGTTAACCCTAACATGACATTGAAATATAGTGGGGGGGGGTGCATTAGCCTTGAACTATTTCCAGTACGTGCAGTCCAATAATCTCCAGGGTGAGCATTGAAATGCAGAGTGGACTTTTATTGCAAATTTTGATGGTGGAGCCGGAATACAAATCTCTCCGTTTTTCATTTCAATCCATCAGCTCGTCTGCTAAATCCATCATTTCGATCTGAAGAGAAGAGACTCCACACTTACCTTAAACCTTGAAGGACATGCATAGAATCCGCCCCACTTAAAATCAATCCGTCGGTGTGAAATACAATTTCCTGGTTCAGGAAGTTTTTGAAAATATGTGAGCAGAATGCTAACGTCATCTAGGAAGTGTACACCTACCTCCGTGCTGATGCAGAGGATACTGTGAAAAGAGGTAGCAATTTCAAACCCAGTACCTCAATCTCTGCTAATATGTTTAATATGCATTGTTCCAGGCGGCACGGTGGTGCAGTGGATAGCGCTGTCGCCTCACAGTAAGAAGGTCTCGGGTTCGAATCCAGGCCGGGGGCCTTTCTGTGTGGAGTTTGCATGTTCTCCCCGTGTCCGCGTGGGTTTCCTCCGGGTACTCCGGTTTCCTCCCACAGTCCAAAGACATGCACGTTAGGCTAATTGGAGAGTCTAAATTGCCCGTAGGTATGAGTGTGTGAGTGAATGGTGTGTGTGCCCTGCGATGGATTGGCGACCTGTCCAGGGTGTATTCCTGCCTCTCGCCCGGAACGCATGCTGGGATAGGCTCCAGCCCCCCCCCGCGACCCTGACCAGGAATAAGCGGCTTAGACAATGGATGGATGGATGGATGCATTGTTCCACACATGCTGCACTTCTCATTGTTCATAATCAGTTAATGTTTTCAATGATAAATGCCAGCAATGGTGCCGTATTGATTTCGTAGTCAATACAGTAATCATAGGGGCTTCTCTATTGATTTAAAGGTTTTGGTGTACCAATCCAGAAGAGAAACCGCAAGCAATGATCAAGTTCTGAATTCATTTGTATACACATTAGATACAAGTTATTAATTGGGTGTGTTGCCCCACATCTTCTTAGGGGTAAGATTTATCTATTGGCTTTAATGATATCAAAGAAAATATTATGAAAGAAGGAATGCTAGATTTGTCTGTAATTTTTTTTATTTAAAAAAATCCCTTGATGTAATTAAATAAATTGCCATGTTTATAAATATTGTACCAAGAAGATCCCTCTTGTTTAGTTGTGTGCAACTGTTGCTGTGAATCCAAGATTGATAAAAAAACCTTTCAGAGCATTGCATTCAATTTGATATGCTACTGCCTTCTTGGTCAGGAAGGGATTCTTCTGATCTCAATGGGACTAACCTGGTTAAATAAAGGTTAAATAAAAACAAAATCCTATCTATACTAATGACATATGGTAAAAAGAGAAGCAAAACCATATTTCATATGAAATAATTTGATGTGTTGATTTTTTACCATCGATCCTCATCTTCAAGCCAAGGAAAATGCTTTATATAATTTGTGGGCGATAACAAACTCACCTTCTCAAGGATGAAAAAAAAACAATTATCCAGTGTTTGCATTTTTGTATCATTATAATTATTGTTGTACAGTCGTATCTGAAATGTAATTTCTCAATGAACCCAGATGTGACACACTTCTGCAGGTGTACCTGTTCAGCAATTCAGCAAATCAGCAATTCAAAAAGCTGGTGAAATTTTCCCTTTGATTTGGGAAAGCACTTAACAAGCCATGGAATGAATGACGATGTCTGTGTCATTCCTGATGTGTGAGTGCGATGTCTGTCTTGCCTTTTGAAGCAATACAAAAAACAGGAATATTTCTATCCATTATGTTTTTACCACTATAGTGAATAACAGAAGGTTTGTATAACGGCTGATTGTGTACACTCCACATTGTTATTATTACTATACTGGCAGGTTTCTCTTGTTAGGAGAGTACCCTTTGCCTTGATTTTGAAGGTCAAACAATCACTGTCACTATGTGTGTAGGGATTTGCTGATTGACAAGCTAAGCCTTCAATGACCATATGATTAAGTGATCCTCAGTCTAATGGCACATCGAAATACAAATCTCTTTGGGTTTTCCTGTATCCAAGGGCAGTGTTTGAAGTTGTACACTAGAAAGAATCAGTTTGACATTGTACACTAGAAAGAAATGGTTCAGTTGTTTCTGTAACTTTTAGACATTAATTCAATGTGAAGCACATTTCATCCACTGTTCAGATCCTTTGTTTTAACCAGAATAAAAAAGGTTCACAATCAAACAAAAATATGTCTTCAGTAAACTTGTAATATAAAACCTTTTCAATTTGTATTTGTTTCTATAGCAAGCACAGGGAACTTGCAGAAATGGACGGTTTGGTGATAAGCCTTCATCAGTGCTGTTTCTAGGTACAAATGAGAATTCATGTAAAACAAGCAGATGTAGCAAACAACATTGTAGTAGATTTAAGGCCGCGTGATAAGGATTATTCAAATTACCCATGATGCATAAGTTGTCTCCACTTAATATAGTGTACACACATGTGCACACACACACACACGCAAACATCTCTTTCATAGCAGTGCCACTTTCAAAAGATTGTATATTAGGTGCCATGCATTTTGATAATCATTTCATGAAATGCAATTTCTTATGTTTAAAATGTGTAGATATCGAACCATGCTTATCTTACCCTCGCTATCTATTCCACTTGCTCTCATCTTACTTTATGAGGATCAGTTTGCAAATCTTTCCGAACAAAAAATAAGAAGAAACCTTAAATTTACGGTCGAAATCCTCCATTCAAATAAGAAGTTGGGATTGTCTGACAAAAATCGTTTAGGAATTGCAGCTCTAGAGCGATAACGACATTGCTTCCGATCACAGGGCTGAATCGGAGAGGGCTCAGTTTTGATTCCGACCTGTGCGTTATTGGCTCCTCTTGCCAAAATACTTTGCCAGCTAATTGTTTCTATACATCAGCGTCCTCTCGCCAGAAGGACTGCCCCGCTAGAGCTATGGCCTAAACTGAAAAGCCATTCCGCGAAAATTGCCTGCGCCTCTGCAGAGCTCGGACCGCCGCAAACACGCGTGGCAAGTAATACGTTTGGGCATTACCGCTTTCGCACAGGGCCCCCGGTTTGACCTGCCGCGAGATGGGTTTAGGCCTGATGGAGACTTGCGGAGAATTGAATGTCTGTTACAAGCTTGGCGTGCAGATCGGTCACTGGCAAAAAAAAAATGAGCGGCCGTCGGAGTCCTTGATCTCGTGCTTTGGTTCTCCTCGGATTCCGCCTTGCGGCAAGATCCCGCCATTAATTGCACGCGCTTGTTTATATGAGACGGTGTGCGAGCGAGCCCGGTTTTTCTCTCATTCTCTCACTCTCTCATCTGTTGAGTTTCAGCAATTTCCCCTCAATGTTTTTGAGTACTTAGGAGATATTCGGTGCATAATTATATAAATGAGAGAAGGGAAGCTTACTTGAGGCATAGAGGTCAGAGATACTGATGAATCCGTAGGATATCAGTACAGTCCTTAAATGATCCCCTGTGCTTAAACTTAACTCAAAATATAGTGGAGAGAAAATGGGCTTTGATCCTATAGTTAAAAAAAAAAAAGAACTAGATCTCTCACATCACAAATGGAGAAAAGAAAATGCCTTTTTTTCCCCCAACTAACTCTATAAACGGGGAAGAGGAAAGCAATTTGATGGATACCTTATCGAGTTTTCACAGACTAAATAGCCCACATGAAGAGCTCAGAAATTTTTTGATAAATATAATTTTTATATAACAGGGACCGGTCAAATACAGATAAGCAAGGTTCAGGGGAAACATAATATAGGTCATTGAATCTGCTCCCTCAACCTCAAAAAATAGCCACAGTAGCTTAATGTCACGTTTCAGATTGTATTTTGTGTTTCTTATTTTGTTCTCATTCTTGGAAGGTGACTCTGTGACTAATCAACTGTTGCCTGTAACATATGACCTGTGACCACCGGCCAAATAATGTTCTGTTCATACTGTGTCAGAGATTGTGTGTCAATAAAAATAAGTAGACATGGAACTACATGTCAATCATTTTGTGAATAGTTTGGGGATTTTGGACTTTCTGTATTTGCATGCATGGTCAAATCAATTCAATTCAAATATATTTATGTAATACTACTAAAATAACAGTGAGGGTTAGCTTAATTGTATTTAAAAAACAAAACATGAATCAAATGCATTGCATAGCTAATCTCTAACACCTGTCCCCAATAAGAAAGTGTCAAAGGATAGCCAGTGTTGTTATTATAGAGATAATGGTTGGCAAAAGCTGAAAAAGACAGGCAATTCACACAAGCACCTCGACCGTTATCTTGACCCAAGTACTGACAAGTCTTCCAAGGACAATGCTTTGATACATGCTACTGTACTGTAACTATGTTGGTCTACTCTACTGACTCGGCACTGGGCAGGCTGCAGTAGATTCAATCAAATTCTTGAATCAAGTCTTTGAATCAACAACCAAATAGATCATTTTTACAGGAATGCTGTTAGAGCAAATAATATTGATATTGCACCTGTATAAATAACTTCCCATCCACCTGACTTAACTGACGTGATTATTTTGACTCCGATTTTTGAATAGTCTAGACCATTAAAGTGACAGTGTGTTCTAAAAAGACATCCGTGGGTGACAATGAATGTGAATTTTCTGTCGACGGGGGAGGGGGGTAGTGCAAAAACAGTCCAATCAAATCACTGTTGCGTTACAAAATCCATGGGTAATGTGATTTGATAACGTCCCCATGCTGGTGAACTGACATTCAATGACGTAGGCCATCTACTTGCATGAGAATCGAGATGTAACGAGAGAAATGTACCTTCAATGAGATCAGTAAAATGATAATGATTATGATCATTTTTGCTGTTGATTTTACCAAATTAGCAATAAAACGAACTTTATCAATGCATTTACCTTCCGTAATGTATACAGTTCCCCAGCTCTGGAAATTACAGTAATTTAGCTCAGTTTCAAGCTACAATTGCTCACCTATTAGTAAAATCTTTTTTTTTATTGTTGGACATTGATATAAAAGTTAAATTTTAGTAGGCATATCTGTCATGACCGAAATTCACCCTAACTGTTATAAATACAACCAGTACGACTGCATACAATTATTATTGAAAGTTACAAATGATCATTGCCAGCCACAAGACATGGGAATATTTCACTGCAATGGCAATGTAAGGGACACAAGTCTCAGATGTAACAAAAACAAGTTATACTAAAGCATGCTCCATGCTCCCTTGTTCTCCCTCATCACTCCAATGGTGCCAGTGTGGAATAGGGAGTGCATTAACACAGTTGGGAGAGCTGAATTTCTCTCACTGAAACTTTTTCTCTGATTGCCGCCGATTTATTTCTGTTCAGCAGTATTTTAATAAAAAAATGTTGCCTAATGCAGCTTGAACTATTTTTTTTTTCATCAGTAGCTCTACCTGTTATATTCTATCTGAATCGTATGCCAGCTACTAAAAACGTTAAATAAACACTTCTTAAATAAAGTGCGAGCCCGAAAATATCTGCAGTATAATTCTAAATATATTTCACTGTTTCTCTTCCTTCTATCATCCATTCAGCATTCTACATTTATTTTTCTGGATAGATGGGTCCACTGTCCATTATGAAAACCCAAGGTACGTTAGTAATTTAATTTAAAAGTATAGAGCGAATGTGGAATGTCAGCAGGAGGAAGATTTAAAATAATGTACCTTTAAATACTGTATTTGACGCTGTTGGTGGGTCACATGGGGTAACTGGTGGATAATCAGTTTCTGGAACACCAAATTCCGGGGCACATTTGATGAAAGCTGTCTGGGATGTGCAATAGCGCTGAGCATTTCTAACTGAAAGTGGGATTGGTTTAATAAACTTTTGAGATGTTGAAGGCCAGTCAGAGGATGAATCATCTCTCTCTCACACACACACACACACACACACACACACACATATATACAGTACCAGTCAAAAGTCTGAGTACACCTTCCATCTGGATCACAGCTAATTGGGCACTCCTTCATTCTTCAGCAAGATAATGACTCGAAACACACCTTGAGGTTGTGCAAGGACTATCTGGTGAAGGAGGAACGTGAAGGACAACTCAAACTTATGACCTGGCCTGCCCAGTGTCCAGACCTCAACCCCAAATAACTTGTATGGGACAAACTGGACAGAAGAGTCAAAGCACAGCAACCCACAAGTGTCTCTGGGAATTGTTGCAGGAGAGCTGGGAAGACATGTCGGGTGATTTCCTGCTGAAACGTATTAACCGAATGGCCTGTGTTTGTGAGGCTGTTATCACGGCAAAGGCTGGCTATTTTGAAGAATCCAAGATTGCATTTTCAATTACATTTTCTTGAACTTTGCTTTGATGTTCCTTTTGTTTAAATATTCATGTATTTACAGAAACTTAAACGATGTAAAACATTGTAAATTGTGAGATAAACCTAGTTTCCAGCAGGTGTACTCAAACTTTTGACTGGTTCTGTGTTTATATATATATATATACACAGTGGGTATAAGAAGTATTCACCCCATTTGGCATTTTTTACATTTTATTTTCTTACATCATGGAATCAAAATGGATATCAAATAATAAAAATAAAAATAATAACTTTTTGTTAATTATTTACAAATAAAAAACAGACAATACTGATTATATAAGTATTTAGCCCTCTTGACTTAATACTTGATAGAAGCACCTTGAGCTGTAATTACAGCTGTGAGCCTGTTTGTGTGAGTCTCTCCCAGCTTTGTATATCTGGACATTGCAATATTCGCCCAAAATTGCTTGAGGTCCATCAGGTTGGATGTTTCCCGGTGGTGAAGAGCAATTTTAAAATCTTTCCACAGATTCTAAATAGGATTGACTGGGCCACTCCAGGATGTGGCTTTTGCTGTACGCTTTGGGTCATTGTCATGCTGGAATATAAATATTTTCCCAAGTCCCAGGTCTTTTTAAGACTGCAGCAAGTTTTCCTCCAAGATTTGTCTATATCTTTCTCCATCCATTTTGCCCTCTATTTTGACATGTTTTTCAGTCCCTGAAGCAGAGAAGCATCCCCATAACATTAGGCCAGTGTACAGTGTTAGGCTTGCTCCAAACATAGCACTTATTGTGATGTAAAAAAATTAAATCTTAGTCTCATCAGACAATATAATTTTCCTCCACTTGGATTGAGAGTCTCCCCCATGCCTTCTGGCAAATTATAGGAAAGACTTCATGAGTTTTCTTCAACAATGGCTTTCTTTTTGCCACCCTCCCTAAAGTGCAAATTTGTGAAGCGCCAGGGCTATTGCTGTCCCATGGACATCTCTGCCATGGAGGATTGTAACTCTGTCAGAGTTGATATAGACCTCTTGGTAGGCTCTCTAACAAGTGCCCTTCTCTCAAGGATGCTCAATTTTGGAGGACTGCCTATTCTAGACTAATTCACAGTTGTGCCATATTCTCTCCATTTATTTATTATGAATTTAATGGTGCTCCGGGGGATATTCAAAGTATTTGAAATCTTCTTATATCTTTCCCCTGATTGGTGGTTTTTAAAAACCACCAAAAGTAATTTGGTCTTCACAATGAAGCTCTTGTTTTGGGACCTTTCACAGACAGGTGTATTTAATTTGAAATACCTTAATTGTACACAGGTGGACTCCAATCAAATAATGATGTGACCTCTGAAGACAATTGATTGTACCACAGTTTATTTAGTTACCATCATTGTTTCCATTATCAAGGGCTTATTTGAGGGTTGTTTTGACCCAATTCAGTGACTTCTGGGTGTTTTCAACTCTTTTCTGTACTTTCTGCACACCTCTCCCCCCCCTCACAAGGTTAACATGACTGAGTTGTCTTCTATTGTGTTTTGAGTTTGTTGAAGATATTGGGGGGTGGGACCTTTGACCATTCCTCCATACAGGATCTTTGAGATCTTTCGGTCTGGTCTGGTGGACTGTTGTGGAAATGTTCCATCCGCTTCCAGACGGAGATGGCCATTGCAAAATGGCAATTATGTGGTCCATTAACCAATTATTGGATGATTTTTAGGTATGCTTGGGACCATTTGCAGCCAAGTTTCAGCTTCCTGGCAGAGGGAACAAAATAAAAATGTCCAAAATGTGTGGCTACTTGCTGGAGTTCATAATTGAGTCCATTGACCTTAACAAGAGCCCCAGAACCAGTAGATGTAAAACAATCCCATAACATCAAAGATCCTGCACCATATTTCACCATAGGTATGATGTTATTTTCAATATAAGCATCCTTCCTTTGAAGCCAAAACCACAGCTGGTGTGCATGTTCAAAAAGCAAAATTTTAGTCTCATCTGATCAGTTCCAATTGGAGTTACAATGGAATTTTAGCAAACTCCAAATGTTTTTTTTACATTTTTTTGTTGATTGCCCTCAATAGAGACTTCCAAATAGCCTATTGGCATTTCAGACTCTTTGATGGTAGGTTTTGAGACTTGTGTCCCCAATATGCATCCAGGTTTTAGATCTCCAACTGTGGCCCTTCGATTTTTATTTGCCTCCCAAACCATCTGCCATACTCTGTGTGGGGCAAGATGCACTTGCTTCCTTTATCAGGCAGATTTACCACTGTCCCAGTGGTTTTAAACCTATTAATTATTGATCGAATAGTGCAAAAAGATATCTTTATTTTTGAATTTATTTCTTGTTTCTTCTGTGTTCTTTGCCTTTATCCATGGTACTGGATCATACATGGACTTTACATCTGTGTTACCTCATTTTTATACCCCAGTGAAATAGGAAGACATGAAGGGAGGCCACATTAGTTCATTAAGAGTGAAATTAACTTTAAAAAGTAGCATGTTAATGCAGATGTGTTTTTGTTATTTAAAATGTTTTGGGGAAAAAATATTGTTTTCTAAGAAATGATATCAGTATTTTGTGTTCAACATATATTATAGCTCATTACCTGTCTTGATAATTTCATACACCCTTCTTAGCTCATCTTTATCATTTTTGGAGGGTACTGTATTATAAAAAGCCTCACTGACCATGCCAATGAAACCATTGATTAAAACAATCTCTTCAGTGAAAACTAGCAATGCTCCCTGACTCTAAAATAAAAAAAAAATAACACTTTACCTCTGGATGACCCCAGGTAGGTATGCTGTTGCTTTGTAAGAAAATACCTGCTTCTCCATGCTTACAAGCCATTTTTTTGACAGCAAAATAGTCATTGCAAAACAGCAGAAGTAAGAATCATGGTTATGGGACACCATTTGAAAGCTTGATACTTACAACGACAAAATATTTATTTAGAGGTTGCTTAAACACGCAGTTGAAGAAATATTGAATCATATAGCAGATGAATACAGTTGCACATAAATACTGGGAGGTTGTGTGGCATAGGGATTTGGAAACCGACCTGGGCTAGCATTGTGGGGTTGAATCTCAAATGAGGGCACTGCAGTTGTACCCTCAAGCAAAGCACATAACCTGCATTGCTTTAGGCAATATGCATCTTTATAAATAGATGAGGCACGTTAAGCTGACCTGAGTAAATAAATCTGCTCAGCAAATAATACACTCGAATGCTTAAAACACAGTGGTGTGAGCAGTAGCCTGCCTAAAAACAAGTATCACCTCTTAAGAATATTTTAGACAACCATTGTTTTCATTCAAAATGTGTCCTGGAAAAACAATGAAGTGTTTCTTTGTTTGGTATTTGGAAGCTTTACCGTCTTCGTGAAATAATCCCCATTTGGTATTGTTTCTCATAATAGTGGATAAATTCCAGCGAATTTACTCAAATATTTGTATTTCCCAGATGGTTCATGCTGGCTCCACCTCACTTAATCCAGCCTGCAGCTCACGTTCCCCTTTCCGAAACAGCTCACTGATCAGTAATTTATTTTCAGACGGCTGCATTACAGACACTAATAAAAGCTTATAGTGGGAGTTCTGGATTTGCATCATGTGAAGCTTATTTAAACTAAACGCGATTATGAAGAGAAATTAATTCATAATAATATCCTGTTAAAGTTTTAGAACAAATGGCCACAGACATTCCCCCGAGCATCTTTGAAAGTCGCTTTATTTTATCTTATGAGGGAATGAAAAGCTATTACTACACTTTTCATCCCCCCCCCCCCGCTGGCACTTTCCTCAGCCTGTTTTTTAGGCGCATAGCCCATTCATCCCACTGCATTGGCACTGCCTATTACACATTCCTAATCCATTCTTATTTTAAATCAATTACTCTAAAAGGTACTTACTTACTCTAAAAGGTACTTAATGGTTTTTTTTTCACCTGTCATTATCATTTAACATAAAATCTTTTCATGACGGAATTTTCTGATCAAAAAAAGGGTAAAGCACACACACATAGGTTGCGGCTGCAGTGCCGCAGGCCAAAGCCATAGCCACCCACCCTTACCCCCCACTGCGCTGTATGTATTAAAGAGAGGACGGCGTGTAATGAGACGTAATTCCAGGTGACGTGTGTCCCATTTCAGCTGGTCGGTGGAGAGAACCTGCGTGTACCCTTGTAAAGAATGTTAATGGCTACTCTATTGCAACTGGCAGGGGCAACAAGGGCTGTGTTTTCCTATCATCACAGGTGCATTGAGTGCCCCCACATACCCAATTTCAATCCTATTTTATTTCTTGTCTCTCCCACCATCTGTTCCTGAATGCACACAATGATGGCACTCTGACTATAGATTGGACACATTTTCCCTTTTCTTTGCACGTGTGTTTTTTTTTTTTCTCCTCTAAAATATTAAGCAATATAATGCTGCAAAACATTGTTTCTATTGTGAGCTACTTTGATAGATATTTGTTAAGGAAGCATTTGGAAAAAAAATTATAAATCTGGTTTTGTGTGTGTGTGTGTGTGTGGTGGTGGGGCTGGGGGTGGGAGGGGGAGAGGAGAGGCACAAGGATTGTACTTATGATTCCTTTAGAGTTTTAAAAGGCAACATCTACCTTGAAATTGGAAATTTGGTGATAAGCTCCTCCTTTCTGAAGGGTAATGCAGACAAAGTTTTCAAATGGATTGCACATAAGAACATAAGAATACATAATGACGAGAACTGGCCATTCAGCCCATCTAGGCTCACCATGTCCTAATCTAAGGAGTATCTAGTACTGCATCTAGCCTAGACTTGAATAGCACAAGTGTTTCTGCCTCTACTACCCGACCTGGCAAGCTGTTCCAGGCATTGACAACTCTGTGTAAAGAAAAACCTCCTAATATCCATGCAGAATTTGCCTTTAACTAATTTCCCCCTGTGGCCTCTTGTTCTGCTGACCCCACTTATCTTTAAAAATCTTTGGTAGTTAACTTTGTTAATACCTTTTAGGTATTTCAAAACCTAAATCAAATCTCCACTAAGTCTCCGTTTGCTAAGCTTAAATAGATTGAGTGCCTTAAATCTATCCTCGTAATGTTTACCTTTCATACCGGGTATCAATTTAGTTGCCCTTCTTTTAACTTTTTAAAGAGCTTCTATATCTTTATTGTAGTGCTGTGCCCAGAACTACACACAGTACTCTAACTGAGGTCTGAACAAGGCATTATATAACATTCATATAACTTGAATATGTGGCCATGCCACACAGACCTTACGTTCGCGTTTCTCTCCTGGGCCTGCTGCCTGTCTTCACACTCTGCTCAGAGTTTCCCACGACATCCTTGACTGCAGCACCTTCCCTTTACCTTGTACAAATATCCCACGTCCTGTCCTAAGCCACATGCAAATAGAGGCTTGCATTCGCAAAGCAGCGGTTTCCTCTTTGCGGTTGACAATGGGCACAAATACAAATCAGTGTGGAGGAACGGGGAAAAACGACGCTAAAGGCATTCAGATGCTGCTTACATGAGCTGCCTACGGTCAATTGCAGAGTTCAAAGTCTTTACCCTTTCTCGAAGGTGATTTGAAGTAGATGAATAAATTGTGGTCCCGGTGATGGCTGGGGGCATGGCTACACATTCATTCCTGTTTCCTGCCCTCCAAATTATGATATTTTTTTCTGAGGCTAATTACTAGATTTGGGGTGCCTGGGTCAATTTAATTACATCTTCAGTGTCGCTTATCAAACCCAACCGGGGTAGAGCCCTTTCCCAGTAGTGGTTTGCACCTGAGTACTAATGAGGCCATAATTAGGACCTGGAATGGAAACAGCACACGTCCTCTTCTTTAGAACTGGGCTTCCCATATGTTACAGCAGTTGTTTTGTGGACATCCTAGGCCAAGGAGCTCGATAACACTCACTTTTTATTCCTAACCTTAATTGCTTTTCAGGTTTTTAAAGGGCAGTCGGATTTCTCAATCAATTACTCCAGTCTCATACAGCAGATGCTCCGGAGATGTCATTGCGATTACTTTGATACATTCGTTCGCCTGTAAAAAGAAGCTTCTTTTTTCTTTTTTGTCGGAACCTTTGTAAAAATTAATTGTACCTGTACATTCGAAATGTGTCAGCCATGTGTAAAAAATAAATTAGGTTGAATGTGAGTGAGAGTCGAATAATGTGGAACAAGAAAGACTGAAGAGCTTCAGTCAGAATCCAAGAAGGGGCACTGGGCAGCCTTCTGAATCCGAGGAGTACATTTGGAAGAGGAGAATGAAATGCCAGGATGTGAAGGTGTGAAGGCACAGAATTAACAAGGTTGGAAGATGTCTTACATTATACTGTAGAACTATGTTCCTGTATAATATATCCTTTTCTGTTTTTCTATTTACCTTTGGGGAATTTTGTTTTCAAACAAAATAACAAATTTAAGGAATACATAGATAATATATGTCAAAATAAACTGAAGATACATTTCATTGATCATCCACTTTATTCTGTATAATGCTCTGCAAATAGGTATAATATGTTATTATGCAATCTATGCATGTAAAATCACATTTATAAATGTATATAATTAATTTGTTTTAATTATATAACAAGCATTTTCACATTTCATTCACATAGTAATTATTTATTAATATCATCATACATTATTTTTTTCACCTAAGGGCTAGTTGCAACTTTACCACATCTATAGAGTAGCACACAAAGTCGATAATAAAATTCATACAAAACAAAGGAGAATTCAATAACTGCACCTGCGCTATATACAGCATACAACACCAACACATTGAAGGTAGAATGGCCCTAATTCAAGTATGGCTTTAGCTGCGGCCCTATTGTGCTTTGGAAAGCCATGTTTTCTATTGTGGCAGAAGTCTGTGTGGTTTGCGGTATGAATCACATCCGTGGTGGCATACAAATGATTCCACCCCATCCGCAAGGCACCTCTCCTCTCATTGGTCATCAGAGCTAATTAGTGGTTGCTTGCTTTCAAGGATTTATGTGGTGGTCACAATCCTTGAATAGTCCTATTGCAGTGTAGCTTCCAAAGACTCATAACTGTCAAGATTGGGAGCAAGAGTGGCTTTCATGTCATGCATATTTTCTTACCTAAGGACTGGATTCAATAAACATCCTAGTTAATTTTTATTTGCAAGGGATGTTTTCTTTTCTTCTTTAAACAAACTTTTGATTGAATCCAGGGCTAAAACTCCTGTCTGAAGACCTGCCATTGTTTCAGAACATCTTTCTGTACATGATTTAGACATGTCTTCTGTAAATGTACATTTGAGAAGATATCCATTGATTGCACACTGCAGTCCATTCAGAAAGTATCCAGTTGAGAATTTAGCAGAATTTGAATTTAGTATGCATGTGGTTTCCTGTGTTTATAGTATTAGTTAATTTTATTTATTCTCATATCTATTTGTGCTACCTTTTATTGAATATGTCCTGTGAAATGGTTGTGTTAAAAATTATATACACGTCAGTCCAACCCTGGTTGTATCAACTATATGCAGAATTTCTGGGGAAAAAAACTACTGTTGCTCATCAAGATTATCAGCATATCGATTATGATAGAGATATGAGCCACTGTACAGTGTTTCATATAATACAATCTTCAGGATGGTATATTGCCCATTATGCCCACTAGACACATGGGGACTCACAGATAGACACACAACAATCTTTTCAGAGCCAAAATGGCTGCCAACACAGCACATGTCTGGCATGGAGCAGCTCGAGCAACCAGGTTCTGAGTTAGCCTCAGGCTTTGCTGAGCTATTAATGAGGGAGCCTGAAAATCTGTCTTTCATTTATTTTGCCTTAGTAGTGAAGTTAATAGGTTCATGACAAATTAAAATGACCATTCTCTGGAACATTCAGTATTATACCTAACAGTCATTTTTTTTAATTGTTTACAGATTTTATCTTGTGCTTTCTGAAAAATAATCAAAATAAAGTACAAATTATGAACCCAGGGTAAGACACTAGTTGCATGTACTAAATGTTAAAGTCAGTGGTCCATACATGTCTGTGTCAAAAATGTTTTTGTTTTTATGTCCAGCCAGTCCTCATGGGTTTATTCTGGCCCTGGACCATCACAGGTCCATTTAAACACACAGAACTGTAAGAACCACTGGCGTACAGTGTGCTTGATGCAATTAGTAATAATAATAATAATAGTTAATAACCAAATATATTTGTAACATGCCTTTCATCGCTTGATCTCAAACTACATTCAATTTCAATTTATACTTCAAAACGAAAGGAATTTCAAGCCCCAATTAAAAATACAGTAATTATGAAGCTAATTTGTAAAAAAAAAAAAACATTTATTAAATCATTGAAGTTAAATCATTTTTTTCAAGAAACAGCCATGGCTGCTCTTTAGGGGATGGATGAGGTACATTAATTAGCTTTTTTTATCAAGCCATTTGGCAGAAAGTAGACAGACTCCGGACGCTGAGACGACAGCGGTGAGCACAGGCCCCGGTGCGTTTGTGGCACCGTGCTCACCGTTAATAAACACATCCTCTTTCATTTGATCACCTCCTTGTGATCTGACAACAAAGTCACACCGTGTGGAAACGTTCAGCGATCTGAGCGCCTCCCCGCCTTGAACGGAGAGGGGAGGTGGGGAAAGAAAAGGAGAAAGAGAGCCTGATCTTCCCCCGAACGCACTTTGATATGGGGATGACATAAAGCTGTCAGAGTGCCGTGGAGAGCTGACACTCATTGTCGTCTGCCTCCGGCGATCCATGGGTGGCTTTCATGTCATTATTCAATCTCTGAACAAAAGAAAAAAGAAAACATTCTGAATAAACAATCGCTTCTTTTGCATAGGAGCGCATCCTTTGATCTATCAGGTGGCATAAATATGCACGTTAATGTAGCACTTTTTTTATTATTATTTTGAAAATTGACTGTCATCCATATGAATGTGCTGAATTGTAACAATCCGAATTTCACATTCATGCTTGGAACCCTCTGATAATCATGTGTGTAAAGCAGAATCCATGAAAGCCTTACTTCCCAAAGCTTTGTGATTTGAGTAGAAAGGCCGGCTTTGTTCGTAAGCAAGTGGATTGTTTGATCCAATATTCTGCGGTTGCAGGAGTTTTTTTCTTCTTCTTTTTATGTCCACATATGTGCTTGGTGACCTTCGTAGACTACAGTGCTCTTGAATTCAGACTCTTGTTTCCTTATGTCTTCAGCATATCATATCTTCGTGTTTGTGTTGTCATGTGAGGATGGTAAATAACGTGGGTTGTTTATTTTATCCTGGAAGAAAGCAAAGCTTTGTTCCTCATCTTTGGAGGTTCCAGTCCAGGGAAAAATAATATTTACCCAAAGCACTCTTTGCACCCTCTGACCTGCCGAGCTCTTAGGTAAAGTATCTCTGTGAGCCCAGAGGCTAGCTCAGAGCATATTCGCCCAGGACGGTAATACAGAATGTTAGCCAACACCACAAAATACAGTAAGCTGGCCTCGAGCCCAGGCAATTCAATCGGATGTAGGAATTTTTATCTTAAAAAAATCATTTAAAAAAACACCCTTGTGTAGTACCTTGAAGCATGCCTACTTCGGCCTTCTCGTGCTGTGGGTATGCTGGGTTTCAGTCAGACAAGGTTCCTTGGGGTGCTGTTGAATTAGTTCCTCCCAACTTTGCTGCCGACCTCATATAATATAGTAAGCTCCTCTCCTCTCCTGTGAATTCAGGCAGATGTGTGTGTTTACCCTTGTAAAAAATAATAAACTGCCAAAAACCTCCTTTATGGATGCTTACATCAGCCTTGTCCTGCTAGGAGTAGGTGTTTCTGTCAGCCAGGTTTCCTTGGGGTGCTCTTGAATTAGTTCCTTCCCAACTTTGTGCCAGGTGCCCACAGGTTATCACCAGCTGTTGTCAGTGAGAGTTATGACTCTCCTCTGATTGGCACTAGCCTAACCTGCACTACTGGGTGGCCGACAGGGTATAAATACACTGGTTTATGGGCATCAGTGGAGGGTGTGGGCTTCGACTGCAGGGTCCCTCAAGCAAATGTGGTGGCACGGCAGTGACTCAAGAGGCACACTTGGCGATAACAAATTTGGGGGGAGAGACAAGAGGAAAGGTAGTAAAACAGCAAATCAAAACGATGCACACTAGGGTATATTAACATTTATCTCTAGTGCAGTGTGATGTAATATACTGTAACAAAAATGATTTCCCACAATTTGTTGGTGTTTGTGCATCGGCGAAACATGAAGAACAGATGTAAATGCTTCAGGATCTCTTGCAACAAAATATACCATATCATAATATATCATAAACTAGTGAAAAATAGAACAAATCATTCGTTGAATTGCAAAGCTCTGTGAAGAGATCAGAGGGAAAAGGTTAAAATAAATATTTACGTTTATATACATAGAGGTAACAGCCAAAATAAAGGAGTATATAGTGTCATACGAGCCGCCAGAACAACTTCATTGTGCCTTGGCATAGATTGTACAAATGTCTGGAATCATCTTGGTGGAATTATCTCTCAGGTGCTGCTCCAGAAACCCCCAATATTGAGATCTGAATTGAGATCTGGTGACTGATATGGCCATGGCTTATATAATTTTCATGCTCATAAAACCATTCAGTGACCATTTGTGGATGAGGCATTGTCATCCTGGGAGAGTCCTCTCCCATCAGGATAGAAATGCTTCACCATAGGATGAAGGATATCTCTCAGAATGGCATTGTAATTGTTGATGTTTATCTTGATCACTAAGGAGTTGAGTGGACCTAAACCATGCCAGGGAAATGCACATCGCACCACAACCGAGCAATCAGAACCCTTCATTTACCTGTGTTTCTTTTATTTTGGCAGTTACCTGTATGACTTCAATATAATAACACAATTAACATAATGCCCAGGAGCGGGGATATATGTGGGGGATTACATATATGAAAAATATTTGCATTATTATCAAGACGATTTTAATATATACAGTGGAGCCTCGGCCCACGAACTTAATTCGTTCGTTGACTCCGTTCGCGAACCGAAATAATTTTTCCTATTGAAATGAATGTAAATCCAATTAATCCGTTCTCCAGCCCCAGAAACACTTTTTTAAAACTTTTTATGGGTTTATGTGTGGCAAAAATATAGAAAGTATTATTTCCTTCTTCGTTTCTACTGTAATACGCTTTTAGGCTTCTTAACACCACTATCAGTAGCACTTTTCACTTTCTTGGGAGCCATAATGAGGGCAAATTTAATGGAAATAGCACAAAAAGAACGTGTATCAAAGGAGAACACAACGACGAACGATGTAAACAACGCTGAGTACTAAGCACAACTGACGCTATCGACGACGCGCTACGGCGAGAAGCCCGCGAGTTTGTGCGTTCGTGCACCGAGGGCTTGTTCGTGGGCCGAGTGAAAATTTGTTCGGAAAGTGTGTTCGTGGGCCGATTTGTTTGTGAGTAGGGGCGTTCGCGGGCCGAGGTTCCACTGTACATTACTATCACCATATGAAAATGCCATACGGATATGTATTGCCTTTGTTTGCATTCTGCATGTATAATAAAGCACAATAATGAACAAATGCTAAATGCAATCAAATCCATATAGGACCTACCAATATTTACTGGGTGGAGAAAACATTTCTGATGGATTATTGTTCTTAATACAGTCTAGCGGTAAGTTTAGCAAAATCTTCCAAAGGTGATGAACCTCCTAGATCTATACCATTCAGATTTTCAAAGACCCTTTACCATTATGAAATATTATAAAAATGTAATATGTTGGACGATATCATAATGTGTTGGATGAGGATGCTATTGCTAGCTATCTTGAGTGGATCAGATTCTCTAGGATTGTTCTTTTGACAGCTTTATGTAGTAACATACTATAAATAAATGCGGTTGTTAACAAGCACCAACAAACACTTATTCACATATGTTTACTTATTGTCAATTAATTCATTATAGTTACTGCATGGCTACTACTAGATCGCAGAGTAAGAACCAATCAAAGAACTAACCAAACATCAGCTAGTTAGATAACTGTCAAAACAACTTTTTTAAAGGCACTGTTCTTTCTGTCCAACCAGCAATGTATTACTTTGAGAGATTGGTGCTAGCTAGATGCCAAAATAATACCAGCTCTATAATTGGCTACCAAAGGCATTATGTCATGTTGCTTGCAGAGCCAGGGAGAAGAACCGCAGAAATAGCTTGATAGGTTAGGTCAGAGTCCATTAATAGCAAAATAGAGAAAAAATCTATTTTGACTCCAATAACATATGTTCGCCCAAGCATATGTAAAACTGTGTAATGCTCTAAACATGAAGCATATTGTTGATTATGAGTTTCATTGCTGCAATGATGTAATATTTATAAAACATATGTAGCAAAAGTGTTAGAAAATTAATATCTGCATTGAGCTGGCTTGGAGGCATCATAGTTAACTAGCTAACTAACAGTAACATATACAGAATATATATATATATATATATATACAGCTAGCACACTGGCTGATTTAACATTGAGTTAGGTAACATTATTTATAAATTGTAAAAGCTGCCCCTAGGTGCTGACATTGGCAAACTATAATACAGTAAATATGAAGATTTTTTATACTGGTGCCTCCTAGAAACTGTCCTGTCTAAATTTGGGCATGTTTAGATCACCTGCAGGTAGCTTCATTGCACAGTCGAGAAACTGATTGTATTCTTGTTGTATCTTTTACTTGCTTTTTTTTATCTGGCAGGGGAAAACCCCTGAAAAACCCCCAAACACTGACCTCATCATTTTCAGTGTTAAGATTAAATCTCCACTTTCAAGTCATCCAATAATTTTCATATAGGTTATTTGATCTCCATTTTAAACCATGAGGAGAGCCTCACATCTCTCCTTACATAAACTGCTTCACATTCTCTGCCCGGTTTGTTTACAAACATTTCAATTCTTATTAATCATCGGTTGGCAACGAGACTAGTGAGTAATCCGGTGTATGATCTCATTTGTTATAGTTGTTCTTACATAATTCTATCTGTTGTAGCCTCGCTTTGTGTCACGTAATACTATCTATCTGTTGTAACCTCGCTTTAGTGTTATTTTGTTAATTTGACCCTATTTTCTCAGTTTCTTGTTTGCACCGTAGTTGATGCTTACAAGCAATCTCTTTAGTTCCGTTCTTGCGTGCTTGAGGAATACTGGGCGGGACTCATAAGTACCTAGTTTCGGCATATTGTTTCCAGCTGGTAATTAGCACAAGTAATTGCCCCCATGTCTGTATTTCAGCACCTTCAGCCTCACCTTCCTTGCCTCACCATATAAAGACTCAGTGTACAAAGTTGTAAGAGTCTACCAGCAGGAGTCCACTGAGGGAGGTCAGCTAGGAATGGTCCCCGCATGGTAAGTACCATGATTTAACTCATCTACTAAATCTTGAATATATACATCTAACACCATGTGCAATCTTCCGATCTCCAAGTCCATGTCCATGTCTCCTCTCCTAGACTTACTAGAAGGAGGAGGGCTGCAACTCACACCCACAACCTCTCTAATCTGATCCACCCTCCTAGATCCACCAGTGTAGACTTCGTGGTAGCAGATAGGTTATGGAACTTCCAGTCCATTGTCCGGAAGGCTGACTTAATCTCAGCCCAGGCCTCCCTACTCTCCCTGCAGTTCCTGGCGCTCACTGAGACATGGCTCACCCCTCAGAACATGACCACCCCTGCTGCTCTCTCTCCACTGCATAAACCTTCTCTCACACTCCACAACCCACAGGTAGAGGTGGGGGGACAGGTATATTAATCTCCGCCCCGTGGATATTCGGTATTGGCTTCTCTTCCTAATTTCTCACCCATCTCCTTTGAATACCATGGTGTCACTATCACTGTCCCATGTAAACTGCACATTATTGTTCTGCATTGCCCACCAGGTGCACTCCAACTTCTAGGTGACTTTAACCTATTGCTGGACACCCCTCAGTCCTCCGCCTTTCTCCCCCTCCTCCAGTCCCTCCAATTCACCATGGCAGAATTCCCACCCACCGACAAGGCCAGCAACTAACTGGACCTTGTCTTCACCAGAAAATGCACCACGCCCAACATTATAGTATCTCCTCTTCATGTGTCTGACAATTTATTTCTGTCTTTTTCCCTCCCCCTCCCCTCTGTACCTAAACCCTCTTCACCTCCTCCCACTGTTTCTGTCCGTCACAACTTCCGCTCTCTCTCCCCCACAGCCCTGTCAGCTATTGTTCTATCATCCCCCTACTGATACCTTCTCTCAGTTACCTGTTGAGGAAGCCTCATCCACTCTGCTATTCTTTATTTCCTCCTCCTTTGATTCACTCTGTCCTATCTCCACCAAACCTGCTTGTCTCCTACCCTCCAGCCCTTAGCTAACTGACTGCTTTCGTGCTGACCGACACAAACTGCGAGTGGCAGAAAGGAAATGGAGAAAATCCAAATCCTCTGTTGACCTGACTGACTTCCACAGTCTCCTGGCTACCGTTTCCTAACCTCTCCTCTGCTAAGTCTGCATTTTTCTTCTCCAAAATTCAATCCTCTGCTTCTAACTCACACAAACTGTTCTCTACTTTTTCCTCTCTCCTTACCCCCTCCACCCCCACCCCCCTCCTCTCTAACCGTGGATGACTTTGCATCCTCCTTTCGCAAGAAAGTCAATGACATTTGCAACCCCTTCTCCCCAACCTCTCCCACACCTAACCCTCCCTCACCCATCTCACAACCCAAACCTCACATCTCCCTGTCTTCCTTCTCACCCATCCCTGACTCTGACATCTAACAACTTATTCACTCCCACTGTCCTACCACCTGCCCTCTCGATCCCATTCCTTCCTCGCTCTTCCAGTCCATCGCTATGGACATCCTCCCCTTTGTCTCCAATGTAATCAACTCCTCTCTTTCATCTGGTTCTGTCCCCTCTGCCCCCAAAAGGGTCCATGTTGTCCCCCTCCTCAAGAAACCCTCTCTGAATCCTGCTGACACCTCTAACTACTAACTTACTCTCCTCCCATTCATATCCAAGACCTTAGAATGGGCTGTATATAATCAACTGTCTCTCTATGTCCTACAGAATCACTGGATCTGCACTGGCATGGTTTGAATCATACTTAGCTGACTGGTCCTACCAGGTGGGCTGGAGGTCCTCTCCTCTCCCCACACCCTCTCTACCGGAGTCCCACAGGGCTCGGAGCCAGGCCCCTCCTATTCTCCCTGTACACCAAGTCACTTGGTTTGGTTATCTCTGCTCATGCTTTTTCATATCACTGTTCTTCAATGCTTCAATCACTATGGAAGGCTGCCGATTCGCCCTCCATAACATCCGGAGAATTTGTCCATTCCTCACACAAGAGGCCACACAACTCACTGGTGATTTCATGTCTGGACTACTGCAATTCCCTGCTGGCAGGCTTATCAGCCTGTTCATCAAGCCAATGCAACTAGTGCAGAATGCCGCGTTTTCAACCTACCTAAGTTTACAGCCGTTCCTCGTGGTCTCGCCTCTTCTCTGTCCTGACCCCTCGGTGGTGGAATGATCTTCCGCACCCGTTCAGGACTGGAATCACCAACCATCTTCCATAAGACACTAAAAATCCACCTCTTTAGACTCCACTACCACTGACTCTATACATTAATGATCTGCCTACACCTACTGTCTACATTGATTTATCATTGACATGATTCTATTTATTTTTATATCTATGTCTTTTCTGTGTTTTATAAGTACGAGCACATTAGTCTTTTTTTTTTTTTTTTTTTTTTTTTTTATTATTTATTATTTTATTTTTATTTTTTAAGTTAAGTTTATTATAACCCTGCATTATATTTTTGATGTTTTTTTTACTCCATTGTCTTTTTATATTTCTTTTGATCTATTTTATCTTCTCTGTAAAGCACTTTGAATTGCCTTCATGTACAAAATACGCTATACAAATAAACTTGACTTGACTTACATTGATTAACTGCCTTCACCACTGTCTACATGTTTTAATAATATATATACAGTGGGAAAATAAGTATTTCACCCCCTGCTGATTTTGTGAGTTTGCCGCCTTACAAAGAAAGGAACAGTCTATAATTTTCATGGTAGGTTCATCTTAACAGTGAGAGACAGAATATTAAAAAAAATCCCAGAAAATTACATTACATGAATTTTAAACATTTATTTGTGTTTTATTGAGGAAAATAAGTATTTCACCCCCTAGCAAAACATGACTCAGTACTTGGTGGAGAAACCCTTGTTGGCAAGCACAGCGGTCAGACGTTTCTTGTAGTTGGTCACCAAGTTTGCGCAGATCCCAGGAGGGATTTTGGCCCACTCCTCTTTGCAGATCCTCTCCAAATCCTTAGAAATCCATTTTCAGTGTCCTGGCTGAGGGAAGGAGGTTCTCACCCAAGATTTCCCGGTACATGGCCCCATTCATCCTCCCCTCGATCCGGTAAAGTCATCCTGTGCCCTTAGCAGAGAAACAGCCCCAAAGCATAATGTTTCCACCGCCATGCTTGACGGTGGGGATGGTGTTCTTGGGGTCCAAGGCAGCTTTTTTCTTCCTCCAAACACGGCGAGTCGAGTTGATGCCAAAGAGCTCGATTTCAGTCTCATCTGACCACAGCACTTTCTCCCAAGCCTCCTCTGAATCATCCAGGTGCTCATTGGCAAACTTCAGACGGGCCTGTACATGTGCCTTCTTGAGCAGGGGACCTTGCGGGCACTACAGGATTTCAATCCATTACGGCGTAGTGTGTTACCAATGGTCATCTTGGTGACTGTAGTCCCAGCTGCCTTGAGATCATCAACAAGCTCCAGCCGTGTAGTTCTGGGTTGTTCCCTCACCTTTCTCATGCTCAGGTTCACTCCACGAGGTGAGATCTTGCGTGGAGCCCCAGACCGAGGGAGATTGATGGTCAATTGGTGTTTCTTCCATTTTCTAATTATCGCACCAACAGTTGACTCCTTCTCACCAAGCTGCTTGCCAATGGTCTTGTAGCCCATTCCAGTCTTGTGCAGGTCTACAATTTTGTCCCTGATGTCCTTAGACAATTCTTTGGTCTTGCCCATTGTGGAGAGGTTGGAATCTGATTCATTGATTGATTCTGTGGACAGTTGTCTTTTATACAGGTAATTTGAGTACTTAATTAGGAATACTAATTAAGTAAGAGGACTAATCTGTGTGCCTCCTGGTCACATAACCGGTCTGTGGGAGCCAGAATTCTTGCTGTTTTGCTAGGGGGTGAAATACTTATTTTCCTCAATAAAACACAAATAAATGTTTAAAATTCATATAATGTGATTTTCTGGGATTTTTTAAAAATATTCTGTCTCTCACTGTTAAGATGAACCTACCATGAAATTTATAGACCGACCGTTCCGTTCCTTTCTTTGTAAGGGGGCAAACTCACAAAATCAGCAGGGGGTGAAATACTTATTTTCCCCACTGTATATATATATATACACACACTAACTTTTCTTTCCCTGTGTTACAGGTACAGTGTGCAACAGTCAACAGTGATGTCTGTAACTGATCTTACTACACTGATCTCTTGCACAAACCATGTTTAATCTTACCATGTATAAATGCACTTTTTCTACGTCGCTCTGGATAAGAGCATCTGCCAAATACCTAAAATGTTAATGTAAAAATGTACAGTAAACTTCTGTATTCCCAGTGTACACATTTGTATGG
This sequence comes from Aldrovandia affinis, assembly GCA_029706075.1. Taxonomy (NCBI): domain Eukaryota; kingdom Metazoa; phylum Chordata; class Actinopteri; order Notacanthiformes; family Halosauridae; genus Aldrovandia; species Aldrovandia affinis. Next base: position 1,056,941 of record JAINUG010000163.1, on the reverse strand, counting down.
CCTGTAAGTACTGTAAGCATGTAAGTGAAAAACAAGCCTCACATATGCACACAGACTGTGTGTGCACGTGTGTGTGTGTGCGCGTGTGTGTGTGTGCGCATGCATAAATGGGTGCATGCATTTTGGCTCCAGTGACTCTCCCACGTGACGTACAAATGTACTCTGTACACCCTCAGCGAGAATAATCATCCCTCCTCAAATCAATACAGCCAGGGATTTTGACAGCAATACATTTCATGGGTGAATTTTGTTAAGTCCACACTAAGTCCACACCAAGATGCAAACACACACGGTACCTGCACAGACAAAAACACCAGCCAGGGCAGTCATGGGAGTTTGACTATTAGTCCACCCCATTACACACAGCTGCCTATCATTCTGAAGAAATGGAAATGTACAGAGTGATGGAGCTCTCGAGCACGCTTCATCTTCAGACCCCGCCTTTTCATCCACCCCTTCAGTCTCAGCACACCACCCCACCCCATCCCACACCAGGACTACCATCGGCTGCCTTGAACTTAATCAAGTCCCTAATTGTTGTCCATATTGACTCAGTGACTGTTTGTTGATCATTAGAAACTCAGACCCTGAACCTGAGGATGGGCTCCCCTCTTTAGTCTGGGCCCTCTCCTAAGGCTTCTTCCTATTTGTTCCAGCTAATAAATTTTTCCTTGCCACTGTTACCCTGTACTTGCCTTTGTGGGGGTTCAGGGCAGTGTCTGCTGTAAAGCGTATTGTGACAAATGTTTTGTAAAATACGCTATACACATACTGTACATTTTGATTGATTGACTAGGGGGGATCCAATTCACATGGGATTATGTATAAATCATTTCAGGTTGGGGATACCTCTCCACACATCAGATGTGTCTCTGTATAGAATCAAAGTCGTTTATCTCGCAGCTGGAAAAAATAGGGAAATGTGAAGGTGCATGCCAGTTTAAACTTAAAATGGTAACTATTTATATGAGAAAAAGGTGGGAACACCAGTGAAAGGAGACTTGATGTGTGACAGAATACAATCTCTACTGGCATTTTTTCCACAATAATTCCAACTTTGTCACAGCAACAAATATGCATTTTTGGATTTTGCATGCATTTTTTGGTGTGGTAATGCTGTACTCCAAATATACACCTGTCCTCTTTTTTATAAAGACTCTAAAAGTTGCAAACTTAAACAGTAGGCCAGTCGGGGCTGTTGTCCGAACACTTACAAGAATGTGATACTATGCTTAAAATGGATTATGAATTATTCATAAATGATTCATACAAATAAATTGTACTCTTATTTCAGCATCTATGTTAAAAAGCGAGTTGCGTAGATCGAACTAACACCGGAACTACATTCATAAAAGATACGCACTCATGTATTTTTTCATATAAGATGGAGATTCAACTGTATCTGCACACAGCCTTACTCAGTAAAATGGTGTGTAGCGTGGAAGCGAGCAGCCCTCCGCAAACCAAGGACGGCTTCCCATAAGAGGCGGCGAAACAGAAGGAAAAAGCCGCGGGACAGTGAGGGGCAGCTGTCTGGTTCTGAACCCGGGAGAGACCTGCTACCAATCCCTCCATCAAGCAGCTGTCTCTCATTCCGTGATCAGGAGGGGCTGCATAAGAGCTCTGCTAGACCAGGGAAAAGGTCGGAGCACAGACCATGGCCAAGAAATTCTCCACTTCGCCACTTCTCCTCTCTTTATCTTTCTCTCCCCAGAAACAGACGGCAGTTCCACCACCCACAGCAGCTTGGATTGGAACACCTGTCCCCAGGACTACAGTGCCCCACTACCTGAGCCTCTCTGGCAAACGCCAGCAAAACCAGAGGAAATTGATCTAATACACTACCTGATTGACAGACAAGGAGGACTTTAAAAATGATCAGAACTGGACTTTTGAACTGGGAAATATTGGTTCTTTTTCAGTTGTGTTAAAAATATGAGTAAGGAGGGAAGGGATTGAATTGGAAATAGGGTACAATTGGCTACCAAATTGGGAGAAAAATGTGGGGGGAAAATCTGAAACAAACTGGTGAATGTGGAGGCCATTGGAGTGCACTGGACTCATTGTCATGTTCGTGGAACCAGCTTGAGATGACGTGTGCTTTGTGACATGGCACATTATCCTGCTGGAAGTACCCATTAGAAGATGGGTAGACTGTGGCCATAAACGGATGCACATGATCAGCAACAAGACTCAAGTAGGCTGTGGCATTTAATGCTCAATTGGTATCAAGGGGCCTAATGTGTGCCAAGAAAACATTCCCCGCACCATTACACCACCACCATTTTTTTGGTTTTGTTTGTTTGTTTCAGATTTTTTCCCCAAAGAGTTCAATTTTTGTCTCATCAGACCAGAAAATATTTTTCCTCATGCTCTCAGAGTCCTTTAAGAGATGTGGTGGTTCCAAACTTCTTCCATTTCACAATGATGGAGCCCAATGTGCTCCTGGGAACTGTTTTAGTAATGTTTTTATACCCTTCCCCAGATCTATGACTAATACAATTCTATTTGGACTTCATTGCTTGGTTTATGCTCTGACATGCACTGTGAACTGTGGGACCTTATATAGACAAGTGTGTGCCTTTCTAAATCATGTCCATTCAATTGAATTTTGACTACAACCAAGTTCTAGAGACATCTCAAGGATGATCAAAGGAAACAGGATGCATCTGAGCTCCATTTTAAGTGTCATAGCAAAAGGGCCTGAATACTTATGTAAATTTCATATTTCAGTTTTTTATTTTTATTTTTATATTTATATATATTGCTTTTCCCCTTTATCTTTGTTTCCTCGGATGGTTTACCTGCCCCACCCCTGGCATTGTGACATGGCGATATGTTGATGGAAACCCTGCATAGTCTATCTCTAAAACACTCCACAGATGTCAGTGTTTTGTGACTCTAACAACTCAACTTCATTTTATTTATTCATTCATTCCTTTATTTATACTCATTTATACATTATACTATCATAGTATGATCCAGCTGGTTTTTTTCTTTCCAACTTTGTATTTCTGAAACCCATGTGCCTTTTTTATCATTGGTGTACACGCATATAAATTCACACAGGCCTGTGCATGCCCTGTCATACACATCTGAGTATTTTGATCTAGACTGTTTAGATCAAACAGTGCATTGCACCTTTGACCGAATCTCGCAATGTATCTTTTGGGGGAAGGCCAACAAACTGTCACAGTCAACTCATCATATTTGGGCTCTATTCCTGGTGGTGGTCGAATGAGATGGCATTGAACGTCCACATCCGGGATCAGGCTTGATACCTTGATGCTGTATTCAAGCCAGCCAGCAATACCTGCCTGTAGATGACAGTGGAGTGTTTGCAACCCTTGCCTGGGCACGCCTGGCCTATTAAGTCTGTGAATAAAGGTCATGTGTCAGGAGGCACAGCGGTCTAGTTAGTTTCTGCGCCGCTGTGGTTTTTGAAACCCGGTGATGGAGGATAGCACGTGGCTTGGGTTTAAGTCAATTTAGTATCATTCATGACCTAGTGCCTTCGTACACTACATCTGACCACAGAGTCACAGTGGGTCCTCTCACTAGGCTTGTGTGTGTGAAAAGAAAAAAATATATTACCCCAAAGTGGAAGGAATGATTTTTTAAAGAACTCATTCAAGGTTTGTCCTTTCCTGTTGTAATAGTAAACCAAAGACCAATGTAATTACTATTCCTTAGCTTTAGCCAAGCATTGGACTTTCAATCAAATGTCATTTTGCATTATTTTGTTCTTCGTCTCTCTCAAATCCTCTGCCATGTCATCCATCCAAATAATTGGCTTTTTCCAGAAAACAAACTCAAAGCCAGAGGCTTTTTGAAAGCAAATATATGACTACGGTGACATTTTCTGTTCTGCCCTTGTATATTAATAGTTACTTACAATGGACGTTGGAATGGTACCCCCCAATTTATGAATATTCACATCATGGGTACCCCAGGTGTACTTCTCTGTTATTCCCAATAATTCTCCATGGTTATATATGTAGGACTTTGCCATTTCCCATTCTCTCCCTACCAACAGCCATATGACATTGATGGGTCATTTCAATTTAGCTATCTCACCAGGAACTATCATCTCAGAGCGCATTGGCTATAACAGGCTTACAAGATGATGGGAAGGCTGGCGGGGTAAGAGCCACCAAATGCAGACCGTGAAACCAATATCCGTCTCTGACCTGTGTGGTAGGAGCCTCACAATCTCTCCTAACACAACCTTGCTCATCATTTCCGGGGTTTATAGCATCGTGCTGTCCTGGACAGCGGAGATAAACTTTGGTCTTTTTTTCATGGGGTTCATAATTATTTAACAGAAATCCCCTATGCAGAGTCTTCACAATATTGTGTTTAATGGACAGATGGGCCTTGTTATCAATAGAACATGTGTTGTCATTATTCACAAAAGGATATTTTTTTTTCTTTTTGGGGGGGGGGGTAATATTGAAGGGGGTCTGAAAAACTGCTTTATAGAAATTCTGTCATCATTAGAATTTTTTTTAATTTTAATTTTTTAATTAAGACATGAATACCAAGTAATAACCACAACCATAATAACAGCAATACTATCAATTATGATAATAATAACAACAACCATATTTATAATAGGTTAACCAAATAATTGTAGCTTAAATGTATTTTGAATGAAGAGATGAGAGACAATAGCTTGTATTCAATTAACAGCTGACAAATACAAATACAATTAATACTTTTTTTTTCCAAAACAGTTTGGCAACTTCATTCTGGCAATTGCAGAACTTGCTAAACCGTGTGTGTGAAGAAACTAGCACTTGCATTTAATCATGAGTCAATGCTAAGGACACATTTGGATTGAATCCAGGTCAATGTGTGAATGACTGGGAAATCTAGGCACAGAGCAATCAGCCAAATGTTAAATTGGGAATTGCTTCTGGTTCCCCCTAATTGCAGAGTTGGGCAGGTGAAGTTCCTCTTTAGGGATTCAAATAAACACAAATAATGATGCTATGCTGGAAATCGAATAATGCTGATGGGGACAGCGGAACTCGTCTGGTATTCTTCTGAGAGAGGACAGACTTGCTAAAACTGTCTTCACCATAACATAGTATGAAGACGTATGTGACCAAAATGTTTCTTTCAAGTAGTCAGTCAGAGAGCAGAAGGGAGCCGTCTTTCCAGTTTTTCATCGTTTGGCCCCACATCCGATTGTACTGGATGTAGACATGCGCACTGTCACTTTAATTAATGGTTGCCATCTCCTTTTTTCATAGAGTTGGATTGGTGCGAAGGAACGGAATGGAATAAAGCAATAAACTTGGTACCAACTAAGGTTTGTCATATTAAACGCCACAGTTGGACCCCTGCCAACATTTATTTTCACCTGAGACGGAATACCGCTGCATCCGATGAAATGGCGCCTTCAGATTGGCGGAAGGCAGACGCGGCCGGGATAAATGGGCACTGCTTCTCAGAGTGTCGCCAAATGGGATTGTCCACGCCGCATTTATTTCTATAATCTGCGGTGCGGGTATAAGGGAATGATGTGCAAGTGTCTCGGTACAATTTTCAATTTTCAGCCTTTTATTTTATTTCTCACTGTCAGTAGGCGATTCCTAGACCAGCTGGGGATTATGTGAACTACACGAGCGGCTCCGGGGGTGGTCTCAGCTCAACAGAGGCCGTTCCGCGCGCTCTATTTTGATAGCCGGGGTCACTTTCTGGAGCGCACGAGAGCCGTCCCCAGTTTAACTGGGGCTCCCTCCGAGGCGAATGGTGGCGTGGCCAACCGCCCGCCACCGGTGGTGTCGCCTGAGCCGGAAATGTCACAATTGGCACGGATAACCGCAGCAAGCTGGATCATGTTTTTTTTTCTCTCTTTCTTTTTGTGCCGCTCGTGCGACTGAGGAATGAGGACATGCTAATCCCACGGGGTTCGTCTTCACTGAAATGCTGTGTGGCTCCCCATTAGACCAAGAGTGTCCCGCTGTTCCCCCTGCAACCTCTTCCGTGGCCAGCTGGTCAGGCTAATTGGTCAAATTATGCACTAATAGTGCAGACCCCGGTGGCACTTCCCTAAGGACCACTCGTTTGACCACAAGAGCTGGTCTTCAGATGCAACAGCACTAGCTTTCAAATACCTGCGACACACTTCGGCTAATGGCGACAAAGATTCTGGAAAGCTGGGGTTGTGTCATTAATTTGGCACAAACTTGTACTGCATTCTGTTAATAGCCTTTGCACACATTTTGCATTTCTTTCTGTTGGTAATTCATTCCACATACTGTACGTTACTGTAATCTGTCACGTAGTATATGGCCGGCAAAATTGATAAATTATTGAATCATTCTCCTAACAGATCACCTCGTTTTTTTAATTCTGCAAACCAGAAAACATGATTGTTGGGAATCTAAATATTTATCAATTTTAATTGGATACCCCCCCTCTTGACCCAAAGCAGACACAGTTACAGTTATAGACTTTTTTGGAATGTAACTCATAGTAATACCTTACAGAAAAGTAATATAAAAAAATAGGCAATAGATTTTTTTTTCACCCGAGAATCAAATTTGAAGAACATGTTAATAATAGAGACTACTTGTTTCCATTTTCTTGATAGAAAAGCCTTTCCCTTGCAATTCAAATGGAGCATTCAGGATGCTCTGGCAAATCTCTTCAATGCCAGTATGACAGATTTATCAAACGCATGAATTCTTAGGACGCAGGATTTATTCTGCGTTTAAAATAAATCGAGACAGCGTGACATGGTCTCTCTCTCTACACATTCTGTTGAGCGTTGCTGGTAATAGGCATGAAAAAAAAAAGCTTAACATTTGGATTGGTACGAATCAGAATATCGAAGAAAAGGCCAGGCTGACATTTTACCCAGCTACTAAACTCTGTTACATTGCGGGTTCCCATAGTATCGGGAGATCCAAATGACAGGAGGCAAGTGTAGATGTCAGGGATGAAGGAAGGAGACAACTGTGGGGAGATGAGCAAAGATTTGATCGACCCATCAAGGATTGTCCTCAGCAGAGGAATTCACTATGTTCCTGCAATTCATGGATTTCTTCTCCCTCTCTCTCTCTCTCTGATGAGCAGATGTGCACATGGAGGACAAGCAGGTCATGCGATTGAGCATTTGTCTGTTTGAGTATTCCATTTCTAGAGGGTTTTTCTTAAGTATTCAAAACATTTCTCCACGCTTATAAAAATCGTGCGATCTTGAAAGATGTAATTAGAATCCCCTTTCATATAGGCCCTTTCTGTATTACTTCCATTGCCGCATATCACTGTTTTAATCTTTCATTTTCAAAAATGTTGATAACAACACTAAGTTGATTATTTCACTTCATCATTACATATCCTCATAGGCTACATGAATGTCATCATGTGCAAAAAATGTGTTTCATCCATGGCACAAATTCATCTGTGAAGGTTTGGCAGCGAAACAAATGTAAAACAGAATAATTGATTTCAATACAAGACTGCTTGTATAAGGCTATTTTAGGGCTAGGTTAGGGCTATTGTTGTCTTCATTTCAATGCCTGACTTAAAGTTTTGCTGCTTAATTTTCTTGTGCAGCCTGGTTTCAGATGGCAGAAAATGATCCATGAGTTTGATCAGCATAACTGAATAAATGGCAAGCTTGAGGCTGAAGTTTGGTTAAGAGTCGGCAACGTTTTTCAGTTTAACAAAAGAGCACTGAGGTTCACGCTGGTGTCCTGGTCAAATTCCCATAAATTTGGTTCTACATCTGGCCAAATAGTCAACCCCCTACATTTGATTGGTTACACAATACCTTGCATAGCCTTCCCACTTTGATTCCTCTGGCCACCACTGCAAAAGAGAATTTAGTTCTCTATCTGCTTAAATAAGGATAAAATAAAAGAATTTAAAAAAAATATGTATATGTATATACATTATATGTATGGTACTTTGCTGTACATGGCAAAGCAGACCATGGATTGGAGGAGATGAGACAGCGTGGCAGATGGTTGTTCAGAGAGCCTGGATGTTGTGTTGAGTAGCGCTAGTCACGAGTTATAACACATCTTTCGACGAGAACCAAAATCATCAGGGGACTGAAGAACATCATTTTAAGAGGGAAATTATACAATTCTTGAGTCAGAATGACACAGAGAGAGAGAGAGAGAGAGGGAGAGAGAAGAGAGAGAGAGAAAGAGAAAAACAATGACTTTTTGTTTGTACAGAAACAGGACAGTGCTTTAGAGAGTTGAGAGTCCCCTCAGAGAGTACATTTTAATTATAAAGGCAGAGCTTTCTGCCACACTGACAGAAGTTATTATCTAATGTTACATCATGCTTTGCATTACATTATATGTGACCAGATAGTTGGGAGAACATTTTGGCAATGGAATATGCACAGGCAACTGCCAAAGTAAAGGAAACATCAACATAAAGTGTCTTAATAGGGCGTTGGGCCACAAAGAGTCACCAGAACAGCTTCAGTGCATCTTGGCATAGATTATGCATGTGTGTGGAACTCTATCAGAGGGATGCAACACCATTTTTCCATGAGAAATTCCATAATTTGGTGTTTTGTTGATGATGGTGGAAACCGCTGTCTCAAACAATGCTCCAGAATCTTCTATAAGTGTTCAATTGGGTTTAGCTTTGGTGATTGAGACGGCCATTAGATATGGTTTGCATCGTTGTTGTGCTTGTCAAACAATGACAAACATTCGTACCCTATGGATGGGGGCATTCTCATCCTGGAAGACACCACTCCCATCAGGATATAAATGCTTCACCATAGGATGAAGGTGATCACTCAGAATGGCTTTGTATTAAATGTCATTTACCTTGCCCTCTAAGAGGCTGAGAGGGTCTAAACAGTGCCAGGAAAATGCACCCCACACCATAACAGAGCTGCCAGTATCCCTCATTTACTGTAGTGTTTCCTTTATTTTATCTACCTGTAGATGTTTTAATTTGTGTTTTGGCATTTGTTTTATATTGTTACAATGTGCAAATACAGGTATTATGTGTATTAATATATGCCAATAGATTAGGTTTGATTTTTCATGCATTGCACAGCTTCTGGGGGTGAAGTATGAAGACAGACCATTATGTGTACAGCCACAGCTAATGGTATCGCCTTTGCCTTGAGGATCCCTGCTGTTTCTGTGGGAAGGGAAATATAGACTCTATTAGGACACAGCAGGCTTCTGACAATTTTTTCAAACAGTTACTGATGGTAACACACTGTTATTTTCCTCCAATCGGCCTGAAAGACACGTGAGAGAAAGCTATAATTAATGGTCATTTTATACGTTGTCACCATTTATGACGTGTCGTGCAATAGATTTAATTTGTGTCGATGGGAGGTGCTCGCTTGTCACTTACTCCTGGGCTGGCAATGAGGTCCTATGTTGTTACACAGGTAAATAAAGCTGGTGTGCCTTATTCGATTTGTGATGTTCTCTGTTTGACGCAGACAGCATGCTAGTCAGTTTTTCTTGGCTGTTTTATTTTTCTATTACCTATATTCTCCCTCCTTCCCAATTTGGTTTTCAGTCACAGTTTATATTTGTAATGGTAGGATGCGTTAAACTGTTCATTTATCAAAGGACAATGAATATTATAACCTGTGCATATAAAATTTGACATATGGCATAAGGGACTGCCTCATGTCTGGTGAAAAAACTTGGGCTCTCAGTAAAGTGGTCAATTTTTAAATCGTGCACCATAAATATATGGTTGTGATGGTGCTCCATAATCTTTTTCAATTTAAACTGAAGAATGAATTCTTAAAATCAACCCTCATGCCATTGTTTTGTGTCAAAATGACAGCCAGTTGGATAATGATTGCAGGTTTTAGTATTCAGGTCAAATCAATATAATTATATGCAAACCATTAATATTAGACCAGATTTCCAGATGGACCACACAATTAGGGGAATGGATTCTACAAGTGTCTGGAACTCTATTGGAGGGATGCAACACCATTCTTCCATAAGAAATTCCATCATTTGGTGTTTTGTTTATGGTGTCTGAAGCGCCTGAAGCATCTGAAGCACCGCTCCAAAATCTCCAATATGTGTTAAATTGGGTTGAGATCAGGCCATAGTGTATGGTTTGCATTGTTTCCATGCTCATAAAACCATTCAGTGGCCACTCGTAGCCTGTGGATGGGGGCATTGTGATCCTGGAAGAGATCACTCCCATGAGGATATAAATGCTCACCATAGGATGGGGTGATCACTCAGAATCGCTTTGTATTTATTGGCATTTACCTTGCCCTCTAAGGGGTTGAATGGACCTAGGCCCTGCCAGGAAAATGCACCCCAAACCAAAACAGCTGCCAGGACCCTTCATTTACTCAAGTGTTTCCTTTATTTTGGAAGTTACCTGTATATTTTCAGATTGGTCAGAGTCCGAGGTTGGTGAAAAGCAAAAATGTTTGTGTTATTTATTTACAGCTTTTGGCCGTAAGGATGCAGGCAAAAATGCACTGAAGAAAAACATATCTATCAGTCCTCCTTATACACATTTTCAAAAGCCCGAAAACAAAGGAACCGGGCCCCTCCTCCCCTTACTCAACTGCGTGCGCCCACCGCAAAGGCGGGTTCACTCTTAGGGCAGCTCAGTCTCAATTCCTCGTGGCTCACTTATCTATAAATTGTGGCTCGCCTATGTCTGGTTATCGGGAGGCATCTCTTTCATACTGTCTGTGACACGAGCACATCAACAGAGACCCTTCTGCAGCACTCCGTGTAACAGGATGCTCAAGGACAGGTCACGCAGGGGCCCCGCCTTCCTATATTTTCTTCATATGCAATGCTCTAATGATCTCGGAAAATAAAACGAATAATTCTAATGACTTCTTATGGAAAATCAACTCATACATTATAAAAGATAAAACTCACTTAGTTTTGTCAAGAATCAATGCAAGTTCAATCAATTAAACATGGGTATATGATCTAGTCGGGGGAGATACACCTCCTCAAGACCTCAAATATAGATTGAGATTTCATGAGAATCTTATATTTTTAAATATCTAAATCCTATTTCTATTCAAATGCTTCACATGTGCTCTTCACATATACCACTATAATTATTATTCATAATTGCATTTATATAGAGTTTCTCATATTATTATCTCAAATAACTTTACACTGAAGGAGGGAAAAATCGAATGGGTGATGCATGGCAGCCATTTTGTGCCAGAATGTTCACTGAACATCAGCTGAGGTGCAGGGGGAGGGAATTATTGAGCCAAATAAACTGGGGGATTGCAAGGTGGCAGGTTGAGAGAGCCAGGTTGAGAATTTTGCCAGGACATGCATACAGTACATACATACAGTATGTATCATCTATTGGCATCGTGATGTAGGCAAGAGCATTTTGCGAGATCATTTATCTTCATAGCCCCCTGGACTAACCTGCTCTACTGTATAAATAGATTACAATACTGATTTAAATCACTGTTGAGATTGAAGAAGGAATGCTCCCAAAACATGAGAAAGATGTGTTTCCAGGGTCTCCTGAGTCAGCATCCTCCTGAGGTGTCTGTATCCTCTAACAAAGTGGAAATAGGCTAATCACATTCAGAAGATGGATGACTGTAGGAATGGATGTTTTATCATTTAGGGTGGCCATGCGCCATAGAGGTTAAAGATCTGGACTGGAAAGCAGAATGGATCAAACATTGCAGTACAGCAGCCTTGCACCTCTGTCAAAGTTTTTATATATAGTAAGTACAATGCAATAATATGTTCTTAGCTAATTCATACATATATGCTTACACAAGACCACTGCACTGCAAAGTGGTATTAACCATACAAATCACCACAGCGTACCCTGAGATTCTAATCTGGCTTAAGGGAAACCTAAAAACGACAATTTAAATGAGTAAACAAAGTAAACAAGTTTTTAGGTTTACATGTTTTAAGTGAGTATGAAAGTTAAATGCAAAAAAAAAGTACTGCAGTGTTTTACTTGAACTAAGTTCTGACAAGGCTGTGATAACTGGCACACTTCTGAATGTGGGTTCACTTCAGAGAACAAGTATTCTCTGCTGGGCAGGTCAGTGGATTTATCAGGAATCAAACGTTCTCTCCAAGGAGCCTAATACATATTCCTCAGAAGTGTGTAAGTGCCATGTTTTATGCAAGAACCACACATGTGTGCACGAGTGCGGTACAGTCATGCTGCAAACCATACAATGCATGCGGAACATATTGGAGGAATCTAATTCGAGCCTTGACCATCAATAACCGTTAGTCTTAATGTGTATTTATCTATCATCTATTCCTACGAGAAGGCAGAGATGTTCTCCTTTTACTTCATTATCATACTTTTTCATTGAGTTTGTGCAATCAGTAGGTAATAATTGAACATGCATCATTAATAATTCATACAAGAACGTTATAATTAATTGATATGGGGGTATATTGCAGAGAGTAATGGCTCATACAATAATGATGCATGACAGGTGGAGATGGCGTTCCTTGCCACCTTGATGAAAGAAAACAAACATTAAAAGTATTTTAATTTGAGCGCCATGTGAAATATTAACAATGGTTACACAGATGGATTTAGGTGGCACGTGTGTTAGAGATCTCAGTCAAAAGAGTTTTCCTGCAACTTACTTTCCGAAACTCTGACTGGAATGAGTCAGAGGGAATGAGTTTGGGGTCCCATATGGGAGAGAAACGATCAAACAGATGTTCGGTCTCAAGACCATTCAAACTAAATGAAATTTTAAAAGGTTTATTTTTAAATCCTTGTGATTTTATTTGAAACAAACACCTGGATGCACATTCCATTGAAGCTTTGTGTTAATTATAATTATTTTTCACTGTTGTTTGTATCTGTTCTGCAATATTATTCCATATCACTAAGAACTCACAGTTCCCAGTAGAAGAAAAAAAAAGCAATATACGTGAGTTTATTGCAAAAGAGAGTTCTGCTAAATCTATAAATGAGGAGCATACATTTTAATATAACAGTAACTGCAAAAATAAATGAAACAGCAACATAAAGTGTCTTAATAGGGTGTTGGGCCACAATGAGCCACCAGTAGAGCTTCAATGCGCCTCGGCATAGATTCTACAAGTGTCCGGAACTCTATTTGAGGGATGCAACACAAGAAACGAGAAATTACATTATTTGGTGTTGGATTGATGGTGGTGGAAAATGCTGTCTCAGGTGCCCCTCCAGAATCTCCCATAATGAATCAATTGGGTTGAGATCTGGTGACTGAGATAGCCTTGGCATATAGTTTACATCATTTTCATGATCATCAAACAATTCAGTTACCACTCATGCCCTATGGATGGAGGCATTATCATCCTGGAAGAGACCACTCCCATAAGGATATAAATGCTCAACATAGGATGAAGGTAATCACACAGAATGGCTTTGTATTTATTAGTGTTTACCTTGCCCTCTAAGGGGTTGAGTGGACCTAAACCATGACAGGAAAATGCACCCCACGCCATCACAGAGCCACCACAACCCTTCACCAAGAGAAACAATCACTCGTGCCTGTAGGTTTATTTTGGTGCCACAAATGCACTCCTTTGCTGAAGGATGAATTATCTGTCCATGTGACTTTTGTCCACAGTTTTTTTGTAAAGAAATCAGTTAAATAAAACAATTGTTTTGTTTGGAATACTGCCTCATCCGGATTCTTCAATTGCCAGCACCCTCTGAAAAGGTCCTTGAGTGTCACCCCACCCCCAGTGGCACTAAAATATATATACGTATATTGGCATTATACAAAACACAATAGAATATATGTTGCACATCTGCCTCAACTAAAAAGTCTGATGAAAAAGTCTGACTGCTAGGGGGTGGCGGATAGCGTAGCGGTCTAATGCACCATATTTTGGCTGGTCCAATATATGGTGTGCCCTGCCTGTCAGGGACATGTTTCAAACATGTCTCTACCAGACCGGCCCTGGTCATCAGCCCCGATCAGAGGTGGCATTTGGCTGTCCGCCCCAGGGGGGGAGGCTAGGGTGAGCCAGCTCGGGTCCGCCGTGAAGCACGTAAGGAGTCTCCAGAACGTGGGTGGGCAAATTCCGTCTCGAAGGAAGCGGAGTTCGCTGCCCTCTGAGAATTAGCTTTCCTTGTAGTGATCAGCAGCAGATCCGTGTGGGGAGGGTAAATCGAAAGAAATAGAGGTTGTAATTGGCTACAAAATTGGGAGAAAAAACTGGAAAAAATCTGAAACAAATTTTACAAATGTAAAAAAAAAAAAGGTCTGACTGGGGTTTTCAGGCGGTCAGTTCTGGCGCTGAATGCCATCAGGTAGATGCTGTTTCTAAGCACCCTGGTGATGCAGTCACCTCACCTTGGTGCTAGCAGGCCGCGTAGTGGACGTTTTGCGCAGTGGATGTTTTGGACAATGCACATCTCTGACCTGTTGCTTAAGGAGTCTTCAACAAATAATGTAACATAAGCTCTAGGTGTCCATATGTACAATTAAGCTCAAACATAGAAATGGGAATGATAATCATGGTATCAAGGAGAGTGTGAACGTATTAATAGCAAAACTAAATTTAGCTTGATAGTTACCACTCAAATGGTCAGATTTTTACATTTATACATTTTTACATTCCCGTAGCATCATTTTGAAAAAAAATTTGATATTCAATGTGACTGCCTGTAACCCATAACCCTCACGCTGTGACGGTTGCAATACGATGCAGTCTCAACTATTCAATTAAATGTAGACATATCTCTGCATATGGAGAGACACATCAGCAACGCATTTGTTATTTTTCTCATTATACTTTAGTTATTGATTGCAGAGCAGTCATTACCTCAGGCATTGCCTTGAGGTCTTCATATGGCTGTCTGTTTATCACTTTTCTGTATCGTTACTCAAATGGCGGGGGAATGGGCTCGATGCTGTTTTCCTCGACCCTTGAGGAAACTGTCCCACTTGCACGTCCTACGGTGCAGTCTTTTTTTCCCCACTCTCTGTCATTTTCACACTTTCAAAAATTCCCATTGTTTCATCTCTTATCAATTCGTTCTGGGTGTCTGTCTACGAGATATTATTAAATTCAATGTGCACAGAAGAAGAGGACATATCAACCTTGATTTCTTTATCGTTCAGCAATTTTAAGCATACCCTGGGGGGTCTAATTTGCCTTTGATACACACGGCACAAATGGCTGTAATCTGGCTATGTGGGAGCAGTACCTTTTTTATTCAGGGATGATATTATTTGGCAGTCTTACGTGAACAATTTGAATAAATGGGTGGTTTTTACATGAATTCAGTGATTCAGAAAATGCGCAGATAGAATCACATTTTAAATGGCCAAGCAAATATATTTCATTTGCATAACAAAAAAATGCTCATTGAGGGAAACCTCTCTGCATCTGCGAAGATACTTTTTAAATCATATCGTAAACCAAGTTAATATGCTCCTCTGAAGCTTGAAATTAATAGTTTCCCATCAAGCGATATTTTCTTTGAAATGAGCATTGGTAAAATAATGTAGATAAATTTGATGAAACTATACTTCCTGTGGGGGGATCACGCTGTTTTTCAATACACCCCTCAGTCGTAGAATATGGAATATAGGATGCTACTTGGTGACTGTGATTGTTTTATACAGTATATAGTCTATTGACTATATCTCAAATTCAGTTATTCAGTAAGTGCGCAAAACGCATGCCGTTTTTGCCTCAGTTTCTCAGAGACTCGAGAGCAATTGTGAATTCACCACATTAAAACCTTTCGCTTTCAGTGGGTACTTTAGAGACAAGCAAGTCATAAAAATTAGGGAACATGGTAATGTAGTTCAATGAAATTTAAATACCATTTAGCCTTTGGGGTCGTGCTTTGAATCTATTTAGGCTTTCTGAAATGAGTAAAACTAAATGGTGGTCACACGCAATTGCTGAGCTTCAATAATACATCTGTACCCACTATAATATTTTAAATACTTTCTTTGCTGATTTAATGTGAAATATATGAATTAATTGTGGACAATGATATTCACTCAATTCTGAAATTCATATGGTCAGGAACTGGGTAAAAAAGTAGTTCTCGTATTTGTAATATTCTTAAAAGAACATGCACCTTACACACATGCTAACATATGCATGCATGCACGCATGTACATACACACTCACACTGTACCCACGTGCACAGACGAGCCCACACACAAGTACACACAAATACAATTCCAGGGAGCCTCAGAGACTGAATTGTAGAGATGATTCTGTTGATAGGGAGAGTAATTACCTCCGTGGGCAGTCTGAATGCTTTCAAGAGACTCAGTAGGTCTCTTCCTGTGCGCTGCCAATAAAATGCTCTGAGAACATTTCACAATGACTAAGCATTCTTATGGTTATTCTGTGAGTTGGAACTGTGATTTAAAAGCTTAGGAAAATAGATTTTTTTTTTCTTTAGCACATGCGCTGTTCACCTCCTATTTAAATGAACACAAAAGTTAAAGAGAAATGTATAACATAATTCATTTTCTTAGCCATCACCTTCATCCAGGAAACTGTAAACAGCTTAAACTTTGTATATATTACCCAGTCGTACAGCTGGATGTTTACTGATGCAGGGTGCAAAAGCAGTGGCATTCCTGGGAATCAAACCTACAGTGTTTGAGTTATAAGCCAAACTCTTTAACTACTACACCTCACAGCCAACCTGACCTGGGTCAAATAGTTATTTGAAATATTTGAACACCATTAAATATCCTGCAGATTACTGACAATTTTAGAAGAATTCTGTTTGTTTTGGTTAGTAACACGCTTCTTTCAAAATTTTCAGAGATCTTCAGGATTGTTTTCAAGTTTTAATGGCATCTAAATAGTAAAAGCATTATACGTATCGAATGCGTATTTGATAGCATGTCCTTTTTTGGTGGGGGGTGTGGGATTGAATTGATGAGATGTGTAAAAGGAACAAGGGATGGCCTTCCTGCGAAGGTCTTTCTGCAGTTTTGGAGAAAAATAACAATGTGGCAAGATGGCACAGCCTTGGAGGAACCATCTGCCGGCAAGCCCACATCTCACAGCAGAACATGGGCTTTATCAGGATATCGAGCAATGGAAGGGGCAACTGTGGGTTTGCATGAATAAATCAGATCATTACAACACTGTGCATCAGAGAATGTGACCATGTGAATGAAGGCTGGGGACAATTAGGTGAACTTGTGGGTTTATTAAAAGGTAGCAACATCGGCACTTCACACTTACAGTTAGCTTAGTAATATACGCCATTTAGCAGACGCTTTTATCCAAAGCAACTTACAGTAGTGAATGCATACATTTTCAGTATATGTGACCCCAGTGGGGTCTATGACGGCATGACGGCAGCAGTGCAGGGGTGACCCAAATATTATTATGCATCTGCTTAAATTGCTGTTTTCTGTCAGAGTGAGCTGCTATCATGTGACGAACTGCGCATGGAGATATCGGTCATGATATTTCCTCGGTTCTGACCCTAGGTAGGACCTTCTTCTGCTGTGTATCGGGTCCAACATAATTTATCTTCGTATTCTCACTGTGAGGACACACAGTGGGCCTCCCAGAGTGCGTTTAAATGTCAGGCTGATGACCTGACTTGATATAAACTCATCACATCACTGTAATGTGTACGACTATTAAGTTGCACTTTGGACTTTGTACAGTGAATATGAAGGCACTTGGGTGTAAAGAGGGTGTATAATGTCCTCACCGCTGAACCCACATTAACACACGGGTTTCCCTGAGACTGAATGGGCCATATGCATTCAATTGTGTCTCACAGACAATGTACAGCAAAGCACATCGTGTCAATTCATTAACACATTGTGACAAATGTGTTATGTTTTCGGCATATATATTTAGTGGATATTAATCAGCTGAATATGCTTCCCAATAAATAAGGTGATATACAGGCGGTAGACAAAATAATTGAAACACAAAATACAAAATACACAAAATACACTGAGATGAAGGCAGTGGAAATCTACTCCGCACTCCACATTCCACATCTTCGAATATGGGAACATTTTGAGGAAGCAATATTTGCACCATAGGGTGCAAATACACAAAAAAATCCTTTGGCTAAAATTCTTTGAGAGATGAAAGCATAATATCCATAATTTTATTAGGCAGAGTAATAATCTGGCCCAGTGACTCCCACAAGATGGTTCGCCATACTATAGCAGATTCACCACCATGCTTAATGGTTGGGAACAGGTAAAGTGGGTTGAAGGCTTCCTTTGGTTTTCTACAAACATAAACCCATCCAGATGTATGAAAACCAGGCACGTGCACAGATAGGGCCCAAGGGGGGCTTGAGGCCCTGCCCTTTTGCCCTCAGAGTCAAAAAGTGCCCTTTTTTGGCTGTTGTTAATTTGTTATTGAAATTCTATCAAATATAAAGAGGGAAATGTATAGTAGTATATGCAAAAAATACACCTTATCAATTTAAAAAGTACTCCACTCTCCACCCCTTCCCCCCTTCCAAATGGTTTTGTCTCAATCAATCAACCAACGTCGCATCTTCCGACATTCCGAATACAACTTGTCATGAAAAGCACCGCATCCCCAGCCCCAGTTCGGTTACGGTGAATGATATCACTCAGGTAGGCACTGTTTTAATTATGAAACCACGATTAAACAACACTTACTTAGTTTTTATGTTACATATTCATTTTTAAAAACTATGAAGTAGGTCAGTAGGACTTGCCACCTTCATGCTGTAATTTCGTCATTACTAGCCTCGGTACTCGCGAGCAAGTAAGCTAGTCTAATTATCATTAAAACGACGTTACATATCTCCGTCATGCAGGACAACTTACAAATATGCAATTAATTTCTGAAGCAGGTAGTTACATTTGGCATTGTTTTATTACGTTTATTTTAATGTTTGTTATGTTGTTTAAACAGGTGTTTCAGCTACAGTATGGCTAGGTTTACATTTATTAACTTATAGAGATGTTTTCTTTATATAGGCCTATGTATTCCTTTTTTTATTTTGTATTATTCATTAAAAATTATTTATTGCATGTGTTTTATGTTTTGTTATTCCTGTTCCTGGAATAAAGATTGAAGACTAAGGTCTATGTGATGTTTGTGTGAATTGCTATTGTAGACAGGGTGATACAATCTGTAGAGCATGAACCATGCCACACTTAGGAAGTGTACATACTGGAAAGGTATGATCTGTTTGAATGTCATTAAATTGCATCCTTCCTAACTTTCTTTCTCAAAGAAACCACTGATCTAATGTGACTGAATTGGTGAACAACTGAACACTGACTGATTGCATTACTTACACTGACTGACTTGCCCAGCAAGTACCAATACATTTTGGCCAAAAACCTTGTTCCCTCTGGCAGGAAACTGAACCCTGGGATCATTGTCTTGGTGAAAGATCAATTTGTGGCCAAGCATTAGCTAAATGGCATATATTATATTATTATTATTATTATATTAAGAAGAATGGGCGGAAATTGCAATATCCAGATGTGCAAATCTGGTAGAAACTTACTCAAATAGACTGTAAATGCAGCTGAAGGTGCTTCTACCAAGTAATAAGTCAAAACAAAAATGGTATGGTAAATGCTATACTGTGCAGCTAAATTATGTAAGTATTTTGCCATAATGCCATTTCCTTGTCTACAAGACGATAGACATAAAATATTTAATTTAGCAAAGAGCCACAACAGAGAAAGTGTCCGTAAGAAACTTAAGGGCAGTTACCCTGCCAGTTTTTTAGGCTCTTTGCAAGTGCCTGAAGATTTATGGTTTGAATTCTAGTAGGTCCCGCTCTGCCACCAACTGCCTTATGAATCAAATGATGGAAGATACACTAACTGAATAAATTAACAAAGGAAGGGATTTTCAGTGGCTTGCAACATCCTGCCACTTTAATGTAGAATCCTCAGCTGTGTTCTGTTTTCCCTCAGGTAGATGGACAGTCTGGCAGGCTCCTGTCGTCCTTTCAGGTGTCTTACTTGAGAGGGAAGGAGAGAGAGATAATTCCTTAGGGAAGGCCATTGAAGCTGCCTGAAAGATATGCAACATGCACCCTGTAGTATCTTGTGAAATATAAGAGGCGAACCCTTCAGTAATGGCTTTGCCAAAGACCAGAGAGGGTGCCGACTGTTTTTAGCACAAATAATTTTATTTCAAAGCTTTTATCCGTTTTTTTAAATATATGTGTATGCATGTGTGTGTGTGTGTATATATATATATATCAGTGCCGACTGGTGGGGTCCAGAACAGGTGAAGCTGAGGCCCGGGGGCTTATCTGACCTTGAACTTCTCTGACGCTCGGTGATAATGCTGACTGTCCCTGCTGCTCTGATGATGTTATGATGATGATGGTGTTGATGATGTGCTCCCATCCCGTGATGCTGCCTTCCTACCTGCCTCACTACTGCAAAATAGAGATTATCCTCATATTAAACGTCTGACATATAATTTAAGACAATTCTACCATCTTCATTCAATAACATATTGACAAATTGGGGGAGGGGATCGGTTCTGACCTCCTCTGCTGGTCTGGTGATATGGTTGCTCACAGCCCCTGCTGCTCTGATGATGATGATGATGATGATGATGATGCATTCACTGCCCAGGCTGATGCTGCCTGCCTGCCTCACTACTGCAAAATACAGGGATTATCCTCATATTAAAAGCCAAATATAATGTAATCCTACCATCTTCATTCAATAACAAATTAGTACTTTTTTAATCATATGAGTACTTTGATGAAACATTAGAAACAAATAAAGAGATAAATTGGCAGTTTATTAAAGACTTGGAACATACGTAATGCAAATGTTATTCAACATTACATTAAATACATTATGGTACACTTACTGGTAATACTAGCCTCACAAAGAAATTGTTTACCTTTAAATGTCAACTCTTATAGAGAAATAATACAGGGTATGGTAGCTGAATAATTTCCCATTTAAGGTAAAAGCTCACACATTAATTTTGCAACATATCAAAATAAATATTATGGGCTGTCCCCTTACCTTGTAAGCAAATTCTAATATATTTTATTTCCTAACAAAGTGGCCTATAGTATCAAGTTCACATGACATTGCTGGTCACCTCGGTCTCGCTCAGATGAGGGAGGGTCTAAACAAGGCAGAGGGGCAGTCTGTGCGCAGCCTGCCAAAGCAGATAGCCCTGGAAAAGTGCACACATGTCGGGAGGAACCACCTGCACATAATGCCAGGGGTGGGGTTGCATTGCCATTTGGTCAGAAATTGAGCTTTAGTCACCTGCAAAGTGGGACAGCTCACTCAGAATGGTCCCTGGAGGGTAGGAACCACTTTGGCAAAACCCTGCATTTTGGGTAAAAGTTGCTCAAAAACGGCTGATCTGCAGTGCACTAGAAGAAAAATATTTCCCATCCCCGCAAAAATTATAGGGGAAGCCAAGCTTCCCTTGTTGTCTTAAATAAATTGTCACTGATATGTATATATATATATATATATATATATATATATATACAGTTCCCTCCAGAATTATTGCCACCCTTGGTGAAGATGAACAAAAAAGGCTATTAAAAAATCTCTTTCTTGTTCATGTTTATGCGTTGGTGCTTATTTCTCACTCTTAAGACTTCATTATGAAATCACAGTGGGATAAAGGAATTCTTAAATCTCTCGGTCCTCATTTCATGTTGCTGGAGTTAAAACTTGTGTTACATTGGCAGAGCTGTGCATGGCATGGGTGGCTGATGCCTCTCTGTAGCTACTTTTTTTTTCCGATCAGTTTCTATATTGACTGTACATATTGTGGCAACCTGACAGGTAGAGCCAGGGGGAGTGGTTAAAATGGTGCAATCTGCTGGCCACACTGCTACCTCACAGGACCAAACGACTACCACCTGCTGCTAATTAACCACCAATGAACAGGGAATAAAGGGGGCCAGGTTTCCCTCATGAAGGGAAAGAGAGAAGGAGAGAGAGAATAGGAGAAAAAATTGTGGAAGTGTTGTAGTGTGGAAAAGAAGCCGGTGAAGTCTTTTGACCAGCCAGGATTAGCCAGCTCAGGGTAATGGATTAGCTCCCCAGTGCGGAAGAAATCTTTGTTTAGTTTAAATAATTTTTGAGTTGTATTTGACTATTTGTTTAAATGTTAAAACCAGTTCAAGTTTGCCTTCCCCAGTTTTGTGTTTTCAGTGCATTTCTCCTTTAATTGGTTAATTTGACTATTGATCAGTTTCTTGGTTTGCACTACTCCATGTAACACCCACATTCATACCCAGTAGGGTGTTACATATGGTGGAGAATGCGGGCACATGGACTCATTGTAGTAGTAGTGCAACTGTGATCATTCATTTTTTTGGTTTAGATTTTTTTAGTGGAAAATAAACTATGGTAGAAGATGACTGGACAATGGATCCGGACATGGAGGCTCGGCTAGAGGCAGATGGGCCCAAGCATCCTTGAAATGTGCAACAATGCTCCCGATGCTTTTTTATCAAAAAAACTCCAGCCCTCAAACACTCCTTTTTGGCCGGAATGGCTGTTGCCATCAGTGAAAGGGACAGGGTGTGGGAGATACTGAAGAGGGACCAGAGAAAGAAGAGAGCCCCTCAACCATGTACAGCCTGTGATCTGGAGAAGAGAGACCCGAGAAGGGAGCTGGAGGAACAAAAAGTCTGGAACAAGGAGGTAAAGTAGCAACTGGGGCACCTCTGCAAGATTCTGCAGCGGGAGCGGCACAACCTCAGCCAGAAGCTTCAGGTTAGTGAGGAACCGTTCTCAAACCTGCAGGGTAAAGCCTCAGCAGACCAGGATAGAAATGCATGGCTCCTCAAGCAGCAGCAGCAGCAAGAGACCACAATGGTGATCGCTGATCTACAGGGCTAAGTGAAGGCTGCAACAGAAGCACTCAGCTCAGTCTGCCTTGGAGACACACCATTGGTGAGGAACTGGTGTGAGCAGGACAGGAATACTCAGGAAGAGAGGTATGTGAATTGTACGCGTGAACTGAATAGTACTGTATGATAGAAAGTCATGCTTCTGAAATTAAAATGATGCAATTGAAGCTCTTCAACCTACAGCGGGAGTTTCATCAAAAGCTTCAAACACAAGAGGAGGTCTGGAGGGTAGAGCTGGCAAGGAAGGATATGGGGCTGCGGCAGAAAGCTGAGCAGCTTGAAGCTAAAGTGCTGGAGCTGGCTCAAAAATGGAAGTCTGAGGGTCATTGTGGAGGGTCAGAGTCCCAGCTGACTGACCCCATTGATGAGATGGCTTGGGACACAGAGGGCCTATCATGGCTGGGTGTGACGGTGCAGTTCACCCCTATTGATGACCTTATAACTCAAAATGTAGAGCCTTTCTCTGTGTCCAGGTGTCCCAGGATGGAATCCTCCTAGGGTCTAAAAGATGGCCCACAAGTGGACGTAGTGGCAGATGAAGTCCTGAGCCCTGGAAAAGCCTACAGGGCTGACTCAGTCGGTGAAAAGACTGGCATGTGATCACAGAGGGAAGCAGAAGGCGTGCAGTGATGCATGGATGGATCCCTGAGGTTCTGGGTTCAACTGTGGCTGTGAAGCGGCAGCAGCACAAGAGAAGTCCCAAAGCAGAAGTCACAATGCCAGGACCTTTAGAGGGGACATTCGTAGTATAAGGGGCATTGCCTAAAACAGGATTTTTTGTAAAGATTACCATTGTCCAAATGGTCACTGCTGTTACAGGAAGCTGGAGGAGAACCAACTGGTGTGAGAGGCTGAAAAAGAGAATGGCCATCCAATGGTCAAGATAGCCCGGGAAAGCAAAGACAATTGGAGGTGAGAGAACCCATTGTGAAACTAATGGTTCTTTCAATGCTGCACACATGTGGAGAATGATAAGATTGGACAGCCATCCTGACGTGCGTATGACCTTGTGGGTATGTATGCACCCTGGGCATTCTGTGAACCCAGAGCTAACAAATTCAGTAAGGATGCTCATGCTGCATTGGTCGTTTCAGACACCTGGCTGAGACTGAGGAGGAGGGTGTGTGACAACCTGGTATGCAGAGACAGGGGGAATGGTTAAAATGATGCCATCTGCTGGCCATACTGTTTACCAAACGACTACCACCTTCCGCCAATTAACCACCATTCAACAGGGAATAAAAGGGGCCAGGTTTCCCTCATGAGGGGAGAGAAAGGAGAGAAGAGGAGAGAAAACATTTGGAAGTGTTGTATTGTGGGAAAGAAGCCGGTGAAGTCTTTTGACCCAGCCAGGAGCTAGCCAGCTCAGGGTAAGGGATTAGCTCCCAGTGGGAATAAACTTTTGTTTAGTTTAAAGAATTTTGAGTTGTATTTGACTATTTGTTTAAATGTTAAAACCAGTTCAAGTTTGCCTTCCCCAGTTTTGTGTTTTCAGTGCATTTCTCCTTTAATTGGTTAATTTGACTATTGATCAGTTTCTTGGTTTGCACTACTCCATGTAACACCCACATTCATACCCAGTAGGGTGTAAACTATGGTAGAAGATGACTGGACAATGGATCCAGACATGGAGGCTCGGCTAGAGGCAGATGGGCCCAAGCATCCTTGAAATGTGCAACAATGCTCCCGACGCTTTTTTATCAAAAAACTCCAGCCCTCAAACACTCCTTTTTGGCCGGAATGGCTGTTGCCATCAGTGAAAGGGACAGGGTGTGGGAGATACTGAAGAGGGACCAGAGAAAGAAGAGAGCCCCTCAACCATGTACAGCCTGTGATCTGGAGAAGAGAGACCGAAGAAGGGAGCTGGAGGAACAAAAAGTCTGGAACAAGGAGGTAAAGTAGCAACTGGGGCACCTCTGCAAGATTCTGCAGCGGGAGCGGCACAACCTCAGCCAGAAGCTTCAGGTTAGTGAGAACCGCTCTCGAACCTGCAGGGTAAAGCCTCAGCAGACCAGGATAGAAATGCATGGCTCCTCAAGCAGCAGCAGCAGCAAGAGACCACAATGGTGATCGCTGATCTACAGGGCTAAGTGAAGGCTGCAACAGAAGCACTCAGCTCAGTCTGCCTTGGAGACACACCATTGGTGAGGAACTGGTGTGAGCAGGACAGGAATACTCAGGAAGAGAGGTATGTGAATTGTACTGAACTGAATAGTACTGTATGATAAAAGTCATGCTTCTGAAATTAAAATGATGCAATTGAAGCTCTTCAACCTACAGCGGAGTTTCATCAAAAGCTTCAAACACAAGAGGAGGTCTGGAGGGTAGAGCTGGCAAGGAAGGATATGGGGCTGCGGCAGAAAGCTGAGCAGCTTGAAGCTAAAGTGCTGGAGCTGGCTCAAAAATGGAAGTCTGAGGGTCATTGTGGAGGGTCAGAGTCCCAGCTGACTGACCCCATTGATGAGATGGCTTGGGACACAGAGGGCCTATCATAGCCGGGTGTGACGGTGCAGTTCACCCCTATTGATGACCTTATAACTAAAAATGTAGAGCCATCCTCTGTGTCCAGGTGTCCCAGGATGGAATCCTCCTAGGGTCTAAAAGATGGCCCACAAGTGGAAGTAGTGGCAGATGAAGCCCTGAGCCCTGGAAACGCCTACAGGGCTGACTCAGCCAGTGTGTAAAGACTGGCATGTGATCACAGAGGGAAGCAGAAGGCATGCAGTGATGCATGGATGGATCCCTGGGGTTCTGGGTTCAACTGTGGCTGGGAAGCGGCAGCAGCACAAGAGAAGTCCCAACGCAGAAGCCACAATGTCAGGACCTTTAGAGGGGACATTCGTAGTATAAGGGGCATTGCCTAAAACAGGATTTTTTGTAAAGATTACCATTGTCCAAATGGTCACCGCTGTTACAGGAAGCTGGAGGAGAACCAACTGGTGTGAGAGGCTGAAAAAGAGAATGGCCATCCAATGGTCAAGATAGCCCGGGAAAGCAAAGACAATTGGAGGTGAGAGAACCCATTGTGAAACTAATGGTTCTTTCAATGCTGCACACATGTGGAGAATGATAAGATTGGACAGCCATCCTGACGTGCGTATGACCTTGTGGGTATGTATGCACCCTGGGCATTCTGTGAACCCAGAGCTAACAAATTCAGTAAGGATGCTCATGCTGCATTGGTCGTTTCAGACACCTGGCTGAGACTGAGGAGGAGGGTGTGTGACAACCTGGTATGCAGAGACAGGGGGAATGGTTAAAATGATGCCATCTGCTGGCCATACTGTTTACCAAACGACTACCACCTTCCGCCAATTAACCACCATTCAACAGGGAATAAAAGGGGCCAGGTTTCCCTCATGAGGGGAGAGAAAGAGAGAAGAGGAGAGAAAGTTTTGGAAGTGTTGTATTGTGGGAAAGTAGCCGGTGAAGTCTTTTGACCCACCAGGGGAGCTGGGGAAAGCTCAGGGTAAGGGATTAGCTCCCTGGGCGGAATAAACTTTTGTTTAGTTTAAAGAATTTGAGTTGTATTTAACATTTGAATTTGAGTTGTATTGTATTTGTTTTGAGTGCATTTCCCCTTTAATTACTGTAAATCTATGATTTGGAAGGCAAACTCGAATGGCTTTTTAACATTTAAACAAACAGTCAAATACAACTCAAATTCTTTTGATTCGTTTCTTAGTTTGCACTACTCCACGTAACACCCATGTTCATAGCCAGTAGGGTGTTCCAATAATTGACTTTATACCATGTTTTTGTTTAGCTGCTTGTTTGTTTGTTTGCTGTATTTATGTCATACACCCTTTAGGGTTTCTTTCTCCTCCTACACAATACTTTCTATGCAAGTCTGTTGCATATTCTTTAACGTATAACGTTTGGTGCAAATAAACTAAACGAAAGTACTGTTGAGATCAGATACCGAGACCTAATCATTTACATTATTATTATTTTTATTAGCTGCAAGTTAAGGGTTAGCAGATCAGCGGAGAGGTTGCAAGTTCAATTATCGTGATGGCCACTGCAATTGCACCCTTGAGCAAAGTACTTAATTTTATACAGTTAATATTCAGGTGTATCAAAAAATGTGTTAAATGGATAAGAGCATGTGTTAAATGGACAGTAAAATATTCTAAGGAAATTAAAAAAATATATATATTAACAGCCTCAACACGATCACTAGCACCCAACAGGTGTCTGTCCTGTTTGAAGAATCTGGGGGTGCTGTCCTCCATAAAATCATTGTTTGCTCTCTTTCTGGCATGTGTCCAGGGCATGAAGCTAAGGTAGAGGCATCATTTTACATCACTCTCGGTCATTTCATAAAGCAATGATACCATGATCTAAGTCTATATAATCTTGACTTTATCATGTCATTTTGGAAACACATACATTTGGGAAACGCACCTGAAGGTTGTGCATTTATTTATTTATCCCAATGTTGCTTTTCTGCTTGTCATGTATAATTTAGATGAACTGGGCTCATGGCCCTGCAAATAAATGTAAAACATCTACTTTCTGGAACCATGCTCATATGATAAGATAAGCTGTTTCAAACTTGGAATAAGCTCTGAACCAAAAATCCACCCAGGCTTGAATATTGCTTCCATTTCATGGTTAAATGTTTTGCAACAGATTCCATCAGACCCTTAAATTCAACTAAATTGGAAGGTGTATATAAATTGTGTGGTGTCCTTGGTGTCCATATTTCTATTTAAATACACATTCAATGAATGTATCATTTTAATTTACAGCACTACTTAATTTGTAAAAAGCTTTAAAAATGTAATGACACAATAAAATGCAGTTCTCAAAGCCCCACTTGAGATACAGTCATACTCATCTTGTTCCTTTGGATTTGGAAACATTTTCAATACTTTTATTTTTGTAGTGGGTTTGAAACGTAATACAAATCATATTTAATTTGTCGTTTCGCAAGTAGTAGTCTACTTTAAAATTGACATTTTGACAGATCTGAATGAAATATGATGAATTGAGAGTGAATGCAAGAATACCTTACTACTATTTTCAGATTATGAAATACCAAATCCTCAGAAAGAGAAGTCAATTGGAAGAGACTTCTGAGCTGTTTTTAAACCATTGTTATTGTTGTTATTCTATTCTCTGTGTGTGTGTGTGTGTTTGTTTATCTATTCATAATTCATCTGTCAGTCAATCACTTGACATTTGCTTGTTACCTTGAGAGCTTTTGTATCTGACTTTTTTCAACTTTGTATTGCTTCGTTCCCCCTCTTCAAATTATGTTCATAATTATTATTTTCACAACTTCATCACTGACTGATAAGAAAATATCAGTCAGGTGTGAATGGGGTCATTCTTGTAAAAAAGGTGCATCACTTGACAGTGGAAAGAAATGTCAGAAGCACTCCTTGCAAACATTACCTTACGCGTGCCTGGGTCCAGTCAGTTCATTCTTCTACTGACAGCTTCGACATAATTTACTAGGTAAAGTCTCATGACTTTACCTAGTAAAATAAACACTACATCAGGATTCACTCAAAATGTGTATTTAACATTGACTAATGATTAAATGCAAGTGCAAATGCAAAAACATATATATATATATACAATTTGGTTAGTTCAGCAATCACAAAAAAATGTGCTTGTGAAAATGTATTTGTGAAGAAAGAGAAATAGATTAATATTTGCATTTACTTGAAAGTTAATGTTAAGGATGAATGTTGATTGTATTCAGATCTAAAAAGTTGAAAGTAGAGCTATAGTACTCCATCGCCCGACCACCCGTTGACTGAAATCACAGTGGCCAAAAGTGATGTGTCCAATGAAAGCGGTTGTATTCCTTTGGAAAGTCTATATGCATGCAGTGACAGAACTTGAAAACGGGATGCGTCAGCATGAAAGAGGCAATGATAGTTAGCATTATGTAATTAGAATTGGATGCTATTAGGATAACTGATGCCACTTTTGTTACTATCCACTGTAGTTTGATTAATAGATTCTTGTTATTCTTGAACAAAATTGCATTAAGAAAAGCACCGTTATAAAAAACAGGGTCATAAAAATGATTGATTTACTTCAGTGGTTATTGCTGCATTTATTTATTTATTTTATATTGAATACATTTAATGTATTATGGGAGCCAAAATATTGTGTATATATATACACACACACATATATTGGGTTAAATAGCTAGTGCAGTTAATTGGACGAAATTAATCACTAAATGCAAATCCCTTTCCTGTAATAACTGAGTGTCTCGTTAGTCATGTCAATTATCATATGGTGTCTCTGGGTCAAAATAATCTGAGGAATAAGTAAAAAGTGCAGGGCAGAGGGGTGAGCGCAAACGCAACCGTATTCTGACCTTAATTAATATGCTGTAATTTATAATGGGAGGGGATGGTAGAGGGTATGTCATTAAATGACAGCATGTTAAGCCCTGCTGTTCAAATTAGATTGCCAATTAAGAAGCAATGGCTATAAGTTCCTCTGTTATATAACTTTTTGTCTTCCTTTTATTTTCTTCCCCCTCCATCAGTGGGATGTTTATTTTCCTGATACTTTTTCTATGGGAGGAATCAATAATGCAGACATGCCCTACAAACAGCAAAAGCACATTTGCATTAATGATTTAACTCTTAGAAATATATGTGTATTGCTGTGATCCCCATGGTAACACTAAATGTCAGTTGATCCCTGAAATATTTCAGAATTAAGTGTTTTTTGGGTAATGGAAAAGGCAGATTTGCACTACCCTTACAAAATGAAAAATGAATCCCATGAAAGTGTAGATTTTATGAATATGCTTGTGCATAGGAATATGCATATAGACCCTTTTGGGAATATTTCCGGGTTACAACCTTATAGTCTCACAGGTATGCAGAGAGCTGCATTCTATCTTGTCTGCTTACTCTTAAATATCATGAATAAATTATGAAAATAAATATTTGTGTGTATGTTATCAATTTTTTGAAAAATATTTAATACATTTTTCACAATAAAGAATAATAGAATAAAAGCCTTTTTGGTCCAATGATTTCTAGTCCAAATATAGTACATAGCACAGTCACCCTCAAGTTCCACCGTGACATCTATGTCACTTGTTTAATGTAACATTAAACAAATGCAACTGCTGGGGGAAAAAATGTTAGGCCCCGTCTTACTGCATGCCTTAAACTGGAATCTAATAACTATTTTGTGTTTTTCTCTTTCTTTTTAAAGAATAGTTTACATTGCAAGCTTAACCTGTAAAGAGAGTTGATGGATTTGCCTCCTGTTGCATCAATAGGCTCACCATAAATTGGTAATGCATCACTCTGTTTGCGCCTACCCGCTGTAGCTGCTGCCGTTAAACACATCCTCTCAAAAATCTACAGGCGACTGCACTGGCTCAAGATTGTTCTTCATTTCATCGAGTACATACTCTGCACAGGTCTTGGCGTAGGTGCTACGGGGCAGACAAGGTTGCCCCACAGCATTAATCCCCGATGGAATCCCGTGTGAGCGGCTGTGAAATAGCCATTCTCAGCTTTTAAATCTGATCTGTGTGTGTTTTTTTAAGACCCTTGGGAACACACCAAGAACGCACTCTAAATTAGAGGTGACTTGCCAATAGTTCATGGAAAAAGTGGTGAGGGTATGCTCCGATGCAATCATAAAACGTGCTAAAGACAGAGCAAGCCCTCCGCTTTCTGTTGAATAGTGATAGGATGATTAAATACAATTTGTTTAATACATTGCATCAGTCCAGCCTGTTGACAAGACGACCTGGCACCATCTCAAGGGCAAAGTATTTAATTCAATTAAGTGCTTTCCTTCTGTTAACTTTCCTCCTGTTAATTTGTCTGAAGAGTTGTATAATCTTTGTATAAAAAAAAACAATACATGAATTGTATTTTGTTGAATATGTGTAAAGTGTGGTGCTGTGGCAATGCTTAGGTTGTGGGTTCAATTCCCATTGGGACCGCATGTAAAAATGTATGCATTCATTACTGTAAATTGCTTTGGATAAAAGCTAAATGCTAAATGGCATATATTATATTATATGAAATGGCATATATATTGGTGTGTGACACCAACTGTCAAACATGGAGGAGGAAGTGTGATGGTCTGGGGCTCTTGCTGGATCCAGAGTCGGTGACTTGCAGAGAGTGACTGTTAACCCACGTTAACCCATTACTTGCTCCCTGAAAAGGGCCTTTTTTATAACTCTGAAATGTACATTATTTTTTTTGTTTTTGGTAACCTAAACTTTTTTTTTAACCTTTGGCAGTTTACCGCTTACCTTTGTACCATTTCAGGTTATTCACTGGACTTGAACTGCTTACATTTTTGTAAAAACTGGAAAATGTGGGTGTTCTAAAACTGGTAGTGTTCTAAAACTGGACCGGTAGTGTATATATATATATATATATTATATTATATATTAAGTTGCAGCACTAGTGGGTGGCTCATCCTATTAAGGGACTGCTTTAGTGTGTGTATAGGTCCCACAGTCTGGTATTGACTCAGTCAGAGTGAAAGCAGCAGCAGCTGACATGTGTTTTGGAGGAGAGGGAGTGGTTGCCTGCTTTTTTCCTAAATTGACAGGAGCAGCAACATGATTGGGCATTACAAATAGGGGTAAAAAAAAGTTTTTTTAAGTTTTACTCAAGGTTTTACCATCTAATGTAACCAATCTCCAAAATTATTTTACCATGATGCATCATCACCTTCATGTATTGAAAGGCTGTGGGCCTCATGTTATCACCATGTCATGTGGATTCTTATTCAGACATGCATTCATGTGGTTAAGTAGAAGTGAACAGTATGCGATGTGCACAAACAAGACAGTTACTGATTAGTAAGTCAAATCCTTCTGGAGATACGAATCCCTGTTTTAGCTCGCGCCTCGACACCTTAGCGCGCTTGCCGCAGCGCTGACCTCCAAATGCGGCCTCGCATGCACACGGCCTCAGCTCAAACTCTTTAATCCTCGCGTTTAGCGTATAGAAGATGTAGAACAGTCTCTCCCTGCTGATATCAATCACCCGGCTAAACTGAGAGAACTCCCCACGCTTGAAATCTCCCTGCCGATGCTCATTAGCCGGCCCACAGAGGCCGACCCCGAGGGCTGGACATCTGCCGGCGCTGACCTTGCCGAGATGACGCCGCCCTGAGGGACGTTGCCTTGGAGGCGGACCAACGAGATGAGCAGTCGTGGCCATGAATCGTCACGAGTTAAGTCGGCGCCTTTGCATTCTGCACGCCAAAACAACGCCTGTCATCGCTTTACTCTAAAAGGACACTTGACCTTTACTCTACCTGTCAGGTTAAGGTCATGTGTGCCACAGTGCTAAGATACTAAGCCGTTAACTTTACCCCCAAAGAACAGTAAAACAGTTCATTTTCAAATAAACCTTGTCAAAAATATTTTTGAAATATCCCTACCCTCAATATCCAAACATTACATCATTTGAATATCTTGTGTCAGTTGAAGCTACAGATTCAGTAGCTTTAGCCCAGCTTTCATTGGAGACCCAGGGACCGCCAAGATGTTTCCTTAACACCTCTCACCTGGCACAAGAATCGCTCTTTAGCTCTGCTTTGAAATCTGAAAATGAACAATTATTTTTATTAAAAAGCCTACTGTGCTAATCTCATGTGGGCCCTATTAATAATGCAGTTCACTCTCAAATATTGACACCAGAAAAAAAAAAAAAAAAAAGTTTACCGCATTAACTTTGGACACTTTGTCTGGCTGAATTATTGATGAGTCCGATGTTGGTTGCTGCCTTGAGTTTTTCAAAGGTCTCCACACATGTGTTTTGTTCCCGGTGCTACCCTGCAGGCTACTATTAGATATTCTGTGCTAATTTCTGCTGCTGGCCAAAAACACTGCTTTTTAATTGATACATTAAACAGACAAACAGACTGCACAACCTCAGGACATGCACAAAATAGTAGCGTGAAGGAGCCCTCCGGGGCCTGCGTGACAGATTTCCCCTGAGCCGGGTGGGTTTCATTACTTTGTCTATTTTAGCAGGTGAAACGTATTCATCGGCCGCATCCGCTCGCGCGGCTCCAGGAATATGCTCGATATGTCTGACAAAACGTTTATGATTCGTCCGTGTCTCAGAGCGGGGACCGCATATTATCCGCACAACTTACCGGTTCGCCAACTTCAATAATGCAAGATCAGATGCACGCTGAAAACAAAAAGGGCTTTATTAGCGTCGCGATGCATCTTTCAGGATTCATGTCAGACTCTTCTGCGGTAGACGCCAGCATGACTTACATACTCATTTGGCTCTGCTAATATTTCCAGATCCAAACACAAAAAGGCAATTGAGGTAAAATAGATATCCTTAACATTGTAATGTTTGTGTAAATTAAAGTGTAATTCCATACCCAAATTGAAGTGGATAGTATGTATGTATGTACAGCATGTACCGTGCATGTTTGTTTGTAGTAAAAAATTGAAAACTACAAATGGCAGGCATACCACAGGCCTGCACACCACACCTTAGTGTTCAGTAGAATTTAGGTCTGGCACACCACAGCCCTGCACACCACACCTTGGTGTTCAGTACAATGTAGGTCTGGCACATCAGAGCCCTGCACACCACACCTTGGTGTTCAGTACGATATAGGTCTGGCACACCACACCACAGCCCTGCACACCACACCTTGGTGTTCAGTACGATGTAGGTCTGGCACACCACAGCCCTGCACACCACATCTTAGGGTTCAATAAAATGCAGGGCTATGGTTGATGTTGTCATGAATGTGTGTTATGTGTTTCACAGGAAATAAAATGTAAAAATTACCAACCATTTTAACTATATCCTTATAAGTGAGCTTGAAAACCATTAATTAAGTGGATCTAGTTGGTTGTTTGAGCAGAATATTTTTCACATCTTCTCCATGACTATTATCTCTTGAAACATTATTTTATTTTAAAATGTCCCATTTCCATAGATTTATTGCTAGGTATCTTTTCATATATTATCACATATATCTTGCCATCTTTGGATTCATAACATATTTCTTTATCTATTGTTTACAATTAATTATAAAGAAATGGAAATAGCAGAAACATGCAGTGCAAATAAACACTTAAACATAATTCTTTATTACATTTTAATTTAATCTTATTGGGCCAATTTAAACCAACCTTTCACTTCTACTTTGTTGTGGTGTTTGTTTGTTTGTTATGTTGTTCATCTTTATCATGGGTATGAATAAAAATGGAGCCTACTCTATATATCCAAAATAAAGGAAAAACTGAATAAATTAGGGGGAAAGTATATTGGGGGAAGCGGTGCTTCCACACAGGTGTGGAACATTCTGGCAGGTTCAGTTACCCATTATTATGGCTCCCATGGCTGGAAGAAGAGGTCTCAGTGAATTTAAAAGGGGGGTGATTTATTGGGGTATTTTTTTCAGGAGCTTCAGTGACAGAGACTGCTGAACGTGTTGATGTTTCATGAGGTAGCTAAGGCAATGTTGGCATGGAAGTCTTCATCAACTCCTGGCAACTGTAGTCGAAAGTGCCTACTCCTCGAACACAGGCAGTGGTCTCCTGAGCAGTGTAAAAAAGTTATATGATCAGATGAGTCATCCTTCACCCTGTTCTCAACAAGTGTATGTGTAACATGTGCATGTGCGGCGCACGCCAAAATAAACCTACAGGCCCAAGTGCTTGTTTCCCACGGTGAAGGGGTCTGGCAGCTCTGATATGGTGTGGGGTGCATTTTCCTGGCATGGGTTAGGTCCACTCCACCCATTAGAGGGTAAGGTAAATGCCAATAAATACATACCATTTCTATTCTGATGGGAGTCATCTCTTCCAGGATGAGAACGCACCCATCCACAGGGCCATGCCATGGCCATCTCAGTCACCAGATCTCAACCCAGTTGAACACTTATGGGAGATTCTGGAGTGGCACCTGAAACAGCGTTTTCTACCACCATCATCAAAACACCAAATTATGGAATTTCTCATAGAAAAATTGTGTTGCATCCCTCCAATAGTGTTCCAGATACTATCCAGAATCAAGACGCATTAAAACTGTTCTGGCGGTTCATGGTGGCCCAACACCCTATTGAGACCCATTATGTTGGTGTTTTCTTTATCTAGGCAGTTAACTGTGTATATGTATATATATATATATATATATATATATATATATATATATATATATATATATATATATATATATATATACAGTTGGTGTCACACACTGAGGAACTATCCTTCCACCTACTCGACGGCAAACCCTGCGTGATGAACCGAAGATTTCATATTTTGATGAATCGATTCATAAGACCTTCCAGTCTTCAGTAGTCCACTGGTGGTGCTTCATGGCCCAGGCAAGCCTCTTTTTCTTATTTTGCCATCTTAGCAATGGCTTTCTTAATGCCACTCGACCTGTCAGACCTCCAGCTCAAAGTCTTCTCTTCACGGCTGAAACTGAGACTTCCTTACTTCGACTAGTGTTAAGCTGTGCTTGAAGCTGTTGTCCTGTGAGCCGCCTATCACACAAGCTGTTGACTCTCAGAAACTTGTCTTCTGATTTTGTTGTGACTTTGGGTCTGCCAGACCTCTTCCTGTCAGAGTTTCTTCCAGTTTCCAAGTGCGGTTTGATTTTGTAGGAAACTGTACTCACTGACACCTTGGCCTTCTTTGCAATTTCTCTAAAGGAAAGACCTGCACTTTTAAGGGTTATAATGGTCTGTCTGTCTTCCTTTGTTAATTGCCTTTTTCTCGCCATTATGATAACAATATACTACTTCCTGCAGTGCAATATTGTCCAAATAATGCTTCAGAGGGTGTAGTAACACAGTCTGTTCCAACACTGCTTTCATACAGTTTGTAAGTAATCAACAAGTTGGGACACCTGTAGGAATTGTTTGCATCAACTTTCAAGGCTTAATTTACTTCCATTGCTGCAGAACAGCTGTAAGTTGTTAACCCATTACTTGTTCCCTGAAAAGGAACTCTGAAATTTACATTATTTTTTGGTAACCTAAACTCTGGCAGTTTACCGCTTACCTTTGCACCATTTGAGGTTATTCACTGGAATTGAACTGTTTAAATTTCAGTGAAAACTGGAAAATGGGGGTGTTATATATATATATGCTACCAAAAGGAACATATCATATATGCAGTTAGCGAATAATTTAGGCCTAGTTACAGTTATGCCAATGTTTTAATTGAGTTTAAATTTTAACAATTTGAGTGAATTAGATATTTAAACCTGCAATAATTAGGCCAGTATTACTTTCACTGTATTTTTGTAAAAAAAATAAAATAAAAAAAGCAATCTAGCATGTGCTACTGAAATTGTTTTAATTTAACATTTTCACATTTCACATTTTTAATTGGATACATCTTTGAATCTACTCATTAATTGCGTTGCAACAGCCATGGCACTTTCTAGTTACTTTTTGAAAGCCTTCATAGTCGTTTGAACATATTTTAAATTGGGTTTATACATTTTTCTTTTCACTTTGGCGGATATTGGTCTACGTGTTCAGCTGAACTCAGAACCCCCTCCTTTAATGAACAACCAACAAACGTGATGTTTGTTGTCAGACAAATATGGTACTAGCAAGGGTTTATCTCAGTGGCAATTTTAGAGCCTATTTAGGGGGGCTTTAGCCCCCCTGTCTTTCATCTCACCCCCACCTGAAAATGTTTAGTCATTCTTTTCGTAAAAAATATTTTTACTTAATAGAGAGAGTGGTATTGAAATTTTGAGAGCGACCACCATTGTGGAGTTTTTGTTTTGGGGAATGTAACAGTAAATTAATAAAAAATGTAGGCTTGTGATTTGCATGTATACATCTCACATTCTCATTGGGGGCTGAGACCCCCTAAAGGTCAAATCCTAGAAATGCCCCTGGTTTATCTAAATAACAACAAAGAAGTGTGCCAAATGTTCTTGTTCTTGTGCTTGTAGTGGTTTAATAATCCTGTCTTTATCATTTATTTGGCCGAGTTGCAGTTATTAATCAACATTTTAATCATTAATTTAAAATAATAAAAGTTT
Organism: Aldrovandia affinis; assembly: GCA_029706075.1. Lineage (NCBI taxonomy): Eukaryota > Metazoa > Chordata > Actinopteri > Notacanthiformes > Halosauridae > Aldrovandia > Aldrovandia affinis. The sequence goes on along the minus strand of JAINUG010000163.1, from coordinate 1,020,087 downwards.
CAGTGAACCTGATAATTAAACCTGCGATAAAGAGAGTTTAAGGCAGGTGCATTTCAATCCCAAAAAAGCAATGCAGCATGTGGTAATGAAATCTTTTTAATTGAACATTTTTACACATCACATTTTTATTAGACTAAATCTTTAAATGCGTATATACTATTTTAACAGCAGCAGCTGCACTTTATTATTACTTTTTGAACACCTTCATAGTTCTTCAAGCATTTTAAATTGGGCGTATCTTTAACTTTCCATGTCACTTAATGGGAGGCAATGAAATTCTGTTGAACCCAGACACACCAACTTTAATGAGCAAGAAACAAACGTGACATTTGTTGTCAGACAAATTTGGTAGAAGCAGGGGTTTATCTAAATAGCAACAAGGAAGTGTGCCGAATGTTCTTGTCCCTGTGCTTGTTGTTGATTTAATAGTCCCGTCAATATCCCATGCAAATACTGTTGTTAGCAAATTTGGGTAACACTTTCTATGAAGCAAACACATATAATGCCTTATAGCTGTGTTTATAGTGCCTTATAATGCATAATAAACACTGCTATAAGCACTCATAACAACTCATAGGTAATTATAACAGCCTTTATAATGTCATATAAATCATTGCTATGACAAACTATAAGACCAAAGGGTATAAAGTATTATACTACTCCGTGCTAGAAAACAGTATGTTACAGGTGTATTATAACATACATCTGCTTATACGGCCCTATATCACGACAGGCTATAGTGCATCATAAAAGTAATGTGAAAATGGTGGTATAGTCAATTATAACATCACATTCAACATAATTTCCAACAGGATATAATGAATTATAATGCTTTGTTAAACACAAGTTTTATTTGTTTGCTTAAAGTAAAGTGATCTTGATGGACATAGAATATCATAAGCTTATGATAAAACATTATAATTATTATTTGTAGTAAGTAAAGTGACAGCATTTTGACAAGAAAACATTTATTTCTGAATGCACATGATAAACAAACTTAACATCAGTTTTCAACTGAAAACTTTTTCTGTCGTGGTCCAGCAAATACAGGAATAATCAATAAAAGGGGAATAAACAATAAGAAGGAATAGCCTGTTTTATATAACTCCATTCAATGTTCTTGCAAGGTGAAGATACATTTTATTTAGGGCTGCACTGATGTATGTTACAGGTGTATATATATATATCATATCGGTGGACTATCGGTATTGGCTGATATTTGCCTTGTTGACTGCATCAGGGCATAATACTGATCAAACTTAAAGTCACGTATGTTTCAAAAGTTTGTCGTCTTGCTTAGTACGCAATTAATGTTTGAGGATGCGATTAACATTTGAGGACATGAATGCAGTCCATCACTGGTAAGTAATTAACTTACTTATGTGGACTGACAAACCCTGGTTTTCATACCCTTTAGTCTTATGTTTGAGTTTGACATAGTGCACCCCTGGTTATTTTATTTATATAACATTATAAAGGCTGTTATAATTACCTATGAGTTGTTATGAGTGCTTATAGCAGTGTTTATAGTGCATCATAAGTGCATAATAAGGCACTATAAATACAGCTAAAAGGCATTATATGTGTTTGCTTCATAGAAAGTGTTACCCAAATTTTCCCTTATCCAGGATGACTTGCATTTTATTAATTTCTTCAGTTCTTGAGCCACTGGAACAATTTATGTACCTTGCTCAAGGGCACAACTACAGTGCATCTCCATGTATCACAATTTAACAGCAACTGGCATAGCTCAGGCTACAAGTGTAGTCCCTTAACAACTGAGCCACACAGCACTGCCCATTTCTATTATCATTTACAGCTGAATATTCTCACTGCAAACACAGACTGTTTTTTTCTTCTTTTTTTCTCAGCATGTATTTAACATTGAAATGGATAGGCCAATTGAGTTCAACTGGTCGATTCTTTCTCTCACTCAGCCCTGGTGTGATAAAATCCTTTGACAAAAGCAGAGGGGCCACTCTTCCGACCATTTTAATAAACCCAGTTCCCCATGTGCTGGAAAACCAGAGGTATTTATTGTCTATCGTTTTTGTTTTTTTTACATAATGGAGAGTGCATTCTAACTCGTATGTGGATTCCTTGGCTGTTCATGGCTATGTTAAATGGAAATGTTCTGCGTGTGCCAAGCCTAATTAAAATGATTTATACCTGTGTAGTATGACATCATTGGAAGTTGGTGCACTCATGAGCTGTGATGACACAAAACCTAACATAATTAATCTATTTGCACACATAAGTACTTTGCTGAGTTGGAAAACAAACAACAGTAGACAAAATAAAATAAATTTGTATAATTAAGAGCTTTTTTTGTGTAAATGATATATTACTGTATTCTGTATGTGCTTCATAGTCTCTAATTACAATAAAGGACACACAAAGGCACTGCTATGATGCTGATGCCAAACATTATGAAATATTTTCATTCTTATTGCACTTAATGTATCAGATGTGTCATTGCACCAGAATGTAATGTAATTTGTGCAAACAGTCCTTTCCAAAGGGAAGATTTTTGTCATTACACCAGGTTATGCATTGTTGCGCATTGGCCTTAGCTACAAGCGGTTTTCAAAAGGCAACCCTATAAGCTTTGTGATGCTCACAATGTACAGTTTTTTGGTGAGACTGAGTCACTGAGGTGTATATTCAGTTCTTTGGGCATTTTTGAGGCCATTGTTTTGTGCTTTTTAGCAACTATCCTGTTACATGTCTATCCCGTTAGTCGAGCTTCAACTTGCGACCACTGTTCCTCTTTTGTCATGCAGTTTGTCCTTGTTTGGGTATGCCATCATAATTTTCCATGATGTTCCCCTTAACATACACTATATGGCCAAAAGTCAGTGGACACCCCTACTAATTATTGAGTTCAGGTGTTTTAGCCACACCCATTGCCAACAGGTGCATAAAATCCAGCACATAGCCATGCAATCTCCACAGACAAACATTTAGAATTCAGAATGGTTCACAAAGAGCTCAGTTGCTTTAAACGTGGCACTGTCATAGGATGCTACCTTTGTCACAAGTCAGTTTGTGAAATTTCTGCCCTACTAGATGTGCCCCGGTCAACTGTAAGTGCTATTATTGTGAAGTGGAAGCGCCTAGGAGCAACAACAGCTCGGCCACAAAGTGGTGGACCACGCAAACTCACAGAACGGGGCCGACAAGTGCTGAAGCGCATATCGCGTAAAAATCACCTATCTTCTGCTGCATCACTCACTACAGAGTACCAATGCATAATGCCAAGCGTCGGCTGGAGTGGTGTAAAGCACACCGCAACTGGACTCTGGAGCAGTGGAAACGTGTTATTTGGAGTGATGAATCACGCTTCACTATCTGGCAGTCTGATGGACAAATCTGGGTTTGGCGGATGCCAGGAGAACGCTACCTTCCGGAATGCATAGTGCCTACTGTAAAGTTTGGTGGAGGAGGGATAATGGTCTTGGGCTGTTTCTCAGGGTTTGGGATAGGCCCCTTAGTTCCAGTGAAGGGTATTCTTAATGCTACAGGATCTCTTAGCCAATTGGGCGCTTCCAACTTTGTGGAAACAGTTTGGGGAAGGCCCTTTGCTGTTCCAACATGACTGCGCCTCTGTGCACAAAGCAAGGTCCATAAAGACATGGTTAGACGAGTTTGGTGTGGAGGAACTCGATTGGCCTGCACAGAGCACTGACCTCAACCCCATTGAACACCTTTGGGAGGAATTAGAACGCTGATTGTGAGCCAGGCCTTCTCGTCCAACATCAGTGCCTGACCACACAGATGCTCTTTTGGCTGAATGGGCACAAATTCCCACAGACACACTCCAAAATCTTGTGGAAAGCCTTCCCAGAAGAGTAGCAGCTGTCATAGCCGCACAGGGGTGTCCAACTCCATATTAATTCCCATGGTTTTAGAATGGGATGTCCAACAAGCTCATATAGGTGTGATGGTCAGGTGTCCACTGACCTTTGGCCATTTAGTGTATTAAATAATTTTGCCATTCCTGTTTCTTTTTATTGCGATTTAGTTACTTACAGTTTGTCTTGAAAAAAATTTAAATATATTTCCATTATGGCTACCCCCTAAATACATTGACACAGTGATACAATATATACACTTAATACTCTTATAATAGCAAAGTAATTAATCTCCTGACATGAAAACCATCCAGAGTTGTGTCATTTAGCATGCTCGTTCTTTACTTCTAAAGCACAATATACTGATAAGAAGTAATCACCAGCTTCAATCAACAATACCACTAACACTAAACATCTAATTTTGATAGAAATACAATTTGATTTTTTATCAGGGTTAAATCGCAACAGAATAATCGATGAGGCAAATATGTTCATTAGTAAGTACTGTAGGTTATTATAAAATTGAACTGGCTAATAACAAACATTTACAGATTCAGTGTTAATTTTGTGTGTTTGAGAGCTTGCTTGCTTGCTAACTTTAGAAAACCTGCAAGGATTCCTTGCTTAGCTAAAGTCATTCTAAAAATTATACTGTGTTGTAGAAGCCAAAAAAAATCAGTGCTATGCAATAAGATTTACAGCTACAGTGATGTGAACTTACACTACATGCTGGCAATGAGAAGGTATCTAAAATGGTTGGTGTGCTTGTTTGATGGACTATAGTTGATGGATGTACAGTGACTTACCAGTTTCAGTCAGAGGAACAGTTCCAAGTTTTGTTCTGAACTTCTGATGCCCTCAATTGTGAAAATACAGTTTCGTGCAGATAATAATGTGCGGGAAGGCGTCAAGGCTGCAGTTTGCTGTCTCAGGGCAGATCAATGCACTCCTCCGATTCCTCAGCTGGGGGCAGCCAATTGAGGGTTTTTTGCCTTCAAATTAAAATGGGTCACTGGTCCACCAGTCTTTGGATTTCTTCAGGAGGGAAATAATCAGTGAAATGAAATATCAGACATGGCCACGATATGTGACCTGATCTGGTCGAAGCTGCGGGTTAGTTTATATAAAAACGCATCCAGTGTTGGCATTTATCAATGTTTGTTACTATAAACTTGTTTTTCTGTTTTTTTACACTTTTTTTCTCCTTTCCACAAGATGTCCACCTCACTTCCATATGAAGAAGCAGTGTTTCATATCTGTTAACTGTTTCATTACACAAAAAAGGATGTGGAATTGAGTGGAACAAACAATTAAAATAAAAAAGGAATTTACAGATTCCAGCAACTATGACACATGTCTGCAATCACATATCTTGTATTTTACAAAGATCTCTAGACTACTTTCTCTTCAAGGCCAGTGTGGAATAAACATATCCTTTATGTCAGGTTGTCCTCAGAAGCTAAAAAGTTTTCTTCTTGTAATGATTGTGTTAAGCTTTTTTCCACCTTATTTTTGGTTTGTTTTGTTGCCTTTTCACCACAACCTGTAAAAATACATATTTTGCAGCAGGTAACAAAAAAATCTGTAACATCTGGTTATAGTCTGCATTGAATTATTGTTAAGACAAACTTCATGAACTCTCCAGAACTTTAAAATATACCCTTCAAAAAATGTTTGTTTTTGTTTGTGTAGTGAATAGGGTTGTAACAATACCAGAATTGAACATGGCAACTGTGATACAAGTTTAGTACTACAGAATTGGTTTCACCCTGTGATACAACAACGACATCATTTTTTAATGTAAAAATAACAGAACATAACAAAAACATCTGCCTTTGCGACAAAAGAGCTACAATCAGTGTTTCCGAGTGGCTCAGGCTGTAAAGGCACTCACCACAGGCACAGGCCTGTTGTCACCATTGATTGCAAATACGATCCTGAGCTTTCATTAGCTGATTATGACCAGGGCCCATACTGTATGTATAAAGCATCTCAGAGAAGGAGTGCTGATCTAGGATCAGTTTCCCCTTGTCCATATCCTAGCCTTATCCATTATGATCTAAAAGGACATAACTGATCCTAGATCAGCACTCTTAGTCTGGGATGCTTTATACATATGGGCTCAGGATTTCATGGTCTCCTGACCAGTTTCTTCATCGTCTCCCCCCCAGTTCAGTTTCATCACTCATTCATCGCTCATCCACAATGCATGCTGTTTGTTCAATTTTTTCTACAGCGAGGAAGGACGCACACCTACAATTTTAGCGAAGTGCTGACTAATGGAGGGTAACCATTCAAGGGGAAAAGAGTCACATAGTTTATCATGTTCTGGATCATTTCATGTGGTTCTGTGTGGCTCAGTAGGTAGAGCACTGCGTTGACAATGCTTAGGTTGTGGGTTAATTTCCCATTGGGACCACATATACTGAAAAATGTATGCATTCACTACTGTAAGTCACTTTGGATAAAAGCATTGGCTTTTTTTATATATTATTATCGCTTATTGTGAAAACCAACGTTTCAACACACAGTGACTTCAGGGTATATATGTTCCCCTTTCCCCAAATATATTGCCCGATATACACACTCTCATTTCCATTGCTATGGTGACCGGCCCCTTTAAAAGCACGCCGCATCGAGCCCTGCCGTTTAGTGGCCATCGCTTGGGCCTGTGGTGCAGCATCGTAGTTTACACAGCTCCAAGGTAGTTAACGTGCCCAGTTCATGGCGGCCCTCGCTCTGGCAGTGTGCTTCATCTAAAAGAAATATAACCTCATGAAGGTCAGCATCTTTCTGTATATGACAGGTGCTGGAGAGGTGCCAGAGGGGCCCACTCATAATTGACTGTCTGCTATCATCTGTACAGATAAAGCGGGGGGGGGGGCATCGGATGGCTTTTGTTGTGAATTCTTCCCTGGAAACCATGCCATTATCGTCTCAAAAGTCTGAAAGGGGAAGCCTATCGTCTCCTATTGTCTCATTTTTTTTTTTTTTTTAGGCACCGCCAAATTTTCTGTTTTACTGGGAGCCCAAAAAATGTCACAAGACAAATTTAAAGATTTAACCTATTTTTCTTTAAAGGCATATAAATATGCTGCCAGGAAGATACCCACGCATTACTGCTCCTTTATGAATTAGGCAGTCGTTATTTAATCCACAAGAGTCACATGTTATTTTAAATATGTATATTTCCTACCATGAAAGTCATGTTTGTCTTGTCAAGGGATCAATTATTTTGCTATTGTAAGAAACCCCCTCTATAACAGTATTAAATGTATATATCTTCTAATATCACTGTGTCAATGTATTTGGGGGTTAGACAAAATAATGGAAACATATATTTCCTCTTTTTTTTAAACTATTTCTGGCATTCTCCAGAATATTGATAAGTTTAAATGCACCTGGATTCAGTCAACTTTGGTCTTGTTGTTAAAGGTAACTTTTTCTCCACACAGTTTGACAAGTTGAATTTGGTGATTTCTGAACTTGCCAAAGTGAAGATAAAAATGAACACCTACATATAATTGTCAAGATTCAAAGGTAGAGAGAAATGGTTACGGAAAGTTACGGAAGACTGAATCCAGGTATGGTGATTGCATGTATAATTTCTAATGGATAGATATCTGACATTTTTATGCATATGCCTTAATGTCTCCTTATGACTTGGCCAGGGGTTATGCCAAAGAGATATCTCCATAAGGATCCTCCTTTCATTTTAAGTAGCACCAAAAGTCACTGGCTTACCAGTAGCTGAAAGATTATAATTTTTATTGTAGCGACCCTAAGATGAACAGTGTGGCCAGACCTGCCCAATTCTCTGTTAACGATTGTGATTAGATAGTTCAGTAGTCGGGGGGCAGTTGTTAGTAGCTAACTCTCTTCTTCCGGTAGTTTATGTGCGAGACGTGTGTGTTAATGTCCGTGGCTACCTAGAAAGGTATAGTGCTCCGTTTATTGTTTTTGTGCCTCTCCCTACTGCCCACCAAGTTGTAACGGTGGGTTACGTAATGCGTAGGTGCGTATGCGTGAAGAGGGGGGGTGGAGCGACGAGAGGCGGGAGAGTCGAAAAAAAGTGTGTGAGGAGATTATGAAACGGAGAGCAAAGCGGCTACTAGTTTTAGCAATTAAAACGGAACGAATCTTAAAAACCTTAGGAAGGACAGTGCTGTAAATTGTACTATGACTGCGGGATTGAGTACAAGTTTTAACATGTGCATAGAAGCCTATTCGCTGCTCGCGACGATGAGGGCAGGTCAGCTACGGCCTCCACTTCTTACTTCTTCATCCCTGACCACCGGACCCAAGCTACACACTCAATAACCTGAGAGGATCTGCACAGCAGCAGCGCGTCGATGAAGATCCATGGCCGGCAACGATCACTACATTTATAGTAACGTGCAAGAACTGTGGGGTTGTTAGCATTCACCCAGGCCTGGGTGGGAGTGTGTCGTTGTATGTTGGGTTTTGGATTGTTCATTCTTTGCCCATTGAACGAAGTAGCTAAGTGAGCTCAAAGTGTTGATTCATTAATAAATGCGAGCTAGCAGCACCACCGCGTGGAGCCTATGGGCAGTGTTTCCCTTAAGTCATTGTGGTTATAAAGTGTCATAATAAAATGTCTTCCCGGGGAATTTAACGTGACCTTTCTTGTCCGCCTGTATTTCTCCAACCCTGTTGGCGACCAGTTGGCTAGCAAGCTTCCTCACCGGGAGCATCGCTACATTATTATTATGCTTGTGTGACCTGATTTCATAAATGTGTATAAAATAAAGATAATTTTTCCCCGACAGAAAAAAAAACAAGCAAAGCTTTCATGTTCACTTTTTTTCTCCCTCCTTAACCCGGAATAATGATTCTCACATCATATTATGAGTTTCCTTGGTCGCTACAATTAATACAAATATTTGCGTGAGAGTAAATGCAATTTTAGCCTGGGGAGTGTTGAGTTGGATGTACCAAGCACACGGCATGGAGAAAATTATAAGTAGGGTTTATAAACGCTAAGTCCAACCAAAACCCTTCCCTGGGTTATGTTTCTCATAGAACAATCCTAGGTGTCTTTTTTAAGCTTCTCTTGAGCGCAGAAATCAAAACGACATTTCTCACAGCTCAGATATTGCATTTGGGGTGGAACAAATTAGATTCTATTTCACTTTGATCTTTATTTACAGAGGAGAATATCTGCAAGGGAAAGCATATAAGCACATTTGCCAGTCGTGTACACAAGAAGAAAGACATTAACATTTAAACATAACAATTATTCAAAGGAACTGGGCGGGCGAGTGTGTGAGTTTGTGATTTGTTCAAATGTCATTTGTGTTGAATATTACCACATGCAGTCTGCACAATATGGGCACATTGAAAAACTACATTTATTCTAAAAATTAAAATTAACAGTATATAATACACCTGGGACCATGTAACTGGGCTGAGTGGAGTGACATGTTTTAAAATATTGAAGATAAATCAAGAGACCTTTTATTAATAGGCGGTGCGTGGTTACCGCTTGACTTAACCCACATTGGTCTACATTCCCTAGTGTTCATTCACCTCTTCATTTAGTTGCAAGTTCCGTTATATTGAGGTCTACAGTTTCGGGTGAGGCGCTGCAAAAAGTCATATTACAATATGCGAATATGAACCAAAGCACGCACCCACACCTCATTACCTGCTAAGGGTACACAAAATTGAATCTCCGACTGGATGTCTGAAGCCATCTAATGACCCAATTACGAATGCTGTCAGACAGTCACTATTTAAAAATGCATTAGCCGGACGTAATTGCTTGAAAGTGAAAAAGTAAATGCACTGTGACAGCATCAACCTCCGTGGAGGCATTGATTGAATGAATATCACTTAGGTCATCCATCAACAAAGTTTTATCACAGGGTGACATCGGAAATCCCACTGTTTCTCAGCAAATCCCATCGAACACAGAAAGGCTCTTTACCGACCTTTTTACATGTCAGACTTTCGCTTTCGTTGGTTGTAGCGACAATATTGAAGTGCACCATGTCCATAGTCTCCTATGCAAGTCGAGGCAAGGCACAAGTTTAACATTTGAGCATCATTTTGTTTTATTATATTACAAATAAAAACATTTTGAGAATTTTCACGAGTAAATATTTTATGAGCTAAAAAGGGTATATTTATGAATAACAGTATATTCATGACATGAAATTCACGTAACATATATGGCAGTATTCGATTACATATGCATGAAACATATAGAAAGTGGCAATGGCATATATATTTTCAGATATTTCCATGTGTATAGGAAATGTATTCCTTACAATATGTATTTACTATTGGTAGATATGTAACTTTTTTCAGAAGGGTGAAACAGAGTGCAAAGTCTTTTTTAAACTTCATAGCTGACATCATGGAAAGGCCATGTGTGCATCACTCATGATGTTATTATTCTGAAACCCTCACAAAAAAGAGTCTACGGGTTGGGATGAGCAGTGTATAATTATGCTCCGTGCCATAGACAGCTGTGTTTCTGTTGGACAGCGGCACACAGGACAAGCGCCTCACAGCGCAAGCCCCTAAAATTGTCACCTCTTGAAATCATTCTCGTCTCGGTGAAGGCTTGCTTGGTCAGAGAATTCTCACGTCGCCGAGGCTCAGCGGCTCCGGCGACACGTTCCGCCTTCCCTCGGGACATCACGAGTCATTTCGGATACATCAAGAGCATTGATATTGCGCTCGCGCGCGCGAGAGAGAGGCCATCTTTTAAGGCATTAGCACAAGCGCTGTAAGCAATGTTTTGAATATAAAGTGACACAACTGGGCCTCTGGCAGGAGAGGAGGATTATTCTTGAGATTTAATGTGCCAGTGTACCAAATCTCTGCCACGTGGTTGATTTTAATACCCATGCGCTGACAGAGATGGTAAGATGGGTGGAAATCTTCCCAGAATTGCATGCATTTTAACGGGGAGTGAATGTTAAAAATAAAGCTTTGACAAAAATTTTTGATTATCCTTTTACTATCCCTATTTTGAATGCAAATGAATTATCTGATATAAACCTTAATGGAGTGTTTCCTTTATTTTGGAAGTTACCTGTGTGTGTGTGTGTGTGCGTGCGTGTGTGTGTGTGTGTGTGTGTGTGTGTGTGTGTGTGTGTGTGTGTGTGTGTGTGTGTGTGTGTGTGTGTGTGTGTGTGTGTATATATATATATATATATACAGTGGGTATAAAATGTGAAAAATGCCAAAGGGTAAATACACAAGGAAAGGAGATTTTTTTAAATTATGCATTTGTGATTATGCACATTTTATGTGATTATGCATTTATGTAAGAGCCTTGGTTGTGGAAGCCAACCTGACCAGCGTGTTCCCATTTACTAATTGGCCTTATTGGTCTAGATGTAGCATTCACCCCGCTGAACAGACCCCATTCATTCCTGTCTGGGATGGATTGCATTTATTTAGTTTTCCACACAATGTAATTCCCTTTTCCGAGGGTCGTTTGTTTAGCCGCGCTTCTGTCTGCATGTACACTTGTTGTATTAGAGCTATGCCCCCGAGTACTCACCCTTCACATTTCGCGCGGCACGCTACCTGCTCTTGCAGGCTCCCTCTGGCCTCAGGTTGGTGTAAATAACAAGCCACCGGAACCGCTGCACGGCGTGGCGTAATTCAGAGCTCTCCGCCGTTGCGGGCCCGGTCTCTCATAATTGCTCGGGATCGCTCGCCTCACACCCCGCAATAGCTCTGCTGCGCTTTCACAAGGGGTTCGGCCCAGGCTCGATCGCCAGCATCCAGTAGGGGAGGGGGGGCGATAAATTTGCGCCCGTTAAATGAAAGGGAATGCATCATCCCAGAAACGTGGGGACCGCTTTTAGGCAGGGGTGCATTAATCCTCCGGGACAATGCCTGGGGCCTGGCGAGTCGTGGGCCACGCAGAGTGATCCCGCCATAATCAAAATACATTTCTTTCATTCCGCCAGCCGCGCAGGGTGAACCTAAGGTGATGGTGGCAGATTTCAAAAAATAAATACATTTTAAGACCTGCCATTTGGCCACACAGAATGGAACAATGTGTTGAGTGGGAGGAAAAAGTCGAAGGGAATTTGGGCTGAAAACTTTTTTGTCGCTTATTCAAAAATACATTCCACGTTAGGATAGAGTAAACTTTTGAGTCAATTCAAATTGGATTTTATTGTACATTATTTGATGGTTTTCAGATTGTAGTCATTGGTTTTAATTAACACTGTATTTGTGTACCTGACATCATAGACATACATACAAATAGATATACAAGGGGTTGGGAAAATAGTGGAAACACCAAACAATATGTTGAATATATATGAACTAATAATGAGTTTGACTGCTCCTTGCTTTCAGAACAGCTTCAGACCTTCTTGGAATGCTGTTATACAAGTTTCTAGTGACATATTGGCCCATTAAAGAAGGAAAGCCTCAAATTATTTGAGAGATGAAGGTGGTGGAAATATATTCTGCAATTTGCATTCCAGAACTTCCCTTAATGGTTCAACAATGTTTAGATGTGGTGATTGGGGAGGCCATTGACTTCATCCTGGTGTTTATGAAACCACTAATCAATATATCTAATAATAATATAATATAATAATATATGCCATTTAGCAGATGCTTTTATCCAAAGCGACTTACAGTAGTGAATGCATACATTTTTCAGTATATGTGGTCCCAGTGGGAAATTAACCCACAATCTAAGCATTGCCAATGCCGTGCTCTACCACCTGAGCCACACAGGACCACATATCTAACAACCATATAGTGCACCTGGTCGCCTGCAATTCCTTAGCCATAATTTTGCCATGCAGAGTAATAATCAGACCCAATGACTTTTGCAAGATGGCTGCCCATACCATAAGAGATCCACTATCATGCTTAACAATTGGGAAGAGGCAATGTGGATTGAATTTTGTGTTTGTGTTTTCTTTGGCTTTGTCCAAACCCATCCAGATTTAATAGACAACTCACCAGACCACATTACTTTCTTCCACTGCTCAGAAGTTCAGCTGTTGTGCTCATTATACCAGCTTATCCATTGTTATGCATTGGCCTTGGTTACAAGCGGTTTCCAAATGTCAGCCCTACCATAAATATCAACTTTGTGAAGCTTTGGAAACAGAGGTGTAGATTCAGTTCTGTGATCATATTTGTTGTTTTATGGTTTTTAGCATTTATCCTGTTAAGTGTACATCTATCCCGGTCGCTGAATGTCTTTTCTGTTTCCGTTTTTCCTTGTTTGGCATATGATTTCCAAAACTGTTCTCCTTGACATTGAAATAACTCTGCAATTTCTGTGACTGACACACCTGCAATTCAGGCACCGCCACTATGTGACCTCTTTCAAAATCTATTACATCTCTCATGTTGTTTTAGAAACTCATATATTAAAGTGGTGATTTTTAAACGTCCATCAGAAACATATTGGTAATTAGCATTGACATTAATGTGAAACACATGTGTAGGCTCCTTTTTAATTGCAATTGAGTTGCTTAAAAATACAATTACTTTTTGATTTGGTATTTCCATTATTTTATCTCCCCCATATTTATATGCATTATACATATAGATTATACTTTTTGTTAGTGTATGGATTGTATCTTTGTTACTAATAGTGGTGTTCCTGGATGCAAAGTGGGAGCAAAAAACATTGGAACTGGGTGAAAAAATATAATTAACCTCTTCCTGTAGCCCACTAGTGGTATGGTGCCAATGCCATGAGAATTAGTATAATTCACAGTTCATAAATACTATTAATTGCAATTGTTATTGTTATATTAACAACAATATGCCCTCCATATACATGTGAAAACTGGGGAAACACGCCACTTCTGGTTTCTGGTTTATTTGACCAAAAGTAAAATTAGTCATCGTTGGCGAGCAAACCGTCATTGTTTTTGTGTTTTAGAAGAGGTTTTTGAAGACACATATGAAGATGCTGGCTCATTTTCGGAGGGTGAATTGTCTGCCCTGAATGTTGACTTGAATGACGCAAATGACAAGGGGGAGACAAAACGCAACAAAATCTTGATGATACTTAATGATTTGTGCATCTGCTGTTTGTGAGGAGAGCCTATAAATATTTCCTTTAAGAGCTTCCCCTTTAAGAACTGTCCCTTGACATCTTCCCCTTTAAAAGCTTCCCGTTTAAGAGTTGCCCCATTCTAAATTGTCACTTTAAAAGATGCTCCTTTAAGAGCTGTCTCCTAACAAAGGATGTTTATGGGCCATTTGGGAAATCAATGAGAAGAATGACTGAAGAGAGACCATGACAGTGACGAGGCACCTACGCCGGCCTGGCAGACTTCTGCACTTACTGGTAGGACACATAATTTTGCTATAAGTGCTGTTTTAATGCACAGTTTTATTTTTAGGAGTAGTCATTTCATCAGTGTTCTGACACAAAGTGCAGTGCAATTACTTTCCATGAACTTTAAATGGAACAAGTATTAACATCACCAGTATGCATCTGCCCATACAATGACGCCAAATGCCATTTTATTATTTCTCTCTTAAAGTGATCAGATGTACTTGTCATGCATATCTCCTACCAAGAAATATGTTCTTCTGGAATGTGTTTATTATTGTTAATTCAACAACACCTTTACTATTCGCAGAACATTACATCCATCCATCTTCTGCCATGTGTCCATATGTTTACTGTGTCCACATTTCGTACATATACATTCATACATTTCATTTACACATTTTATTAACAAGTGTGGACTTGGTAATATTCAAAATGGCTCCTTACCAAGGTGCATGTAGGCGTTATTCTGCCTGTCAGTTTAATTAAATATAATCAGCTCAATTCTCATAAATATGCTCTGATTGTGGGTGTATTGTTCCATGAGTTTAATTAGATTAACTGTAACGATGGAAACACAGAGAATAAAGGACATTTCAAATGGATTACAGTTTTGAAGAACATTGTAATTATACTGTACATGAAGTTAGTCAGCCATCCCCTCAGCATTCCTGCACCCACCCCCCTTCATTATAACCGTAAACCCCAGTAAAATGTAATTCTGTACATAAGAATTAGTTTAACATGCATATGCAATTGACATACTGTATATTTGTCAATATATTTCAGTGCTGGCTTCATTATCGAGGCAGATGGAATTACAAATGCCATGGTAGCAACCATGGACCTGCCCAGAATTTGTATACATGATGTGGAGAGGTGGAGGGAGGAGTGGAGAGGGCTGTGCCTCCCTTTTGGCTGCTGCCAGTTGTTCCTGTTCCCTCCCACAGCCGAGAGTACTACAGGACCTTGGACAGCAGCGGCCTCATCTACAGGCAGGCTCATGTTAGCCATTGCCTTTGTTAGGCCATTATAAAAGCACAACATTCCATGCCTGAGGGAGAGTTGTTTGGGGGCATGGAGGAAGAGATGCTTTTTTTTGTTGCTGTTAACACTCAAATATATATATTTTTAAATGTAACTTTGTTTTTGTGTTTTGTTTTATTTTCTCTGTAAAAGAATAAGACTAATAAACTGATTGGAGCTCTGTTTTGGGATTTCTTCTTTTCCTTTTCCATTACTTTATGGCAATAACAAATAACTGTGAGTTGTATTGCGTTGTTCCGATACTCACCTTTTGGAAGGGGAACAGTGAAGCTTGTAAATCCCCTGTTCTGTATGGTGGCTATGAATATTAATTGATTTAAGGACACCGACATAGTAGGTAGGTTATGAGTGATAATTGCTCAGATCCAGATTGGCTGATATTATAGACATTGCTATTTTCGTTCGGGGTTTTCTAAACATATTGCCTAATCAGACTAGGAAAAATCTGCAGAGACCACAGAATAGGAGACATCCAATCCACCTCGATCATTTATTGGATAGCAGTTTATCGAAACTTAACAGAAGAAGAATTCTGAATTCTGAAATGCTAAGAAACTATTTACAGCTGAGCGTTACATAATATTATGTATGTAACAATATTCCAATAGCAGTAGTCTGAAACAACTTGACCTGCAGAAAGGTACCATAGGCAGAATGTCAGTGCATTGCAAGGCCATTACTCAAATCCATCTCCTTAATGCTTTTTATAGTATTTGATATTAAATTGGGAACAGCTTCACTCTTATGAGCCATTCAGGCTCCAGACGCAGCTTCTAAATAGGAAAATGGAGTTTAAAATAATACTTGTGAAGGTCATTCATGATTCTTAAACAATGACCCAGTTTCCAAATCATAGTTGAAAGGTTTCTCTCTGTACCGACTAAGTGAAATGCTACATAGACCAGGATTCAGTCATTGTTTCATTTTTCCTCACCAACAGTTTGGTGGGTTAATTTTAGTGATATCTGAGCTCACAAATCAGTTTCTACTGAAAAATACATTTGCATTTAATTCCTGTGTCAAATTTAGGGAGAAAAGCTGACTAAATCTGTGTCATATCCTACAATTCAGCTGCCTAAAAAAAATAACTACTTTTGCTTATATTGTAGTGGTCTGGAAATGTGGAATAGAAATTAGCAATCTTGTGGGGCACAGTTGTTTTCCCCTTGAAGGTACTTAATTTGAATTTCCCCAGTAAAAATGTAGCTGTGTAAATGGACAATATGCCCAAAAAAAAAACCCATGAGCTTATGTGAATCGACTTTATTATTTTTATGGTATTGTTATTATCTGCCACAGACAAACAACGTATTGTTTGGGTCCTCAGTAACACAGTCTTAAATGTGTTTCTCAAAGTTAAGAACGAGCCAAAAAGCAATAGAGCTGATGACCATCTCCCTCGGTTTCCCACAGCAGAGCGAGATGAATGCGTTCTGGTGACGCGGCTGTCACATGAGAAAGATGGGAACGTGGTGGATCTCCGAGATCTTGATAAACAAGCCTGAAACGGCTGCAAGCTGTTCCAAGCAAGTTGGAAACACAGAAGGCTGTTTGCCTAGAAAGCCACATTCCATTTCCAAAAAGGAAACGTGAAGATATCCTCAGCCATCGTTGGAACGCAGATGCCACCAGATCTACCGCCAGAACAATACCCTTCCAAGTGAAGCATATGGACGGACTAATTAAAGTACCCTGCACCCCCCCCCCAATTCAGTTTAGATGATCCATTTAGATATTTAGACATGGATAACAGGTGGGACAGGAAAACATAGGGAAGTGGCACAAATTAGGAAGCGGGAAGAAGCACTGGAAAGCTCCGTCCACAGATTGACAGGCAGCGAGAGGATGTGGGCGTCACATATTATAGCTCTGCAATGGGGGCGGATCTAAACCCTGCCAGAGCAGACACAACACCATCTTGTTTAATAGATAGTGGAAGGGAAGTAAAAAGACAATTGTCACATGTATACAGTGACAGGGCCACAAACCTGTCTACCCCTTCCCCTACACCTGTTTGACTGAGGTGAAGAAACATCCGTTAACTTTACAGTGTGGCTCAGTTGGTAGAGCACGGCATTGGCAACGTTTAGGTTGTGGGTTCAATCCCCACTCGGACCACATGTACTGGAAAAAAAATAAAAAATGTATGCATTCACTACTGTAAGTCGCTTTGGATAAAAGCGTCTGCTATATGGTATATATTAGAGGGTCACTCGTTCCATTGCGTTTATTTAACAAAAAAGGTATTTGTAGTTTCCAACAATTATGTGTTGGGAGAAAGCGAAAGAGAAAGGTTTTAGATTTCAGTCAGGGCAGGAATGTCATTGTTCACAGCCACTTTATACTGCTGTGTACCCCTTGAATTACTGCAGCCAGTCTGTGAATAGGCTAATAGCTATTCACTTGCCTTTTAGAGTGCAATGTCTATGGGGCATAGAAACTTTTCAATCCAATGTTTCCTCAGTTTTCAGTCAAGGTAATTTGTTCATCAAGAGCCAATGATCTGAAAATTGCAAGTCAAGTGTCTTAACAGTCTCTAACGACGGTTGCAATATTTTTTACTTCATTCCGAGAATAAGTGCTGGTCTCTTTTTTGTTGTAGTGAGGAGGCAATGATTCGTAGTGATTAGGAAACAGTTTTACATCCTTAAGTGGAGCTCTGCTGTTGTAGCCTTGAGCAAGATACTTAACCTGAATTGCTTCAGTAAACATCAAAGCTGTATAAAGGCAATCTGCTGAAAAAATAAAGTAAGACATGTGAGTTTCCCTGGGTAAGGATATCTACAAAGCAAATGAATCATGTAAATAAATACACATACAGCAGTATTCCAGTTGTGTTTATTTTTTGCCTTATTGTTTATAGCCGGAGATGTCAGGAATAGAAGAGAAGTAGTGGTTGCAGCAAAAATAATCACACCATAATTGTCCACATCTGTCATGGGTTTCAAACTCATTTCTCATTTGAAATGACAACATGAGAACAAAACGCAATGGTGCCGGTGTGATAGGTGCTTGCTTGCTGGCTATGTCCCCTGACAACATAAAAATTGAGCAGTTACTTTAGGAACTGTACATTGAACAGACAGATTAATGTGTAAGAATGTGAAGCAACCCTAACTACGTTAGCTAGTAAACCTGCTGGCTGCTAGCCTTTTATCAATTTCTGCAATATGGATTGTATAGATAGCCAAACAACTAGGTTTTAATCTAGCCGCATTTGATGCAAGTTATGGATATATTAACATAACAAAATTGAAATGGAGTAATTAGTTCTCTCCACTGTAGACCAATATTGGATGAAAGGAAATGGTGGAGTGACATTCTTGCCAACAACACACATTCCTCCAGCTAAGAGGTGTCAATGGCGTCTAATAATCCAAGCGACATAGGTCAGTTAGCTATTCGGAAATTTCCAAATAAATATCATATTTTATAAAAGCAAGGGATTGACGGCTCTCCGTTTTGCGTCAGGTCTTTAGTCACGCTAAAGTACGGCCTCATGTGCCTTATTGCTTAAATATAGCACATATCATGCAATAAATGCAACTCAATGTGCATTACATTAAAGAAAAAATAAAATAGTAATAATAATAATTTTTTAAAAATGGAGCAGAATTTATTTGTAAAACAAGAGTAAAAACAAAAGTACTAAAATAAAAATAAAACTGTCTATCATAGTCAGGTGAATCATAGTCAGTAATATAAGAAGAATAAAATAACTAATGAACTAATTAAGGAGCAAGAGTAAGAAGATGGGTTGTAAGATCCCTTTTAAAAGAGTCGACCATTTATGCCTCTTGGATATGGTATGCATACATAATACTATGTTTCTACTATATGCTTCACCAATTAATTAATAAGCTATAACATACAACTTTCATTGTCCAATTTAACCCCCCTTGGTTCATCAAACTTGGGTGAAATCATTGATGGTACACTTATGGTAAGTATACTCTAATTAGAAAGACACTCATTGTAAATTGTGACTGACTAGCCATTCATGCCTAAAGCAAATTGAAAATAGCAGCTGTTTGTTAATCTATTTTAATTTACTTCTATATTGTTGCTTTTTTAATTATTATTTTTGCCCATTACATGCACACTTGATTCCAGAGTCATGATAGAGTTGTGTTGAATCTTGATTCACTCGTCATCGTCTCCTCTTCTCCCAACTTCTCTCTGCAAAGACTTTAAGAGAAGAGATTATCACCATAGTGTGCATATGGGCTGACGGGTGGCTGGAAATGTGGGACAGATGAAATGAGGTAACTGGCTGGGGAAATGACGGAAGAGCTCTGCAAAGGAGGCCATCTTTTACAATGTTGTGTGATGAGAAAGGAAAAAAATGTGAAATGGAAAGCAATATTTAATATATATAAAATAAACATACTTACTTTGAATGTCTGGTGCTCTGGAGGGTGGGGGACTGTTTACATACAAAATACAAATATCAAGAGTCTCCCCTTTATGCTGTTCTAGCACCAATGTGGATGAAAGTTGTTTTGTCAAAGGGTTGAAGCTATTCAAACTCATCCTCCAAATTTCATGCAAATCTGTTTGCTAGTGTTTATTAAAAAGACAAGTCGTTAACAATAACTAGTTAGCCACTAGACCTACACAATCACAATTTTCTAAATCACTTTAGAAATGTTTTACCAACATAACTCCATACATTGTATGTGCAATAACAGACTTATTTAAACTGAGAATGAGCAATAACATACTATAGTTATGACCATGGCCAAATCAAATTCTTAAAAAGTGACAGAAAACAAAGGTATAAAAAGTTAATTTGTGCTCTACGATGAAATAGGCACAGATACGGGTAGAAATAAAAAAACTAAACATTCTATTTCAAGTCAAAAGAACACACTCCCAGCACCAGCATTGTTGTTTAAAACATTTGTGTCAAAGGACTAACCAGGAAACATAATCATTTGTTAGCTAGCTATCCATGGTAACTTTAATGTATCATGTTAAAGCCATGACAGATTACAGAGATTGACAATGTTACAACATGAAGTCATAACATGCAATCATTGTTTTAGTTGAGCAATTTCCCCAGCAATCATATTTAAGGTAGCTAAAATTCCAATGGTTTGATATGAGCCCATGTGAGAGGTTTTGGTAGTACCCAGCAATCATAACTTTAAGGTAGCTAAACCTGATTTCACTAACGGTTTGATAAGGAGCCCAAATCAGGTGGTGCAGATGTGGTTGGGCAAATACCTGCAGACACTTCGAGGCCTGGAGTTGAAGACCTCTCTAGGGTGAACAGATTCAAACAAACAGTCCAAATGCAGGATAAGCAGGATGAATTCGCTGGACATTTCAGGATGAGAAAGGAACAACAACAATGAACAAAAAAATAACAAAGCAATTGCTGATGATGATGATGATATTGTAGTGCTCGAGGGTGCTGATAATATTGTTGAGTTGTGGGGTAGGATGTCAGATCCAAAATGTATAATCATAAAAGTTTGAATTGTGAATAGAATTATGAGAGAAATCTGAGACAATGTTTATTGACACTGAGGTGATGCTGTTGCTGAGCAGGGGCTAATGGGTATTGTTTCATAAAATCATATGGTTCTGTGTGGCTCAGTAGGTATGGAGAATGGCGCTGGTGCGGGTCCGTGGGTTCTGTTCCCACTGGGACCACATATACTGAAAAATGTGTGCATTCACTCCTGTAAGTTGCTTTGGATAAAAGTGTCTGCTAAATGGCATGTATATATATATGGCCAGTAGTTGTGTATATAATATCCCTTATTGTATTATTTTGTTAAAATGCGGGCCGACGCCTGTCATTGTGGAATACAGGAAAACAAATCAAAATGTGGGACTGTCCCTGTGCCACAGCAGCGGACAGCCCTCCGGAACCAAGGAAAGGTCCCCTGACGAAGCAGCCAACCAGGAGAACAAGGCCGCATACCAAAGCGGAGCAGCTGTCTGGTGCTGAACCAGGAAGACAGTTGCAGTCAATCCCTCCGTCAGGCAGCTGTCCCCCACTCTATAATCATAAGGGAGAGTCACACAGAGCCTCAAGGAGAAGCACCTGTACAACCTTGATAACAAAGGCAACAGCTTCTCCTCCTTTTTCCCTTTCTCTCCCTCTCTCGTTCACTCCAACAGACTCGGTCGCCAGCACCAGCATCTGCACCAGCTCGGACTGTGACACCTGGCAGCAGGACTTCATTGCTCTGCTCCCCGAACCAAACCAGGCTTTGGCGATTATCCACAAGGGACCGGACCTCATTACATTCAGTGGAACCAAAGACAAGAATCCTTAAAGAGATAGTCTTCGCATCACAAGTGCATCAATGGAACATTATCTAATATTGTTAATAAACATGTTTTAATATATGTGGCTTTGATTAAATAACACGAACTAAACTAAACTAATGTTCACCACGTCTTCAACTTCCTCCTCCCGGACAACTATATCAGTTTCCTAAATTCTTAGTAGGGACTTGATAGATATGCACGTTAGTTTAGTTTAATATTGCCGGACTGGAGTTGGACAGACCTTAATGCATCTCCATCCTGGATTAACTCTATCATCTGAGCATTATGTTTTGACAACGAACTGGAGCCCTACGTCTCCATTTTCTTCAGTGTGCGCCATGATGTTTGCGCTGGTAAGCCAGTCCCATTAGATGTCTTATTAAATAAAAATAAGGAATAAACATTGTTATATTAAAAAGTGAAACATACCTAATTGAATAAAATAGGAACATTTGCTTAAATCCATTATGGAAAGTTCATGACAAAGCAGACCTGTATTAGCTGGATTGATGTGATACATAATTGATCATAAAATAAGTCGGCATACACGGTGAACTTCAAACAATAATCAGCCCAGCATGTTTACATACATCTCCCCAACATCCATATGCATTTCAAACACGATTCTCTAGGCCCTCTCTCCGAGCTCCGCACTGGCTCTGAATTCCTTATGCATAGTTGAAAGTCTGGAAGAGTTTTCTCATGGCCTCGCACCCTCTTCTGAAGAGGAGCGTATGACGTATTCAATCCCAACAGCAGACAGCAAGAAAATTGCTTGTTGTCAGGGGGGATGTCTGCCTGTCCTTTTATTTCTCTGGGCAACAAACAGCAACCGAACGTCTCAAGGACACAGCTGAAGAAACAAGAAACTTCAAGCGCGCCAGAAACCAAGTACAGGCCGCAAAGTGTACGTCCACAAAAGAGGAACCGCGACGGTAAACGGGCCGCCGCGGGATGCCAAAAAACAGACAATGAGACTAATGTGATGAACCGATTTAGCCTAGGACACGCACTGTACGTTTGTGTATGGAAGTCATTCCCGTCAAAAGAGCCGGCTGACATTTTCCCAGATGTGTACGTAGTAGGTGGACATATGACATTTCAATAACTTTGGTGTTTAAGTCTTCGTTTGATGATATTGCTTGACATGATTCATGGCATTGCTAACAGTAAATCAGCATTCCCAATTGAAAGGCAAGTGCAGCCGGGTGTGGCATGGTTCAGCACACTCAAAATAATTGCCTTGTGTATTGAAAGCACCACACGTACCTTCTAATGTGCCACTCTTTCTATTTTGTACAAACTGCTTCTGAAATAATTTGAGTGCAATGCAGAATTCCATGCTCAAGTACACAATAGGCTTGCTTTGCTTTTTCGGGTGTAAATGTAGCTAACTTACTGCAACTCATGTTTCAAGCAGTGTACATAACAATTCAACACCACAAACTCTTTCTGTAGCTACATTATTTGTACACTAACACAACACAATATAATGCAATGGACCAGTTGATTAACTCGTTCAATTTGTCATTTGGCTACTTGACTCATTTCCTTGACTGTAAGGCAAAATGAGGCCTCTTTATTCTTATGTGGCGCACGTTACAGGGGCAATCTGGTCTGATCATTGGTGGTTTCCCCTGTCATGAAGAAGTCATGGTGTGTTAGTCTGGCAAGTTACTGGTGGGTATTTGAATCTTCCACTGCATGCTGCATCTGTTGATTGCACTTGTATGAATCCACAGAACTGTTAAACTGTTAAACTCTGTTAAAGCACAGCATAATAGTTACCAATGTAAAGCCTTCTGGTAGTTGAGGGCCCAGTCTTTGGGCCAGGATGAAGTGACCCCGTATCAAAGGACATACTTTTTTTTTTTCACACACACATTTTTTTACCCTACAGTCAAACGATTAGCCATAGGCTGGCTTGATCTCACCCTTTTTACATTGGTGCTTAATTCAACTGGCTTAAAGTAGCAAGAGAGGGCTACATGGAAAGTGGAAAATGCCCCCACGTTTAATTGAAACGGCTCCGTTTAGCACAAGTGGAGTATTAGGCTAAGCACCTTTTTTTAGAATAATAGGAAATGCAAATGAGCCATAATTGCATAACCATAGTTATTATATCCATTTTTAACCTCACTTAAGTAAATGAAGTGTGTCTAAATGAGACAATTTGGAACTTGGAAGACTGGGAAAATCAGCCATATGTTAGACACGGACGTGTAATAATACAATTATGGAGCGTAAGTGACAGCGGAGGTAATGCATTTTGTTTTCAATCTGAAGGTGGGCTCCACAAAATTCATTCAGCTGTGTCTATGTATCCACACAGCTTAGTCTTAATTCTTTTGTTTTGATGTGCTCTTGTCATACTAGTTAGGCGGTTAATGCACATTTTACCTCAACCATCCCTTACATAGGTACTTGACACTTACAATGTTGCTTAACTTTCCAAATAAATGATAGTTCTTGAACACAGATAGTCAAAGTTCACAGCATACATGGCCTTATTAATGCTGTGGGAGATGAAAACCAAGGCCTTTTCTCAGACTTCACAGTTATACATTTAGCAAATGTCAAATGGCATCAATTAAGACCATTTGCTTGCAACAAGGGAACTGAAATATATTTATATTGCCACTTTGGGAAGAATCTGCTGTAGAAAATCTGTGCTTGATTCATAATGAAGGCAAGATTTAATTTAAGAGCCATGGTCTCGCCGACGTAATGAACACGCAAATGTAGTGGTTCAGTTCACACCACCGTATATCAAATGATGGGGGAGGTTTAGAGAATACGCTATGGGGAGTTTTTTGAGGACGAGGTACATTAATTTTATTAATGTACATTACCATTACATTTGGTGCCATGTTAGCTCAGAGGGATATTGAACATAAGTGTATATCACCTTAGCAATCGCTCTCTTGACTCTTGACCGAAAGATAGGGCTGATCATACTGAAACGACCCTAGTTAATAGCCCTTACCATCACAGGGCTTTATGGAATCCTAAACCTTTAGTGTGTACATGTATTAAACAGATCATAAAAAGTGCTGTGTCCTGGAGATTTGATATCGTACCTAATTTGACAATTAATCAAATGCAGGTCTTACCGAAAGGTGTCCATTAGTCCCTTTCTGAACAAGTTAGTTTATTTTGCAGTTGCAACATTGGAAAGTGATAAATCCATTCTCAGTTGTGATACACTATATGGCCAAAAGTCAGTGGACACCTGACCATCACACCTATATGAGCTTGTTAGGCATCCCATTCTAAAACCATAGGCATTAATATGGAGTTGGACCCCCCACTGCGGCTATGACAGCTGCCACTCTTCTGGGAAGGCTTTCCACAAGATTTTGGAGTGTGTCTGTGGGAATTTGTGCCCATTCAGCCAAAAGAGCATCTGTGAGGTCAGGCACTGATGTTGGACAAGAAGGCCTGGCTCGCAATCGGCGTTCTAATTCCTCCCAAAGGTGTTCAATGGGGTTGAGGTCAGGGCTCTGTGCAGGCCAATCGAGTTCCTCCACACCAAACTCATCTAACCATGTCTTTATGGACCTTGCTTTGTGCACTGGAGCACAGTCATGCTTCCCCAAACTGTTGCCACAAAGTTGGAAGCGCCCAATTGGCTAAGATGTCTTTGTATCCTGTAGCATTAAGAATACCCTTCACTGGAACTAAGGGGCCTATCCCAAACCCTGAGAAACAGCCCTGAACTCAATAATTGATTTGTTTGACAATAGACATTTGGCCATAAAACTTAAATCAATTGTTTAAACTGAATTTCTCCTTTTCCTCAGTAAGTATGTCAGATTGAGACATCAAAAATATCTTGTTTGATTTGTTTGACAATAGCATAATGGATAAAACACTCAACTTAAATTAATTGTTTAAGACTCATTTTCTCCTTTTCCTCCAGTAAGTAGTAATGGATTTGAGTAAGGTTTCAGTAACTTGACACTTGTAACCAGAAGGATGCAGGCTGCCTTTGAATAAAACAGCTCCAGTAAAAGTGATGCATAAATGGGGGAATATATATGTGTATATATGTATTATGTGTAGTTTGTGACCTTGGATAAGGGTGCCTACAAAGAACATACCATTACTCATAACACTACATGTACTTAACCACAGATTTCTTTATTCATTATTATCACATCAAACTCACTGTTGTGTAAGAACAAAACAATTTATTCAAAGACAAGATTTCTCCACATTTTTTTTTTAGTTTTTGGTGCTCTTTTGACTCACACACACACACTTCCTCCTTCTTTGTCAGATGTGACTGTCAGTTAGTCCCTTTGTGAGGTGTTAATGATTTTAAAAGTTTTTTTGTAATGTTTGTTTTAACAGTCTCATGTTTATGAAACTAACACAGCCTTGAACAAGCTACATCCAACAATCCAATTTTACAGTCGAGCCCCTAGAGCAATTGGTTATTATTTTTTATCTGATGCAAACAACCCTTTGTTCAAGGGATGCCACCATCTTCTGTTTGTTTGAACAAGGCCTTTTGTGAGGAATCATTGCAGCAGGCATTCAATATCAATGCAATATGAATTTACAGAACTTTCATGAGCTTTTCGACACCACGTAATTTCCCCTTCTCAAAGTAGTCGTATCTTACACAAAATGTGCAATAAACTCAATTTAGACTCGTGTAAGTACAAGCTAACTATAGACTAAACAAGAGTTGAGTTGACAAGTTAACACATGAATTGATGGTCTCAATATATGCCATAACTGGTCTGGTCAACTGATGGACAATGATTAGCTAAATTGCTATAGCAATTTACCTAATTCTACTGTAGTACTGTTTGGTATTGAATATGACTCTGCTCTCTTATGAAACACATAGAAGAGCATCGTCTTCCTCCCTTTGTTCTATGTGCGGCAGTGTTATCATAATGATTAAGGAACTGGGCTTGTAGCGCACAGGTTGCAGGTTTGATCCCAGGTGGGGCACTGCCGTTGTACCCTTGAGCAAGGTACTTAACCTGGATTGCTTCAGTAAATATCCAGCTGTATAAATGGATTGTATGTAAAGAAATGTGAAACTGTAAGTCGCTCTGGATAAGAGCGGCTGCTAAATGCCTGTAATGTAATGTAATGTGGGATGGCTAGCCACATGGCTGGATGGGTGTCCTTTGGCTGCTTGATGCCACTGAGGGGAAATCCGCTCCATATTTTTGGGCTTCTCTGCCCAAATCCTGCTGGTTTAGTTTTCTCACTGGAGCCAAGGCCTTGACCTCAGGCTTGCTCATACTCTTCCATCGCCAGTATTGGAGTGAAGAGAGTCCCAGCCTATTAGACAATGTCTCATGATGCAAGTCTCATCACAAGGGCGGGGCTTTGTCCAGGGCCTAGGAATCTAAGCTAATCAGGGCTCAGAGAAGGGGAGAGAACTCCAGAACAACTATAACTGGAAAGACTAATGTGATGGGAAGCTATATCTGTCTGATAGATCAATGTTGATTGGTTCACCGGGAACAGGAAGAGGAACACACATGCTTGTCTATGCTGTCCTGAATTGACAGCGGGCGTTGGTTGCAGCAAGTGTGGCTTAAGAAAAAAGTTCAGATATTGATTGAGAAAAAGGGAAAGAGCAAAAAAAAGAAAGAGACCAAAAAGTTCGGATATTGATTGAAAATGAATTACATGCATTTTATTTGAGATTATACTCTCATATATAAAATGTCACAAAATCAATATGTTCATATTATTCAGGAATTTATTTATTTGAAAATATATTATAATGTATATATATATATATAGCTATAATAAGTGGATTCCAGGTCATTCCTCACACAGTGCACAGTTGTTCTTCCTGTTCTGTCACTTTTCTATTCTTAGTTTGCCATACAGTGCAGCGGAATACACTTTGGACCCATGTCCCAGCTCACGCATACCTCAGATTTTTCCCCCTAAACCCAGATGCGAGGAGGTCTGTCCTCTGTGTTAAAAAAAAAAGGTCACAGAGGAATGCGGAGAAGCCAACACGGGGTGTGAAACGGTGCAATGGGATGGAAAAAGTGATTGACGCAGAAAAGACAAGAGGGTGTTAAAAATAAATCATCCGCTTCAGTCGAAGGAGGCACTGCAGGGCTCACGCTTCTCTCTCTCCTTTCTTGTGCGTGTCCTTTTTTAAACCCAGCATCCAACCCTCACAATTTCAGACCATGGTGTCGCTGAGTATGAGTTTTGACTGTGGAAGCATTTAGGTTGTTGCGTAAGGCCACATTTTTTTTGTAAGAGGACCTCGGGACTGTGTGTCACCTGAGGATGTTGAGCAAAAGTCGCTTGAAAACCCTCAGTGAACCTGAACTTGGAGAGATGTACATTTTACAAACGGAATGGGTTTCGCACATACAATCAGTAGAGGATCACTGAGCAAGTCAGATTCGTACCATACAAGATCCAATTTTAATATATGATGATTAAACCCGCCCTTATAAATATAATATAAAGTTGCATTGCCCTCTGTGTAAGAAAAACAATCTTTTTTTGTTGTTGTGACCTATAGTAACATATACATATTCATTTACATGTCATGTTATGCATTTTTCAATTATGTATGCAATTATGTATGTCATTTATGAATTTTTTAAGAGGCACAATTTTCTGTATGGTAGATAGATTTAGCTTTCCTACAGTGTAAGATTATCTGTGGATAATCTTTGAATATGTGGTTGCGTTGAGTCGCACAGACTGCTGGGAGCACCGACCCGACAGATCGAAATAAAACACTGAAGCGCACAGAATGGAACATTGTGAACCTGGCCTGGCAATACATTCCGTTTTCCACTGTCTGCCGATGAGGGCGGGCAGTTTCACAATGTAATTGTCCTGTATTGGGAGACTGAATTGCCCCTGCCAATGTCTTCAGGGTCAGCGGCATGTTTGCTGTTTGCTTGAACGTGGCCACCGAGCGGTGCCTGTGAGAGAGCGGGGCAGCGTGCCCCTGGCAGCTCCAGTCGGTCGATTAGCTACCTGAGACACGAATGGCCCGCTGCACTCCATTAAAACAGCACAGTGGGTCTGCCTCTTGATTTACTAGTTTGTTTATGGGTTACTTCAAAGGCAGGGTTCAGCAGGATGGCTGTACGCACACTCCACAGCCCTGACTCTTTGTTTATCCCAGAGCCTGGTGTTGGGTGTGTGTGTGTGTGTGTGTGTGTGTGTGTGTGTGTGTGTGTGTGTGTGTGTGTGTGTGTCTGCGTATATATATATATATATATATTATGGGTTTTACTGTTTATAAATGTGTTGAAATGATAGTGATTTTGAAAACGTATTGTGACATTCTGTTGATGAGCAGGAGATGCACATTATTCACAATTATTCTTTTTATCAATTACGTGTGCTGTTCTTTACTTTATCTTTAGCTATTCTCTTCAATATGGAGCCAACAGACGGAGAGACCCAGGTCTGTGCAACCAGGTTCATTGGTCCCCTTGACCGCAGGTCGCTTTATGATGCATCTACCACGGCAGTCACAGTTTTATAGAGCTTTGTGCATCATGAAATAGGAACATAAGAATACATAATGACGAGAACAGGCCATTCAGCCCATCTAGGCTTGTCATGTCCTTATCTAAAGAGTATCTAGTACCGCATCTTGAATAGCCCAAGTGTCTCTGCCTCTACTATCCGACCTGGCAAGCTGTTCCAGGTATTGAGAACTTCCTAATATCTGTGCGGAATTTGCCTTTAACTCGTTTCCACCTGTGGCCTCTTGTTCTACTGACCCCACTTATCTTGAAAAATCTTTGGTAGTTCAAATTATGAAACAAATAATCAAAAGAAGAGGGATATTTCTGAGTTACTTTGTGACATGTTTGGAAATAATCAAACATGTTTGGACAAACACACATAGAAACAAATGCACACACACCCTGACACAACCCTATAGCAATACTTTACAATGCTATAGAAATATGACTGTATGCCCTACCATAAACCAAACACAACAGATTTCAGAAGGGTCTGTAAGGCCTTTTCAATTGTGCTCAGCTAATAATGACTGCAAAACCTTTGCAGATTAAGCAGTCAAGTGGTTGCATTTCTCACCGTTTGTGAATTGTTATTCAATGACTAACTCAAAAAACAATTTCAAAGATCATTTATTGAATAAAAGCACTGCCGAGTCCCTCAAGGGCAAGCTGCATGTCTTCCCGAGATGACAGTCAAATATAAAATAACCCCACTTGTGCTCTTGAAGGACAGCGCTCATTACTGACACTAATAACCTGTTTACACTGACAATTGAAGCCTAAGCCAGTTGAAATTAGAGATGTTAAAAAAAGAAAAAAAAGGCTCTTATTTTCTCTGAAGGGTAGAAATGCAGTGGGTTCAGATGGATTATTTATCATTTGATGAAATGCGCTGCCAATTTTTAGATAAAAATGCATGCGCATGAGGAACCACCTGCCTCATTCAAAATTGAAGTAACACTGATTTCTTTATACTAAGCGGTAACCAGATGATATTTTTAATGAATCTTTAATAAATAACGTGCGATCTTGCATGTTCCTCCAAATGTATTACACTTACCACTTTTTTTCACATTCTGTTGGATGAATACAATTAATCGTGAAGAATACTCCTCTTTCACAGAACTAGATGGTAAAACATTTGATCTTCCTCAATTTTATATGTGTGCTGCGATGCCCTACTTAATAATTATCATGTCATAGTTGTAAGGTGCTAAGAACTGAGAAGTAAGTGTATTCCTCAAGCGTCTTTTAATCATGAATGAGATGTAGAAGGTGTTGGTAGCATTTCCCTACTGCTACACTGACACCATAGAGAATACAAATACAGGGAGGAGAAAAAATAACGGAAACACCAAATGAAAAATGAGTCGTATTTTGAGGTAACTAAATCACAATTAAAAAGGAGTCTACACATGTGTTTCATATTAATTTCAATACTAATTACAAACATGTTTCTCCTATAAAATACATCAAGTCTAACCTCACTGACAGAGATAGATGGACACTTAACAGGATAGTTGCTAAAAACCACAAAATCAAGGCCTCAGAAATAACCACAGAATTGTATCTACACTTCCATAACCCAGTCTCAACAAAAACTGTACATTGTGAGCTTCACAAAGCTGATTTTTATGGTAGTGCTGCCATTCGGAAACCTCTTGTAACCATGGCCAATGTGCAACAATGAACCTGGTGTAATGAGCACAAAACATGGCTGTCACACGTTGTGTGACACACCCCGGAGTGGAACAGAACTGCAGGACACAGGGAATGGAGTGAATCTGTCTGCTTGACCACATTTTATTTTGATTCTACAGAGAGGGAGAGCGAGACGGAGAGAGAGCTGGTTAATAAACAAAAGGACTTTGACCTTCCCCTTGCGGTTTCCGGACTAACACAACAAATTAAAACAAAGAATCACCATTTCGGCAAACCTCAACACACACGCACGTTCCACGTTTTAAACTTTTCCGTTTCGTTGGTCTGGGTCGTCTCTCTCTGTCAGCTCTCCGCTCCCGGTTGCAGGTACCTACTAAGAGAGCAGAGCAGTTTTAAACACACAGATACAATTAGGTGATGCAGCACAGCTGTGTGCCCTAGCTGCCCTGCCAGTAGGCATGGCCGTTAACCACCCTGATTCTCCCCCGCCTAGACCAATGCCTTCCACAGTGGACTTCCAGGCAGTGGAAGACAGTAATGTAATGGTCTGATGAGTCATCTTTTACTCTTTTTCCTACATCTCGACTAGTATGGTCAGCCATCTCGTGGGAGTCATTCGGTCCAATTATTACTCTGCAAGGTCGAATTGCGGAAATGAAATACAAAGCCATTTGAGGCGACCAGGTGTATCCTATGGTGTAAACATTGTTTCCTCAAGATGTTCCCATATTCCAAGATGATAATTCCCTGGAGACTTTCCTTCTTGAAGAACGGTCCAATATCGCACTAGAAACAGTTTAAAACTTGTATAACAGCATTCCAGGAAGGATCGAGCTGTTCTGAAGCCAAAAGGTGGTCCAACTCCTTATTAGTTTTCTGCCATATTGGAGCTTGTCAAAAACACACTTTTTGCTTCTTCTCCTACAAAGTTGATCCAATCTTCACCAAATTTTACTCAATGTACAGTACCAGTCAAAAGTTTGAGTACACCTGCTGGAAACTAGGTTTATCTTATAATTGACAATGTTTTACATCATATAAGTTTCTTTAAATACTTGAAAATTACAAAAAACACATGTAACGATAAACAAAAGGAACATCAAAGCAATGTTCAATAAAATTGAATTGAAAATTGAATCTTGGATTCCTCAAAATAGCCACCCTTTGCTGTGATAACAGCCTCACAAACACAGGCCATTCGGTTAATACGTTTCAGCAGGAAATCACCCGATATGTCTTTCGAGCTCTCCTGCAGCAATTCCCAGAGGCACTTGTGGGTTGCTTTGCTTTAACTGTTCTGTCCAGTTCATCCCATCCCAAGTTCTATGGGATTGAAGTCTGGACACTGGGCAGGCCAGGTCCTTAGTTTGAGTTGTCCTTCACGTTCCCCCTTCACCAGATAGTTCTTGCACAACTTCAAGGTGTGTTTCGGGTCGTTATCTTGCTCAAGAATGAAGGAGTGCCCGCTTAGCCGTAGTCCAGATGGAAGGTGTACTCAACCTTTTGACTGGTACTGTATGTCTGGAGTTGCCCGGAAATATAATAATATACTGTATATATTTTTATTATGCTTCAAACTGGTTTGCCGTTATACGCTAATGAAGTTGATGGCGAAGGCACATAAACAGGTTTTGAATCATATCTCAGTATCTGTTCGCCCTATGATCATGGGACTTACATTGCAATGAGCAATGAACAATGCAATGACTTACCTTCTTGCTAATGCCTTCCTGAGCTTGGAGGCTAAATGTTTGCACCATTCATCCAATAAGTAATGATTGGCACATTTTGCTTGGACCCCATTAATTGCTGCTTGTGGCTATATTTAATTTGTATTGTTATTATAAATGGCCAGAAATAGTTTTGTGTAAAATGGCTTCATATTAAACGATTTTGAATTTAAGACAGTTTGAAAAACCCAAATAATTGCATGATAAATCAAAAAACATAAAAATAATAAAATATATATGCATATACACTCAGTGGCCACTTTATTAGGTACACCTGTACACCTGCAATGCAATTATCCAATCAGCCAATCATGTGGCAGCAACTCAATGCATAAAAGCATGCAGACATGGTCAAGAGGTTCAGTTGTTGTTCAGACCAAAAATCTGAATGGGGAAGAAATGTCATCTAAGTGACTTTGACCGTGGAATGATTGTTGGTGCCAGACAGGGTGGTGTAAGTATCTCAGAAACTGATGATCTCATGGCATTTTCACACACAAAAAACATCCAGTGAGCGGCAGTTCGGTGGACTTAAACATCTTGTTAATGAGAGAGGTCAGAGGAGAATGGCCAGACTGGTTCAAGCTGACAGGAAGGTGACAGTAACTCGCATTACAACAGTGGTATGCTGAAGAGCATCTCTGAACACACAACACGTCAAACCTTGAAGTGGATGGGCTACAGCAGTGGAAGACCACACCGGGTTCCACTCCTGTCAGCTAAGAAAAGGAAAGTGAGGCTACAATGGGCACAGGCTCACCAAAACTGGACAGTTGAAGATTGGAAAAACATCGCCTGGTCTGACGAATCTGCTGCGACATGCAGATGGTAGGGTCAGAATTTGGCGTAACAACATGAATCCATACATCCATCCTGCCTTGTGTGGGTTCAGGCTGGTGGTGGTGGTGTAATGGTGTGGGGAATGTTTTCTTGGCACACATTAGGCCCCTTGATACCAATTGAGCATTGTTTAAATGCCACAGCCTACTTGAGTCTTGTTGCTGACCATGTGCATCCCTTTATGGCCACAGTCTTCTAATGGCTACTTCCAGCAGGATAATGCGCCATGTCACAAAGCACATGTTATCTCAAGCTGGTTCCACGAACATGGCAATGAGTTCAGTGTACTCCAATGGCCTCCACTGTCACCAGATCTCAATCCAATAGAGTAGCTTTGGGATGTGGTGGAACGGGAGATTCGCAACATGAATGTGCAGCTGACAAATCTGCAGCAAATGCATGATACTGTCCTGTCAACATGGACCAGAATCTCTGAGAAATGTTTCCAGCACCTTGTTGAATCATGCCACAAAGAATTCAGGCTGTTCTGGGGGCAAATCCAGTATATACAGATAAAATAGACATGTATATAGACGTATATAGACAAAACCAATGGAACAGTAACTGCTATGATAAATCATATTTTGTGAACCTTACTGGGCTCACAGACTCATCTAGGTGGAAATAAAAACAAGATAATGTTGAAAATGCTAACATAAGCATGCTCGCGAATGCGCCAGTGACCGCACACAAATTTAAACTATGCTTTAAAGAGACTTTAGCACAAGCGTCATATGGTCTGAAAGCATTTTCATTAGAGGTTGTGGCAAAAAAATATGCTAAAATGAAATGCAGGAAGAAAATATATACTGACAATTGCAGTGTGCTTCAGGCCACTCAATTGCATCATTACAGGGCAGTAAGCTTCCTGACAGTTTAATGGAGGAAGGGCTGAATGACTGGATACATCAATGTGTGACTAGATTTGAATTAGCACAGGCCCCAGCATCACGGTCAAAGGGCAATATTATTTGTACAATTTTGCCTGGGCAGAGTCAGTGAACATGGTGACTTGTACGCGTGCCATTGCATGAGCATAACACAATTTTAGTTGGCCCGATGAGATGGTGTTGATAAAAAAATGTTTTCATTATATTATTATATTTGACTTTCTGCCTCAGGATTTATAGCCTTGTACACACTGCCAGATGTCCACACTACAGACTTCCTGAACTCCCTATGATACTTTAAAAAAAATAAAGAGACTAGAATGAAGTGCATTCAACTCACTGATATATGCATTTAGGACCCGAGACAACAGGAGGGACACGGTGCCGGTGACTCTTAAAAAAGCAGCTATCGTGAACCAGTTGTATTTTCCTTTAAATCACAATTTGTAACAGATAATATTTATGAGACAAGCACAATTCAGAATTCAGATAGCTTAGTTCACTGCTTGCAAAAGGCAATATTCGAGGTGGAATAATTAATTTTACTGTCGAACCCCCCCCCCAAACCAAAACCACCACCGCGAGCCACTATTTCTGAACAACAGTTCCACAGCCTCTCTCCTCACTTTCCTCTACTGTATGTATTTCTTAAATTCAATCACTTGCGTGCCTCTGGGTGATTTGCCAATTTGGTACCTGTGCACCTTCAGGTAATTGCAGCTGAAACACTCAACCGGTGATGTAGTCCTGAGACAGCAGACTAGGACATGGCCGATTAGCTCTTCAGCTATCCTTTAAGTCCTTAAGCCCTCAGTAGGTGATGAATCCACGTGACACGGTGTGATATCACCTAGTCATCTTTCCAGATCAGAGGCTCATGAGAGCAACAGGCAAAGGATCCATAAAAGCCAGCACACTCTGGAATGCACCTTAAAATAATCATGTTCCAGTCCTAAGGTTGATAGCAACACACAATATTGAACGTCTATCCGTTTTCTAAAATGAATGCATTTTTATTAATATTACAAAAATGACGATATTATTATTTTAATGTATTTAACGCATTCAATTGACGGGTGGACTTGAAAAACCATCCCCCAAAAACGTATTGCCAGATGCAACCACTGCTTTTGTAATGGCTGCAACAGGTTGATGTCGGGAATTTAATACAAATTATTATTATTTTTATTATTATTATTATTAATACGAATACAATACTACTAATAATAAGAATTATTATTATTAGTATTATTAATAATGATTTATTATTATATTTCCTGAATCCAGTACCCTTAGTCTAATTCCCTTGTTTAAGATTCAGCACTCTAAATACTGAACACAAGTGGAATTGTGGGTTAAAGCTCCTCACTTGCCCTACATGTAAAATATATTTATTGGATTTACTTGAATAATTATTGCATTGGATGCCAATTATCAATTAAATAATTAATATCTTCATCAAAAATATACTCACAATTCAATGAAACATAACAGTTGGTTTATTAAGGTACAGCAGTTAAACAAATACAAAATATTCAACATCCAACCTACAGATGTAGGTTCAACTATCTTAACAAATGCTAAATCCTAGGCATAAAAATGACAGGTAACAATCATGAAAGAGATGAAATGGAAGAAAATTATACCACCCAAGCTTATCTCTCTGAGATTGCACAAAACACACAGCCAGGAACAAAGCACCAACGTGTGACCTGGGAATAGATCCCCCCAAGAAAGAAAGAATATGCAAAAGCTAGAACTAAAAAGAAACTAACCAAACCCTCCTCATCCTACAAAGTAACTCTTGGTTATCAAAAGCAGTGCAAAAATTATACCATTATAAAAAAATATATTCAAAAGGGACTTTCAAGATATCAAAAATGTGTCCCATAGGATCACAATCCTCTTGCTGGGCTCATAGTGGAAAATCATCGTTCTTTTTTTTTTAAATGTTTTTTTTCCTTCCAAATTTGGAATCCCCAATCATTTTAAATCATTTATATTTTTAAGCCGTACTTGATATCAGTTTGGCTGAGCATAGACAACCACGTCAGTCGCACCGCAGTCTACAAGTTAACTTCATGTGTAGCTTTATATCGGTATGCGGTACGTGATCGCTGGATTTGATACAAGACCATGGTGCTTTGAAGATGATCTTTAAATAATATCCATACAGTGGCTCAAATGTTTCTTCTGAAAATGTTTGGAATAACAAACCAGAGGTCGTTAAGCAGGTGATATCCCTCTGTTCAATATGTGAGTGTTTTGTCGTTAAACTGGAAGTTCACATTGTTACATAACTATTTAATTACATAGACGGTTGGATCTGGTTCATAGTCTGTTTTGAATACATATGTAATTCATATGTATACATATATGGCATACGTTGACAAAACTGCACATGGCCATTCAACAAGTTGTACTCACTGCATGTAGGAGTTATGCAGTAGTTGGGTCAATTTCCTGCTACATTTCCTGTTGCATGACACAGGGAACTACATAAATAGCTTAGAGCACAGAGTGCATCTGTCAAACCATATCATTTTGCGACTGGGGGATTTTTGGGAATTGGCTGGCATACCTCATAGGTTTGGAAATTGAAAATATATAGAGTGTATCAATACCGAAGGGTGTGACTATGGTTATTACTGTACTGTAATGGTTTCTATTGTTTGCGTTTTCTGATATTCTGAAGTACAGAACCCTAATTCAGGGGCTTCTTAAACGACTATTAAACTGCTGTATTCTGAAGGTTCCCCTGTATATTTCTCAAGTTGGGAGTTTATACACAGTGTTCTTTCTCTGTTACTGTGTGTGGATGTACCTGTTTACCAGGTACTGCTTATTTTTAGAGATGACACCTAAATTCAGTTGAAATCTAGAAATGTATTTTATTGGCATGCTTGACAACCTCTGTCAATATCGAAGGGCAGGGCTGGCCTTTTATTAATTTAAAATCAGTTTAGTTATCTTACTTCCTTCATATTTTATTTATGGAGTGACTGACAGTGAGGTTGCAGAGGGCAAATTGTGTCACTTTTAATAATTAGTCCTGTGTTGTGCACTTTATTCTCTATTAAACTATTATTATTATTATTATTATTGTTATTATTATTATTATTATTATTATTATTAGTAGTAGTAGTAGTAGTAATGGTGTTGGTGGTGGTACTATTAGTAGTAGTAGTAGTAGTAATAATAATAATACAAATAATAATAATGATGGGTAAACTATTACCCAGAAGGCTATTGGTTTTACTATTCTGGGAGGCTTTTTGTTTTACCCTTGAGCAAGTTTCGCTTAACCTGAATTACTTCTGTAGATATCTGACTATATATTCATGAAATATATAAGCAATGTAAGTTGCTCCTGATGAGGTGTAGTGGTGGTTTGTGGGGACCATAGTGATGTTTACCACTAGGCCTCTGGTTTTACAGAGTATTAGAGGTGTCAGCACTGAGGGTTGGGCCAAGGTGCCAATGCCGTGACTCCCCCGTGGTGACTCTTACAGAAAGGGTCCCAAATTATGTACATCACTGCCCTGTGGTGACATTCTTCGACAAAGTAATAGTGTAATGGTCATCTAAGCAACTTTTAAATTGTAAAATCGTTGCCATTGTTTTTTTGTTAGTCAGCATCCAGAAGAGAGATTGGGTAAATGGCCCAGGGTCAATTAACTGATAACTAAAGTTTTTTTAATTGTTTCGCTCTGTTGAATTTGGGACAAACATCATCAAGCGATAAGAATATTAGGCTGAACCAGACCTCCATTTTATCATAAAATGCACTAAAAATGACCTTTGAAATATACTTTTTACCCAGTTTATGTTCTTTAAAAATGGAATCGTATTGCTAAGCTGGCTGTGAATGCTCAAAACATTTGCATTACCTTGACATAATATTAATGATACAGTAAATATGAACCCATATGAAATAATTGGCCATGGGTTCAGTCTCAGCATTTCATGGTAAATGGCATACTTTGTCTTCTATTTAGTTCAAGGGCAGAGTTTCATAGACAATAAAAGTTAAACAAATCAGCTCTCTTTAGTAACTTATATTAATGACTTCCAGGTCTCCGAAGGCAAGAAAGGAGTTTCAATTATTCAAACTCCTGGTGTATTTTAGAAATAATATTCTCCCCTTCATAGGTGCAGCAACCTTGAACCAGGTAAATAATATACAGGCAAATTAATTTGGATTTGTCATTGTTAACGGCACATATTAGTGTTAATTGCATTCAGCCCGATACCAAGCTATAGACTCGCATCTAATTATAACGCATCAGAAAAGTCACCTCTGGGAGGCAAGCCAGAGTTTCCTGTTTGCCCTCACTGTATTGCTCTTTTTTTATCCTCGTTTCATGATGAAATGTACACACAAAACTGCAGCCAACTGTACCTAGAACACTATGTACTATGCCATCGCACTGTACTTGCAATGCACTTGCTTTTCAGTTAAAGCTTCTGACAGTGAGCAACTGCCTTTAAAAAGCCTAGCCAGTTTTGGCACATTACTCTAAATAACAGCCAACATATGGTTGGATGATTTACATTATTGGCTTGCAGAATGTATGCCACACGTGTACATATTGTATTTTAAACACATGCCATTCTGTATTCTTGCTTCCTGTGCATGTACAATGCACTTTTGTAATTGTAGCAGATTTGCTTGAGATGCCATTGAATCTTTTGTATGGTGTCACGGATGATTCCTCGAAGCAGTGCCTGATATTATAGAAGTGTGTGAAAGGGATCACGTGACATTTCTGGCGAATGAGAAACTGGCATACTCTGAGACCTCTTTTAAATGACAGCTGAGACAAAGAGGGACAGTGAGACAACAATAATAAGCGATTTACATAGGGATATACAGAATACTGTATATAGTACATTTGTTATGAATGAGTCCAGTGCTTCCCCCCGATCACCTGAGGGAACCACAAAATCTGTGTGCTCCATACAAGGTTAGTGTCTGTTATTTTGCTATGGTTATATATACATCCCAAACATACTGCAATCCTGGGTTAGGTTTTATTAATCTGGGCACTTTCACCTCCAAATAAAACATTTACTCACATTTATTAATCTTGACAAACTGTCAACAGTGTTCATTTTAATGTCTATAATGCAGTTATTCATAATTTATTAACCATTTATAACTGCATCATACTCAAATGTGTTACTCCTTGTTCATGCTGCTAATGGAATGGAGCCTGACTTGTCCAGACCAGAGTTGATAACAATCTGTTGGCAGTTTTTAGTATTTGCTTTTAAATAACGTACAACGCTAAGTGATGTAAAATGAACACAGCCCACCTCAGAACACCAGTGCTCAACATTGACAAAGGGCATTTGTTTATTTTGTTTATTTATTAACACAGAAGAAAGATTTAAAAGAGTCATATACAAACATACATAGAAGGGATAGTGCAGGAGAGGTAAGAACCCCAACAAGGGCTTAGTCTTGGGATGGGACATGTTTATATTTATGATTGGGCATTTCAAACTGAGGAAAGAAATGGGGAATAAAAATAGTTTACAAAAAATAAATGAAAG
The DNA here is from genome assembly GCA_029706075.1 of Aldrovandia affinis. Lineage (NCBI taxonomy): Eukaryota > Metazoa > Chordata > Actinopteri > Notacanthiformes > Halosauridae > Aldrovandia > Aldrovandia affinis. The sequence goes on along the minus strand of JAINUG010000163.1, from coordinate 980,412 downwards.
GTAAGCTATGTTTTTTTCAGTCCATGTGATCTAATCTTGTTTTTTTTCTTCATGTTTTCATATGCATTAAATGAAAAGAGAATTACTAACCCTTTACTTGATTAAAGGGTTAACAAAATGGTGCATCAATGCTTCTCAAAATAATTACAAAAAAAGAAAGAGGGGGAGCCTGCACTCTAGTATAAAAGGTTTATATTAGAAAGAATACTTTTCCAGAGTTATCTTTCAGGCACTGAGATATTTCAGGCACAACTGTTTCGACCTAAGCTGTCTCCTCAGTGTCAATGTATTAAACACCTTGTTTTGCTTTATACGAGGTAGAATGCATTGGCCTGGATTCAAACAATATTTGTCATTGACTTGACTTGACAAGTATTATGCAATTAACTCACCAAACCAGTGTTGGCGAAGATAGGTACTAGCACCTGCTGGGACAGCCAGGTGGCTCCTCTTGTTATGGAACTGTTCTAGTGTGTGGCCTGTGGCTGGCAGCCCCACAGGGCACTGTATAATCGGGCTGGGAGGGACGGATATCATTCGCTGGGATGTCCATATCTCATTGTGCACTGGCGACCCCCTTAGGGCCATCCGGCTCCCATAGCCTGCCTGCACAAGATCCTCAGACTCAATGTCTGTGCGGGCTTAGCTAGTGAACTGTGGAGTGAAAGTAAGCAGTGGTTGACATCATGTGTTTCAGAGTAGAGCCCATGCCTTCCCGAATTGACAGAGCACGTTGCGGCGATGGGTTTGCCTTACAAATACAATTGGGCATTTCAAATTGTGAGGAAATAGGGATAAAATATATTTTTTTTTAAACATTAGTTCTTGGATTTAACCAAAGGTAGAGACAAATGGCACTGAGGGATAAAACATACAAAAATTAGGCTAGCAACCTGTATTAGGTGAAACAAAAGTGCTATCTGTTTATTATTACACAGCTAGGACTGACATGGAATATGCGAGTAGCACTCCAAACAGATAGCTAAGGAAAAAAACTATGGCTATAGTTATTTGCCCTCAGCGTGGTATGGAGCAATGCGTTTCCATCGATGTGACCTTCGTGTGATGGTGTTTATCATGTGACATTCCACAAGCCACTAATATCCAGTGTGGTATGTATTTACAGAGTTAACGTAAACACAATCACTGCATCTCTGAACGTGACTGTTTTCTAATCAAGGAAGGCTGACTTCGCAACAGGCCAGCTGGTTTTCATACAGCAATTAGGTTAAAGTATCCTCTCCTTGTAACTTGTGGGATTCATTTTATTACAAGTCTGGTTTCTTGACAACATGTTTTTACGTGACCTTTAAATTTTACAGTTAGCAGAAGCTGCTGCATTATGAATTCCACTTTATTTGAACCACTAATATGATGTATGAGTTATCCCAAATGTGGTCTGAACAGTATTAAAGTTCCAGAGGGTTACCCAGCTATAACAACATTTATATGTAATTATTTAAATGGTGTTACATTTTGAGGTCACCTGTTCAAAAAGGAAACTTTACCATGAACACATTACATTTCCTAAAACCTGAGGGTGAACAATGGAGTAAATGAAAGAGTTCATCTTAGGTACTGTATAAACCTCATCACTACTATCCACCTGCCTTGTGGAGATAATCAGAATTATTTATTCGCCAAGTACGATGTACAAGGAATTTGCCTTAGTGCAAGGTGTCAACATACAACCAATACAATAACAAGGGCTTAAGAAAATACAGTGTAATAAAAAAAATACAATACAATATAATTTAATACAATACAATACAGTACAGTGCTAATATACAAATACAGTACAGATAACGGTTATGTACACAGTTAAGGTACAAGAGTGTGCAAAAGGGCAGAGTAAAAGTCACAGTTAACGGCACAGTTAAAGTGAGAGTGTGCAAGTGAACGGGCGGGATAGAGGAAGGGTCTTTGTTTAGGAGGATTATGGCTTGGGGAAAGAAGTTGTTCAGGTGGCGTTTAGTCCTAGTCTTTAGGGCTCTCACTCTCGGTCTCCGCTGAGAGGGGAAGCGCTGGAAGAGAGAGTGGCCGTGAGGGGTCAGCCATGATTTTCCCTGCTCTCTTCCTCATCCTGGAGGTGTACAGATCTGTGAGGGGGGGAGCTGGCAGCCAATGATTTTCTCTGCATACCGTACTATGCGCTGTAGTTTCTGCTTAGAATGGGATGATGCAGAGCCGAACCACACGGAGATGGAGGACGTGATGACTGATTCAATTATGGCTGTGTAGAATTGGACCAGCAGTGCTTGCGACAGCTTGAATTTCTTAAGCTGTCGCAGAAAGTACATGCGCTGCTGGGCCTTCTTGGTTATTGTAGTGATATTCCTCCTAAGGGCCTAGATTAAACATAACTTCCTCCAGCTAAACAGCACCAAAACCGAGGCTCTCTTGGTCAGCACCCTCACCAGGTCCAGCTTTCTCCCATAACCCACCTCACCCTTTCTGGCCAAAACATCCCCCTCTCCTCATCAGTTTCCAACCTGGCCATTAGGTTTGACCCTCACTTGACCTTTAATGATCACATAAAACATCTGTTCAAAACCTCCATTTACCACCTCAAGAACATCTCAAAACTCTGTCCCACTCTAAACCTGTCAGACTTGTCCATGCCTTTATCTCCTCAAGGCTGGACTACTGCAATGCACTCTTCATCAGGATCCCTGGCTGGAGGCTCCAGAAGCTCCATTACATTCAAAACAGCACTGCTAGGATCCTAATGAGAGTGCGAAAACACCAACATATCATACCCATCCTGCATTCGCTGCACTGGCTCCCTGTCTCCTTCAGGATCAAATTCAAAACCCTTCTCTTAACCTATCAGTGCATCCATGGAAATGCTCCCTCCCAAAACTCCATCCACAACCTACAATCAAGCAAAAGCCTGCTCCTCCGTACCCCCAGGACCAAGCTCCGCACCATGGGGGATCGGGCCTTCTGCTCGGCCACACCCCACCTCTCTCCCCGATCACCTGAGGGAACCACAAAATCTGGGTGCTTTTAACTCTTAAGGCTTAACAACCTTCCTTTTTAACAAGGCCTTTTCTTAAGTTGGTGTTTTTTTTATGCATCTTTGTGTTTGTTTTTTTGTTTTATGCTTCTGTAGCCCTTTGAGATGAACTTTTAATGAAAATAAATTTTATTATTATTATTATTATTATAGACTTTGTGCTACATAAAACAAGACATGCATACTTACAATTGAGCCCTTTTAAGCAACACATTTTTTTTTTTATTACTGAAGAGGAATTCTGTTTTTGCATTGGACAGGCACTTAACTACCCAAATTAAAACCACAAATGATCTTCTCATGGAAGAATGGCATTGCATCTCTCCAATAGACTTCCAGAGACTTTATGCCAAAGCACATGTAAAACTGTTCCTTTATTTTGGCAAATACTTGTGTGTCATACCTTTTGATCACATATTCTGTATCACTGACATTTAATTGAATTGAATTCATAAACAACACTGGGTATTGATTTGGTCATAATTTACATTTCCTCTTAGTGTTGTCAAAGGTAAGGATTTCAAAACTGAAACATCAATATTTAATATCAAGAAAGCTATTATTATCACAACACACCACAAATACGTTCATGGGAATCTCAAGAAAACAAATGACATAATAGATGCACAAATCAATAGACTCTTTTTAAAATCACTACACAATTGTGTATACTGTGCAGGTGAGGGTTAAATTAAGATAATTTATGCCACTCTTCATTCCTTCCTGTCCCAACAAAAGATTTCTGGTCATGCAAAGCAGTTATAGTAATGGCTGTTTTTTGCATGAATATTCATAAGAAGGCAGCCATTTGGCCATTTGGCTCTAGATGAAAGGTTGTAACAATTGTTATATGCATAACAATAGATTTGATCTCATAGCAACTGTATCGCAAATGAGTAATTAGGAGACCCTGCCTTTAATGTGACTCTATATGGCAGATCGGTAATGCCCGTATAGAGCATTACTTCCCCCCTCATTTTAGTCTTTATTTGGAATAGCCTTTTACAGCTGTCAACATTAAGGCAGGAGGAGGGCCTCACTCAAGCACACGTGGACATTGACCACTCTGTTTCACTCTGCAGTCCACCAGCCAAGCTGCCGCAGTGCAGTCGTGACAGAGGTCAGCTGGTGCAGCTGGCACAGGCAGACTGCAGGTACCCACATTAACACTACACTGCCATACTGACGCATATTTTAATACGTTTTCAAAAAAAAATCAACCACTGATGAAGTACCTCTGGTCTAAAGGAAACGCTTATTACTGTCTGGTAGTAAGTGGGAGGTGACACAAGCAATTGAATGGATACAGTTAACCTAATTAGTTGTGCACAGCAACAAAGCATGACAAATTGATGATTTCAGTTTGTGTAATTGCCTTCATTGCTCTACAACAACCTCTTATTTTGATGTATTTATTTCTCATTCTTTCTTTGCGATTACCTCTTTTCCTGAATGGATCTGATGTAATGTGACACAAAAATATTTTGATGATATGTAATTTAATTAAATGTACACTCCAAGTAATCTTTGCATAATCAAAAATAATTGTGAAATTGCTGTAAATATCTAAAACAGGAAAGTGTGACAATTCGGCAGAAGAATGAATGTGGGTCAAAAAATGCATAAAGCCTTTTCCATATGTATAGCACAATGTGGCTGCAAAAAATCACTTAACTTAGCAAGAGTAATTGAGCATTGGGCTTGAGTTTGAAAATTGGTGACATATTGAATTTATATTGAATTTGGAATTGGAAGCATGAAGCATATGGGCAAAATAAATCAGAATCCAAAACTTTTCTGCGGCTGATTTCCTATCCAGGCCATGCATATTCACCAGGGCGTCTCCACTTAAACCTTTGGATAAAAAAAAAAGAGTCCCTCTGTCAGAAAATAAAATGAATCAGACTGCGCTCTTAAAGGGACAGTGGATCCTCTGCATCTGATCGACATAAAAAAAACAGGTCACATCTTGACAGTGCCAGCAAAAACCTGTGCCTAGGGGGATCTTAGTACAATTTACTTATACTTCAAATCGTTTTAAGATCTTTTACTGTAAACAGTGCTTAGAGGCATCTGCAAAATATTTATTCAGTATCACTTCATGCAGGCGGGCAATTGATCCTTGACATGCTCCAAAGAAAGTTCACCACACTAACTGAAGAGATTATAAATCCTTTGCATTACAATCCGATCCAAATGCATTATTTATCCATCCAGGAGGGTGTCGTAGGGCAGTATGAAACGTAAACTAAATGGCTTTGGTAAATCAACTGCTATTCTCTAAAAATGGCATGTATTTGTCTTATGTTATGCTTCTTCAGTATTTATTGAATGTAGATTCTCTTGGTTTATACTGTATTTTCACAATTGCCTTACAGTCTGAAATTAAAACATGTTAAATGTTTTTTACACATTTTCCCCTACAACTTCCAAGTGAAAAAATGTTTTTCTCAAAATTTCTGGCTGTAAGGCAACGAAAGGTGAAATCTTTGAGACGCAGGGTAGACCTTAAAGGGGCACTGCATATAGCATATCATGATTTTAATAGATTAATAAACATTACAAGTGACTGTATTAATAAACATACAAATTATTGATAAATTGGTTGCCCTGTCTTTTGTTCTGCACAAATAGGTTCTACTGGCTACCACCTCACTCAATAAATATTTAATATGTGTACATTGATGCAACTGTCACGCCAAATTGTGTCCGGCTGCTCAGGAATTTGTCCGGATGACGTAATCGGAATTTTGGACTGTAGTTGCTATGCCAACATGACAAGCTCGCATTCCTGAGTGATGTGTCCAGGTGATGTCATTTAGCTACGAATAACCATTGCTTGCTCAGCTGTAAAACTAGCTAGTTGGCTAGCTACGAACATAATATATGAATTATATAGCCAGCTAGCTACGAAGATAATAATATGCATTGTCTGTTCAGCTGTACAGTTAAGTTAGCTGGCTAACAAATATAATATATGGCAATAATCTGATTAGCCACAACCACACCCTGAACCACACCCTGAATACCACAGGTAATGTATTCTTCATGAACCAGCCTCTTTTACAACTGCACCATGGGTGCGCCCATGGGTGGACACTTAAAATGCCATCCTGGACTAATGGTGCATTCTTTAGTCATCAGAAAATACCGGAATGGAGGTGGACACTTAAAATGCCATCCTGGACTAATACTTGTGACTGTGTATTGCACTTTGACAACAAAACGACATATTTTTATTTTAGCTAGAAGGCAACTGACTATGCAGAGAGACCCATAGCACTGTATTTGGTTTGTGTCCATTTCCTTTTGTGGACAGGTCTCCCCCATAAGCCACCTCTGCTCCTCATGGGGTTATGGGAAATCATGTTTCAAGTCTGTAGTCATGGTTATCTACAGTACATGCTGACTATAACAGCAATCAGAGACCCACACCTCTCCTGTCCAAAAACCTACTCATGTATTCATTTTTATCACCTGATTTGATCAATACTATTGATTCAATAAATCTTGAGACGAGTATAAAGTATCAGAATGCACAACAAGATAGATACATGTCAAAGCCCGCATAGAACAATCTGAATGTCTTGAAACATTTGGGAAGCCTATTCCAGTCCCTCAACACGGGCCCCTCCTCCGAAGAGCTCAGGCATCATACACAGTGAGATTTCTGCTTCCAGATCTGTGTGCTTTGCATGCTGGGATTGGAGCTGTAGTGTCCTCCGGCAGCCACGATGAGTTTTCTCTCTCTCTCCCCCTCCCTCTCTCTCTCCTCCATCACACAGGAGAAGATGACACAGAGGAGATTATTCTTTCACGAGTCAATCTCAGATATTACTTTTCACGGATAAATAAAGCAGAAGCTGATTAAGACGATGCTGGCGCCAGCAATGCGGGGCCGAGGAGCATAATGAAACATTTATTAACTCGCGTTAATAACAAAGGCTCCTCCACTCCTAATTTAATGATGTCCTCAGATCAATAAAGGTACAAACTTGTGGTGAGGGAATAGAGTGCACACACCCTTCAGCCCAAAACATTTTTCATTTCATGACACCCACTTGCCCTCTGCTTTGAGGACAGTAGTAGTGTCAATTTGATGCTAGGTGTGACTGGTCTTCTGTTCATAATTCATTATGCTTATACAGCTAATCATTTCTAGTTCTATATGTATACAGTGTGTATAAAATGTATTTTATCCCCTTTGGCATTTTTCACATTTTATTTTCTTACTTCATGGAATCAAAATTGATTTAATTGGGATTTCTTGCCACTGATCCACAAAGCATACTATTTAATGGTAAATTAAAAAAACAAAGCTTTTTATTAATTAATTAATTAGCTAGCGCTACTCTAAACTCTCTCTACCTCCTCAGCTATGGTATGGCTTCAAGTTAGATATACCACACAACCAACGTTAGTGGGTCCCGGTATAAGTAAGTTTGCTTAAAAAGGCAGAAGTTATATAAATTGGTGGGCTAACTAGCAATATATTTCTCTGTATTTTTGCCATAGTGGCTTGGACAAATACTCGATTCTTATTTGTTTTTCAGCCGTACATACAGTATATATCATGTATACATCAAGTTTTGTGTTTTGAGTGCCGATTTATCATTTATGCAACAGTTGTCATTGACACCAGCCCAGTTGACGCCATGGTAAATCATACATCGATTGACATTATATTTTACATAGTTTCACATCCATTAGTTTAAGAATGTAATGGCAATGGCAATACCCCAGGTCTTAATAAGCCTTGCCCACCATGCATGTTTCTGCTCTCTTCCTTAGGGCACACTGTATGCCAATGAGGTTGCATCTTAGGCGGCCCACGCTTCCATTCCACAGTGGGTGAGTTATCAGCAGAGGCAATGGAGAGGAGCGGAGGTGGAGGTGTGTGTGTGCATGGGGTGGGGGTGGGGGAGATATGGTGTGCAGTGGGGACCAAACTTCAAAGTCTCTCAGAGTCATTTCAGATCTGGGGAGAGTTCACAGGATGACATTGAGGGAGCATCGGTGCCAGGGGATGAAATCAAAGAAAATCACACTTTCAAAGGAACCACTGAACTCGCACACTGCGGTGCGGGTGCCTTAGACAGACGCACGTCATTATGGAAGCAGAAGACAATGTCATCAAAAGAACTTTGCAGGGGGAGAATTACAGTTTTTTTCTTTAAACATTGTTTTTTTTTATTGTATCAATTTCCCCCCCATTCCTTTGAGAACCTGCACCGCACATTGCAATTCCATTCAACTGTTTGGCTCACGGCTTTTGAAGCCATCGGGGATGTGTTTAGTTAAAATGCACGACTGTGCTGTTAGCTGGTAGGAATTAACATCAGATCGATTCAGATGCGCTCCATCAATGTTAATGTGGATTTAGTTCTGGGAAGTTATTTCTTTTAGTTGCACATGAACTGAAACATTTGGGAATTCCAGGCATCTCTTAGTTGTTTAAGTGTACAGTACCATAGCTGTCCATTTCTACTGCTTCATCATGTTAAAGAAAATTATTTATATGAGTTGTATGCAGATGTATCACATACCATCTCATACAGTGAAAATGTATATTACATTCTCTTTAGATTTTAAAATGAGTTCAGTAATTATAAATATAAAAACATAAAACACTCAGGAAATATATCATAAGAGTTGCTTCTTAACCATTGTTTGTCAACAAAAAAAACAGGCGAAGCAACAGGTATTCATTCACCGTTGTAGGGAAAACAAAACAAAAGAAAACTGTTAAAAATCCTCTTGCTTCTGTCTTTATACTGTTCTAAAGCTTTGTTTTCTGTGCGCTCTGAGGGTGTCTGTCTTTCATCTCACCATCTGGTCAGATCCCGTCCCGTTTCTGTCTCATCTGTTGATCTCCGCTGATTGAATCGGTTTTCAGCCCCTCGCCTCCTGGTCATAGCTATTCCTTAATTTGCCGCACCCCAGGGGGACTAGTTGCACCACTGACTGCACTGTTTTCATGATAACATCAGGTAAAAGCCCCCTTTGTGAATTGTTCTGTTCACCATTGCCATACGTGTTTCCTGCATTTGTAAAAACGTTTCTCCTTTTTGTCAGAAAATCCTCCGACGGAAATATCAACCAAAAAATGGTGTGTATGTTTTCTCTTAAGTAAGGTCTGTTGTCATGACGGCGGTAAATGCATTAAGCGGTGCCTACCTGGTGGCTTTCAAGCAGGGCAGACGCTTGAAACTGAATAATAGATATTGCAGTGAAATCGTTGTCGGTGCCAATAGACAACTAGCCAATAGCCAATAGACAAAACGGTAGGATATGGCTCCATAAACATGCAGAGTGCAGGTCTCTGTTAATCACCGGACTCTGCATTATAACGTTGGCAGAAGCCCATTAGCTTTTGCCAGCTTTTCCGGCTTTTCTGAAATGAATGCAGGGCACCCATTGTTTGATCTCTTCTGTCATTTAGATTTCATGTGCTTTCGTCTATGCCAGTTTTTTTTTTCTTCTAAAAATTGCTTTGTTTTACAGCTTGTTGTGGCAAATTGATATATTGCAGCAGGTGTCCCCACAGCTGGCACCAGGCAAAGATGCACTTGGTCCCTCTCATGGTATAAAGAACTCCACTAATCTCGCAATTAGCTCCGACGCCAGTCGTCGGGTCTGTACCGGCGCTTTGAAAGAACAGGAGACAAAAAAGATGCTCTCAGTCTAGTTTAATTTTAAGCTGCTCTGTGTTCTCACTGTTGAAAAGTTACCCAAGGTTTTTTGTTACTCCATCAAAGGCTGATATTACAATAGCAACAGTTGAAGATGGATGAGAACATTAGCCGGATGAGCACTTTAAGTACATGCAAATAAAATGACAAAACAAATGGACCTGTGTGATTTTTGAATGGCAACGATATGAATCTTGGGCGGGACTCTACTGCAATACCCTTGAGGCAGGCTCGTAAATTATTTCATCCCTCTTACTGAATCAATGGATCACACGTACAATGTGTGCACTTAACTTTACCTGGATGAGGGCCCCTGCTAAACAAATTGAGGCAAAGATACATTTTCTGCAGTCACCACTGTCCAAAGAAGGTTACTTTTGAGTTCACGACTACACTACTGGTCAAAAGTTTTAGAACACCCACATTTTCCAGTTTTTACTGAAATTTAAGCAAGTCCAGTAAATAACCTGAAATGGTACAAAGGTAAGCGGTAAACTGCCAGAGATTTTTTTAAAGGTTTAAGTTCCCAAAAACTGAAAAATAATGTACATTTCAGAGTTATAAAAAAAGGCCCTTTTCAGGGAACAAGTAATGGGTTAACGTGGATTAACAGTCACTCTGTGCAAGTCGCCGACTCTGGATCCAGCAAAAGAGCCCCAGACCATCACGCTTCCTCCTCCATGTTTGACAGTTGGTGTCACACACTGAGGAACCATCCTTTCGCCGACTCAAAGGCCTACAAAACCCTTTCAAAATGTCAAGATTTCAAATTTTTATTCATCGGTCCATAAGACCTTCTTCCAGTCTTCAGTAGTCCACTGGCGGTGCTTCATGGCCAAGGTAAGCCTCTTTTTCTTATTTTGCCATCTTAGCAATGGCTTTCTTACTGCCACTCGACCTGTCAAACCTGCAGCTTGAAGTCTTCTCTTCACAGTTGAAACTGAGACTTACTTACTTCAACCAGTGTTAAGCTGTGCTTGAAGCTGTTGTCCTGTGAGCCGCCTATCACACAAGCTGTTGACTCTCAGATACTTGTCTTCTGATTTTGTTGTGGCTTTTGGTCTGCCAGACCTCTTCCTGTCAGAGTTTCCTCAAGTTTCCAAGTGCCTTTTGATGGTGTAGGAAACCCCCCCCCGCAAAAAATGTACATTCTTTTTCAGTTTTTGGTAACCTAAACTTTTTTTTTAACCTCTGGCAGTTTACCGCTTACCTTTGTACCATTTCAGGTTATTCACTGGACTTGAACTGCTTAAATTTCTGTAAAAACTGAAAAATGGGGGTGTTCTAAAACTTTTGACCGGTAGTGTATGTCCCGATTAATCTTTGCAGATAAAAGAAGCAGATTAAAAAAAGTTTTTGGAATACACTCTCTAATTCCAGCTTTCCTTTTGAATGTAACGCTGTATGAAGAGACTCCACGGATAGCTGGGCACCCACCTTATTAACTAAAATGTGCACCTACAAATTATATAACTTTTTGACGTCTTTGTAACTGTTACTTACAAAACCGTGTGATCAGATATAGCAAAACAATCAAAGTTTTGACAATAATCACCAATTATTCTAAAGTTGGTGAGATTGTCCAGAGAGTATAATGCCTTTAATTAAAGACAATGTCTTCCACATCTTGTGTAGCTGTAGGTTGTGTATTTGCGTAAAAGCCAGTGTGTAGATTGGAAATGTGTTTCATCTGAGGTCTGATGAGAGTGCCTCAACTATTTCTGCACTCTATTTCTTATTTTACTCAGATCCTTGCTTTGGAAATGTTTCCCCCAAAGCATTTCTGATACGTGAGACCTTTCCTTCAACTGAACTGTCACTGTGACAAGGGAACGACTTTTTGAGGTGATATTCCTTTGAGTTTTCCTTCCTCATGTGAGGGAATCATTACGTGAATAAGTTAGTCTGAGCAAGCCCTTCCATGAATATCAAATGAATTTTTTAAATAATTTCTCTGACTCTTTGGTGGCTGGAGTAATTGAAAATGCTTGTAAAAGCAACACTGGCCTGGGCCGGTTAATGCACTGCGTGGTAAATTTTGATCCACCGGCCCATAATGCAGTGCCCTTTTTTCTTGAAAGGGGCAGCATCCCTTTGGGCCCAAGGAACCTCTCTTCATCCCTGCTAAATGTCAGCCTATGATCTGCAATCATCTTCACTTGCAAATCACAGCGGGGCGCAAACCCTGATCAATAATTCAGACCTCCGACCCACAATATGTCTTGTTTACAGGTCCTAAATGCACTGCCTTCTGAGGTTTTCTCAGTCCATTTTCGTCAGCGGTGGAGGGCTCGCAGTGGCATCGAGACAGGTGACTAGGGAAAAAAATATACTAAAATATATCACCATGAAACTTTGCCAGTTGATTACTTACATAAATACGATTTTTTTTTGTATTACAAGTTTTATAGAAAGAAATGTATATTTAAATATGCAAATTGGTCAACATCTCATTAAGCATGCATATATTTGCATATATATATTTTAAAAAAATGTGGATATTGGAAAAAGCCAGACTTACATTTTTTATTTCATTTTGACAATATATTAGAGACAAAAGTATTTACATGACAGATTTTGGATACATCCATTTTTCATTTTATATATCAGAAAATACTACACAGGTTACAGGCAGTATTTTACAGGTACAGCTATTAAAAATGTGTTTTCGGGCATGTTTTTAAGAACAAAATGTATTAAAAATCAGGAAATTAGCAATGTATGAACAGAATTCTTCTGTAATAACCTCCAGAATAGTGGTAAGAATGAATATGGAAAGTGTTGTTTATGTAAGTGCTCTAGAAGCTGAGTTCTGGTTCAGAGTATTGAAAAAAAACTCATTTTCAGAAAATGTCTGTTAAAGATAAATATTGTGAATTCATATATTAATTGACTAGTAATCACTGTTTATAGCAACAATAACCAATTAAATCACATCCCCCAATTCCCTATTACACTACTGAACATATCTAAACTGTATAAATACTTGTTGGATTATATTAAGTACAACTAAGAAGCACTAATTGCACACTTTATTATTCTGTGTTATGGGACTGGGAGTTTATTAGATATTACAAATAAATATCAGTGTTGTAAATAGCAGTGCTGTGTAAGTCAGTAACTCATAATAATAACAATAACAATAATAATTTAATAATAATAATAATAATAATAATAATAATAATAATAATACATTTAATTCGTAATAAAATTATTTAACATAAAATTATTTGAAATAACTTCCCAATACTGCTAGATTGTTTTACATTGCCTGACACTTTCTACCTGTAATCTCTTTACTACTATACCTGTTACTCTCCCGTGTCTCTGACATTTCTTCAGGTGGAGTGATGGAATAGCTAACACTTTACTAATCTTCCTTAGGGCAGCGTATCTCAGTCCTAACTCATGTGCTAACAGGACTATTCTGACGTTAACATCAAACACTACATCGCTCCTGGTTGACTCCTGAAGACATGATGATGAGAACACACTTTTTCTGTATCCATTCTCTTGCTGTTTGCATTCGCTACATTCTAAAAATGGACCTACAAAACCCTTGGTTTTGAGGTTTCTATATTTATATGTAGACTGCTTTCCATGCAATTTGGATATAGCAATCCATCCAGCAGCTCATTCAAACGTGACACATGCATTATAAGCCAGTGTTGTGTGGCTGGTCTGTCATCCTGATAGTCCGGCGCTTTCCCCATTTCGTAAATTTTTTGTGTTGAGGCTCTGACAGCTGGTGACTTTTTGGCAGACTCATCGTCAGGTTTAGGATGACAGTTACTTTCCCCGTTAGATATCCTTCTTCTGGCAGTAGTTAACTGATCACGTCTCTTTCAGACAAATTTTGTATTTTTTTCCAATTTTTGTTTCTCAGTCTCTCAATTTGCTGCAGAAGAGCTGAATACATCATGTGATGTGCTTTAGCAAATAGCATAATCAGAAATGGCCTTAAAGCTTCATGAGATGAAACTGGAAGTGAGATTTCTGAAAGTAAAATTTGTCTGTTCACCAATTGTCATGACTACAAGGAAGATTGACATATATATTGGTCTGCTAGCATTATGCTACAGAGAACAAGCTTTACAACAACGTATTACACTGTATGGTTTTTTGGAACATCGCAGAGCCATAGGTCACTCAAAAATGGTAACATTGGCTAAAGTTAGGATACATTTGTGGATATAAGTAGTACAAATATAGGAAAATAAACATATTTATGTACAGTTTGGCCATTTTTAGAGTACATTGGCCATTAAATAATACATGTTATAGAAGCAAAATAACCAAAAAGCGGAAAATTGTCAAGTGGCCATGTCTCACCTTAAAGCTCCTTCATGCGGGATGCTGACAAATAGACCAGCTTGCCCCCACCCCCCTTTTTTTTAAACTTTTGATGTTGTGTAAAAAAAATGCATTGTGGCTGGATTGAGGTGGAACCATAGCCAGATATATTTACAGTATGTAAAATGTACGGATGAACTGCTCTTCAAATACCTACCCAGGAACAGCTCATAACACCATATACAGTACATTTGAAATGTATTCACACACCACAATAAAGGCTACATGATGAGCTGGCTTACATTGACTTTACAGTCTTGCCACAAATATTCCAAAGCGAATCTTGCGTGGTGAACGGCTTGCTAGTCTGTCCAGAGCCTAGACTTTGTGGTCCTCGTGGAAGTCATAACGCGACGCGGGCCTCTCAACAGATGAGCACTTGGGTGATTTACTCCGGCTTTCTCGGCTGCCCCGTCTCCCTGACATTTTCAATTAAACGAATGAGCCGAGGCCGATCGCTCCAGAGATGGAACGGACACACACGCCCGCTCACGAAAACAAAGTGACAGCTCTCCCTGGGCGCTTCCGACCGGCGCTCCTGTGGCGCGGCCGCGATCCCATCGCTCACTCTCCCTTTAAAAGACAAATCATGTCACTCAGCTCTCGGGGCGCGGGACATCAGTCAAGATCCGGGGGCAGGCCTGGGAGAGCCGCGAGACGCCGGTCCTCACGGCCGAGGTTAACTGTCAAAGAATGAACCGCGGCGCGTAGGCTGGGGCACTCGCAGTACGTGGCCATGCCTGTATGAAACGGGGGCTTGCTTTTCGTTGAAGTCGCAAGGGACTTTATGCGGACGCTTGTGCGCATGTATGTGTACGTACGCATGGATTTATACATTGACATATGACAATATCCCTTTATCTATGTAGATATGCATATCAGGATGACATAGGTTTTCATACTCTATGATGTACTGCTAGCTAGTTGCTATTTTGTTTCCTAAGGACTCCTTGGAAGGTAAACAAACAATAAGAACATTGACCAAAAAAGTGGATTCATACTATATTTATATCATTTGTATATATATTTTTACCCAAGGTGACTTTGAACTTTGCATATGGAAAATATAGAATTATGTCATCAAGAGTAAGAGTCATAGGGTAAGACTTGCCACCAGTGATGGTAAGCATTGAATTGCCCCTGACAAAAAGGATTACATGTCAACAAATTGCAGAATATGAAATCCAAACGGCATATTTTCATTTTGTATTCCAGAAGGACATACTGCAAAATCAAGAGTACAAAATACACAATTTTTGGGAATTATTTGAAGCAGCATATTTCAATAATACTGTCTATACTAATATGGTCCAAATAGTATTTGTTTTGCATTTTGTATTCATGTGTATATCAAATGTGATTTTGTTCATTTAACCCATGGAAAGACTATACATACTGTATACACATACTGTATATAATATGTACAATTTCTACTCAATTTGTGGAGATACAAGATAGCGAAATTGTTATTTTGCAGAGCATGTAAACGCAGATTTAGAAATAACTTGCCATAATTATCTTTAAAAGATAATAACTGAGGCTGCTACAGAAGACTTGTGCAAATGCAAGATAAAATATGACTGGTTATTTCAAAGCACAAGAGAATAAGCATGTTTTGGAAGGCTGGTTTCCACATAATCACATAAAACCGAATATAATGACATGCATCTCATGTATAACATTGGCCTGATTGCCAAATCCACATGCAAAACAACAAATACACACAGGTAACTGACAAAATAAAGGAAACACCAACATAAGGTGTCTTAATAGGATGTTGGGCCATCACAAGCCACCAGAATAGTTTCAATGTGCCTTGGCACAAATACTAAAAGTGTATCGAACTCTATTGGCGGGATAAAATTCCATTCTTCTATGAAAAATTCAATAATTTGATGTTTTGTTGATGGTGGTGTCTCAGATGCTGCTCTGAAAACAACACAAAAAGGAACACTTTTCCATCAGTCTCTTGTCATTCTCTCTGTCATTCCACACTGGTCAAAGGACACCACCCCAGCAGCACACCAGCTGGATCTTCAACAAGGAACCAGTCAGAGTATATTAACTATATCAAATCATAAAAGACTGGAGACCACATCAAGTTGATAAGGGCAAAATACATATCATATTTAATAACTATATTATTATTATTATTATTATTATTATTATTTTTATTATTATTATTATTATTATTTTCTGTTACAAATTGTGTTGTAGCTTTTCTAGTAAGTGGGCCCTACTGATTAAACTTGCAGGGGATATCCCTCTAGAACTGAGGATTGTCACCACAATGTAAGTACTCTTATAATATCAGTCTCATTATGTTTAGTATATCAGTCTCATCAAATATACTTCTAACATTGTAATATTAAATATATGTTCTAATATGCCAGAAATTTGGAATGAATTTCAATGAATTTAGAATATAACTTATTAATAACTATTAATAATATGGATTGTTTGATAATCTTAATCAAATTTCACAAAATGTCTTAACTTGGTTAATCTCCTTGCTAACCACAGTGCACCCATCTGACAAGCAGGATTCTCTCGCTGTATGGAACACGGAGGTTCACATCTCAGTTACCATGGCAACTGATGCTAAACCACTTTTTTTTTAACTACATAGTCTTATTGTCCTACCACAGAGGCGAGGGACCCCATTCCAAGAAGGCCAAATTGGTTTCAGTTTTTTTCTTTTCCAATAATTGCCCTGCCCCAATTGGTTAATTAGCTATATCCACCAATGCTGGTTCATTCATAGATTAGACCCCTTTAAAGAGTTTCATTTAGGGACACAAGAACAGTCTTGAGCTGTCATTCATGAGCTTATCAATACATGTTGGTAAAATGGCAGATTGATTGTTGATTGAAAAAGTATCGAAGCCCTGTGCTCTGGCAGCTGTAAGTTAATGCAGGTGCAAAACATTACCTTAATGAGCCACACAATGAGTTGAATGGCCTCTGTCTGTGTGCTATAACAGTGATTGTCACGATTTCAGGATTAAAAACACCTCTTTGTAAAGATCATTGGGCGGGTAGTGAATTTGAAGGAAAGACACACAGATCTTTCTCAGGGTTATGGTTATAAAAAAGCATAGAATAGGAGAATGATACACAAACATTAGATATTGGATATCCCAGTAATCAGGGTTTGCTTAATAATCAAGAAGTATAAGCTGCATGATACCACACAGACCATGCCTAGAAAAGGCTGTCCCTCCAAACTCTGATTAAACAAGGAGGAGACTTGTGAGGGAAGCCACTGTGAGGCCCACAATGATTCTAAAAGAGCTACAGAGTTCAGTGGCTGAGAATGGAGTAATGGCACATCAACAATATCAAGAGCTCTGCATAATACTGGCCCATATGGCAGGATGGCAAGAAAAAAAGCAATTACTTCAAAGGAAACATCTCAAAGCCCACCCGGAGTGTGCTAGAGAGTGCACGAGTGATCTACGCAAGATGTGGGAAACGGTTTTGTGGTCAAATGAGACTAAATTAGAGCTTTTTGGGCAAAATGCAAAGCGTAATGTATGGCACAAACCTAACACTGCCTATGCCCCAAATAACACCATCCCTACAGTGAAGCATAGTGGTGGCAGTATCCTGCTCTGGTGATGCTTCTCTTCAACAATATAAGAAATAATGGATGGAGCAAAGTACAGGTAAATATAGCAATATATATATATATATATATATATATATATATATATATATATATTTCAGTCTCCCAAAAAACTGAAGCTGGGGCAAAAATTCTCCTTTCAGCAGGACAACAATCCAAAGCACAGGGCCAAAACTACATTGGAGTGGCTCAAGACTAAAAAGGTGAATGTCCTTGAGTGGCCCAGTCACAGTCCTGACTTGAACCACATCAAGAATCTGTGGCACAACTTGAAATGTACTGTCCATAAGCGATGTTCAAGCAACTTGAGAGAGCTGGATCAATTCTGCTAGGACAAATGGGTGAAAATCTTCTCCAACTAGTGTGCAGTTGGCAGAATCTTACCCAAAAAGACATAAAGCTGTTATTGCACCGAAAGGTGCTTCCACCAAATATCAATGCGAGGGGTCTTAATACTTATTTTAGCACCATATTTATTCTTTAGCCAATTACTCCCGCTATTCTCAGGTCAATCCCTCCCTCGTAGTTCGCTGCCGTAGCCCTGTGACTGGCAGTGACAAAGGCGAAGTATCGTCTCCACCGAGACTGTCGTGTCATGCTGTCGACCATAACTCCGGCACCCCAGAGCCACTCCTGTGTGCAGCAAACATCTTGTCGGCTTCCCTCCCACCTCCCTAGGGCGGACAGTGAATTGCCACCCCCGGTGGCACTCCCGACCAGAGCCGACTCTGGCGCAGACCGGGAATCGAACCCCGGTTGCCATGGCCAGCGTTGGACATTGAAACCATTAGACTATGCGGGAGGCCATCTCCATTCCAGCATCTTGACAGAAATAGCCTCTTCCCATGATGCTTCCCTATCACATATGTGACTATATTGTAATCTTAAACATCACTCTGACCATGTTATCAGTGCAGTGTTGTTTTTAATTAGTAGATCACCGCATGCTTTGAATTGGGCACACAGATGAAGTACACCTAGTAGTATGCAAAGAATGCTAAAGGAAATGGGTGATATAGGGACACCAGCTATGTGATTGCTTGCTTTCATGGCTGCAATGAAAATGTGAATCCGGTGCATTCTCTAGTCAGTGGAGAACTCATGATCAAGTCTTATGTTTTTATCAAATTGCGTGACCATATAGCAGACCTCTTTTTATGAGTAATAACTTGTGAAATTATGCAATGTGTCCATGCCTTCAGGGTGCAATGATTTTTGTTGATCAAATTAAACTCCTACTCCAACCAAGCAATAACAACAACAACAAAAAAAACAGCAACAGCTTTAATAAATATCAAGCGAATGTTTTCTGTTTGGTCTCGCTACGCTAAGTGACTCAACAAAGGAGTCTCCTCTGCTCTACGGTAGAGCGTAACAGAAATAAACACAAACATTGCAGGCTTTGGGTATCGTGCTTCACATGGGAGTTCTATCCACCGCAAAGCTATCAAACCTCTGACAATTTCCAAGGGAGTGAAAAAAGGGGGGGTAGAAGAAAATAAAAGTACATTTTCAGTAATTGGAAGAAGAAAAATATATATCTCGCGTGTTTTGAGTATGTCGACATACATTGTATTATTTATTTCTGCCTACATTCCCAGAATCCCTGACTTCGCCTCACTGTAACTTCCAAGGTAAAATACTGTAGCTAAGAGACGCCGCTGAGCCTAAAACCATAAAGCAAATCACAGACCTACCATCTATTACGTTTGTTAGGAAATGGCATGTTTACATGTTGACATCTTTGAAGTCTTGGGTATGTATGCTTAAAAATGTATAAGAATACAAAATAACAAGAACCGTGTTCAGCCTGTCTAGGGAAAATTCTGTCTGCGGAATATGCCTTAATTTCCACCTGTGGCTTCTTGTTCTGCTAACCAAACTTATCTTAAAAATATTTGGTAGTTCCCTTTGTTAATCCCTTTTAGGAATTTAAAAACATCAATCAAATCCCGCCCTAAGTCTCCATTTACTAAGCTTGAATAGATTGAGTGCCTTAAATCTATCCTCATAACTTTTAACTTTCATACCAGGTACCAATTTAGTTGCCCTTCTTTGAACTTTAACAAGAGCTTCTATACCTTTCTTTCAGTGTAGTGCCCAGAACCGCACACAGTACTTTAGAGTGTGAACAGAGTACTGTGTGCAGTTCTGGGCACCACAGATGAAGATGAAGCCCATTGGTTAGCCCAGTTTTAACCAACGCACATCTAAAGCGCATCACTGGAAAACATATGGAGAAACCAAATCTAAATCTCTTGTTTAATCATATATTTTTACAATCAAGGCCCTATTAAGGTATTCATTTCCCCCATGATGTCTTTTCAAATTTGTAAATGCCAGAAATACAGCCGTATTTGCAGCCCCAATTAACTTTTCTTTTATGAGGCGATGTGTATTTATCTCCGTGTGGCACAATGAATTCAGTCTGCGGATGAGCGGGATATGACATTTCTCACGTTGAAAGACACCGTGCTGACATTTGTGCGTGCTGGGACTGTGGGGGTCCCATCAGACAAAGTAAGTGAATCCACTCTGTGAAGCCAAAAGTCGTGCCAAACAATGTGGTGACACACTGTATAATTAAGGTTGGAAGCTCTCCCTAGCTGATTTGGAGCGATGAGGTCTGGACTTGCTCTGACTCTTCCCTCCAGTCAGACTTGAACCATTCTTATATTTGGGTTTATGATGCACTCTGATACTACATTCTTGCCTTACTCTTACTTCCAGGGTAGGACGTCTACGACAGAGGCCCGATTTGTTCCAAACTGAAAACTAAGACGAAAGTGAAAACGTGGAACATTGATGTATGGTGTGCAAATTCAAAGGGCATTTTTTTGTTCTGCTCACAAGCATTTATTGCATACTGTTTCAATTTGTTAATTTTATATCTTTTTTTCATTATGCTTGTTTTTTAGTTTTTTTAACTTGTTGGTGTATCTTTTAATCACATCTCTGTGGACTGGGCATTGAGCTGAGGCCCAATGTCTGAAAGTGTCATTGTTTGTTTGCTTCGGTTGACGGTCCAAAGTCGTTATTGGTTCTGCTCTCAACAGCAGCGCAGATATTCATGATAAAGCACAGCTAAATAGAAAGTTCATACATTGTTTTAATATGAATCCGCCTGCCACTAAAATAAACACCCTTGATGTGAAATATTGTTAGCTGTCAATCGTAATAAATATTTAAAATCTCATTCAGCCGCCTCGGCTCAGTGTCCAGATCCTCAAAGTGGGCTGTCCTGTGTTTCATTTATTGGTGCGCAGAAGAGAAAATTGCTGTCAACTTCAAAACAACATCAAATGGCGAAATTAATAAGATTCTAGGTAAATCATAATCCTAAATTCAGAAATGGAACATAACATTTGTGAGGGGCTTGACTGGTGAGGGGGGGATTTAAATTGCCTCTAAATCTTGGATTGCAAAAAATAGCCACCCTTTGCCTTGATAACAGCCTCACAAACAAGGCCCATTTGGTTAATAAGTTTCAGCATAAAATCACCTGACATGTTTTCCCAGCTCTCCTGCAGAAATTCCCAGAGACACATGTGGGTTGCTTTGCTTTGACTCTTCTGTCCAGTTTGTCCCATACAAGTTATTTGGAGTTGAGGTCTGGACACTGGGCAGGCCAGGTCATTAGTTTCAGTTCCTTCACGTTCCTCCTTCACCAGATAGTTCTTGCACAACTTCAAGGTGTTTCAAGTCATTATCTTGCTGAAGAATGAAGGAGTGCCCAATTAGCTGTAATCCAGATGGATGTCGTACTCAAACTTTTGACTGGTACTGTATATCTATCATGTCTTTATGTCACCTTTTATTAAGGTTTTTATTAAGGTTTTCTATTTAAACATGGTCTTGCATTACCTTCCTAGAGTATATACAGATATCTCTGGATGGATCTGTTTTATAAAAGCGATATGGAACGAGATGGGAATTTGGTCACATGGTGCTCTGCATATGGCTGTTGCAGATCTATTGGCCATGATGGTAATGCAGTGGGATATAAATCATTCACCTGCATCTCATTATTTGTTAAGTGCTCAGAATTACCACACCAATGATGGATACAATGACAAGAGATGGGGTTCTCAAGCGTTTCTCCGTCCGTGGTTGCGCGCCATGTGTCCAGGCTGGGCATTACATTTGAGATATTGAAGGCTTGAGACCTGGCTATGTCATCAGCCAACTACAACTGGGAGTGTACAGCAGTGGGACTGAACTGAATTTGTCCTGCCAGAGGAAAGGGTGGTTTGCTGCTCCAATAACTCCTCCAAGCAATGCCTCATGTGCCCACGGGCTACCAGTTGCAGTCAGGGAGATAAGTCGATAGGCGCACAATTTGCAATTCCAGATTTGGGACAGAAAAAAATGTATTTAAGAAAAAAAACTAAAAACTGAGGAATGGCTGGTAGATTTCACATTGGGCACCGCGTGTCTGCTGTCTTCTGACTCAAAGATGAAAGGGCTCATAGAATACAAGAGTACATTTTAAAGTGTCTTGTCAGAGGTACGTCTGAGACTCTGTGGAATTGAAAGTGGATGGACACACTATTCCTGAGGGTGAAAGGAAAGAGGGAGACAGAACCTGAGAACGGGTCTGACGAAATTGAGTCTTCGGCTCACAGCCGCGGTATAATTGGCATCATGGCCTTGCGCGGAGTTCGGGCAAAAGAACACTGGCAGTTCTGTGAACTGGCTCCCTCTCTCTGTGTGTGTAGCTGCAAAGCACGTGTAATTGGTGAGGAAATTTGTGTGGACTTCTGATAATACTCTAGTTCCACTGTCAGAAATGCATCATATTGTTATTGAATATTTGGTGATTTTGGGCACCATATATCTTCCACACTCAACAAAGATCATTTGAGCACCCATTTTATTTAATTGTTATTTTAAGTCATTACAGTTGTGAACAGAAAAATGAATGTGTTATTTAAAGTTAATAATAATAATAATAATAATAATAATAATAATAATAATATTTACAATTGTTAACATCCTTTTTTTTCAACCATTGGCGCACAATTTTCAAAACGGCTAACACAACATTCAAGTCCACTAACCCAAAACTAATTTGAAACCTAATGCGAAACCTAAATATAAAAATAACACAAATATAAAAAATATAAAAAGGAAATACTTTTAATTAAATGACAATACAATTTAAATAATCAACAGTTTTACACAAAAAAACAAGAGTATCTTTATTTTAGCCATAATAATATAAACAACAACAATAATAATAATAATAATAACAACAACAACATGAAATATGCGTTTCAACCCTTGGTGCTTCACAGCATGTCAGACAACAACAACAAAAACAACAACGGCAACAAAAAATCACTCATAATATAGAACAGAAACAATGAAAAGGAGCAAAATAAATCAAATATAATTGACATGACGATGTCAACCAATCGTCGTATATAATGGCCTCTGTGGGCGTGCTGCTCTGCCACATGCTAAACGTGACCTCATTAGTCTAAATTAAGATTGATGCCTTGCCTACATGAAACCTATAGGACTTCGTTAATAAATGTAAAAGACCTTTAGATGTGTGGCATATTACTGATGTCTGCTCCTGGCACACGCTCTCAATGTACGAATGCATTGCAACCTGGTGAGCAAGTCAGGTTGCCTTGGCTATATGATCATGTCACTGCACTATGATCTCAGAGGTCTCATGCGCCAGTGGAACATTTCTTTGGACGTGTGGAAATAATGAGTGTTAAAATGAATGACAAGCCTTATTGCAGAATTCAATATTCCATAAATACTATTCTACAAAAAAAGCTAACAATTCAACATTGCAGAGTGGTCAAGTTTTTTTCTCTATTACCATTGAATGTGGTGTATGGATTTGAAAACTGACCATATGAGGATAGAGCAAAAGTGTAAAACATGAAACCCTAAGTATAGACTGTTAAAGAAAACAACTATTATTAAGTGTCCAGACGTAGAGTCCAAAATTAACAATTTAGATGCCAGGAAATGGTAGCGATAACATTACAACCAGAGAAATGACAATCCAAAACCATTGTTTTTGTCATAATACACACACACACACACACACACACACACATGCACTCAAAGATAATCAGATTACACTTCAGGCTTCAAAGGTTTAAGTTCATGTTAACAAAATAAATAACTAAATGGCCAAATACATCAATAAATAAGGTTTCTTGCTGCTACCGACCATTTGTGCGTAGCCAGCACAAAACACAGTGGGGCAAAATATCTCAGGCGATGAGTCACACAGACAAGTGTGGGAGACGAGCAAAGGTGTGGGTGAGTGCCGGGAGTAAAACACATTGTTGGCAAGCGTGGCAATGGAAGAGGAAATGCATTGCTGGAACGATCGGGAATTACGCATTCATTCCGGTGAGGGGGGGAAAAAACGACAGCCCCTTGCCAAGCTCTCCCTTCGACGAAAAGGATAAATACAGCAAAGCTTCCAGCCCTAGAAGGAAGCAGCCACTTTAAAGTGCCGCAGCTACTAGAAAGAAAGTGGTTGTTACTCTTCTACGCACCACTCCCTCCCTTGGACCCCCTTCGTTGTCACCTTCGTTGATTTGTCCTGACGATCGTGTCGGTTTGAAAAAATAGAATTGTCGCAGTCACTGAAATGATGGCCTTCCGTTTCGTCAGATCCCTGCAATGCATTGTGTATGTACGCCCGCACCGACAACTCCCCATCTTTGCTGTTTGGCCTTTATTATAAATCAGAACGTCGGGGTGGAATGGTTAATGGGGTGCATAATTGCTCTGGCCCTGGTTGTATAAAGCCAATACAAAAAATAAGTTGATATGTAAATACATAGATGAATAAATGATGATGGTATTTCATTTGTTGTCGTTTTAATAATGGAACTTGTCTTCATATCGCGGTGCTCAGGAGAGGCTTCTGTTTTATGCTACTGATAGACAAGCGCCGCCGGTATGCAGCGGCTTGGAAGCCTTCCTGACATTCCTTTCGTCCTACCTGGGAAAAAGTAATTTATCAGAGGACTGCCGGCCTCTTTGTCTGGTGCAAATTCACAAGCAGATTTCCAGGTGATTGAAGTCTTTGTCACATCGTAAGCATGCCCCTTCTGACAAATGTCACCGGTCTTCATAAGAGTCAAATTGGACCCGGTGACAGCTGCATTATTTCATCCACATAAAGATTTATACTTTTCATTACTCCTGATTTCTCAAGCGCCACAGTGGTGCACATACATCAACAACTTTGGCTGTGTGTCCATTATGATTCCCCCAGCGGAGGGGGCCGTTTGACCAATGCAGCCACAATTTCGGAAATAACAGTCGCACGTTTGATTAAAAAGCTTCACGGATTTCATATCGATAAGATAAAGTTATGTTATTTATACATTTTTGTTACTTCAGTATGTTCAAGAATATTTCGCCAGACCTCTATGAATATTTTAAGAAGAATGTCCTTTCGTAGTCTGAATATTAATGAAGACCAACGTCTACTTTTGCTGTCATCATTTTCTTTCAAGAATTATGGTTCTGTCAAAGGTGCAGATTTACAAGGGGCATATCTATCGTGTATTTGCATAATCGTACACACGGTTGATTTTGTTTTCAAATACTGGATAAGTTATTGATTTAGTGGTTTTAATGTTTTTTTGGCATCGGTTCATTGTCATTGTGAAATGAAAACTGACATCTCTGTCAGATCCACCATTCATCTGGGCAGCCCTTCTTCTTTGCCGCCTCTCATTATTTACAAAGGCAGAGACCATTGTTATGAATATTATTTTGTCACTTAATTGTATAAAAGCTATTATTTGACTTGGAGAGATTAGACATTAAAACAGATTAAACATATTAAACCATTTGAAGGGAGAATGCATTATGTCCATCAACAGCTGACAACTCTTCCAAATAAATTGAACTGAATGGGCACAGCTTTAATGGTGATGACTCTAGTGGTAACTAGTGGTAAATGTTGTTTCTCTCATTCAATGCAGTGTGCGCCGCTCAATCAGTGAGACAGACATGATCATTCCCATCAGCTGGAAATTTGTCAAAGTTTGTCAATTTGGTTATTGCATTTGAATTACAACGTAGGGTGTTGTGTGCAAAAACGAATAACTCTGGGGATTGCGCAGTATACACGTATAATCTCAAAATCAATTAAATGAATTAAGCTATTTAGACGAAAATAATTAACGCAGAGGCACGAGGCATGTAACATTATGAGAGATTTGGCCAGTTTGACAAAGCTTGCTTAAGCGCCAGGGCTTGGTAATTAGTATCCATCTCATAGGCGTTCGTGCGCAGCTCGTAGGTGTATCCAAACGACTATCCGTCAAAAGTGCCGGCTCCACAGCATTACGTGTTAAACTGGTTTGGGCTGAATGAGAATGAGACTGTCACTCCGGAGTGACAGCAACCCAAAGAAATCTGTGGTAATATGTTTATGAAATATTGTGAGCTTAGGCTTCCTTTTGCATCTGCATACACCCGTCAAGACTGCCGGTTTCATGTGGCCACAAGGGGGGAGCTGTAGGTTTGATTGCGGCATTCTTTTTTGTTCCACTTATTATTTTACTAAACGGAGAAGCCCCACACAATGGGGGCGCTTCCTTATTCAAATGTATTCCCACTACCTGGGGGAGGGGGGGGGGGGTTGAACATGAATAAAGGAGTGAATGAACTGAGAATATGTCGCCGAGCCCGGGCAATCTTGTGTAGATCTCGGAGTGGGCTGCTTCTCAGGCCGACTGGCAACAAATCATATTAACATAAAAAACGATAATAGAAGCACGAGGCGGGCCCCGCTTGGCGTGGGGAGTGATAGCCGCGTGGCAGCAGACGGGAGCGGCCCCCGCTTCAAGCTGGGGGAAAAAAAAACCCTGGTTTTCCTGGTTACAGCTAGTGATGAATATGCTCCACGATCCTTTTTAGCTGCCGCAAGCGTCGATAATGATGCTGTTGCCGCTGATGGGCCTTCCTTCTGCACGGAAGTAGATATCACAAGCAACCGAGCCCACATCTTAGTTTAATGACTCTTGCTGTCATATAAAACAATTCTGCCGCCGCCGTCGCTTGCTGGTAAAAGCTCAGCCACCATCGAAATGAACTTCCGTTACTCTGCACAGAATAATTTACCAGCAAAATGCAAGGAGGAATTTGATTTATATGTACATGCATACAGTATATATACTGTACACAGGTAACTACCAAAATAAAGGAAACACCAATGTAAAGTGTCCTAATAGGGCTTTTGGCCACCACAAGCCTCAAATTTCAATGCACATTGGCATAGATTCTACAAGTGTCTGGGGCTCTATTGGATGGATGCAACACCACTCTTCTATGTGAAATTTCATCATTTTGTTGATGGTGGTGGAAAACGCTGTATCAGGCAGCGCTCCAGAATCTCCCATAAGTGTTCAATTGAGAGAGAAAGAACGTCTTTCAGTATGTGATCAACCATTTGGCGGATTGGCAGATCTTCTTGGTAGCAAAGTGTTCACACTGGTCTCGTACTAAACTGATGGTATTTGGAAACCACAAAACCAACACATACATTATGTTCCCTTACACTAATTAGTTCTGTACAGTGAATCATTCTCATCATCATTATGTCAGTGACAATTAGTAATGCTGCTAATGTTTGCCCATATGTATACAGGGTACAAGGACGAATCCAACAAGGCCTATTTATACTGTAGCCCTTTTTAAATTTTTTGTTACAAATCCCTGATTACAATTTTGCAAGACATGCTTTAGGAGGTTTTTCAGCAATAAGTAAGAAAATGATTGTCTCGTCACTCGTTAAATGATTAACTTTTCATCTGAAAAGCCCTGTGTGGATTGAGCAATGCAAATGGGACCCATCATGCTCACATGATACACCTCTCCTGGTCTCCCTTCACTGGTTACCAGTTGCAGCCCAGATAAAATACCAAATAAAATATGGGGAAGCAAGACAAACTCTCGCACCCTCATGCCTCCAGTCTGTCAACAAACCTTGCACTTCCGTTCTGCAGCCCCCGCTCACCTCATCCTCCCTCATCCGAGCCATGGCTCTGTGCAACACACACACACACATACACAAGTCAGATTTGAGATCACATGATGTAAAAAATAAATAAAAAAACTCAATGTCATC
Organism: Aldrovandia affinis; assembly: GCA_029706075.1. Taxonomy (NCBI): domain Eukaryota; kingdom Metazoa; phylum Chordata; class Actinopteri; order Notacanthiformes; family Halosauridae; genus Aldrovandia; species Aldrovandia affinis. The sequence goes on along the minus strand of JAINUG010000163.1, from coordinate 952,591 downwards.
GCATTGAATTATATTTTTTATTTTCTCCCATGGGATCACATGAGTGATGCTTTGACCAAAGCCTTAGGCTAAATATGGATTAGGCAAAGCAATGCTTAATGTAAAGGGTAGGTAGAGGTTATAGTTAAACAACCTGATTTATAATTACAGCGTATACATTTTACATAGGAACCGCATCTAGGTGGTGTTGTGAATCACACTTCAGTACACAAATCCTGCATGCTTTATCCTTGAGTGTGAGTAACTACCATGTGCATACCACGCTGATACTGCAGAATTTCAGCGGCTCGTATGCATACGGAGGAGAAATACAAATGCTGCAAATAATATACTGCAAAGGACCATCAAGACTGAAAAATAACTTATAGCCACATTTGTATTAAATTATGGACAATGTTTTTTGCATTTAAAGATACAGGATTCAAAACTGATTAGGAAAAGGCATCGATATTGAAACCTTGAAGCACCATCTCCCGCTTGTGAGCTATTGCCAGCCATGGACCGTCTTGTTAAATGAAATTTGATGTGAAAAGCATTTCTCTCACTGTCAGTGCTGACTTGCGTTCGATCTTTTCCTTGATCGTTATTTGTATTATACAAAGGTACTTATAAAGGGATTAAAATGAGTCAAACATTGACTGAACAAAACACACACATAGACAAGTACACACATTACACGTACAGACTCATCGTCCGAATAATTATTTGCTGACTGACAGCTCTTAGAGTCCACCATAAAAGGTACCATTACTCTTTCAAAGACCATTTCAAAGACAAGCGAAAGTTAAATTTTTGAGTGGGCCACAAGAGTGGTTGTTGCTCTAAGGTAGGGGTGCTCCACCCATTGATTTTTGTATTTATTGAGATCAACATCTCTCCTACAAGGGTGCCATAGCCAAGAGGTAGCACAAGCATCCACATTCATTGCTCACACAAAAGGACAATATTAAGCAACTGTAATTATAACTTATAAAGCAGTAATGCAGGCACATAACAGTGTGAGAGCCATCAAGGATTGATGCAAGTGTTTCATTGATGGACTTAGTGCGCAACTTAAACAAAGTTAAGGAACTGTGATTTTGCAACAGTGTTTAAAATCACTCAAAGGAATGAAGGAATCCACTGTACATAAATGTTACAGATGCTTGTAACATGCCCTTGTTCACATGTGGTATATTGTGAACCTTCCAACCACCCCCCAACATGCACATACACCTATGCACACATACATGCAAACATGGATGCAACCATGTACACATAAGCACCACACACACACACAAAATGTAATCAACAATTGCAAAATTGCTGAATGCATTGTTCTGACGGCCACTGTGATGGTGAGGGCAGGGTTCAAAACTGGTATGTGGCTGAAAATGGTTGATTGATCATTTTTGGTGTCATGAGAATTGAGAGTATGAGATCACATATGACATACATATATATCGTACAAACCCCTGGGAGTCGAACCTTGATTAACGGGGTGGAGGAAGTTCATTTCAGCAATCCGCCGCCTTGCAAACTCAAGTTAAATCAATAGCCTTGCGACTGTAAACCTGCCCCAATAGAGATCACCAATACCACATCTCATAGTTTAATCTGCCCATAGTCCCAAGGCTCATCTGCCCTACATTGCCAGGGGATTCCACGGACTGAGACCCTTTAAAGACAAGGCGGTAAGAAAGCACGCCCCCAACAACAATCCACATGTGGACACGCTCGTTATGCCCAATTAAAAGTATCCATTAACAATTATGTATCCTTCACCCTGTTACACTTGCATTCCACATGGCAGATCCACCCCAATGACCAAGTTGACTCTGGAACGTTTAACTGTTCCGGGCCAGACCGTTCTTGCACATGTAAAGACTACCTACCTTTGTTTGTAAAAAAAAACAATAGCGATCACTCAACCTACCTACAGGTAGTGGACATAAAAATGGAAACACCTAGTTAATTGAGGGACAACACGTATATGCAAAGTAAAGGCTACCAACATGCATATGGTCATGTATAAAAATGTTGCACAGGTCTGCTTACCTAGAATTATGGGCAGTATGGCTGTTAGGAGACCTCGGAGACTTTGAAAGAGGGGTGATTGTTGGAGTATCTTTCGCAGGAGTTTCAGTAGCCAATTGATTTCTCACTCGAAATGTCTTCTGCTGGTGATGCCAGCGTGGAACTCTAAGGAAAAGACATCATCAGCAAAGGTAAACAGTGGGAAGTTGCATATACTCCAGGACTTGTTCACTAGCTGTAAGTGATGATGGATAAATAATTCCTGTTTTGGAGAGCTCACAACAACAAGATCAAGACAGATGTTGATTTTGTGCAAATCTGACATAATTCTTTGGAGGTAAAATGTTTATTTTCAAGTGAAAACTATGAATGGTATGGGAAAAGACCATGTTGCACACTGCAGGATGTGAAAATGCAATGTTTGGGAAGGTGTATTTTTACACTGGATAAACATGCCAACTTCAGATCAACTTGCCTGGGCTTCAGGCTAAGCCTGCTATCTTATCTAGGGTTGGCCAACTTGCTGTCAGTCTGGGTCATTTCATTGTGGATGTGCCTCCGGCTCTCTTTAGGTATATATGACCTACAGCTAAGGTGGATTACTGGAAATGAGGTTTCAGTCTAGAACATTGCCAATATTTCTTTGAGATGTACTACACCTGTGAGTTTGCAATGCGTTTCAGGACTGAGAAGGCATATTGCGAGTTTTGTCATATCAGACAGTGCAGAAGCAGTGCACAACAGGTTTATATGGAGACATATACACTGTTAGTGAGATAAGACAGAGAGAGAGAGAGACTGAGAGAGAAGGGGAGAGAGAGGACATCATTTTATGATTTGGAGCATTTGTTTTCAATTTGCATCCAATTTAAATGTCAACTTGGGGTAATAATATAATGGAATTATTTTTATTTTTAATCATTTTTTTCTTGTGATTGAAAATATTCCAATATGCCTCCTGATATTCCTCGATCGAGGATGTACCTACATGTTTAAATTAACATAACCTGCCAACATAATTCTGTAAAATGCCCTGATAATGCTCCATAAAGCTTGCCATAAGCATTTACAAATGACCCCAGACAGCATCGGGCGTATCAGTAGGCACACACAGTTAAGTGAGCGTGGAACAGCAGCAGCTGAATATGGAACATTTATGCCAGGCCACGATACCGGAGCTCCTCTTACTAAATCATCTATTTGCAGAATTTCCCGATGCACTCTGTCATTTTTATGCACATCGTGCACACTGTCTGTCGATTGACCAGACAATTAATGGCGACTTAGCATTGCTGTGTGTGTCCAAACACAAGGAGGGGATATTTCCTGGGTAGTACAGAGCAGTGGACCGACAGGCTTTGGGGCAACTGAGTTGAACTTCAAAGGGAGACAGAGGCATTGCATTGAAATATATAGTACTGGGCGTACAGCGAGTATTCTCTTCCACGTTGAGGTCTAGGAGGTGACCTTTGAATCAACATGAAAAACAGGTTTTCCAGTCCTGCCAAGAGATGGACGCAATCCAGGAGTGTGCTCCCGTTTTGTTTCGCTAAAGCTGAAAGGCAGATTGCCTCTATCGCCCCATTTCAAACTGTATAAAATATGCATTTTCATGCACTGGCATGAAAACATCACTCACAGGTGCCAGCAAGTTACTGTTGCTGAGAAGCTAATTATCTGTCAGGGTGCTGGTTCCACAGCAGGTAATCGCGTAGGGCTTTTTCACCTCTGTAGCTTCCAGTGGGTTTGCGTTACCGCTCTCGTTAACCTTTCTGGAGCGGGTGAATAAATCATCGTGAAATGAGTTGTGTAACTCAAGTAGGGTATTCCCAACAACCGTTTCCCCGTTTCTTAAACCGTTCAGCGATCAAGTCGGTGTCCCTGATTTTTTAACTATCTTAAAGCAAGTAGGGTAGGGTAGGGTACTCAAATAGGATATCCCAATGACCATTTCCCCAATTCATAAACCTTTCAGTGATGAATTCAGTGAACCCGATTTATAACCATCTGAAAGTGAAAGCATTGAATGTTCAGGAAAGCAATCTCTGTTCTAGCCACTGGATGACATGTATCATGAAATTTACTAAAACGCATGATTATCATGCATGTCTTTGTATGGGCTGATCGTGCAGGTGACAGCGGCTCAATTGTTCTTGATAATTCGCAGTGTGTTTACAGCAGCACTTTTTCCCCCCATTGATTGCGTTGATGTCCTTTTACCTGTTCCTTCATCTCCTTATTTGGCATGCCTCACATGCATCCCGCCTCTGCTGACGCTGTCCAATTAGTTATCCGGAATGCATAAGTTGAATGTGCTTTCTTATTGATTAGATGAAGCTTTAATCGGGGAGGCATCAGAGAGGAACACGTACAGTCACACCTTGATTGAGCCCCAGGGGACGCCAAGGTGTTGTTTCTTAGCAATGGTTCTCACGAACAGATCATCACATGTGGTGGGTATGTTGTGAGTAAGAATGAATATGACCACTTCAAGCTGTGGCCACATTTTCTTAAAATAAACAGTTCGATGGAATTGCACCTGTTGCTTTAGCATGCGTAGTATTGCCTTGTTTGCCTACATTGTTTGTCACTTTTGACATTTGCTGGAGGACCCAAGTATGGAAGCCTTAATCACAAAGTATAAACTGGATAACACAATTAAAAGTCAAGACGCATTCTTTCTCAGTATAGATCTTTTTTTTTGTTTCGTTTGATCTATTTTCCCTCGTTCCACAAATCATTGCCAGGCATTGCACTGGCCCTGACATTGATCAATTCAATAAAAATAAACAAAATCACATACATATGGGCAAAAAGCATTTTCAGTATTTAAATTTGAGTCTATCGCGCAAGTGAGTCACGCAGCCTGTGTCCGAAATGTCTTTTTGCACGGAGATTCTCACATCCTGTTTGGCCGCAGTCCCGTCTGACATCACTCGAACAAAAACAAACAGTGGTAACGGGGGTGAGCAAGGTTACTTTCGGGTACAACAGCGTAGAGCAGAGCAGAGCCCTGTGCCCGAGACTTGACGCGGCACCCACTTTTCACGACGTGACCCCCGGGTCTCTCATCGCTGTGACGGTAAACAGACTGAGAGAATAGAGGGTGCAGGGTGCCATATTTGCGGATGAGTGTCTTGGAGGCTGCGAGGGGAAGGGAACGGAATGCTGCAGGCCATGGCTTAACTCTGCAGCATGGGAGAGCACCTGAATCCAGCCGGTGTGCCCCCCACACCGTTCCAGAACCCTGGACCCTGCGATACCAGATGGCTTTGAGTGTGCACAGCTCACCAGTATGCAGGACTCGCTGGTGCAACATGGAGGGGGAAATGACTAATCAAATTCTTTTGACAAAGTACGATGAAGTATTTTTTGAAGCAAGGTGGCAATGTTGAAGAAATAAGTTTGGACGTGTACTATATGTAAATGCAAAAAATATTTTCCACAAAAACTACACATATCTAGTACACATGACATGCTAATATTGCCAATATATTTAGCGCTGTACCTAATAAAGGACAGAATATATTAGGAATATATTTACCCCTATTTTTCCCCCCAATTTCAAATGTGTGTCTGTGCTCATCGCTGCAGCCTCCTCTGTCAATTAGGGAGAGCGAAGGCGACCAATGCGCTCTCCTCTGAAGCACGTGATGTCAGCTCCTGCTTTTTCTTCATTCCTCAGTCTACCATTCAAGTTTGCAAAGACTTTGAGTCAGGTACAGCTTGTGCAGGCAGATTGTGGGGGCCAGATAGACCAGAGGGGATTGAGGGGGTTCTGTCCGCATGGAAAACCCGCCCCCCCTCCCCCTTCCCCAGGGGATGCTACGACCAATTATGCGCTGCCCTGCATGGCTTCCTGCCACAGCCTTGCCTACATTTTGAAGAATTCAGTATACTCCTCAACGTACTGTTGATAGCACACTATGTTTTTTTTAGAATGTGTATGGAATTCACACAAATCCAGGTAGAACACCTCATTTAGTTCAAATAACTTCACTCAACACCCTGCTTCTGTTGGCCATTTAAAGTCCAGTGCTGAACTAAAGTTATACTCCCCTGAAAACTTTCTTTTAAGATGTCCTTAACTTGAATCGGTCATCACTCATATTAGAGGTAGTGTGTGTATATATGCATACTTTGTATAGCTCTCTGCTGTTGTTTGTTTGTTTATTGGAAAGGTGTCACGCTTTTGGTAACTGTCACACAATTAATCATACATATCCAGCATGTAACAAAGACATCCGTACTGCGCCACCTGCTCCTCATGAAAGCCTTTGTTTGGTACTTCAGAAATATCAACGATCAGTTGGAAACCAAGTTAGCCTGCCAGACATGGGAAACTAATCATGAGCTACTGGTGTTTTAAAAAGTAGCCACATATTGTTTGTGAGGATGGCAAGCAGTCAAACATGAGTCAGGCAACAGAGCTAGGGTGAACTGTGATGGATGTATTGGAGTGGTATACAAAAATAATAAACCGTGGCTATATACAAAAATGACTAAATAAAAGCAATGAAGCACAGGGCAATCAACCCCCAAATGTCTTCCACTCATAGGCTATAACCAGGGGCTCTAACTAGGGTCTGGCCTTGCCCACAGACTCTCTTTGAGTAATGACCTGAGCTTAAATGGAGTTCACCCACCTCCGACCATACCACTACCAATGGAAATTCAATCAACCAAACGAAGACAATAGATGTGTTTTCTTTGTTCATAAATTGAATTAACTGTTTTAGTAAAGTAAACAGTTGTCATAGCTGGCAGGATAAACCCTTCCACACAAAAAAATTATGAATGCAGACGCCAGAAATGTTTCCCCCTCCATAATAAACTGCACAAATTACTACCCCCCACACACACACATGAATCCCCATATTTGCCCAATGCCCAGATGCACCAGACACCACAGGTGAGATGGATTTTCAACGAATAAACAGACAACAACAATGAGCATGTAAAATGTATGCTGTGGACCCAGAGATTACCATAGTTTACTGGATAGAGTGCAGATCAGTGTGTGCAGTTTTTGAGTGCAAGGATTTGTTTTTAGAAACAGGGACTGCACCTCTGGGCCACTGTACATCAGGGGAAAAAAACAAACAGTTCCATCCACGTTGTGTTGGAAACATGCCCAAATTTCTATCTTTCTTTTTTAAATTTAATTTTGACATTTTGAACTGCTGAGTGAAATACTTTAAACCAGTGGCTGTGTGGAAGAAAGGCTGCTCTTGCTTTTTAATTGGGTGGACCCCTACTCCACTCGTGTACCCCCATCGACGAATCAGTGCCCTAGTTCTACCACGAGTAGGACACACCTACAGTTCCCACAAGTGGCCACAGATTCCACATGGTCCTCCTAGAGACATGTTTTAGTATTGTTTGTTCCTTTCGGCTGATGTAGCCTACTTAATTTAATGTGAAAGTGGTGGGTAACAAAATCCCATTTTAAAATAACTGATAATGAACGTAATATACACGTAATATAGGAAATGATGTCCATGAACCGTTTTCTTCATATCCTTATATTAAGGTTGATTTATTCATATTTCTTTGGAAATTTGGTGCAACTATACATTTTCAAAATATAATTTTGATAAGGAGTGTTGATGGGCAAGTATGAAAATTATTGCAGACACTTTGGAGGCTGTTGGAGGGTTTGTACGTTTATCAACATTCAAATAATCATAACTTTCTATATTGATCCCCATTTATTGGAGTTACATGGACTTTTGCATAAGCCTGTTAATTGCTCCCATTGGCCTACATTTGATCAATGTTTTTGAAATAGTATTTAGGAAATGGCAGTAGCATTTTACAGAATCTTTGAAAATATTTCAAATGCAAAGTTTTTTTTTGAGCCAGTGTATTTGGAAATACATCACATTAAATAATGCATATTAAAATATTTGAAATATATGAAAATATTTGACCCAGGTCTGTGAAGCTATTCATGAAAATGTTCTTGGAGGTGCTGCAGCACAGAACCGCACTGATTGGGAACAAGACCAGTGAGTGCATTTTAATCCACTCCATGGCACTTGTGAACTCGTGAAACAATTCCTGACAGCTCCTAATACATTTATATATTTTGTTATTTATTTATCTCTGCCACTTTAATTTCTCTCTGCAGAACATTTTAGACCTGCGCTCATTAAAATGAATCGACCGGGTTGCCTGCTGCTGCCGTCTTGACAGAAGGTCCTGTTATTTCACACGGTGAGCCATCGTCATACTTACAAATCAAGCCAATGTGTGTTACATTGAGAGTAAAACATGTTAGCCCATTAATATGGTAATTGCTCATTAAAGCTAGGGATGTATCGTTTCGCAGACCGTCGCTTAACACCCTCCAGAACGTGTTGAAGCCTAGGCCGGGATTTTATCGCCAGTCTTGGGTGCGTGTTGAGAACCTCACTATCGCCTACGACTCTCCTCCGGCCACTCTCTCCATTTATTTTCTATCTGTGCATTAAATCTTCATGGGGAATGTGAGGCTCAAGACAGATATCACGGGGGTGGGAGATTAAGCATGGTTTGGCCTTAATAAGCTGATAACAGTGAAAGCTGGTAAAATACACAATGAATTGTTTATTCTGACCCTTGAAGGACACACTTGCGATTTATGAGCATGTACCTTTCTCTGATTCATCATGGGACTTTTCAGCTCATGTCGGAGAAAACAATCCTTGCTTCTTCTTCAACACCTAGGACATCTCGTCTCGCCCGTGAACTGGATCCGTCTTTATCCAGGCCTCCTGGACCAGCTGCAGCTTTACGTTTCCCAGTAGGAAACTATCCCATGGTTGAGAATCGGATGCTAAATATGGCACACGCCTTCGCTGACTGTCCTCCTCGACCACTACGGTAGTGATTGCTCTCCACTATAGAGCAGTCCAAAATTGCCAAATGAATTATAGCTTCATAAACGCATGCAAGTTTTGCAAGATGAAATTCCAGCAGCATTCTTACTTTCAGCCAGCTAGGCTTCAACATCTCTAATGGTCATTTTTCAAAATGACAAGTCCCTAATAAAACAACAAATCAATCAATCAACCAATCAATCAATTTTATGTAGCATTGTCACATTTATAATTTGATTGTCACAGAGAATGAGTGGGTATTAATCAGTGTGGGGGGGGGCAAAAATGGAAAGGTATTAAGCCTTTATGCCATTTCACAATCGGTTTACACAAGTAGGGGAATATACATTGTTGCATTTTACCATATTGAGACACTGCTCATTAAAGATTAGAAGAAAAAAAATACATGTAGCCTATGTATAGGTGGGTCTGATGTAACATATAGTTTAGGGAGGAGCATAGAGACGCTGGGTATGAGAGGAAACAACTGATTGAGTGGGAAATCCCCAGGGCCTTCACGAGATTCTCTTGGGCAGACAGCAGTGAGCATCCAGAGAATACAAATGATCATATCAAACAATTTAAAGATAAAACTAAAAAAGAAGAGTTGGGCCCAAGGAATCTGAAGTCCTTCTGGGCATATGATGTTCAGGGTGTAATTTACGATGACATTTACGATGTACCTGTATACCCTATACATGTCAATGTCCATTCATAGTTTTCAACTATTTCCATGCAATAGTGTGCAATATAGGAAAATCTGCTTGACATTTGTTTTAAATTAAAGGCACACAATCCTTAAAGGGATGAATAAGCAACTCTTGAATGGGAAACGCCATTGAGACAAAACTCTCTGAAACGTTATAGTTAGCCATCTGAGGGCAGGTATTTGGAAACAATTAATTTACATTTTTCTGGCGATCCACCCAATTTCAGAGTTAAGCAGAATTCTGAATACAAACAACCTTTTTCCGGGCCACTGTTGTATTAACTGGGGGAACTTAAACAGGTGCTTAAGTCAGTCAACACTGGATAAGACAAGATAAAAAAAAAAATTCCCAGTTTTCATTGATATGAATGCCAGGGTGACTCAAAGCGACGTAAAACAGACTCTGAATCAGAGCTCAATTAAATGTTCCTTTGAGGCCACTTCACACTTTCAATAAAAATGTGAAACACTGTGCATCCACTGGCAAATACAATGTCAGGGCGGGAGGCTTAGATTCACATGATTAATGCTTGGTATATTATTGAATCATCAATATGCTGTCAGAGAAGTGGCAGGGGTCAATCTGCAGTTAGGTAAGGTCTTGTGCAATGTCACTGCAGAACGCAAGCAGGTTGTGAGGGCTAAATGCGCTCAACTCTCGAGATGCACATTTTACGTAGCACAGTGCACAACAAAACAGCAGATTATCAGCGGATTTAACTTTTAAAAGAGTCTGTGTCTTTGAGAGGATACTTCTACAAATGTATCCATGAACTAAACACGGCACCCCTAATGGTTTCTATGAGGTGCTAAATTTTATTCTTTTTTTAAATATTTATTGAATATTTTGTGTTTTGTGTGTTTAAATGTATATGTGCATTTGTGTCAACTTATAATATGACGACTTATTTGTAGATTTTGTGCCTATAACGTTTTTGACACTTCGTTTTTTAGGATCCTGGTCATTTGTTCTGCCTTTGTTGTGCTGCCTGCCAATGTCATTACTAAGCTCACACATTAGGGGTCATTCATAAAAGTCGATGGTAATCGCTTTTTGTCACGCAAAATCTGCAGCCTGGTAATTGGAAGAGATTCATAAACGTATCGTGGCAGCGGTTGCCGATCAGTGTTGCCCTATTCTCAGCACCGCTAGGAAATCGTCGCATATTTAACACGTAACATACTGATTGTCTGAACGCTGCTTCACAGTCCTTGGGTGGAAAGTCAGGGATATGCATACCTGCCAACACTCCCCGTTTTGTGGGGAGTCTACTGTGTGATAGACTGATTTCCCTTCCTGCTCCCCCATTGGGATTTCTCCCTGACCTCTCCCGTGTTTCAGCAATTGTTGTTTTGCCACACAATGTAATTGAAATGATTGTTATGAGCTGTACAAATCGATGGCCAAATGCCAAACAATTCTTTCACGCAAAAAAAAAAAAAAATATATATAGGGTATACTGTATATTGTATATCACCTGTATTTTCAAGTATCAGGTATGGACACTGGTGCAGTCGATAGCTGCTAGTACCTGAAATAAATTTTGGATGGCTTCAAGAGATCTGGGAAAATAAATCTACTGATGGGCCCACTTTAACGTGTCAGCTGTAAATTGTGAAATGTATCTGGAGACAGAGGACTGCCTCACCCCTGAACCCAGACCAATGGTACGCTACTCTGAATGGTTGTGTAAAAATGTAACGTGCTAGTGACGTTAACCAAGATTGCAGTTCTGCCTCTAGCTACGGATACAATCACAATATTAGCCATTTTCAGAGTAAATAGTCAAAAAGGAATGGAACTCATTTTAAAACTTGAACTTGTCATAATATTCATCTACTTAAAACAAAATATTTTCTGTATTTTCCTTTTCTGTCCTTTTATGAATCAAATTTGCAACATGCAAATGATCAAATGGGGGTGGTGAAGATGGAAATACCTGTGAGCATGGCCTGGTTGGCCCAATAATCCACATAACACTACCTCTCAGATAAATCTCAGCCCCTACCACCACGCTAACCCTGCTGGTGAGTTTTATGAATAACCCCTATTCTGTCTTGAGCTCACTCATGCTTTCCGCTTTCAAGTGTCATTCAATAACAAACAATTGCCAAGCACCATACACCTCTCCACTGTTTATGTTAATATGCAGCACATGTGTTCAAATATTTTTCACTAAATCTTTAATTATCTCTATTGCACTTGAATCGTCATTAACCAGTGTTCAATGAAATGCTGCGTCAACAGGAAATTATGCCAAAAGGAGTATTAACTTAGGCATGGAGGCTGAAATGTTAGCTTTAATGATGCAATTTTAGTTTTTTTTCGATCATTTTACTCTCATCCAATTTTGTTTTTCTTCCCCAGGAACAACAGGCCTCATTAACATTGTGCCTACAGACTCTTTTGTATCCAAAAAGTGTTTTTAAAGAAAATGTTTTCAAATGAAAATTACTATCAAGACTATATTCATAAGTAGGGTTGATTAATTAATCAATAGTGTAAAGAAATCTGGCCATGAATGGGGTAAACTGGCTGGGAATCAACAACCGCAATATTATATTGTTATTGCATCTCTTCATTAGACTTTAATTTAAATCTAATTCTATTAAGTTAGCTGTTTATGCATTGTTGTTTTATTTCCTATATTCTAAAGAATTGCTTTTTGTTTCCTTTTCTTGCCAGTTATCTCAATGTTTGGATAATTCCATTATTTAATATATTCCATTTAGCAGATGCGTTTATCCAAAGCAACTTACAGTAGGTCATGAATACATACATTATTTCGGTATATGTGGTCCCAGTGGGAATCGAACCCACAACCTAAACGTTGCCAACACCATGCTCTACCAACTGAGCCACAGGAACCATTTTGTTTTCACCATGGGAACCTATTACATACATATTTCATATTCTTTGCTATTTAACTTTGGCCCTTTCCTTTCAGACCTTGGCAAGCACATATTCAAAAACCTAAAACCTAAACTGCATTGCTGCACCTGTACCCTTACATTTTCTGTTCCTCATGGGTAACAATTTTAATAATGCTGTGGTATCATGTGTTCTGACAACAGAAATGCTACTATTTAACAGGTATCAGACACACACTAACATGAACAAAATGCATATGTGAGTGGTCTACTACAGATACAGTTGAATAATGTATTTGTTGTTTCATATTTTTGACATGATTTGACATGATGTAATATTAAAATATGTATCACATGTTTAGGCATTCGTGTGAGTATATAGAAATGAACAGATATAAGTTGCAGAAATACCTTTACTTTTCTGTCTGTCAGCCTGTCCTCCCAGTAACCCGTTTCTTTCACAAAAGACTAACAGCAGGTGCTTGTCACATGGTGTCAAACCAAGACCAGCTCTCCGTTAACAGCTCAATCAAGCCTAACAAATTAAGAGCTCAGTTGAGAAATGCACCCAATGCGGTGTGCACCCAAGACCAGCGCCGAAAAACACCTTATTAATTTTACTAAGTTTGTTTACAGCAAAACACAACCTGAACAGAGGCACAAAAAGACATGCGTTACAGCGTTGATAGGTGATTTTGCTCCCACTCCTACACAAGCATGCTGTTTAACTGCAGCACATGCGGCCTTTGTTGGAAACACCAGTGAATGCATGCCGGCTGCACCACGCGACGGCTCAGCTGTAGTGTTGTGCAAGAGTTGCACATCTTCGCTGATCCATTTCACGTGATTGAGCCATTTCCGCTAATTGCCAATGGTGACAACTGACAAAGTTGAAAACTTCTGTTTGAAAAGCGGGGGTGGAGGGAGCGAGGCTACCTATGGCGGCAACGCAGACATATTCGGGCTCGGAGTCTAGAAGCGTAGTCGTTAACGGCTTTCATAGCGTCTTCGGAGACAGCGTTTCCAAGCACAACTCACTGCCTGATTTATATTTTCCCACACTGTTCACATGAGGTCTCGGGACTACAGCTGTGCCTCGCAAAGGAATAATAAGTCTCAATGTACAACCCCACATATTCAGATTAGAATGAGTTTTTCTCTCTTTTTTTCCCCCCAACTCATCACACATCACAGAAATCAAACTACTTTCTGTCTTTTGAAAATTCCCCCATTCGCTACCAGTATGCGTCTGAAAGCATGCAATCTTTGTCAACATCAGGAGACAAAGTTATCGGCTGGTTTTTACACCCCCGGCTCCCCAGCCCGCTATAAACAAATAGCTGAACAACCTCCTTGTGTGCAGAGAGAGTTTGCTGGCAAATAAACTCCTTTTAGGTAAATGGGTACCTTCAAAGCAAATATTTATGCGGTTATTGCTGATTTGCTTAGCAAAGCAACTTCAGCCATTTTAGATCTTGCACAGTTTTAGCAAGTTTTGTTTCTTCTTCCAGTCTCAGTGGCCAGCATCGAACGTTGTAACGGCTAGACCACCCAGGAAGCTGTCATAGGATATTTTATAAGCTTTGCTGTATTTTTATCATCTGTCTTGTTTAAATATGTTTTATTTAAGTTGTATTTTATTGCATTTGTTGAAAAGCTTTACGTGTATGCAGTCGTCTTTTTCAAATCTATTTTTGACTCGTTTTAAAAGTAGCATAGGAATGAATAGCTGCTTATCATATTCAGAAAAATGATGAAATGGATAAATTAACAGTTTATTTATACACACACATGCAGACACATACAGACACATACACACACAGAGTGGCTAATCCATTTGACCCAGTGAACACTTGTTATCCGCTGTGGTTTCAGAAGGAATGCGTTAGAAACGTGTCCTACTTAAACCAGCAAACACACACCATCCATCTGCACATTTATTTTTTTTCCCCCCTCAGAGAAGGGCTAATAATTTCTATTTGTTTTTCCTTCACTTTAATGGTGGCAATAAATCACACCGCTTTGTCTAAACAAAATCTCTACCAGCAAACACTTTTGCCCCCCCACACACACACACAAACACACACACTCCACATCCCTATCTCCCTCCACCTCGCTACTATAAGCAAATTACTTCTATTGATTTGGAAGAGTAAGGAAACGCATCTTTCAAATTGATGCGAGCAAGTCCATATGACCTAATATGTTCGATGTACGTTTTCATCAATTCATTGTGGTCAAGCTGTCAACTTGTCAAAGCAGGAAGGTGAACATCACTCATTTACCTGGGGTGTTTTTTCTTATAAAAAACAAACCTTGGCCCAAAATTAGATTTGTGTGTAACCAAACCATAGGACCCCTCTATGTTGATGGCCTGGAAAGAGGCTTGCTGTCTCTCCATAATGCAGACTTTCTCCAGCTCTTCAGGAGGATGCGCTTCATCTCACAACAAAATGACACCACTTACAGAGAGCATTTACCTCTCCCTGACTAGCTTTTGGCCTGGCAAAATCATTTTTACATAGGTGGTGTAACCTGAAGGGTGGATGTTTTGTTGACATGGCAGCTGCTTGTTGGATGCTGAACCCACTTAACCAAGAATTTTAATGCTGAACTGAACTGGTGTGTTTGCCAATGATTTTTAGTGACAATAAAAAGCCCAATGTTCACATTGACTACATGTCCAACAACAGACTCCAATTCCCAGAGGCTTGAGCACCTGGCACACTTGATGATTGGATGATTTGTACGGTATCCGCTTTAAGACATCTTCAGTTATCAGCCGTGAGCCGTCAAACCTCAGCCAAAAAGGCATCGGCTCAAGTGTTCCCATCCAATCTGGCCTCATTCCTTCATAACCAATAAGTCTTTACCTCATAAACCCTCATCCGAAACGGCCTTGTTATAAATGCCATTGTCTGAACCTCGAACACTCATACGCCCTCCTCTGAAATGACCAGCTAAACCGCATCCTCTGAGATGGCACATGAAGGTGTTTGGGATAAGGGTGGGTTAAAATCATTTGAAAGGGACATCCATTAAACTGGAAAAAGTTTATCCTAACGTTCTGGGAACCAAAACTTATTTGCTGGGTACGCATTGGTTTATTTGCTTTATTTTTGTATTATTATTATGTTGCAAAGTCTTCATGTGTCACATAAAGATGCTTTAAAAATTGCGCTTAAGACTTATATACGGCAATGCTGTCCCATAATCATGAATTCAGCACCAGTTAATTTGGGCCATTCACTGCAACCTGCGGCAATATTAGCATATAAGTGATAATGGGAAAGGCCGCAATGTTGACTCAACGTTGATTAAACATTGACCATAAAAATCAGGTGTCAGATACAAAAAAAAATCCTTAAATATTAATTTGCTTTAGAAAGGACTCATTTTAAGTGGTGTGCAATTAGATATAATCCTTTGGACAAATGAAGTGAATTATATCCATTTGGAATTTAATTATTAATCACATTAACTCTCCCTCTCATTCAGATCTTTATGAAAATACAGTCCACATTTGAATGCATTATCATGTTGTATCTGCCCTAAAAGAATTTGAAATAGCGGGGTTCATGAGAGGTTTTTTTTTTTTTTGGGAGGGGGGCTAACTCTTAAAAGCATTCTAATGTTCTTCTTCCCAAGCCAATTTCTTCATTAATATACATATTTTAAAAGAGAACATTATGCAAATGGCCAAGTTCACAATTAGATTTTCAGTTATAATTTGGTCCACAATATAAATTTGTACAAATTAACTATGTACCTAAGGCAAAACATTATATTTCTACTTAGTTTAACCTAATTACTCTCCAAACATTAAAACTCCATTTGTCTTTTTTTTTCTTTCTTTCTTGAGAAGAGCTGGATTTGTGTTCTATCGGAGAAGTCTGACCTATTAAGTCAAACCTAATTGATATGCGGTGTCTTAATTATAGTGCCTTCAGCATGGACAGGGTTTATCGTAAAACTTCCAGTTCTATCAGGTTCGAGCCACTGACTTCATCTGTTGTGTAACTGTTATCAGAATGGTTTCAAAACCTATATATTTTCGACCTAGCTTTGTCCACATTGGCCTGTGTTTTGTCAGTTCATCAATGTTTACCCTGGCATGTTTTTGTTTCCCTACTAACTGGAGATATGCAGTCCTGAAGCTGTCCGGCTTTCCATCTGTCCAGAAATGCAAAGAAAATGCAATTACAACTTATGCAATGATGGGAGAGTGAGGCTTCTTGTACCCAGTAATGGGTGGATCTGGCATATATTGTCAATCACTGACTCATTTCAACCAATCGAGAGACCATGCTCTTCATAGACCATCACTACAATTGATTCAAATCAGTGAGTCACTATGGTAGCTAAACTTTTCCAATCTGGAATAGCAGCATATTATCCATTTGACTTCCTCAAGAGCCTACCCAATGGTGAGAATTTCACCTTCACAAAATTAATAAGAAATCATGACACACAATGACAGACTTTACTTACAAAATAGAATACACTTACTTACAAAAAAAACTGACATCTTGCTGCAAGTTAATAATGACAGGTATTACAGAGTACTATTATTTGTATGGTCATTCTGACAGTGTAAAATACAGTGCCTGTTACAAAACTAAGAATTGGCTGATTGATTCTGATTGAATTGGTTGGTTGAGCCAGCTTCCCATGGCTGTTTGTCTAGCATGTTTGCTAGCTATTGCAAATGCCACTCATTTGTACACTGAAGTCAAAGTGGTTAAAGACCTCATGGAAGGATACAACAGCAAAGTTCCATCCGATATTTAAAACTATGACCCATAGATCAAGAGTCCAGTGTTTTACCCTCTGCACCCTGCCCTAGCCCAAAGTCGAAAATGGTAAGAGTGGAAACACTGTCCAGAAAGAGAAAGAGAGAAAGGATCACCAGTCCCTGTAATGTTCTTATGTTATTTATATTCCTGCTACATTTGTAAGAGTCATTCCTGTTTCCCTTCACACTGAAGGGAAACATTCCAATTTTAAACAGTTGACTGACAAAACTAATTAACTGCAGTTACAGAGGGTGAAAAACTATATTTTTTCCACCCCAATAGTGAAAAAAGGTAAAATTGTGACAAACATGTGCACAAAATGCTGGGAAAATACAGTGCCTTCCTCCAAATTTCCAAAGCAGGCAATATTTCCATAGAAGTAAATGATTTGTGAAAGTTTAGCTTTAGCTTTAATCGCTAACTGCAGACTGCGAAGCACAAATGACAAGCACGGAAGGGACACACAGCGACACCCCTCAAAGCTTTTGAAATATATATTTTTTTGTTACAAAAGCTTTGTGAAGAGTTTTTGCTTCACTCTTTCAAAGATATAAGGCCTTTCAAAGTTTATCCTCAGTAGGATTTAATCTGTTCAAACCAAACGAAGAATTAATTAATCTGCCAAACAATGGCAAATAAAAAAATTACCTGTCATGTCTCAATATGTCCTCTGTGGGATAGAACGTGGCAAAGAATCTCAGAATAAATGAGCTGAGGTGGTGCACATAAAACGTTTAATCCCCCCTTTCAAAACTGTGGATGTTTTGCTTTGTTTCATTTTACAGGGGTTTATGTGATCTGATGTGTTTTATGTGTCACCCGGCGCAGCATTTGGTGTGAGCCTTTCACTTGGACAGAAGGCTTACTTGACTGTGACCATAATGGTTCCAGTACCATGTAAATGAAGACTAGTTTCATATATAATATTGATATTGGTTGATCTTATATTTTGATATGTATGTGAAATTAAAATCATCTCTCTTTCTTACTCACACACACACACACACACACACACACACACACATACACACACACACACACACGACTTTATTCTGACCACTTTTTGTTATTTCACTAGAGGGAACTTGATTTAGCACTACAGCAGTCCAGATTACAGAGAACATGTTGCCTATGCCAGCATGATGACATTGCTCATGTATCGCACCTTAAATGTTGCGATTTTATTATGTATATTCCATGATTAATCAGTGCACCTGTCAATTTTTCATCTGATGTAAGTCAGCAAGGGAGCAGCATCATAGAATCAGACATTCGCTCTGGGCAACAGATCTAGATACTTGCTTTGTAAGCAGCAGAAACCTCAATAAACTGCCCAAATTTGGTGCAATGTAAAATGATCTGTGCCATTTAAGTTCATTCACATTGCAAAGTTCCTGAACATCTAGACCACTAGATTTTTAATAAGATGTTTTAATGTTTGCCCAACAGGTATCAGATGGAACATCTCCGCTAATGATTCAACCAAAATACCTTAAATAAGGTATAAGGTCATCAGAATGATATTGGTAATCATAATTGTTTTACGTAACGTAAAGTGCTTTAAGGACATTGGAAGATATGATCTTGTCACAAACTAAAGTGTCACTTTGTTATACCCCTCATTGGGCATTGTGCAGATATCTCATAATATAGCTTTCTATAGTTGCACTTATATATATTATAGATGTTTATTAACAGTTTTTGGCTTCTATCTCGAGCATTATACGGTGTTAAAGATGCTACCACAACATATACAGAAAGAGAGATGTCAGATTATGAATAGAGCTCGGTCCTCTAGCACTTGGCATGTTGTCAGGTCTCCATGCTTGTTAAGGATAATGTTCCAGAGGGACACGTGTCACATTCAGAGCCACAGCTTATTTAATATGAAAGCCAGCATAAAATATGCATTCCATGATCATGAATATTTTAGAACCGTAACTGCATGAAGGTGAAATTCATTTAATTTTAGCTCCTAACTGGAATTCCGCCATTTCTTAACACTCAATGGAGCATGAGTTTGATAATGTTTGAAAAACAAGTGGCATATTTTGTGGATCACTTCAGAGTCTTTGCATACTGATCACATCAGTGTTTTCATTAAAGTTCTCCTGATTTATGTTTTGGTGATGTCGTGGAAAAAACCTCACTAGGATCGGAGAGACAATACTCTGAACAGTAAAAAGCTTTATTCAAGCACAGCTGTACGGAAATCCGTATCTCACAGGATCAGATCTGCCTGGATCAAAAAAAATCAAAGGGGGAGGGAACAGGGCGTTAACTTAAGGAAAATCGGAACATGGGCATCACAAAAAACGAAAACAGGATGGGAAATTACTGGAACTCTGGAACAGAAGGTTGGTGCGAAAATCCTTTGTCAGCCATGGAAGTAAGAACTGCGGCGACAAACAGAGCGAAATACAACATGTGTATCTCCCTGTGGATATTTCTGGATGGGTGACCATAGGCTTCCCTTGCTATATTGGGGAGGTTAAGGTGATGCATTTGGCTACGGGATATTGAAATCCATGTTGAAATTGCTCATCGCAAAAAAAGGACACATGATTATATGGCTATTCACGATGTAGGAAGATGTGTTGTCCATCAAGAAGGGACAGTGACATAAACAAATATTGATAACATCCTAGAACAGCCTTATTTTTTATTTATCTATTGTTTGGATCCGCTGTTATTTGTTTGGATATCCTGTTAATTACGCATGTATGGTATAATGCAAGTCTAAAATGTTTCTGATCTCTGATCTACTGGAAGAAACACAGTAGTGTCTCCAAATACAGATTTAAAAAAGACATTTGCATATTGAACATATGAAATCAAATAGCATGTGATTCTCTATAATGTAAAACATATAGATGTACAGGTAACTGGCAAAATAAAGGAAATACTTGAGTAAATGAAGGGATCTAGTGGCTGTGTTATGGTGTGAATTGTTCTGGTATGGTTTAGGTCCACTCAATTCTTTAGAGGGCAAGGTAATGCAAATACAAAGCCATTTTGATTGATCACCTTCATCCTATGCTGAATAATTCCCCCACCCACAGAGTGGTCAGTGAATGGTTGGATGAGCATGAAAACTGTGTAAACCATATGCCATGGCCATCACCAGTTATCAACCAAATTGAACACTTGAATTTTGAATTTTCCACCATCAACGAAACACCAAATTATGGAATTTCTCATTGAAGAATGGTTTTGCATCCCTCATGCCAAAAGAGTTCCAGACACCTGTAGAATCTATGCCAAGGCGCATTGGATCTGTTCTGGCGGCTCATGGTGGCCCAACGCTCTATTAAGACACTTTAAGTGTCAGTAAGTGCCACTTTAAGCCACAATGCTGGAGCTATTATTGCAGATGTTTCATGGGGCATTGTAGGCATACATTTTAGGTTTTTATAATCATTGTAAAGCATGGAAATGGAAAAAAAAATCAAATGAAAAAATATTTTATACATTTTAGCAGCCGTTGCAAAAAATGTAACAATTTCATCGAATTGTGAGTCAAAGTCAAGGTCAAATGTTGATTGCATCCAGGCCTAGATATAAATGGTGTGCAGTCATTACTCCACTGGTCAACAGCAAAATCAAGCAGGCTACATGTCTCACTTGTTTAATTGATTTATAAGACAGCTCAAAACCAATATAATAACCCCTCATCCCTAAATGCAATGCTATAGCTTCATCCTGGTTTACTGAATCCAACGCGATAGATTTGTCTACTGTTGACATCGGAGCTCTAATTAACACGCAAAGTAATTTTCTTTGTGTTGCCCGGCGAGTCAATGAGACATCCAGTCAATCAATCAAGTGTAATTGTTTTGTGTGCTGCTGATTAAGACTTTGTCACAGTCTCATAGATTAGCCAAAGTTATGCTGGGGCAACACACAGATTAGTCACAAAGAACCTTGACAGTCTCACAGAACACATCGCTTTCAGAATCCATGGCATTATTTTAATTAGCCAGGGAGATGCCTCTTCCTTTTTTCCTTCAATATTGAACAGCACACATTTATACAATGTTGGGGGAAAAGCACAGAATTTTCAGTTTTAAGCTACAGGCTTTTTGTCTTTTTTTTTTTTAGCAATTCACAGTGAACCCTGTCTTCAAAAACACATTTTCCGTTCCAGATCCAGGTGTTATTCTGCTTGCAATGGGAACAACGTCTTACTAATTGGCAACAGCACAGAAGTGCAGTGGGCAGGACATTAACATCTGTTTTTTTTTTTTTTTGGGGGTCTTCCCAGGTGTCGTCTGCCTCATTATCCTCGAGTCCTCAGATCAGGCATGTTGTCATTCTCCTTCATCTCGCTTTGATTTTAAACAATGGCGCTCCGAACCATCGATGCTTTGATTTCTTAAGTTTGATTTTACAGAGGCTATTTCAGAACTGCTCTGCTGTTATGTTTCAAAAACCACTTGATTCAATTTCTGCATATCGATCGCTTTCCATCTGACTCCTAATGTTAAAGATCATCGATTTTCATTCATTGATGTGCAGCCCATGAGGGAATCCATCCTGTTAGCTATCTAGATGTGGCGGTTGGTTTCCCGCAATGCATTTAGAACCACAATACTAACCTTTATCAGGCCACCAATTCGATGTAATTATTATTCCAAAGGACCTATGATGCGCACGACTGCAATCACAGCAATGACCTAAAGCTTTTTACTCTCTGTTCTAAGAGCGTACATGTCTCAGTAAGCAGTTTTCTCTTCCTTCAGGTTAGTGAGGAAAACTTGAGTGAAATCTCAGTCCACAGTTCAGCTTATTGCTGAGCGCCGCAACATTTAGGTTTTTTTTTTGCGTCGTTGTTCAGATTTATTACAGTGCATTATCAATGCTCAGTTGTTAAATGTGTCCCTATGAAAGGAGCTGTGCCAGGCCAGGCAGAAATCAACTCCCCCTCCCTCCCTCGCCTTGCTCCCCTTTGGGAAAAGCACATTTGGGGATAAATCTCTTTTTGCAAGAACATCTGGGTTTGAGTAATGGGAATCCTATATTAAGCTTCAAAAGAAACGTATCTCTATATACCCACAAACCAATTCCCATGGTTATTATCAGGAAAAATTGCAAATTCCTCTTATGGTAGTTCACTGGCATTTATGAAAAAGGATGTGAGAGAGGCAACTTATTTATGGTAATTAAAACGTGAAATCAATGGCGGGTACGGAGATTCCAGGCTGGAATGTGTGTGTGTAGCCACCAAAAGGAGCAATCCTAGCTGGCCATTCTTTGTACCAAGTTGCAGATGCTCTCTTGTGGTATTTGATGCTGTTCCTCTTGCAGAACCTCAACAACCTAAACAGGTGTGTAACCGCTCACTGCTAGATGACAAACATAATCTCAGCTCATTTCACAAGTATTCAGTTGGGGCTCAAGTTTGGCAAGTATGACATCTCAT
Source organism: Aldrovandia affinis (assembly GCA_029706075.1). NCBI lineage: Eukaryota > Metazoa > Chordata > Actinopteri > Notacanthiformes > Halosauridae > Aldrovandia > Aldrovandia affinis. The sequence goes on along the minus strand of JAINUG010000163.1, from coordinate 929,914 downwards.
AGTTCAGAACTGTAGGCACTGTTACCCATTTTCAACAAGCCTTTTTCCCCCACTGCTGAACACCTTAGCGAGTATTAGAGCTGCAGATGAGACCTCCCTCACTAATTGGATTGATTTAGGGCATCGGTGGCACGACTGTCACACTCTCGTCTTGCGAGAAAGCCGCTGTCAGCTGAGGGCGGGTGCGTGTCATGCTGTTGTAAAGTCACGTCAGGATGAGCCTCCGGCAGGGCCAACAGAGTGACGTCCTGGCAGTTCATCCATGTCATGCCCTGCAGTCAGGTTGTCATCAGCTACTACATGAAGAGCACTGTAGTGACTAGACACTCACTGCCCAAACTATCACACTTGGACCTCCTCATCCATGTGTCTGTTGTACACAATAATTAGTGTATCATTCTGCACGTTGGCACTACACTTGCTGAGTTCCATAAATAGTGAATCCATATAAAAAATGTCAATACTTTTTCTTCAAAACATATCTAAATACATATTTATTTAATTGTCAGTTAATTAATGTTGAAGGCTGTTGTATTGAACAGATATATATATATTTTTTTTTTTTTACTTTTGCTTAGCAAAGGTGAATGCATGTAGCATCAAGTGATGACATTTTAGGTTATTGAATGGCGTTTTCTTCAGTTAAAGTAATCAAGATCAGACAACTTGAGGTCAATGCCCCCTCTGTGGTCAGGGTAAAGCTCCATTCTCCTTTGCCTGCTCTAGGATTAAGGGCTGCTGATGATAGCCAAAGATAGAGTGACGGCCATGCTGAAATCAAGGATATAATTTAGTAGGAGCTCTAAGGTGCCACCATGTGTTTTTATTAAGCCAATTATTTAGGGCTGTAGTTTTTATGTGACTGTCAACGTGAATAACTTTATGTCAAACTGTTTGAGATTGATACGCATTTGTATGAAAAACCAGCCAAGCTCATTGAATGACTGTGGCTATGCTTTTTGATGTAGCGACTTTCTTTTGATAACTTTAAAATTGTTTGTTTTTTTGGAATGACTTGAAATAGAATGTTCTATGTAAGTGTCTGATTCATTCCTGTTGCTGTGCCTATTTCATTTTTTAGAACAAAGATTTACATATTCATATTTTTAGAGCAGAAATGACACCTTTTATACTTTGGTTTCGTCGATGGTTATTTCCTGGTGCACCATTGTCAAATTCCAGAACAAAGGTGATTTGCTGATTTACAGCAAAACAATCTCTGAGGCAAATGTCTTGAAAATGTAGACCTAGCAGTAAACTAGGAAACATGTTTTGTTTAGGGTTGAGTGAACATGGGCATAGCTACACTCTAGAGTAGTCCATTATAGGACATACAAATCATGCAATTTTGTTGGCTAAAACCTTTCTAAGCAATTTAGAAAATTATGATTGTAACCAGTCTAGCGAACATGACCACACATGACACCACTTAGCTAGCAAACGTTAGATAATGAACGAAGAGACAAACTAGAACCCATTTTCAGCTGTCAAACTAGCTGAAACTAGCGAGCGAGTTACTTAACCAGACTAAAATGCCAATGTGTATCATTGTGACCACACAAATGTACGAGGTCGTCAGCTAGCCAAGTGGTTACATAGCAAGCTATAACTATCCTTTCCAAGAACTAACCTAAGCTGGTCGACTGACTAACATAACTTAGATGCCTGCTAACAAAGTTTTGTAAGTGCTTGTGCTCTGCGTAGGTGTGTACAATTTGTAAACTCCTTGGAAGGAATGTAACGCGGTTGCCATAACAGCAATTTGGTAGGCTTGTGGTCGCTACTATTGTCACTCTAAATAATGACTCTTAAGAATGGCTTTGTGTCGCAATAGCTTCCAGTTTCCGGACTTATTGTACTGAAGTGAACTTGTAAATACACAAGCTAACTTTTCACCATTTATTTTGAATAGAGCCTTGTTTTGAAAGACCTCATTTTTAATAAAAACCATGCCAATGAAACTTTTTCATCAGTGAACTGGTACGGTTAAAAGTCCAACTTCTTCTAATTTTGTGACAACCCGTCTAACGCTGTGAAAAAAATGGTAGAAAAGTGCAAAAATAATTATTGTGTATGGTAATTTCCCCTTGTCTTTTTAATAAAAAGTAGCGGGCCAGATTGGTTTGAAATTGCGAGAAAGTGTATAGTACTTGGCCTTTGCAAAAAAATAAAAATAAATAAAACAACCTACATTGGTGCTGGAATGGCTGGTGAGACTGGTGATTTTCAGATTTTGTATGTAAACGCTTTGGAATCATTATCTAGATGATTTGAAAGATAGGTCAAAAACCACCTACCTATACTTATTCTCATTAATCGCTTACTCTAATTATGATAATCAGACTAAGGTATTTACATGGCTCATACCTTACTCCAAGTATTGCCATAGCCAGAGTGATATTGAATTATTACTGTGCATGTAAGAATGCTCATTGTTATTGCAAGTGTAGTTGCTCCACCACTATGCCACTCTGCTCTGCTAGCGATATGTTTGGGTCAAAACAGAGGCAGGAAAACAATAAAAAGGATATTTTGTATGTCTACAGTTGGAAATGATGAAGAATATGCCAGGAAAGGTTGAGCTAAACTTTAACTGGACATCCAGAGTAAGTAATGCTCTCTACATTATCTTGTCAGCTAAACAGGAGGTGCTGACTCTTAAACCCTGGATAGTAGATTAAAACCAGTTAGTGAGGCATTTTAGGCTTAGTCCAAGACACCTTTTTTTTACTGCTCCGAAGCTAACTACAGACACCAGCTGGACGTCATTTATATTGGTGCCCAGTATACTGCTGAATTCATCACAATGGCTGTGTGCGCTGCAGTTTTGTAGAGATATAAAGGTCTATGGGCTGCTTTTTTTGTGAGAAAATTTGGAGGAACTTGAAAGTACAGACGCCTACAGCACCTTCTTCTGCAACTCGCTTCTCTCTCTTTTGAACATCATTAATAAATGTGCGGATGTTTCCCCTAGCGACTTACAAGGTCATTGTGGCAAGACAATTTATGGGCACTTGGACATCTGCTGTAGCTTGCTAAATGGTTTGATTGGTTAGTTTGTAGCCTCTGATGGTGACGACGTCAGGCCTGGATACAATTTAAAACAGTCAAACTGAGACCGTTACAAAGATACTTTTTTATAATATATATATATATAGGAAAGAGGCAGACCACATCAGAATTCTATCCTCGATTTTCTTTTCTCAAAATTTGGAATAGGCAATTATACTTCTAAGCCGGCCTCACTTGAACTGGAGAGAGAACAGACAGGCCCTGTTCTGTACCTTGTGGTCTGATACAGGTGCAGATGAGGGCCACTGGTTCTTTTCCCAAAGCTATTTGTAGCTCTTCTTTTTACTCTGCCAGTTGAGTGTGCACAGTTATCATCCTCTTCTTTTTCCTCTGCCAGTTGAGCGTGCACAGTCATTGCGTTCGTGGAGTATGCTTCATGTGCAGCTTATGCAGGCAGACTGCAGGTGGCTGATTGAACGGAGGGAGGTCGCTTGTGTCACTGAATGGGAAAGCTATGGCAGTGTTTTTCTATTATTTTTGTTTTGTTTCAGATTTTTCCCTGTTTTCTCCCAATTTGGTAGCCAATTACACCCTCTATTTCTTTCAATTTACCCTCCCCCACGAGCCCGCCGCTCGTCCTTGGAGTCAAGCCAGTTTTTCCCTCACAGGGATTGTTACGGTTGACCAAAATTGGTCGACGGGTGCTTGATTGTTGATTGAGGCCATGCTCCCGATGCGTGGTCACTCTGGCGCTGATTGGACTGTTTCCAGCTGCACTCTCCTCAACCTTGTCTGGCCACGCCCCTGTCTGGAGTTTATAAGGGGTGGAGCGACATTCTTTTTGAAAGAAGAGGCTTTTTCCTTTCTTTGACTTTGTGCCATTCAGCTTTGCCTTTTTGGCTAACTTTTGCAAAGATTTTTACCTTACTTGCTTGTCCGTTTTTCCCTGTGCATATTTCTTCTTATGTACCTTTTGATAGCTAGGGAAGCTTATAGTAGGGGAAGCAATCTGCGGAAGAGAACGCCCTTTTGACTTGCACGTGGGTGAGTTTATAACCTATTCTCTCTGGCGCTAGGGCTTAGTCAGACTGTTTTATAAAAAAAATGATTATATCCCTTCGTTGTCATGTGAGTATATCTACTATCCGTCGTATGTCATAAATTAATTCTGTATCTTTTTATCTAACTTGTTGACTCACAGGAATATTTGTTTGTTGCGTCCCATCTTGGTTCACCATCCGGCTATTGAAGTGTGGGTGGTTTTTATGGGTTCGTAACAGGGACGCAAGCTTTCGGCGAGCTCGTACCCACTCTCCCTCCCCCCTCCCTCTTGGGCAGTCAGCCAATCGTCGCCGCAGCCGGGTCTCTCGGCCACAGCTGGGCTGGCACAGCTGGGTTTTGAACCACGGCTGCAATGGGCAACCTGCATTCGGGACCAATGCCTTTACCGTTACACCACCCGAGGCCCCTTTTTGGATTTTGATGCAGGAGCAATTTTTAATTGTGCTGCAATAAACCACAGTTGTATGTTTTTGATTCCATCATGAATGCTAATGTGATATTGTCAACCAGTGTACACGTGTCTGGAGATCCTGGGCATTTGCATTCTTGCCCTCAGCATCCCAGTGGCCATTTTACATCTACCTCGTAGCAATCGTGACATTCTTTTTCAGACATAATTACTGCATGTTTTACCTTACTTTGAGTGTTCAGTCACAGGTGCAGATGTAGTCCGACATGTCCATGATCACTTCTACATTGCAAATATGTAAATGAATGAGTTTTTCATGATTAAGCCTAATATTAAGAAATTCTAAGAATTGAATCTGTTTTTGCTTTTTATTTGTGAATATTCTTTGGGAAAGATGTTGAATTTGTTCAATTGATGTAGTAATTGAATGTGTTTCAGGATAATTTATTGTTACAATTATACACTTCCCGAAAGGAGACTGTGTCATTAACTGTATTGATTAATTGTATCATATAATCAAATAACCGGATATGAATCTGCCCTTTGCTTCCATGTTAACTGACCTTCATTAAAAAAGGTTGTCAATGTTGTTATGCAATTACCAAGCATATGTATGTATGGATAGCTTGCAAGCCCTTAACGAATCCTGACTGTAGGTCAACGTTGATGTCTCTAAATTAATAATTTACCTTATGTAGTTATAAGAAACCATAAGGAACCCAGGCAGAAGGAATTATCTTTTTTGATTAGTTTGTTTTGTGATCATGATATAGACCTGTTTTTCAGAAATGTCTGTATGATCAGGGGTTCAAGGGGATACATTCATTTTCACATTCATGTCAAAATATTATTTTAAAAAAGTATGGCATGCATTACAAAATGTATTAATTATTAACACATCCATGAGTGCCACACATGCCATTTGTATTTTATGATATGTGTATGCAAATGTAGTGTATTTTATTATTGTTGCATCATGTAAAATCATAAATAAAATGTGAGTTTCTGGATTTTGTGTTAGTGATTCCAGCTGTAACAAGATGATGATGATGATTCTGAGCAGTGCTGACATGGTGGGCCTGCATTGTTTGCACACAAAAAAGCTGCATCGTGTCCGTTACACAGCGGGGCGGACCGAGAGGTCGATTTTGTCCGTAGTCCCACAGTCCTCCAGCAATTAATATCAAACTGTAAGAGGAAAAAGCCAGGAAGCCATTTCAAATATCCACGCGGGTGCCAGCACCCCCCCGTCTGTGGTCAATAGAGAATGTTCCTGAAAAGCCAGAGAGAATGCCAGCAGAAGTCAGCCGGGGCCTCCCGGAAAGGGCACCTGGATGACATTTGCAGTCAGCCGAGAGAGATTCATTGTAAAAACAGCAGTCTGCCTTGTAGTGGATTCCCGCTGATCTCCCACAGAGGTGAAACATTATATGCTCAGTGTGGGAGATTCACCCACCCCAACAACTCCCCCCCACACACACACCACCGCATCAGGCATTGTCTTCCCTGGACCAGAGTTTGGTGGATAGTAACAGCTGGGCCATGGTCCCACATGGCATTTTGTTATATTTTCTCACTACAGGGGGACGTGACATTATCAAAAATTATTAAAACGTAGGGAATTTGCAGAATTCTCCAATACACAAGAATGAAGTGGGATTTTATTGTGTTGCATCGGTAAACAAGAAATACTTTCTTCATGCATGCATTGTAAAGAGCCTTGGCACACAAGTTTCCAACAACATTTTCACAAGTTAGGAATGTTGTTTTTGCATCACAGCAAACAATTTCTTATGTGCATTTATCAAAGTTCAGGAGTGAGCCTGAATCAGGGCACAAGTGCCACCCATCCATGACTCACAACTCCAGCAATATACACTAATCGGAAGGGCGGTCCACTGTCGCCTACACACACAAACACATGTACGTACATACATACACAGGGACATTTTGGTTTCAGTGAATCCAGGCAACATGTCAGCTTGTTTTGTTATCTGTGCCAACGCTTGCACTTCTGATTGTGTCCTTAAATTAGGGCCCTTTGTCCTTCCTACTACCGTCGTCTTTACTGGTAGCTTTTTTGGTAACCTTAGTCTGACATTGATAAAATGACTGTTTCATAAAACACTCATAAAATAATTGTCAAAGTAGCATGGCAGCATTACAGCAGGGTTACAGAACGGGTACAACAGGGTTGAACATATTAAGTCCAATTACTGCTGGATACCAGAAATCACTGTTTGCGGTCACCCCCAACCGACAGCATTTGTATTGTTTGGAAGGTAAATAAAACTAACAATGTTCCATGTGGATGTCAAGGCAAACAAAATCAGAGAAGGATAGGGGCCGGGATTTAGTCTAATGAATTTAAAATTCTATTTAAACTTTACTCGCATAAGCAGGGCTATTTAACTCCCGGCCTCGAGGACCGCAGTGTCTGCAGGTATTTGCTCTATCCACGCACTACACCACCTGATTTCACTAATTAGCTCACCTTCTGGATCAAGCAGGTAAACTAATTAATACAATCTGGTAGTGTAGAGCGTGGTTGGAGAAAATACCTGCAGACACTGAACCCCCCGAGTCCTGGAGTTGAATTGCCCAGCTCATAAGGACTGAAAGTTCAGGAAACAAGAACAGGTGTGAATTGAAATCTGAGGTGCCTAGGCAGGAGACAGGAGCTTTTTTTTCAAATGCAAGAAATGTTTGCCCTTCTCCAACATTACAACCCCGGCTGTTTTAATGAAATACAACAGGAAATACAAATCAAGGAATATCATTATACTTGATTAATACAACATTTTAGGGATGAAGAAATGATCTACTGTAGTTGTGTGACACCAAGCGGGGGAGTGAGGAGTAGAGAAGGCTGCTCCTCTTTGGCTGCTGTCAGTTGTTCTGTTTACGTCCACAGCCAGGGAGCCTTCAGGGCCTTGGACAGCAGTGGCCTCACACACAGGCACGCTCACCTGAGGCTGATCAGTAATCAGCTCAGGTGTTGCCATTAGGCCTTTTATAGAAGCACAGGCTGCCATGCCTAGGAGGAGTCTCTTTTTGGGGACATGGAGGAAGTGGGCGCTGGGTCTGTTTTTGGGTCTCACCCTTTAATCCAGTGTTTAGTTTGACTTTGTTTTCCTGTTTGGTTGGTTGGCTTTTTGAGTGTCCCAAGGACGGGAATATAAAACAGCCATTGGCCTATTTGGAAGTCCTTTTTGCCTGTTTCTATCCACTTGTCACCGGGCATGGTGGCCACCCCAGCCACAAGTTGTTTTCAGTTTTTCTCTAATATTTGTGGCATGATAAACTCTAGTAGTTCAAAATGGGATTTTCAGAGTAAAAGTAATATCAACTACAGACTGTATCATTGAACATGTTATGGGTTCAAGTATTCCACACAATTCATTGTATTGTATTATTTCAGGTAATTGGTGGAAACATTTAATACTTAAGGATTAAGTTCAACATTTTATCAGATGTCAGGCATGCATGTACTATAGTGTGTGCCTGGTTAAAACTGTTTGCATCTACAGTAACTCTGAAGAGGACCACGTCGATTGGGATCCCATTTCCATGTAATGCACCATGCTGAGTGATTGCTTGTTTGTTCATCACCTGTCTAGCACTGCATAATGTATACAGTATATATGTACTATATATTTTTTTTTAAACTAGTAAAAAAATACATCCTCTTTTGTTACTTAATATGGGTTGTATGCCTAATTTTGATATATCATTAAAGCAAAACAGGCATACAGTGTAATAATATATAATTTTGTTTCATAACACTACAACAATTCACTCAATACAATCAAATGGCACTTGCTGCTAAGTTAACTTGAACTCAAATAGGAACCCCTGTAGATCAATTGCTGTCACGCAGTGTCTAGGTAATGGTTGCACACCAGTCAATTCTTCACACCATTACAGTAGATGACAACGGATCGACACTCTTCAAGCTAATTCTCAAGATTTCATATAAATCTGTTTGCTAGTTTTAAGTAAAAATTGTTATTTCAACCTGCATTTCCCTGAAAATACATTTGGTCTGTGCCCACAGGTCTGACAGTAACAAAATATCTTGCTTGCGGGCCAAAATGAAACCATGTGGCCTACTGACGGCAATGGACGTTTGAGGCGACAGCTCCAACTGATATACTTGATCCTTCAAACTTTCTCCAGTCGTTATAACAACCTAGCTCTATCAATACATTTGTCAATTATTGCTTTTCCAGCCAAAAATAAGCCCAGCAGCTTAGCAACTTTAAGCTAACGATGAAAGAGACTGTCAAAGAAGAACTTTGAAATGTCACAGTCATCCAGATTCGACAACATGCAAGCTGCGGTAAAAGACGTGAAAAAAGAATCAACAGATGGAAAGCTGCGGATTGAGGAATTACAGGAGAAGTTGAACCTGTCTGAGGACAAGCAACGGCAAAACAACCTGAGGTTGGTTGAGCTGAAAGAAAGGGAAGAAGGTAATGACACAATTAAGCTTATCCAAACTCACCTTCCCAAATGGATGCCGACCCTGCAGGGTAATGTGATAGAGATTGAACGGGCTCATCTCATTTACAATGGGAACAAAGCCCCCCCAAGCTGAGCAATATACCCTGATATTTAAACTCCTTCGTTGTAATGACAGACAAGCAGCTAAAGAGTGCTCCCCGATTCTGCATGGCAACTCCAAGCTGATGTTTTTTCAAGACTTCAGCAACAGAACAGCGAACAAAAGATGGATCATGAGTCAAGGGCCTCTTGTTCTGCTGAGAATTTACTTTGTTAATCCCTTTTACCTCAATCTGCATATATTTAAAAAACAAAAATCTAGATATTGGATAAAGCCAGAATTAAAATTTGTATTCCATTTTGACAACATATTAGAGACATAAGTATTTACAAAACAAATTTTGGATACATCCTTTTTTAATTTTATGGATCAGAAAATTACATTTGACATTTTAAGCATTTAGCAGACACTCTTATCCAGAGCATATGTGAATTAATACATGTTAAGAACAATCATTGTTCACACAAGAGATCAGTGCAGTAATACAGCGATAGACATCAGCATACCATACCTGTAACAGTGGGTAGAAAAGGCTAGTATATATATATACAGTATATATATACTGTATGTACTGTATATATATATATATTTTTTAGTTGTAAACAAGTATACATATACAAAAGGTATTAAATTAAACATGTAGTCAGTGGTGATGACAATTGTCTAGATGTACAGAATTCAGTGGTAGTGGGTTTTGAGTCTCTTGCGGAAGATCGCAAGTGATTCCGTGGTCCTGACCAAGGGCGAAAGATCGTTCCACCATTGAGGGGTCAGGACAGAGAAGAGGCGAGACTGCGAGGAGCGGTCGTGTGAGACTGATACTACAGGGCACTTTGTTTGGAAAGAAAGGAGATTCAAATTTGATTACAAGTTAAGGGGACAGCCCATAATATTTATTTGGAAATGTTGCAAAATTAATGTGTTAGCTTTTACATTAATTATGGAAATTATTTATCTACCATACCCTGTATTGTTTCTCTGTAAGAGTTGACATTTAAAGATAAACTATTTATTTATGAGGGGAGTATTACCAAGTGTACCAAAATGTATTTACTGTTATGTTGAATAAAATTTGCATTACCTACTGTATGTTTCAAGTCTTTAATAAACTGCCAATTTATCTCTTTGTTTCTAATGTTCAAAAGTACTCAAAGTAATAATTTGTTATTGAATGAAGATGGTAGAATTGTCTTAAATTATATTATGTCAGGCTTTTAATATGAGGATAATCCCTGTATTTTGCAGTAGTGAGGCAGGCAGGCGGCATCAGCCTGTGCAGTGAGGGCATCACCATCATCATCATCATCATCATCATCATCATCATCATCATCAGAGCAGCAGGGGCAGTGAGCAACTATATCACCAGACCAGCAGAGAAGGTCAGACCCCCTGCCCAATTTGTCAATATGTTATTGAACGAAGATGGTAGGATTGTTTTAAATTATATGATGTCAGGAGGGCGGCACGGTGGTGCAGTGGATAGCACTGTCGCCTCACAGCAAGAAGGTCTCGGGTTCGAATCCAGGCCGGGGGCCTTTCTGTGCGGAGTTTGCATGTTCTCCCGTGTCCGCGTGGGTTTCCTCCGGGTACTCCGGTTTCCTCCCACAGTCCAAAGACATGCACGTTAGGCTAATTGGAGAGTCTAAATTGCCCGTAGGTATGAGTGTGTGAGTGAATGGTGTGTGTGCCCTGTGATGGATTGGCGACCTGTCCAGGGTGTATTCCTGCCTCTCGCCCGGAACGCATGCTGGGATAGGCTCCAGCACCCCCCCGCGACCCTGACCAGGAATAAGCGGCTTAGACAATGGATGGATGGATGGATGATGTCAGGAGTTTAATATGAGGATAATCTATATTTTGCAGTAGTGAGGCAGGTAGGCAGGCAGCATCAGAGGTAGTGAGCACATCATCATCATCATAAGATCATCAGAGCAGCAGGGGCAGTTAGCATTATCACCGGAGCGTCAGGGAAGGTCAAGGTTAGATCTCCGGGCATTACAGAGTCTCTCCTCGATTTCTCTGATTATAATTTAATTATTGGAGGCGATTGCAATGCTGTCTGCAATCCAACACTGGATAAATTATTTCAATCACAGGGTTGCAGATTGCCTAACAAAATCTCTAATAACATTCTCTGCGATATCTGGCGTGTTAGAAATGGTCAGTGCAAAGACTATATATTTTATTCTCCCCATCACAAAACCTTTTCCTGAATTGATTATATTTTCATGTCAAACACATTTGTTTCATACGTGAATGCTATCGATATATTGCCCACTTTACTTTTCAATCATTCACCTGTTCTTTGCAATATTGCACTGGCCACCCCCCGTACCAAGAGATGGCATATAAATCTATTTTGCAGAACTCTGAGTTTATAGCACAACTCTGCCCCAAACTACAAGAGTTTATTCAACGTAATACTCAATCTTCTGCAAATCCTCAATCATTGTGGGAAGTAATTAAATGTTTTTTGAGAGGTCATTACATTGCCTTTGCTTGCAATCTTAATAAGACAAGGCTGCAAAGAACAGAGTGCCTGGAAGTTACTATTTGTATGGTAGAAAAGTTAGAGTTAAAACAATCAAGTTTTCAGGCAAAGTTGCTGAATGTTTTAAAGTAAGAATTTAAAGCCCTGCAATTGCAATAAGCAGAATTCCTTATTCACCGCACGACACAGAATTATTACTTTAATGGAGAGAGGATGAGTAGGCTGCTGGCTCTGAGGCTGAAACAGAGTGAATCCATGTCCTGTATAACGGCCATCAAGAATACTGATGATGTCCTTATCACAGAGCCTAAGGAAGAAAATAAGATATTGAATAATTTCTATACCCAGCTATACAGTTCAGAGCTACATGCAGACACAGAACAATGTGAGCATTTCTTAGACAAACTCTCCCCAAATTGGACCCCACACAGTGTCAGCTTCTTGACTCACCATTTACTTTGGGAGAACTGAAAGAGGCGCTACAGTCTACATGCAAAGGGAAGGCCCCTGGCCTAGATGGCCTGCCTCCAGAACTTTACCTGGAATTTTGGGATGTAGTGGGTCCCCTCATCTTAGACTCAATTAACTATGCAATCCAACTCTTTTCACAGAGTGTTTTTTGTCAGAGGACGGCATGCCTCTGATAATATTTGACGATTATGAAATATCATTTATATTTCACAGTCTCTTGACGAACCCTGCGCAGTCTTTTCCTTGGACGCTGAGAAAGCATTTGACCGCGTCGAGTGGCAGTACCTTTGGGTGGTGCTAGCTCAATTCAGATTCGGCCATCGCTTTATACATATGATAAAAGCACTATATAATAATGTTACAGCTAAAGTGATGACAGGTTAATGTATGTCAGACCCATTTACACGTCGGAAGGGGACACATCAGGGCTGCTCACTCAGCCCATTGCTATTCGCCATCTCTCTGGAGCCATTAACACAGGCTATCAGGCAGGATCCCGGTATGTCACCTATCTCCTATTTGGATTCAAAGCACCATATATCCTTATAGGTAGACAATATTTTATTATACCTCTCCAACATTACATCTTCCCTTCCTCAATGTCTCAAATTATTCAATGATTTCAGCAGGATATGTGGGTATAAGATCAACTGAACAAAGTCTCACTTGATACCACTAAAGAAATCTGGCAAAATTGCCTCCATAAATTGCTCTATGAAATTGCCTTATGTAATTGCCCTATGATTCCAGCAGACACCAAATGTACTTATTTGGGGATACAAATCCTCCCTCATTACAGGCCATTGCCAAGCAAAGCAAAGCATCTATGTTTAACAAAGTTACTCAAGACCTCCACAGATGGGCTCTACTACAGCTATCATTACAAGGAAGAAAAGCTTCTATCAAGATGAATATCATACCCAGATTTAGCTCTGTTCAATGTTACCCCTCTCCCCACATAAATTATTATTTAAAGAGTTAAACTCATTTAAACTCAGTAGTTAATTTCTATGGAATAAGAAGCATCTGAGGATCAGACTGACAACACAAGCGTACTAAGGACGAAGGGGGTCACGCTCTTCCTGATTTTAAACTATATTTCTGGGCATTTCAAGTAGAGGCCTTGGGGACATTGACCAATCCTTCTTCCAGGGTAGCCTGGCGTAGTGTAGAAGCTGCAATAGCATATCCACAACGTATACAAGATATTTTGTTCAGTGGGATTTCCAAAGAAAGATATGAAGCTGAAGTTTAATCCAATGGTAGTTAACTTCTCTCAATGTATGGCACAAAGTAGACATTTATGAGTGGTCCTATTAAATTCACTCTGCAGGCTCCAATCTGGCGCAATCAACATGTATTAACAGCTGGCCTGCGGGCGTTCCATGATATAAAAGAGGTATTCTCCCTTCATGGGTCATCCTATTTTCTGTATTTAAGATTAAGGTCTGCCCTTTGTGCGTATGGTGTCCCGTGGGACGCCAAGGTTGATCCTCACCTCTTGGCTGATTGGTTGGACACTACCCGCTCCCCTAGTGGAGTCTCAAGTATTTATAAAAATATGTTATTGAGGTCTTGTAAAACACTTTCAGTTATGATTTTGTGGGACCGAGAGATTGAACAATTTAATTTCACCCAAAACTGGAACTGGATATGGGATGGTATCCAGTCAATCTCAAAAAAACCCTGCACACCAATTAATACATTGCAACGTTTTACACAAAGCGTATGCTACCCCATACGTATTATATAAAATGAAATGGGCTCCCAACCCAATCAGTAAAATGTGTACAGTGGGTGCTGTGAGACCCATCCACACACTGAAACAGTGCCTTATCAGGATGAGCCACCCCACGGCCCCCAGAATTCTGTTTAACTTTGTAGCTAGCTTGGGGGTTTAAAGATCAAGCTTGAGACACTGCTATATGGAGACAAAGTGATGGTCCTAGATGGGCTGAATTGCCTTTTCTCATCATTAAACTGTGTTCTCGAAATATGAAACAGGTCTTTACAACTATTTTCATTTTTGTAATATAGAACCAATGTTCCCACTCTGCATAAAGTAAACCTGGGAGATTGGTCTGGTCGGATGATGCAGGTACTTATAAATCAGGCTGATTTCCCTGGCTTCAATTAAACGATATCAAACTTGGTCGGATGCTCAGTGTAGCTTTAAAACCATTGAATAAGGAATTTTCCGTGACCTATCTCAATCCTTCTCAAGACCCACCGGTGTGTTCTGACCCAAAGCTGGGAAAGCACTGTAATGTGGAGGATGAATAATAATGCATTGCGCCGTGGTGACGCACTTTGGGTTTTGCAGACTGACCGGGATGTGCACATGACTGAAAGTGAGCCATGATGGATACATTTTAAGCCTTCATTTACTCTTAAGCAATCTCGTTTAGTGTGGGAATTCCAAATAGTGATTTAGAAAAAGCGTTTCTAAATTAAACTGTTTAGAGTCCTAATGACATCTAATCTCTGCTTCTGTTTTTCTTCTTCTGTTGCTTAGCCTCATTTGGATAGTGCTGGTGAATATGAGATCGTGTAAAGGGTATCTTTTAAATCCTTCATTACAAAGAGCATATAGAGGCATCCAAGGTAGCTTTAGAAGGATTTTATTTCATACAACATATTGCAAAGAAAGCATTATTCAACAATGTCTGCTGAGCGCTTAAGACTATGTATGTAATCCATGAATGCAATGAGTAAAACCAGGCTGTTTAAGACAAGTCGGCAGTATGTGTTATCATATGCAGAATACAATTGAGGCTTTAGATTAGACTTGAGAACTGAGGTTGTCATTTCTTGTATTATTACTTGACTGAGGGTGTGCAAACTCAAATTATTTGAGTCGAACAGAAGTGGGTATGACTATTGTACCTCACAATATTTTAAGTGATGCACAGAGCCTTCGCTTGAAACTTATGAATGGTGCATATTGAGTACCACATAAAACAGCATGAAACAGAGAGAAACAGAGCAGAAAGGAGAGATCTCACATAGGCATATAAGAGCATAATTACATCCAAACTAATCCAAATGGACAAGTGTAAAAATAGCGAAAAGAAGGTCACACACATCAGCACCTTTTTTTTCTTTATGGTCACAATAGGGTTTTCTTTTATAACTGTACTATGATCATCTGATCATTTATTAAACATTAAAAAAATATTTTTAACCCAAACATGGACCTGAATGATTTTTTTCTGGCTACAGATAATCTTGTAAACAAATGCCAATGCAACTTAATTAGGAAGCATTTTTTAATTATTCTTACTCATTTAAATTATGGGGGAGCCTTGCTAAGGACCGATCAGGGTACAGCAAAACATTTGGAAGCTCAAAAGCTGAGAAAAAAGTACTGTTGCTACTATGTTACAGTGGAAAGCAGGGGTAGTTATTACTATAATTACTATAATTCATTAAAGCCTTTTAAATGCATGTATGTGCTTAGAGGCATGTAAATGTACCTGTTTTTTTTTTTTTATTCATTATTAACTTTAACAACTTTTTTTCTGAACAATACAAATAACAAAACTTGAAAAATTCATTTTAGTCAGAAGCATATCTGTAACACTAAATATGGCAGAATGTTTCACCTTTCTGCTGCTGTGACGATGGAAAATGTGCACTCATTATAGCTCCAGCTGGCATGAGGTTGCAGGGATGAGGCTGCTGGGAAGCTGAGGGACTGAATGTCAATGCCCAGGGCCACCAGACACGCTAGTGTGCTGCAGTCTCCAATATCACTTCTGCAGTTGAAGGTTGGTTCAATTTGTGATGACCAGCGGGCAAGAGCTGTCGTGATGATCAGGAACGAACCCAAACGCAGACACGGAAGGTTAGGATGGAGAGTGAAAATTTAATAATAATAATAATACAAGTGATGACAGAGGTAGTAGAGACGATGGGCTGGATTCTGGAAGGGATGCACAGGAGGGCAGATAGGAGGAGGGAACCGGGGAGGCAGCGAAGCGTGCAGGCAGGCAGGGCTGGCAGGATGAACAGAGCTGGCAGACGGATGAGTAATGGACCTGAACACGAGGGGGAAACGACAAGAACAAGGGTAAACATACAAAACACGCAACACGGAGAGAACAGTAAACACAGCGTAGGAAACAAGTAACAGGAGTCAGCTTCTACCGAGTAGAGGAAACAACGATCTGACGAAGAGTGACTGGAAAACCGGGGTAGATATACTGCAGGGCTGATGGAAATGATGGGAAGCAGGTGTGCCGGAATGGATGACGGAATTGGCAACAGGTGAACATGATGGGGAGTAATGAGGGAATGATAATAGAATAATTGAAAATAATAAAACAATTAACACAACAATCACAAGGGAGGAACAAGACAACGGAAAAACGAGACAGGAACATCGGGAATATGACAGTACCCCCCCCTCAACGGATGCCTCTGGGCATCTGAACAGGGTGGTTAGGGTGAGACAGGTGGAAGTCCCGAATGAGGGAAGGGTCCAGAATAAGGGCGCGGGACACCCAACTGCGTTCTTCCGGACCATAACCCTCCCAGTCGACCAGATACTGGAATCCACGACCTCGACGGCGTGCATCCAGCAATCGCCGGACGGTGTAGGCCGGGTGGTCGTCGATGATCCGGGGTGGAGGGGCGCGGCAGGAGGGCAGAGTGGGCTATTGGAGACCGGTTTAATGAGAGAGACATGGAAGGAGGGGTGGATCCTCATGGAGGCCGGAAGTCGAAGCTTGACCACAGAGGGATTAATAACAGAGTCAATGGGGAAGGGACCAATGTAGCGGGGTGTGAACTTGCGGGAAGTAGTGTGAAGGGAAGATCCTTGGTGGAGAGCCAAACCTCCTGACCCGGTTGGTAGATGGGCGCCGGGGTGCGATGGCGGTCGGCGAAGCGCCGGTTCCGATCAGTGGATCTAAGCAGGGCAGTGTGGGTGAGCTCCCAGGTCCTGCGACAGCGATCCAGGTGGGCCTGGACCGAGGGAACTGCCAGTTCCTCCTCCTGGACAGGGAAGAGAGGGGTTGGTAACCAAGGGAAGCCTCGAAGGGAGACAGACCTGTGGACGCGCTGGTCAACGAGTTGTGAGCGTACTCGATCCAGGGAAGTTGAGTGCTCCAGGCAGAGGGATCTTCTGAGGTGATAACACGGAGAGACGTTCCCAGGTCTTGATTGGCGCGCTGTCTGGCCGTTAGTCTGGGGGTGAAAACCAGAGGACAGGCTTACCGAGGCTCCAAGAGCGGCACAGAAGGTTTTCCAGACGTGGGAGGTGAACTGGGGTCCGCGGTCGGAGACGATGTCCAGGGAATGCCGTGCAGGCGGAAGACATGGAGGCAGAGAAGGTCCGCTGTTTCAGAGGCAGTGGGGAGTTTGGGAAGAGCAACAAAGTGCACGGCTTTAGAGAAGCGGTCGACGATGGTGAGGACCACGGTGTTACCTTTAGACGGGGGGAGACCGGTGACAAAATCCAGGGCGATGTGGGACCAAGGGCGACCAGGAACAGGTAGGGACGGAGCAAGCCAGCAGGAGGTTGGTGAGTAGCCTTGGACCGGGAACACAAGGGGCAGGCGAGCACAAAAGAGCGGGTGTCGACATCGATGGTGGACCACCAGAAGTGCCGCTTGAGCAGGCTCAGGGTGCGGCTGATGCCAGGATGACAAGCAAACCGGGAGGTGTGAACCCACTGAAGGACCTGAGATCGGACGGGGTCTGGGACGAAGAGTCGGTTCGGAGGGCCGGTACCTGGATCCGGATGGGTCTGCTGGGCGTCACGGACAACCGACTCGATCTGCCAGGAGACAGCGGCCACCACACAGGACGGAGGAAGGATAGTCTCAGGAGTAACGGGAAACACCTCGGGGACATGGAGACGGGAAAGGGCATCGGGTTTCACATTTTTGGAACCAGGACGAAAAGTCAGGTTAAAATTGAAACGCCCGAAGAACAGGGCCAGCGGGCCTGGCGAGAGTTCAGACGTTTGGCCGTTTGGATGTACTCCAGGTTGCGGTGGTCAGTCCAGACGATAAACGGCTGCTCGGAACCCTCAAGCCAGTGGCGCCATTCTTCAAGGGCGAGCTTGACCGCCAGGAGTTCACGGTTCCCGACATCATAATTACGCTCGGCAGGGGACAAGCGACGGGAAAAAAAAAAGCACAAGGGTGGAGTTTCTGGTCCAGGGTCGAGCGTTGGGATAACACCGCTCCCACCCCGGTGTCGGAGGCATCAGCCTCGACCACAAACTGGCGAGAAGGATCTGGTAAAATGAGGATGGGTGCGGAGGTGAAGCCTCTTTAGCTCCGCAAATGCGTCGTCCGCTTCCGAGGACCAGACGAAACGGGTAAGGGAGGAGGTGAGACGAGTGAGGGGAGCGGCAACCCGACTGTAATCCCTGATGAAGCGACGGTAAAAATTAGCAAAGCCCAGGAAGCGTTGTAGCAGCTTCACCGAGGTGGGTTTAGGCCAAGTCACCACCGCCTGGATCTTTTCGGGTCCGTCCTAACCTGACCGCTCTCAATGATGTAACCCAGGAAGGAAACAGAGTGAACATGAAAATCGCATTTCTCCGCTTTCACAAATAATTTGTTTTCTAAAAGTCTTTGGAGAACCTGGCGGACATGCTGGACGTGCTCCTCGAGACTGCGGGAAAAATAAGGATATCGTCCAAATAAACAAAAACAGAGCGGTTTAAGAAGTCCCGGAGAACGTCATTGATGAGCGCCTGGAAAACGGCGGAGCATTAGTAAGCCCAAAGGCCATGACCAGGTATTCAAAGTGGCCGAGGGGTGTTGAAAGCAGTCTTCCACTCATCGCCCTCACGAACCCTCACCAAGTGGTAGGCGTTGCGGAGAAAAAAAAAAAAAAAAATGACGGCACCTTGAAGTGGCTCGAAAGCTGAGCTGATGAGCGGTAGGGGGTATTTGTTCTTAATAGTGATGTTATTGAGGCCACGGTAATCGATGCAGGGACGAAGGGACTTGTCCTTTTTGCCACAAAGAAAATCCGGCACCAACAGGGGACGAAGAAGGCCTGATGAGACCCGCGGCGAGAGAATCGCGGATGTAGCGCTCCATGGCCTCCCTCTCTGGACGGGACAGGTTGAAGAGGCGGCTGGAAGGCAGGGGAGCCCCGGGAAGGAGATCAATGGCACAGTCATAAGGTCGGTGTGGAGGCAGGGAAAGGGCGCGTTGCTTGCTGGAACACCTCGACGAGGTCATGATAAGCAGGAGGGATGGAGGAGAGATTGGGAGGTTCAGCGGTGGGCGTAGGAGCCTCAGGTAGAGCAGGAGCAGAAGCAGACAGCAAGCAAGATGAGTGACAGGAGGGACTCAGTTGGTAACTCGACTATTGATCCAGTCGAATTGGGGGTTGTGTGCCACCAACCAAGGCTGGCCGAGGACCAGGGAGCGTGGGGTGAGGAGAGGACGTGAAACTGGAGGGTCTCGTGGTGATTACCGGAGAGGGTGAGGTGAAGGGGTACGGTGCGTGGGTAACTTGAGCGAGGAGCTTGCCGTTGAGAGCGTTGGCATTCAGAGGAGTCGTGAGGGGTTCCAACGCAATGCCAGCTTGGGTAACGAGGTTGGAATCCAGGAAGTTCTCGTCCGATCCGGAGTCGATTAATGCAGACAAGGGCAGGGACTGCTGATTCCAGGACAACACGGCGTTGAGCTGCATATGAGGTCGCGGAGTAGGTGGGGTGGTAGAACGACTCGCCAGGACCCCCAGAATCACTGGCGAGCCTCTTCTTTGGTCGAAGGGAGCAGGAAGACAGGAAGTGCCCAGACTGACCGCAGTAGATGCAGGATCCCGATTGCACCCTCCGGAGACGCTCAGCTGGTGAGAGACGAGCCCGACCCAGTTGCATGGGAACCTCTTTGGAGACGGCTGAAGTGGAGACAAGGCTGGGAAGAGAGGCAGCAAGGGTTCAGGTCTCGATCTAGGAGGGTAGAGAGGAGAGCCACCGGAAGAGGAGATGGAGGAACGACGGACAGCTCTTTCCCGGTAACGCTCGCGGAGGCGGTTATCCAGTCTAATGACCAGGGAAATGAGGTCGTCGAGACTTGATGGGTCATCCCTGGCAGCCAACTCATCTTTCAAAGAGTCGCTGAGACCGTGCCGAAAAGCCCCTTTGGAGCGCCCGGTCGTTCCAACCGGACTCCGCTGCAGTGATGCGGAACTCCACCGCGAAGTCGGCCACAGAACGGGCACCTGGCGAATGGTGAACAACCGTTGATTAACGTCCGTACCTCGGACGGGGTGGTCGAAGACATTCCTTAATTCCGACATGAAGCGGGAGTAGGAGGTGAAACAAGAGGAACTGCTCCCCCACAAGGCGGACGCCCATGCCAGCGCATCCCCCTTGAGCAACCCCATTACATAGGCGTGCGGGACCCATCGGTGGAATACGAGGTGGGCTGCTGCTCGAAAACCAGGGAGCATTGGATGAGGAAGGCGCGGCACATACCCAGGTCTCCGGCATAACGATCCGGAGCAGGAACGTGAGGCTCCTTGTGCAGGAAGACTGGCGGATCCGGGGGTGAAGCGACGATAGGAGGGAAGCCTTGGGCAGCGAGTTGTGAAGACAAGTCTTGTATCTGATTCTTACTCTCCTTTACGCTGGCGGAGAGGTCGTGCAGTGCTACCATCAGCTCCTGGAGGGATTGAGCCTGTTGGCCGATAAGAACGCCCTGTAGGGACATGGCTTGGCGGAGCTGGTTCGTGTCCGCTGGGTCCATGCTTGGTCAGATCGTTCTGTCGTGATGATCAGGAACGAACCCAAACGCAGACACGGAAGGTTAGGATGGAGAGTGAAAATTTAATAATAATAATAATACAAGTGATGACAGAGGTAGTAGAGACGATGGGCTGGATTCTGGAAGGGATGCACAGGAGGGCAGATAGGAGGAGGGAACCGGGGAGGCAGCGAAGCGTGCAGGCAGGCAGGGCTGGCAGGATGAACAGAGCTGGCAGACGGATGAGTAATGGACCTGAACACGAGGGGGAAACGACAAGAACAAGGGTAAACATACAAAACACGCAACACGGAGAGAACAGTAAACACAGCGTAGGAAACAAGTAACAGGAGTCAGCTTCTACCGAGTAGAGGAAACAACGATCTGACGAAGAGTGACTGGAAAACCGGGGTAGATATACTGCAGGGCTGATGGAAATGATGGGAAGCAGGTGTGCCGGAATGGATGACGGAATTGGCAACAGGTGAACATGATGGGGAGTAATGAGGGAATGATAATAGAATAATTGAAAATAATAAAACAATTAACACAACAATCACAAGGGAGGAACAAGACAACGGAAAAACGAGACAGGAACATCGGGAATATGACAAAGAGCAGCCACATATCGGCACACCAACACAACCAGTGGCATATCCCATGGAGGAATGTCCAGGACTGATGCAGACTTTAACCCCAAGATGCCACAGAAACACATGAACATTGTCATGGCCAGATCAGCTCCCATAAAGTAAGATGGCAGCTCCAGGAGGAAGGCATCAGAGCCTGTTGTTTGCATGTTAGCTTGGCGCTGAATAGCCATCATAGGAAAACATGTCACTGATGACACCTGAGGCTACATTGCGTTCAGTAAGGAGTGGCAGTTAAGTTTGTTTCAGCATGATGGTAGGCAGAGAGTGTACCACTGGTATGAGGAATGTTACTGTCTACACCGATTTCTAGAAGCCACTGATCGTCATATGACAATGCTACCCATGTTGTTGTTGTTGTTACCATGATGGTTTGGATCCACCTAGAATGCAGTCTAGCTCTGGTTGAATATATTTTGTACAACACAACTGATTTATAGTACATATCGGATAGGTTTCTGGACACTTGGATACACAATTCTGATGCAGGGAAAATAAAACCTAAAAACATTTGAATCACATTAGAATTAATGTTCTTCTCTCCTAGCATAACATATGCCATTTAGCAGATGCTTTCATCCCAAGTGATTTACAGTAGTGAGTGCATATATTTATGCTGTCCCAATGAGACTTGAACCCATAACCTAAACGTTGTCAGCATCATGCTGTACGTACTGAACCACACAGAACCACATATGTGTATAAGAGGTGTAATTTTATAGTAAAAAAGAAACTTACAGTATGGCATGTGCCTGGCTAAAAACATGTAATGACTTTGGATAGATTTTTAGACACCAAAGGATGACTGGGTCTTGTTTTTTTAACATCACTGTAGAATTTCATTGATTTTAGATATTTGCATCCAGATTTTGGGAGTAACTATACAACTGTACAACCCCTTGGGGCAACACACAAAACAATTATTTATGTGGAATCTGCTATGTCTTTAGAAAGAAAAATCATCATATCAGTAGGGTGTAAATAATTTCATCTTTTACATTTGCCCTGACAAGAACCCAACAGAGGAACTCTGGAATGCTCTGAATAAATGATTGCATTGTCAGTATACAAGGCCTCAAAAAACATTCTGAGTACTTGGAAATGTGGAAACATAATTGGAACACCACAGAATTGGCTAGGAGGTCATGCCACAGATATGTCTACATCAATGGTGCCTCTCACAGAGAACATTGTTAGTTCTGAATCACAAAAACAAGCAACAATTGCACTTCAAAGAATTGCATGAGTATGCAGATTACTTCTGTTCTTTACTAATAAACACATCTCCTGCAATTAAAATGTTACTAACGAGCAAAGCTTGAGGTGTTCCAAGGTAATTTGGCTTCACGGCAGCCAGTGAAATGTTTCACGCTTGTAAAACAATTAAAATGAAAACACAACATGATTGTTTGGTGACAACTGATTATATACTGAGCAAGATCACTGTCTGACAGCGGATAGACAAAATATTGGAAACACAAAACAATGTATGAATATTCATAAACTAAAAAGGAGTTGGGCTTCTCCTTGGCCTTAAGAATAGCTTCAAATCTCCTTGGAATGCTGTTGTATACATTTTTAACTGTTTCTAGTGGGATTGGCCCATTCTCCAGTTCTTTGAGATGAAGACGGTGGAAATGTATTCCACATTCAATGTTCCAGAACTTCCCATAAAGATTCAATGATGGTTTGATCTGGTGATTGGGGAGGCCATGGAAGGTGATTGACTTCATGATTGTGTTAATGAAACCACTCTTGAATCAATTTAACAGTGTTTATGGGGGCATTATAGTCTTGGAATATGGCAGGGCTAATCAATTCCAGGCCTCAATAGTCACAGTGTCTGGAGGTATTTGCTCCAACCATGGACTACACCACCTGATTTCACTAATTATTTTACCTCAATGGTCTAGGAGGTGAGCTAATTTGTGAAATTAACCTGGAATTGAATAGTCCTGGAATATGTGAACATGTTGATGAAACAATGTTTGCACCATAGGGTATATCTGGTTGCCTAAAATGGTTTGTATTCCTTGGCCATAATTCTGCCATGCAGAGTAAAATGCTAATGACTCTCACGAGATGTCTGCCCATACCATAACAAAGCTATCACCATGTTTAACAGTTGAGAACAGGCAATGTAGGTTGAAGACTTCCTTTGGCTTTCTACAAAAATAAACATCCAGATGTAGGAGAGAGAGTAAAAGACGACTCATCAGACCATATTACCTTCTCCCACTGCTCAAAGGTCCAGGTTTTGTGCTCAGTACAGCAGGTTATGCATTGTTGTATATTGGCCTTGGTTACAAGTGGTTCCCAAATGGCAGCCATACCATCAATGTCAGCTTTGTGGTGCTCACGTTGTACAGTTTTTCTTGAATCTGGGCCACAGAGGAGTAGATTCAGTTCTGTGGTAATTTTTGAGGCCATAATTTTGTGGCAACCACTGTTTCTCTTCCCTGATGCAGTTTTTACTTGTTTTGCGTATACCATCATGATTTTCATCAGACTTCCCTTGTCACATTGCACCTGCAGTACGGACACCAACTATTTAACCTCTTTCAAAATCTGTTAGATATCTCATGTTGCTTTATAAACTCACATATCAAGGTGTTGATTTTTAAAACAACTTATAGCAGAAACATATTAGGTAATTAGTTGACAATATGAAACACGTGTATAAAAGGGATCCTAGAAAAATTATCACTTGGCTGTGAACAGTTCATACCCAGGGTGTTAATGTTTATTACTCTCTGGGGAACACGTCCAGTAGTTGCTGAAAAATTAACAGCTATTTTACTTGTGCCGACAGGACCTTACACATTTTTTGCATGGTGAATATATGCAGGTGCCCTATATAAATGGATGTGGCTTACCAAAAAAATTAAAACCAGATGAAAGTATTTAATGCCATGTAACAAAACTGGCTCACATTGGACAATCTTTCACCACAACAAAAAAGAGTATCATCCACAGATCTTCTAAAAACCAAAACTTCTACTGGAGACTGAAAGATTCCAAAACATACACTATACACCTTGGTACCTCAGTTTTTTTAAGTTTGAGAGCGACATATTTGTACACTTTTTTCACTCTTTTTACCACGGAAATTCAATCTTTAACTGTCACAGTTAGAGACTGCTGCAAAGTTGAAGAGAACCGTCTTGAGTGTTTTGACCCAAAAAAGCAACTCCTCTCAGATAGAATACGCAATTTGGACAGCTGTTCTGCTATTCTGTTTTAACCAAAGCCCCACTTTGCAGCCAAGTCTGGTCTGCCGACATGGCCCATTTACAGCAGCAGATTGAATTTAATGATTTGCAGTCATGTGTTTTTTGGAATGCGCTGCAGGTGAGGAACTCCCAAGCAGTCTGAATTATGGAGTAGGAGCATCTGCATGGATTCAGAGCCATGAGTGATGGGACAGAGTTGATGGGACGGAGGGACCCCTTGTTGTCTCAATGTCCCACCCCCCAGAAATGGTACGAGCCCCATAATTAGCCATAGCTCCATCCCCAAATCTGTCTAAACAGAGCCTCGGGGAGGGAAGTATTCCATAGCAGCGTGGCATGTCGGCCAGTCTTCAGTGCTGGATTTATGATAACCTGCGACAGATTTCCCATGAAATAATTATGAAACGTAGATCTTGAGAAATGGCTTCTGTTGTACAAAACAAATGACATACAGATGTGAAGTACCACAAATGAGAGGGAGAGAGAGCGCCCATTGTTGTTTTGAAGGTCTACATTTGGAGTGAGGAAAGTCATTTTTATAGGTTTATGAGATGCCCCGATGGTGTCCTTGACCTCTGTATCACTGCAGCGCCATGCAACACCAGCGGAAAAGTTAACAAAACTGAAGTAATCCCATATGAAAGTAAATCCCTCCAACATCGAGTCAGAAACTAAGAGGCAAGGGGCAAGATGTGGAAAAAGGATCACCCAGCTGTGAACAGTTCACACCCAGGGTGTTCACTTTTATTAAGATGTTCCGTAGTTAACTTATGTTCTTGAAAAAAGATGAACCTATGTTCTGTAGTTGTTGAAAAATTAAGAGCTTTTTTCCTTGCACCGACAGTACATATTTCTTGCATGGTGAATAAACGCAGCTACCCTCTGATCACCAGTTAGCAATAACTTAGCTAAAAAAAAGTGTTTGACTGATCCATGCCATACCAAGAAGCATTAATATATTGAATGCTTTCCTCATAGCAAAGTGGCATATCGATTGGGGTACTGTATATCAACTGTGTTTGTGCTTTGTCGAATGTGAACGGAGACTGGAATGGCAGATAAAATATATTCCTGGCAAATATATAAATAAATGCATGAAGAATAAAATAAATAAATTGTAAAGCAACAACAAGAAAACAGGCTTGTATACTTTACCACAATCAAAGCTCTCAATTGTACTATGTCACAAGGGATGATTGCCACACTCAGAATAGTATACCGTGGAGATCAACCCATTGAAACAGTGCTGGAAATGTTAAACTGTTGGGGTTTCTTATTTGTTTATACTCACTGGAATTTAGTTGCCATTTACTTAACCATTTTGAATTAAAGTTATTTTAACACAAAATAACTTCCGTTTTGCTCTTTCTATTCACCTTCAGCAACAAAGTCTCAAGTCTGCATACTTTAACATCTGTCTTTAACTTTGACTCACAATTAAATATGAGTTTGTTTGTATCCAAACTGTGCAAACAAATTCTCGCATTTATTTTTAAGTGGAATTTGAGGATAATTTTTGATTGAATCCAGGTCTGTAGTTGTGACAATATTTAGCAAGCAGGCGCAGTGGTTGACGGGTAGCGAGAAGCGATTCTTCATCTGACTGACCAGTTTACGCTGCTGTTTTGATCAGAGAAACATCATTGCATATATATTTTACAGACAAGGTTCATTAAGAGCCATGACGGGAAAATCCATATATTTGGAAAGGCATCAAAGCTCGCACAGCGTACAGTTAGTGGTGGGATGTCAACCAGTGGTGCCTTGTGAGTCACCAGGGGTAGAGATTATACTGTACATGTTCAGTAAATGTTGCTAGAGGTATATGGCAAACAAACCTCCATGTCTGTAAATTGGGCAAGTTATCTTGGTTATACTCGCCTTTAACTCTGAGGGCCCTATTTTTGTGCCGGCACTAAGCGGCGTTATGCCCTAGCGCAGGCAAATTGCCAGTTTCGTCTGTCGCAAACGGAATATTTCCTGTCTCCGCCGAGTTTGGCAATTCTGTGGTGCACAGTGAAGGCGTTTTGCGTGACTATGGGTTGGGCAGCGCAATAGGGGGTGTGACAATGAAAACAGTCGGGCGCTATGAGTAATGAGTTTGCGTTAACGTCCAACTAGACCACCTCTTAGCGCAAATGCTGGTGCTCTGTGCAATCTGGTGACTTTATTGATGCGCACATTATCTGAAATCACATGAGAATATTTTGTGAATATTGTTAATTTTCCCCCATGTTGAGGCAAATCCATGGGTAACTTGCAAGTGTAATCAATTAAGCTAAAAACTATTTCACCACAGCTTGTGGTTATTCAATGCACGGACATGAAAGACTGAAGCCAGCAGGCCATTCATCGCTACCGTTCAGTAAGATACACCTGTTAAATATATGTTTGTATGCACATTGTTTTTATTATGTGAAAGGGTTTTATTCTTTGCACTACAGAAAATGGAGTACATAATTGGACGCTGAAGGTGATACTGTGAGCGATAACCTGGGTTTGGTAGCCGGTGTTGGCCAGACGGCTATCAGTTCGGCTGTACATGCAGTTTCTTCTGCATGACGAACATAAATGAAACAGGCCTAGTTGCAGTTGTGAGTTTGTTATTTATTGCTTTCCATTTAACAATTACATAAAGTTAGAAGAAAAGAAACGTTTTTTAAGTTGGAAAGCCTACAAATAAGGAAAAAAAGAGATGGTAAAATAAAACACTGTAGGTCTCAAAATATAAACTCAAATCATGAAAATAACAAATTAATGTGCGCTTTGTTTTCCCCACAAAAAAAGTGCCAACTTTTCCGCACCTCCCGCACCTTCTTTTGAGAAGCGCTCCTGGCGCAGCGTGCAAAACTGTCATCCATGTGAGGAATTTGCCAATTTGCTATAGCGTTAGTGCACTGGTATTTAAAGGGATAGAAAATAGGTGTTCTGATTGGCCATTATGAAACCAAACCCCCACCACACCCACATGTATTTTTTAAAAGTTAATCCAACCTCTTTTACAACTGCTCCGGAGGTGCGCTATCGTCCTAAGTCACAAAATTACAGAAACTGCGTTAGACACGCCCTAAAATGCCACCATCTTCTCTTTGCATCTGCGTTACCGACACCATCCTAATTCACCAAAATAGGGCCCTGAATGTTTGTTAATGCAATGTGATGTGAATGTAATGTAAACTCTGAGTTTAAGGAAGAGTCACTTCATGACTCACTAATGACTAATGAGGTTGTTGGATGGATGGGGGGTAAAAGAAAAAAAACTCTCACAGAAGTCTCATGAAGTAATATCCCAGTTTTTATTGTTCAAGAAGCATTTGGCTCACTGCCAGATGCTTCAGCAAATCCACTTACTATGGACAGTTGCTTAGGTGCAGGCACTGGTTCAAGCTAATATATCAGAACAGAAATTCATTGTGAATGATTATAAGTTGGCTATGATATTTGGGACTGGTGTAAACCTGCCATGCAAAACTACATGTAGTTATTAGTGATGTTCACAATGAGAAAAGAAAGCATTTAGTTATTATCAGCCAGCAATTAGATACTAAAGAAGGTGCATTTCTACAAATGTATAAGACAACAGAGTAGGGATGCATGCGGGCCCATGTTTTGCATCTTTTGTCTTTTGATATGGAAAGATTAGTGCTTCTCAAGCAGGGAGCTACATATTGCTATAGATGCATTTAATTGAACAGATCCAATAATATATCCACTTATTTCATTTGTGGATAGCATGCACATGAGCAAATACACTGCTTGATATTGAAACGTCCATGTTCGGCTGACTGATTAAAAAATATCAACATAAAAAAATAACTGTTTAGTTGCATTCCCTTAATGACAAGTTGAGCCAAATAGTTTTTATAAATTATCATTCAATCCACGAACAACAGATAACTTCTTGAAAGACACTGTGCTTTTCCTTTACCAAATGCAAATGCACATTGAATTATTCAAGCCCTACCTATATATATATATATATAAAGCAAAAAAAAATCTGTCATTTCAGTTTTGTGGGCTCTGTCTTTTATTCCGGTCATTACTTTTCTTTTAGAAAGCCTGAATGCTGTTTTTATACCCAGTGGACATGCAGGTCATCACTAAAACAAAGACCCCTTGGCATTTCGATTTATGATGGACTCTGGCAGAGAGGTCAGAAGCTTTCCTGCCTTGGCTTTGTTCTGAGGCGATCATGATAAAACACATCTATGTGCCCCTGATGGGACCCGCCTCAAAGAGAATGGCGGTGCTTTAAACCGATGACAAGGCAAAAGTGCCTTCCGCTGGGAGACATGTACAGTACCAAGCACGGGGTAATAATATTCACTGGGACAGATGTACCAATCATTGGGTAATATTTACTGGAAGAAGTGTGCAATACCAACTATGGGGTAACAGCATTCACTGGGAGGGTTGTACAGTACCAATCATGGGGTAACAGCAGTCAATGGTACAGAAAGAAAATGCATAATACATAATACATTTTGAGTAAGTGCATGCAATTCTAAAGGTTTCACAGTGACATATAGTTTACTTATTATTACTTCACTTATTATTACTGTATTACTTATTTACTCATTTAGGTTTACAATAGTGAGTTTGGTTTCCGAATTATGGAAAATTAAACGCAGAGCATATGAAACCCCCCAAAAAATAACTGCAGAATTTGTCACAGGAGGCTTCTGGCTTCTGTGCCCCTTCAGTCTCCCATAGTGGACTGAAGGGTATAGTCATCGGCTTGTGGGAGAGTGCATCAGAGTGCAGGTGCTTCAGCTGAAGTGCTCCTGGTTTGCGGGCATGGGTGGCATAGGGTAAACTAAACAGGCCCAAAAGGCAGTTCCAAATTGGGGGAGAAAAATAAATATTGGGAAAGGAATCTGCTCTAAAGGATGCTGCAGGGTGCTCCATTGAAGGAGCCATACCCCATTCTTTCTACTTTACTCTATTGAAGAACGAGCGCTTTAAAATTGTTGTAGGTGGAAAGAACTTCTTTAAATAATTGAATTCATTGTTGTTATGTAATATTACTGCTAGTGTATTTCTCCATTCTGTTAAAGTGTGTGTGCCCTTGGGTTTTCAGTTGGTTTAGGATAGCTCAAAGGCAGTCGACACTGGCGCCACTGCTCCAGACAAGCTTCTGGTATTTGTTCCATTCAAATCCTTAATTACATAATTTGATAAATTATTAGACTGCATTCACACAGAGCCCAGGTGCACACAGGCACACAAGGTTGTGCTATTTAGGGATACAGAGGCAATCTCCTGGGTTACAACTCTCAAGGAACTGGGTTGACTAACCGTGGATTAAATAAATTAAAATGACTTTGCAATAATGAAATAATGCTAACAAATTCAATAACTTTGAGTGAAGATTTAGGGGTACCGCAGTTATCCATCCATCATACATCTCTTTTTTGTGCCTTTCGGTCTTTTTACCGTACGACTTAGTGCTGAACTCTCAAGTTATTCATAAGAATAATAATAATAATAATAATATATTAAAAAATGCAGTATACTTATATCTTCTTGTTTTACATAATTTATCATTGATCACTTGAATGTGCATTCATTCTTTATGTAAGGTTTCCGTTCAATAATGTATATGAACTATATAAAAATAAAATACCCAATATAATTATATCTATACCTAGGTGTATAGGTGCATATAGGTTCAAAAGAATGTCAAATATCTTAATAATATTAAAACATGACATTTATTTAATTCATAATGAGAAAATATGTGTAATACTGCCATTGCATTTATTGGTATTTATTTGTAAAAGAAAATGACTCAAAATCTGGCCTAGGAGCACTGTAACTTGTAACTCCACAGAACCATTTCATAGAAAATCCTGTGTTTCTATAACTGGAGCAAATCAGACAGGTGTTTGATCATTTGGTTAAAATTGCATTGACAAAAATGAAGGGGCTTAAGGGAGTACAAGTCCATTATATGATTGGAAGGCAGGAAAGTGTCTGGGGGGAGGGGGATGATGAGTGTATAGGGCTTGATTTCAGGTTAAATATTTGTTGGGGGGGGCATGTTTGTATTGGGGCATAATGCAGTGTGAAGCTGAGAAGTAGACTACCAGACAAACCAATTACAACCCTGCCTTGATGCCCTGACATATATTAACTAGAAACTTCTCAACTTTAATAAGCAACTGAATCATTTTGGAAGCTGAACGGTCCCTTGCAATATCTTTAGATATTTCTTGGGGAATTAATTATTCATTGCAGCATGTTGAGGTCAAAGCCCACTTATGTATATGAATCATATCTTCGAGCAAATCAAACTGTAATAATTGATAAGGAGTCATTAAACCTAACAATTAAGCTTCAGGTTATTCCTTGGGGTAGCCCTGAAGTGTAGCGCTTAACGAAACTGGACTTGTTGCCCGAAAAAATATAATATTAGGATTTAAAGGAGAGAAAAAAATTGGATTCTGTTTGGTGCTTTTTAAATGTACAGCAGGAATGCTCTGCTTTAGCCTTTTGATGAACTAGCATTTCCGTTCAGGATGTATGACACGGGTGATATAGAGGCGCGCAGAAACCCGGTGTGAAGGTCAATCTGCTGTAAGGAAGCCCGGCCTTCCATTTCTCTCATGACAGGTAAGAGCAATTGCAGGCATCGCACGGACAAGTGTGCTGCAGGTTCTGCTGATGGATGCTGTTTAAACAGGAAAAAAGGGCCCCCTGTTTTACAGCACTAAGCAGTTGCACTCAAATGCCCACTGCCAAAAAAAGATGCATGACACTTGGTCACTTTTGAGACACTCGCGCCACAATTAAAAGAACTGTAAACCAGCGGCCTCACAATGTAAATGCCATTAAATACTGCTAAGTTCCCTGAAGGGTTTCTGTTCTGCTTGCTAAAGAATGTAAAAGAACAAAAATGAATACAGTAATATATCTCTGGCCAATGTTATATAGTCCTGTAGTAACCTAATACATAATAATAATTGCACACGCATTTACTGCAATTATGAGCTTGAATCAATCTCAGAATGACAGTGTACATCATACGCGTGTGAAGTGAGGTTGCTGTCATGAACAATCGTCTTATATATTATCTTATATATTATAAGTATATAATATTTAAAATAAAGACAAAACTGAGTGTGCGTCTGTGTCAGTGTGTCATAATCGGCGTAAAACTGCAGGAGGTGCTGCCTGGAGCCTCAGGAGGTGCTGAACAAAAGTTTAAAAAATGTTCATAAGAAACCATCGACCGTAACTCTGGCACACACAGAAACGCTTTGCATACGGCGAGCTCATGCCAGCCTCCCTCCTCCTGGGGGCGGAGCTAATCACTACCCCGAATAGACTGGTGCAGCTTGGGCTCAAACACAGGCTGCAATGGGCAACATTTAGAACAAGTGCCTTTGCCAGTTGCGCCATAGATTCTATGGATGGCTGGAATGCTATTGGACGGATGCAACCATTCTTCCACGAGAAATTACATCATTTGGTGTTTTGTTGATAGTGGTGTAAAAATGCTGTCTCAGGAGTCGCTTCAGAATCTCCCATCAGTGTTCAATTGGATTGAGATCTGGTGACTGAGTTGGCCATGGCGTATGATTTATGTTTCATGCTGAGCAAACCATTCAGTAACAACCTGCAAATGGGGGCACTGTCATGCTGAAGGAGACCACTCCCATCAGGATTAAAATAATTCACCACAGGATGAAGGGGACAACTCAGAATGGCTTTGTATTTATTAGGATTTACCTTGCTCAGGAAAATTCTCCCCACACCATAACAGAGCCAGGAGAACCCTTCATTTACTTTTATCTTTCCTTTATTTTTGCAGTTACTTGTATATTTTTGTTTAAACTTCATACTTGAGTTTGTCGTTTTAAGAAATGTACAATCATTATTATTATTATTATTATTATTATTATTATTATTATTATTATGAGTTTTATTTAAAGGTGTGTATCATGCTTTAGATATCATTTTCTGTTCTATTATTTATATATTTTTTTGCTGTTTGTTTTGTTGTTTTTTGGTCTGGCCCAATAAGTTGGCCACCTTTTTAACATGGTCGTTTTATCATTCTGAAGACTGTAATTCAAAGCAATATAAAATCTCTTGTACCACATCGTTTTACAAATTGCCAATCAATAATTCTACAACTCAATTAAAGTAACGTTTGGATCCATTGTTTTCATTTCGGTTATTATCAGGATAGCATGCATTTTTCCTACCTAATTTTGAGATGAAAGGGAAGATTTGCTTATTCGGTGTCATTATTTCTGCACAGGAGCTACAGAACAGTGCCATTGCTCTGATGTATTACCGGCGCATGTTAATTTGCTCTGTTCATGAAAGATTAATTGTTCACTTTGATTGTCTCCTTTTTCAATTTCACTGAGATGTAACAACGCCTTTATCGGAGGTATCGCTGTGGGACATTGCCTTACCGTTTGAAACCGTCAAAGGTGCGCTGAGGGAGGTCAATTTTTTACTTTAGTCAAATTTCAGCATGGGACCACATCTGATGTGTAATGTAATTGGACAAGGCATGAGGTTTTTAGCCAGGGGTTTGTGTGTACCCGGGAGCACTTCAGAAGCCTGTAGGAGGCACTTGTGCCCACGGTAAATCATCACAGATGAGAAAAAACTGCTTTGGCCAAGATCATGAAAGGGTAGTTGAATTAAAGACTCAGTGCGCCAATGGTGAAATTCAAGGATAAGATCGAAAACATCTGGGAAACAATATTGATTCGACCGCTTTAGATTTCGACCTTGATCAAAGCAAAGCTGTGCATGTTAAATGTGTGTCTGAAAGAACAAGCCCCTTAAATCGCTTATATTTCAGTAGCAAATGTCCAGGAACAACTCAACGCACGAGGGAAGTCTCGATCATTGATCTCATCCTATCCTCCGCAAATGTATTGACACAACTTTTAGGAGTATCTTCAGATTGCTTTTTTTCTGACTGACATATGTCTAGTAAATGCGAGATTACATACAGGAAGTATACAAAATAATGGAAACACCAAACAATACATGAATACTTGAAAGAGTTGGTCCACCCTGTGCCGTCAGAACGGCTTCAATCCTTCAATCAGTAGAATGTCGTTATACAAGTTTTTAATTGTTTCTAGTGGGATATTTGACCGTTCTTCAAGAAAAAGAGGTGAAGGTGGTGGAAATCTACTCCACACACTACATTCCAGGACTTCCCATAAAGGTTCAAAGTGAATACCTAGATCTTTTGGCCAGCCAGGATTTGGAAAGAGTGTTGGAGTGTTTTTTTGTGTGTATGGAATTGGATTGCTTGGATTTTGACTACGGACTGGATTCAAAGAACTGACTTGGATAACGGAATTGGGGACATTGACAACGATAAGGATTGCGGACTTTGTGTGTTTGTATTCCATGAAACCTGTTTATCAGTGTGTTTATAAATCATTGTTTTGTGTTTGATCATCTCTGGGTTCTTGAACTTGCCTACATCTTGAAGGAAATGGTGTTTGCACCCCAGGGTACACAGTATGTTGCCTAAAATGGAACAACTTGTATTGTTTGCACCATATAATTTGCCTAAAATGGCATTGTATTCCTTGGCTATAATTCTACCATGCAGATGGCTGCCCATACCATAACAGATCCACCACCATGTTTAACAGTTGGAAACAGGCAATGTGAAGGTTTCCTTTGGCTTTGACCAAACATAAATCCATCCAGATGTAGGAAAAATAATAAAAGACAACTCATCTGACCATATTACTTTTTTCCACTGCTCAGAAGTCAAGGTTTTGTGCTCATTGTACCACGTTTTTCATTGTTGCACATTGGTTACAGGCGGTTTCTGAATGGCAGCCCTACCATAAATATCAGCTTTGTGAAGCTCACAACATACAGTTTTTGTTATGACTGGGTCACGGAAATATAAACTCCGTTGTTTTGTGTTTTTTAGGAATGATCCAATTAAGTGTCCATCTGCTGTTGGTTGAGCTTTGTTTTGCGACCACTGTTTCGTATTTTTGAATTTCACCAAAGTTCCAATGACTTGTTTTCCATATGAAATGTAGATACTTGGTAACTAACGAAAAACAAAAAAACCTCAACGTGCTCTGCCCACGCTCTCTGCCCACGAATCACCAACACATACCTATCTGTCAATCTGACGCATACCCTATTGTCCATGTGAACACAGCTTAACTTGCACACTGCTGTGTGAAGAAGCGGCGGCTGGCATCATGTGTTGTGAAGCAGAGCGAGTGCATGTTCTACGCTTTTTCAAATTGACAGCGGAGGTTGCAGAAAGCACAGCTAAGGAATGCATTGGGCATTCGAAATTGTGAAAAGGGGGAAAGGCATTAAGAAAATGTTATAAAGTAAATAAAATGTGGATGGCGGTGAGTGTTGCAGGACATGTAATGGTGATCTGCACTCCAAATTGACAAAGGGCAAGGAGCACGAGGAAATGCAAACTGGATAAAAATGCATTACTTCCTGGTGTGGCCCGTATGCTTAGTGTGGCAGTTTTAAAATGTGAGGTGTGTAATTTCCCAGATAACAGTCCTTTCAATCAATCTCTGTATATCTTACATTTAAATGTCCTGTTTGCTATTGAACGATACATATT
Source organism: Aldrovandia affinis (assembly GCA_029706075.1). Classification (NCBI taxonomy): domain Eukaryota; kingdom Metazoa; phylum Chordata; class Actinopteri; order Notacanthiformes; family Halosauridae; genus Aldrovandia; species Aldrovandia affinis. The sequence goes on along the minus strand of JAINUG010000163.1, from coordinate 894,693 downwards.
CGTTCCTGCTTCTTCGACATTGAGCAAACGTTGGACATGTTTGCTTTCACGGGGCTTGCTGCTCTTTGTCTTGCTTCCGCTGCTAAGGAATATGACACTCTTCCCCACTCTAGCTCTCTCCCACTCACACTACAGTAGATGAGTCTTTAATTAAAATAATTATTAGCAGTGATTTTAAGTAATGGTTCGAGAAATCAATTACATTATTAAGTTAGTGACTCATTTAGAAATAATTATACATGATTACTTAAGCATCAAATAAGTTAATTATATCAACACATTCATTAAAAATATTCTATATTCTGCCATTCCAAACCCATCAAGCAGCGTACTGTGAGCCCAACTACCTGCGTGGATGTGCATGGGAATGCTTACATATACATATTTGCACTCTAGAAAGGCACCAGTTGAAAGATCTGTCTATTGTGTCTCATCTAAAAACATGGGGCTCCATGTTTTTACAGGGGATCCCTCAACGGTAAACCCAAAATGCAGCAAGAGAGACGGCAAGCATGAACCCTGCTGTGGAACAAAGCATGTCAACAGAACCAGAATGGGTGAATAGGAGATCAGAGAACCAACGAGGGGGAAAAAAGAGGAGCACGCTCTGCAGATGTCAAGGGAGAGAGAGACAATTGTATGGTTATCCACCACCTCACCAACAAGGGACACGTGTTTACTGGGAAGATTTTTTGGTGCACATGATGTTCCCAGAAATCATTGGTTGGCCCAATCACTCAATCAATCAATGAATCAATCAAATGAAATGTTACAAAGCTCTTTAGAAAATAATTTTTACAGAGTGCAGTATGGTTTTCTATCAAAAATGTTCAATGATATATAGTTGGGACACTAAGAAAAATGTTACTTATTACAGGGAAGTTGAGAGAACAGAGGATGAATGTATGGTTTGGAAGGCTGAGGTGTGGGTAATATATGGGGGTCTTTTAATTGTAAGAAAAAGAATCACATATTATCTTTGTTGTGATGTGTAATACACTGTGGTTCATAACGTATGGCCCCATAGAATGTTTGGGTGATGGTGGGCTTTTACAAAACTGAAATTCGCATGAAATTAAAATAATTTTGAACTAAACTTGATTTTTAGACAAAAAATATCTTATTCAATAATATATAGCTATTTTCCTTTGGAAAGAACACGAAGAGACAGTGTAACATTAATGTTGCAGAGTGGAGACTTGTGTCCATTGAGTTTTTAAAAATCTGACATCACTGGGGTATCAGGCTGTAGTTGCTAGTTGAATTCTGCTGCATATGAATCACTCACTCCATTCACTCCCTGTTTATCTCTCATGGCAATATTGAATGGTGTTTTATACAAGATGCCATAACATTACTACATTTGGAGGAACATCTATATGAAGTAAGAAATAGCTGATGCTCTGAAATAATTAAATGTCTTGTGTTTTGTATGGCTGGTATATAAAATTGTGCATTTCCCTGCTGCAGTTATAGCTATAGTGAGATTTTATCAAATGTATTTCTAAATCACCAATGTTGCCTTATGTGAATACTTTAGTGGAGTCAGTTTGGCCCAACTTCGAGGAATATTGCAGACAACTTTCACATTATGCTATGACAACCAATATATTGAAAATGACTAACATTAATAAAATATCAATATGACTATGAATAGGAGTTAATGTCAATGTGTATTAACATGAGTCTGAATGTCAAGATGAACGAGTAAAATACACGACCAATGATAATGAATGAATGATTCAAATATGAATAAATTATATTAAAAAAACACATATCAGAAGGATTGTACTGTATTAGTATGATGACCAACACTCAAGATAACTTGACAAAGTCTAGTCTGTGATAAGGATGAGTCGCACACTAACTCTACACTTATTGTTAGTGGCTATGTTAACCACCCTCATAAAGAAACACAAGCAGTGAACATGAATGGACAAATCTGAGAGACAGGAAGCACCGGACAGTTGTTGTTTTGTTTTTTTTGGGGGGGGGGTGTTTATGGATTCTTACTTATTAATCACAGGCTACCTTACAGGGGTGGCTCATCTTTTAATTAAGCAAATAACATCCCAGAATGCAGACGGTCATGTACAAAAATGCTGGACAGGCCTGGTTGCCTATAATTATGGCTAGCAGGGCTGCCAGAGGGTACCTCCGTGACTTTGAAAGAGGGGTGATTGTTAGGCTGCGTTTGGCAGGAGCTCCGGTGACCAAGACAGCTTAGCTTTCTGATGTTTCATGGTGTCTACGGTGATGTCAGCATGGAACGCCAAAGGGAAGGCATCATCAGCAAAGGGCAGCAGTGGGCAGACTCCAGGATGGGGATGTACATTCATTAATTCAAAGTGCAAGGCAAAACAGACAAGCAATCGCAGCTCAGTTGACAGCTAATTTTAACCTGGTCCGAGAACCAGAGCCAGTTTTATCAAAAACAATGGGGGCCATTATGTCACTTTACATTGGTGTTTTACTTCTTTTTTTGTTCACTAAGTTGGCGTGTGCAAGTAACATTGGTAACAATGTACTATTAGGATACATCTGACCAGGTACAATGCTGAGTCCTGGTTTCAAAGAGCGACACAACTTTGACTGCTACTGACAGTCCATGTACAGTGGGTTCGGAAAGTATTCAGACCCCCTTAAATTTTTCACTCTTTGTCATATTGCAGCCATTTGCTAAAATCTATTAATTTCATTTTTTCCTCGTTCATGCACACACAGCACCCAATATTGTCAGAAAAACACAGACTTGTAGAAATTTTTGCAGATTTATTACAAAATAAACACTGAAATATCACATGGCCATAAGTATTCAGACCCTTTGCTGTGACACTTGTATATTTAACTCAGGTGCTGTCCAATTCTTCTGATCATCCTTGAGATGGGCCTACACCTTCATTGGAGTCCAGCTGTGCTTAATTATATTGATTGGACTTGATTTGGAAAGGCACACACCTGTCTATGTAAGGTCCCACAGTTGACAGTGCATGTCAGAGTAAAAACCAAGCCATGAAGTCCTAGGAACTCTCCATAGACCTCCGAGATAGAATTGTGTTGAGGCATAGATCTGGGGAAGGGTATAAAACATTGCTAAAGCATTGAAAGCACCCAGGAGAACAGTGGGCTCCATCATTGTGAAATGGAATAAGTTTGAAACCACCACAACTCTTCTTAGAGCTGGCCGTCTGGCCAAACTAAGTAACCGGGCAAGAAGGGACATGGTCAGGAGGTGACCAAGAACCCAATGGCCACTCTAAGAGAGCTTCAGAGTTCCTCTGCAGCGATGGGAGAACTTGGTAGAAGGACAAACATCTCTGCACCACTCCCATCAATCAGACCTTTATGGTAGCACTTGGCATTCAGGCCAAAAATTTCAATTTGTGTCTCATCAGACCGGATAATCTTTTCCTGATGCTCTTAGAGTCCTTTAAGTACCATTTGGCAAACTCCAGGTGGGCTGTCATATGCCTTTCACTCAGAAGTAGCTTCCCGTCTAGCCACTACCATAAAGGTCTGATTGATGGGAGTGCTGCAGAGATGTTTGTCCTTCTACCAGGTTCTCCCATCGCTGCAGAGGAACTCTGAAGCTCTCTTAGAGTGGCCATTGGGTTCTTGGTCACCTCCTGACCATGGCCCTTATTGCCCCGGTTATTTAGTTTGGCCAGACGGCCAGCTCTAAGAAGAGTTGTGGTGGTTTCAAACTTATTCCATTTCACAATGATGGAGCCCACTGTTCTCCTGGGTGCTTTCAATGCTTTAGCAATGTTTTTATACCCTTCCCCAGATCTATGCCTCAACACAATTCTATCTCGGAGGTCTGGGTGGAGTTCCCAGGACTTCATGGCTTGGTTTTTACTCTGACATGCACTGTCAACTGTGGGACCTTACATAGACAGGTGTGTGCCTTTCCAAATCAAGTCCAATCAATATAATTAAGCACAGCTGGACTCCAATGAAGGTGTAGGCCCATCTCAAGGATGATCAGAAGAATTGGACAGCACCTGAGTTAAATATACAAGTGTCACAGCAAAGGGTCTGAATACTTATGGCCATGTGATATTTCAGTGTTTATTTTGTAATAAATCTGCAAAAATTTCTACAAGTCTGTGTTTTTCTGACAATATTGGGTGCTGTGTGAATGAACGAGGAAAAAAAATGAAATTAATTGTTTCCGAACCCACTGTAAGTTTGAACTCTATGTTAAATGATGATTGAATGACTCAAAGCATATATATATTCCTGTCCCTGTGTTTAGCTCCAAGGTTTTACTACATTTGTCATTCAATAGAGTTGTACTGAAGGCATCCTACCCACCTTGCATTCAGCCTAAAATGTTACTGTGAGACTTGAGGCAAATAATTCTCCCATGCTGCTACTCTCTGAAGCTATGATTGCAGTTTAAGACATTTGCTAATGTTTAGGTTTGAGACCATGGTCGTAAAATAATAATTATGGTAATTAAATAAAACTATAATTCAAATGTTCTCTGTAATTTAACGTCTCAGGAAAATACCGTTGGAATATCCTCGGCGAGGAAGATTCTTAATGACTGTGAATGAGATCTTAATGACTAGCCATACAGAGGATTGCTTCTCCTTCAGGGTCGATGTTGTATTTTTCTGCCAGCCTTAAGGTAACTGTGTCACACACTGTGCAAGCATTAATGGGTTTAAATGGGTAATAATGGGTTCCAAAAAATGAACGGCCCATTGAGAACCATACAGAGTGGTCCCTTTGCCAATCTGTGACAGAATTATAGCACTTTTTTTAGTGCTACATTCTCACAGTAAAACTGTGTTTGCATATGTATTTAAAATGTTGTTTTCTACTGCAGTCAAAATGAAGTCACAATAATAAGTGCTAGATAGCTCATGCATTCCCCTTTTCCTCCACAATCATGATATGAACTTTGAACACGCAAAGTTCAACATTTAAATGTTGAAATACAGTTTTTACAATTTCAAGTACAAGTACAATGTAACAATGTATACATAGACAGTAATTACACTATACCTACTTCTGTACTTACACTGTACTTACACAGGTATTATGGCCACTCAATGTAAAGTGGGACTGTCTCATATGGAGTCATTCAAAATGTATAATGAATGTCTGGTTGAAGTAAATTGTTTCCATTAATGTTTGGTTTCTTAATGCATAGACCTACATTTCAGACATTTCTGTATACATTCAATCGTTGGTGACTTGAACGTACTTGACTCAAGAAACGGTGTTTGAGAACTGTAGAAAATACGAGTTGAAGGACTGCATGCTGGTTTGCACAAGAACCTCTTTTTAAAATTGTGAGCTGAATCTATCCAAAATTATTTACATTTGACTCGGAGGCTATGTTTGGAATAGCTCATGATCTCAGGTCGCCAATATGTATTTCACACACAAGATCAATACATATGGCAAATGAGTGAAATTAGGCAGCATTGTGAAAAATAAAATGGTTTATTACAACCTACAGTATATCAGACATTGCTGGGCATGGTCAGGTATATTATGCAGCATGACAATGAGAGAATACTGTGAGAAGATATCAACAAAAAATTTACAAAAAAATACATTTCGATAGCTGTATTGGAGGTGGCCTCAGACCTGAGGTATTTTGGTCCTATAGTATTTGGATACTAATTAACATAAACGAGCATTACTAATACCAAGAATATGAGTTTGCAGTCATAATTTACAATAATTCAATGTGCCACAGCTACCTATGGAAACAAACCACATTGAAAATCACTGCCTTTTGAACCTGTGTTATGATTGCACTGTGAATGATGCATTAGAACATCCCACCAAATTGGATATGGAACCCCACAAATGGCATAATCCACACTCCAAAACCCATCCCAGTAAACACTGTAGAGAAGAATGGTGAAACAGTTTGTGTATCGCTGTGCTGGGTCAACGGTGTCATCTGACTGCTCGTCTCGCTGTATAATGTGACAGGCGTCTTGATAAAGGATACATTATATTAGATGTGCCTTGTGTGTCAGCACTTAAAAGCTTTCAGCAGCTTTTTAAGGACAACATGCAAATGTCAGTGGGGGCATTGGAGCCTTTGCTTTGACCAATGGCATCCCTTTGAATCAGAGCGCTGAAAAGAATACAAAAATATACTGTATATATGTATTAGACCGACAAAATATGTTTTTTAAAAGACTCTGATCAAACAAACAATGAAATCCCATTCTGTGAGCTTGGATAATATGTTGGTTAAAATATCTTCATATCTATAACTATGTGAACATGCTATCTAAGCAAGGATACATTATTATTGTTATATTGCTATGACTCTAGCTACCCTGTTACTGGAAGTTCTAAATTCCAAGGCCACAATTCATCTACCAAAGCCCAATCCATTGTTTCATTGAAACAGCATATATTATATCACTATATCAGCTGTATCAGCTATAAGGCTGTGACAGATGCTTCCTTGTGTTGTGGTGTTGTCACACTTTTGATTGTTTATTAGCTTGTCTCTCAGTGAAGGATATTGCTGGAGGTAAATTCTTCAATGGCAAAGACTATTAGAAACAAAGTGCATCGGTGTTCTGCTGCTCTTAACTGTGTGGGCAGGTTAGATAGTGTGGTGTCCCCAGGGGTTGGGCGACACGCACGGACCTTGCAGAGGGCGTAAGCAAGTTTAACAAGGAGGAGGCAGTGTTTGAAAACAAAATGATAATTTATTAAACTATTACTTACAAACACAAAACACAGGGTGGGGTCTTCAGGGGAATACAAACACAAAGTCCGCAATCCTTTCTCGTCGTCAATGTCCAAATCCAAATCCAAAATCCAGTTCCAAGTCCGTAATCCAGTCCGTATTCAAATCCAAAGCAGCAATCCAATTTCCAACACAAAAAACACTCCAACAAACACTCTCTCCAAATCCTTTCCAAAACACTCACAGTAACTCCTTCTCAACCACATTCCAACTCCTCTCAACAGGTGCTGGGAGCGAGCTCTTTAAATAGGCCTTGCAATGGCTTTCAGCTGGTCGTTAGCTCCCATTGCCTGACTTCGTTCAGGTGTTGCTGTGGTCTGCTGGGAAATGTAGTGAAAATGGCTGCCATGTGTTGGAGGCCAGGCAGCCATTTTCTGGTGCAACCCTTTGGGCTGCCACAATAGATAAGTGCATTTTTTTATGTACGGTTGTGCATTTTTTGTAATTTTTTAACATTTGTACATTTTAATGCATTTGAGCTAATATCGTGATAATGACTCCACTCCCCTACTCCAAAAGCATCTCCTGGATATTTGTTTTACTGGATGCCATTAAAAACATCAATGAAATGTGTTTATTTTTAGCACTTCACATGGTGTGGGTATTGACAGTTTATTAAAAATGAACGAAAGATGGATCAGAAAGATGTTGTTACTGCATCAGTAGGGAAGGCAATGTGCCGCACAAGATTTCTCTCACCACATTCTGCTCGCTCTCATAGAGTTCCATTTAACCGCGGCACCCAAAACGGCAGTTCTACCCATTTAGAACCTAATTTGCACAGCTGGTTTTTTATCTGAATAAACAAGATCAAGTTGAGTGAGTCTAGTGAATCTTTCACTTACAAGTAAAACAAAATTAAAAGTAAAACAAAACAAACGAATCAGACTCACCCCAATATCTATACTGATCGGCTATAACAATCTGTCAAAATGAAGAAAACAATCACTTTGGCGTTTTTTTACCAGACACTTTTATCCAAAGAGACTTACAGTAGTGAATGCATACATTTTTCAGTATATGTGGTCCCAATGGGAATTGAACCCACAACCTAAGCGTTGTCAGCGCCATGCTCTACCTACTGAGCCACACAGAACTCACTTTTTGCTGTGAGGTGGGATTTACCGTGACTCCTGCCTGCCCTCCTACATTTCCCAGTATTCCAACATCCATTTGCTGCCACTACTGCCAGTCAGGCTGATCCCCCATCAGATTTCCAAAAAGTGCTTGTCTGATTCTTGATTGATTGATTTCAGTTTTTCGGGGTGACTTGCCCAAAATCAGGCCAGGTGATCATCACCAATAATGCTTTAAACAGGCTATCGTTCTCAGCTAGTTGTTGGGTGGTACTTATAGTAATGAATTACTACATCCTCAGTGGCTTGGTTAATGCTACAAAAGTTCTCACTTAGCAAAAGATAAAGATTGCTGCAGATTTTGCCTTTGCACTATGCTGTAATGTACCTCAAACATTTCCATTATTCATTTAATGCCTCGCATGCCCCTTTCATAAAGAGCATCAAAACGATGTATTAACTGTGTGATGACATTTGGTATGGAAGGGTGAAAAGTGGTATCTCAATGATGAATTTGTCCATTTCTGTTAATACCAATTGAGGTAGTCATGATCACCGTGATTATCACAGTCATCCATTTGTGTAAACGGAAGGCACAACATTGATGCAATATGCATAAATGACCAAGTGATGCAACCCGTAAACATAGATATTGTCGGTGTCTGTTTCCTCGTGCTCTTTCATATTTAACTTCTCTCCAGCATAATTGGAAAATAACTGATTCTGATGTTCTATTAATTTCAGAATACATAATAATAATAATAATAATAAACTTTATTTATATAGAACCTTTCATACATGAAATGCAGCTCAAAGTGCTTCACAATTATTTTTCTTTTTTGGATGTTAAATTCTCTTTTGAGTGTTTGTTTGCGTTTTCTAATTTTAAAGATGGTGATCTTAATTGAAAATGCATAAATAGAGGCATTTAAGTGCATAGCTAAAAAACCTTTAAGGTACATGGAAAGAAAAAAGTGCATAGATAAAAACCTTTCAGGTACATAAAAGAAAAATACATTAAAAGTACATAAAATAAAATAAAATAAAATCAATCATTTAATAGCTTGTTTAAAAGTACATGTTTTGAATGTTTTTTAAAAATGCCAGCCATGAGTAAACTTAAATAAATTAAATGTATCTTGAAAACATTGCAAAGTCGAAGACATTGTAAAATGAACAAAACATCTGTGCCATCCGCTATGGTTACAGTAGCTAACAATAAAAAATAACAACCGGTGATGGCTGGGTTTAATCAACATTTGTCCTGAAACTCGACATACTGTTACCTTGACTTGAAAAGAGCTGGTGGTTTTTCTTCACAACCACAGTTTGGTGAGCTCAGCAATCACCAACCCTAACTTTCCAAACTGTCTTTGTGAATCAACACTCACATGTATTTGTAAGTTAAAATCAGGGACACATGGTGAGTGAATGCAGGCTTCTGTGAAATATTTCTTCAGAATAGGGATGAAAATATATGGCACAGCTGGATACTCAAAACAGAGGAAAAACAGGCAATGGGCCAGGAATAAACATGTTGAGTGAGGTATCTAGGTCTTTAACAGTTATTAAAGTGACAAGATGTGCCAAAACCTTAACACCTTGCATTCAGAAAGAGGCATTTAAAGTGTGATTAAGTAACCCTCTGGTGAATAACAAACGTCTTATTATCACCATCAACACATGCCCCACACGTATATTTCCTCATACCAAACACCATTGTGCCATTTAAAAAAGGTATCATTGCTGTTTAATTAAGACACACAGATGTAGGAGCACGCATGTACAGATACAAACAGTTAAAAACAGGATAAAACAGTTTTGTCTTTACCACGTACACAGCTGGAGAAATGCAGTGGTGTAAGTTTCAACTCATGCTTGTTTGTATTTATTTTTTATATGAAAATAGCACTCTTGAGAAGTTTACTTATTCTGTAACACTATATTCTCTACTTAAAATGCTTTAGTGAGAATGTCATACGCACTTCATAAGCCTTCATGACATGTTATAACGTAAAAAACATAAATTCTCACAAAAGATGTTAATGGTGCCCACACAATTCACATTCAAAATTTTGACAGAACTAATCAGTACTAGGGGGAAACTTGAGAGAAATGTGCTATTATGACCAGGGTTGGGGTCAATTCCAACTTTGTTGTTTTGCCCTACAGTGGTGAAATATTGATAACTAAATCAACTAATGGTCTGTTTATTGATCTAAATATTATTCTTTTGAATATTACATTAGCTGATTTGAGGGACTATTGTCCATTGATAAAACACATAGTATTACTCCTTGATAAACGTTTTTATATTCAAAACAGCATCAATTTCATTCTACCCATTTAAGAAATGGGTTAAAGACCACTTTATCTTAGATGGGTTCTAGAGGCTCTGTTATGGTGTGCATTTTCCTGCCATGGTTTAGGTCCACTCAACCCCTCAGAGGGCAAGGTAAATGCCAATAAATACAAAGCCATTCTGAATTATCACCTTCACCCTATGGTGAAGCATTTCTATCCTCATGGGAGTGGTCTCTTCTAGGATGACAATAGGGCATGAGTGGTCACTGAATGGTTTGATGAGCATGAAAATGATATAAAACTTATGCCATGGCTGTCTTATTCACCATATCTCAACCCACTTGAACACAGTTGGAGATTCTGGATCGGCACCTGAGACAGTGTTTTCCACCTCCATCAACAAAACACCAAATGATGGAATTTCAGGTGAAAGAATGGGGTTACATCCCTACAATAGAGTTCCAGACACTTGTAGAATCTATGCCAAGGCGCATTGAAGCTGTTCTGGCAGCTCGTGGTGGCCCAAAACCCTACTAAGACACCTTATGTAGGTGTTTCCTTTATTTTGACAATTAACTGTATATGTGTAATCTCCTACATGCAAATTATGTGAGTACAATAAAAGAAAATTAATTGGATTTCGATATCCTGCATACGCATCAGGTTGGACCATTGTCAAAGTAGCAGGGGATCGGTCACTGCAAACAGAGCAGGTAATGGGAGTAGATTGCATCGGAATGGTCGAGTCTGTTTTGATAGTCTGATAGTCGGTGTTTGTGGTCACAGAAGAGTGTGTTCATCTGCATGTCTTTCTGTCTTACAGATAAGAATACGCAAAATATGTTGACATTCAACTCAAAGCAATAGGTTTTTTTTTCCTTTGTTGATGAGCGATGAAGTCCAAGTTAGTGGGATGATTTAATTTTGCAATTATTCCACATGTACTCACCATTCTAAGCTGTCGGTATGAAACGTACCGTTTCTTCATAATTATATATAGTACTGTCATCTCCACACCTGCAGTCAATTAGTGCAGTGCAGGCATAGCCACAAAACATTAGACATCATAAATAAGGCTATATTATTACATATATTATTATTATATATAAGGTTCTTTCACTACCCAAAATAAAACCTCTGTGTTTAATGTGCCCATCACACGGGGTGGGGGTGATGCTGAATGGTGTCAGGTGAGGGGTCTGCATGTCTTTCCACCAGCAGTTTAAGACCGAGGGCCCCATTTTGGTGAATTAGGGCGGTGTCGGTAACGCAGACGCAAAACAAAGACGGTGACGCTTTAGGGCGTGTCTAACGCAATTTTGGTAATTTAGTGATTTAGGACGATAGCGCACCTCCAGCGCAGTTGTAAAAGAGGTTGGATTAACTTTTAAAAAATACATGTGGGTGTGGTGGGGGTTTGGTTTCATAATGGGCAATCAGAACACCTATTTTCTATCCCTTTAAATATCAGTGCTCTAACGGTATAGCGCTGCAGGAGCGCTTCTCAAAAGAAGGTGCGGGAGGTGTGGAAAATTTGGGGAATCAGAGGGGGAAAACAAGGTGCACATTAATTTGTTATTTTCATGATTTGAGTTTATATTTTGAGACCTACACCCGTTTTATTTTACCATCTCTTTTTTTCCTTATTTGTAGGCTTTCCAACTTAAAAAACAATGTTTATTTTCTTCTACCTTAATGTAATTGTTAAATGGAAACCAATAAATAACAAACTCACAACTGCAACTAGGTCTGTTTCATTTATGTTCGTCATGCAAAAGAAACTGCATGTACAGCCATAGCCGTACCAACACCAGCTATCAAACCCAGGGTATCGCTCACAGTATCGCCTCGGCATTCCAATTATGTACTCCATTTTCTGTAGTTCAAATGGAAAGAATAAAACCCTTTCACATAAGAAAAACAATGTGCATACAAACATATATTTATTTAACAGGTGTATCTTACTGAACGGTAGCGATGGATGGCCTGCTGGCTTCAGTCTTTTATGTCTGTGCATTGAATAACCACAAGCTGTGGTGAAATAGTTTTTAGCTTAATTGATTACTCTTGCAAGTTACCCATGGATTGGACGATTTGCCTCAACGTGGGGGAAAATTAACAATATTCACAAAACATTCTCATGTGATTTCAGATAATGTGCGCATCAATAAAGTCACCAAATAGCACAGAGCGCCAGCGTTTTGCAAGAGGTGGTCTAGTTGACACCAAACTTGCATAGCGTTTTCAACACAAACTCATTATTTGACACCAAATGTTCCGTTTGCATAGCGCCCGACTGTTTTCATTGTCACACAGGGAGAGAGAAGTGTTTGTCTACCCAGTCATTTATGAGTCGCTGCCCAACCCATAGTTGGACGCACGCATGTTCTTAAATATATTAATGAATCCCAATTGTCCTTATATGAAATGCATGTGCCTGTACTTTCTAATTAGCATAATATACACCCCGGAAAACCCATTTGATTTCACCAGCACATAGCCAAGACTCAAGTTAAAAGCAAAAGTTAGCACCTGGAATTGTACTTCCCTCTAGGGTGGCTTTCAGCTAAACTGTTCTTGAAAACACTTTGTTCCATTCTGCCAAATGCCTGTAATGTAATGTAATGTAAAAAAGGACAAACTCAAACATGCCACCAATAGGTACTAGAAAGAAGAACTTCGAATATAGCTCCTAAGCCATTCATCATTTTCTGCAAACATGTCTTGCTGAACTCTAAAGGCAAAGATGCATTCTCAACACCGATTTATAAACGCGCCATTGTCACACATTTTGAGTGTATAATTTTTTCCAAACTGTATAATAAACATAAATTGAATGCAAGGGTTTATTGCGAATAAATGAAGGAATGCTAAGGTGATAAATGGGCTATCAATGAAATGACTGGAAATCGTTAATACCTATAATTCTGCAAGACGGGGACATAGTCAGTCTTTATAAAAAACGACAAGCAATGTTACAGAAGCTTTAACAGAAGCAGGATATGAATGCCTTGGGAATGGATTTATTAATTGGAATTGTAGGCATAAATGTGGTTACAATGTATAGGTAGTTGCATTTGTTTTTCAGTACATAAAAGCAGAGAATAAAATCACAATTCTCAAGCTAATGTTGGATACTTTTAGTCCAAAAATCTTGCAAACATAAAATGACAGAGAAATAATAATAATAAGAATAATAATAAATTGCATATATAGCCTATAAATTGTAACATATGGTCATTTGAAGAGTAATATATAATATCAATAATAATAATGGGTTTGGATAGGGTAACTCTGTCCAGGAGTTACATATGTATCTGACGTCATAGCAGCTAGTTCATCAAGATGAACATGAGCGAACATTGAAAACTGTGACAGTTATTGGTGTTTGAAGCCTTAGAGGGTGCATAGCTTTGGGTGACATAATCACAAAGAGGAAATGGCAGGAGGTGGACAGAGTGCCATGATTACCCTTATTTTATCAATATTGAAAACTGAACAATAATGTGAAAAGGGAGATGAAACCAGGACACTAGATTTGGATGTAGAGGAGGAGGTAAATTGACTGACAAGGTGTTGTGGTTCATGGAGAACAGCAATGGTTGTTTCCTGTCAGTGGAATCAGGTGAAAAGTCTGAGTCTGAGGTGTGGGTGGCGCCACGTGTCTTTGTGCCCTTTGTGACACAACAGTCATCTGTCACCACCTGTATTCCACATCTCCTGGAAACACAGGGTAGGTAGGAGCCCACTGACATCAGTCACTTCTAAATTGGATGTACCCCCATATGCAATGACTGGTGCAGACACACATGTTGGCAAATGGTTTCATGGCCAGATCAAGAATATCTGTCACACATCATCGGAACAATCAAAATCAACTTGCCTGTCAACCTATATTTCTATCTGTCTGTCTCCTGCAATTTTAGTATGTATACTGTATATGACTGTAGGAAAGAATATCACATATATATATAAGGCACTGACTAAATCTTTGTCTATTTGCGTATATACATATATATACAGTATTTAGATGTAGTGTAGATGTTGTATATGTTCAGCAGACCTAATATTTGCAATACATGTATCATTGTGTGTTCACATCAGCACCACTGAAGCCTGAGCATACTGGCTGTGCGGTTTTGTTTTAAAGATATTACTCACACAGTCTGCCAAATATTGACCAATATTGTAAACCATGTGAATGGCAAATTGAGTTTCTGAGTTTCTTGTCAACAGCATGCTGACCCTCTGTGGTGTCTCTTCTCCTACTGTTCAATTGAATTACTCTGTCCCTCTCTGTAACTTTACCATTTATTATGGTCAGAGCTTCCTAAGGGGATTTGCTCTAGATTTTTAAGAGACGTGATTGGATTAGAAACATCTATGAAGCAACAAAAGTCGATGCGCAGGTAGGAAAATGAATGAAAACATCAGTGCTGCCACAACAGTGGTAGACAAGGATATATCATTTCAAATAGAATAACTATATTATTTTTTTTTTTGATATCAGTTTTGAAAAATGAATTATATTGGTTTAATTGAGAAATCCAAGATTGCGCAAATCACCTAAATACAAAATTTCTGCTCAAGAAATGGTTATTTTAAAAATAAAATTGATTAAAATTGTGTATTTCAGAATTGCCTTCAATATATATTTAATGCATATACAGTATATACAATGCATATATGTGCATTAAATAAGGATATATCTATCTATCTTTCTATTTAAACATAGAAAAACCATAAGAAAATAGGCCTTGAGTTTACACAGAATACAAGACATATCAGTAATTATAAATAGCTGTCCTTCAGAAATGTATAAACTAAGGGAAATGATATAACCTCATGAGTCACAATTATAAACAAGACAACACTTTGTAGAAATTAATACTTTCCGTATTGCCACACTGCATTCATGAGCGAATTTCCATCATTCAAATAGTTTGTTAAAGCTGGCTTACTTTAGTCACCCGAGCGTTGAACAACTAATATTCGCCATAGTAACATACATCATATAACGTTTTTTTTCTTCTTTTTCTGCACAATTGCACAAAAAGAGTGCATAACATGTTACAAACAAAGGCAGCTCAAAATATCAGCGGCCAAGATGTGTGATGGTGAACTAGTCATTAAAACACATTTACTTAAGTTTCCTCTTTGATCTTGGTGACCTAACAAATATGTCATTCACTGAAGGCCAACATGGCCTTGTCCTAAACAAATACAGAATTCCAAACTTCCTGTGAGGGCTTCAGGACCATGGACAGCAATGGCCTTCAGGCTGAAGGTGCTATATGGGAAATCAATTGAGGTGTTTCTCGTTGCCATCGACATGCCCATTATAAAGGCACAGCCCTTGTTTTGGAGAAACGCTCCATTCCAGTAAATGTTGTTCTGGCTGCAAATTGATCTTTCAGCAAGATAATGTTCCCAAGTTTCAGCTTCCTGGCAGAGGGAATTAGGTTTTTGGCCTAGGTTTATGGTCATTTGACCATAACAAGTGCTTTCAATGGGACCTCCAATGCCATGGTCAGATCAGACCAAAATGACTTTATTTACAATATTGATTATATGTAATTGTACGGTTTTATGTGTTTAAATTATATAAATATATAATTGCAATACATAAACCCAAATAATTACTCATAGTCAATATTGTACATAAAGTCATACTGTAATTCAGTGTTATTAGTATTACACTATTGTGGTATCACACTACTGTGTTAAAACAGCCGCAGCTGTCATACTGTAGTTTAGAAATTGGGAGTGATTTTGAATTAGTAAATGCCAAAACAGCAGCCTAATAATGCATTGTAAATTTGAATAGCCTACTGTTATAAAGTTTGATCCGTGAAGGAAAAAGCACTGCTTTGCATACAGTGGGCTACCATCAGTAGTTAGACTGATGTGCAAACATTCACCACAGAATTGGACCTGCCATTGGCTGTGAAAAATGACATCTTGAGCTATAGAATCTGTTGCCCTTTAATTTGCCGAAGGAATGAGAAGTGACTGAATTCTTCTCAAGCTCTATATTTGAACATTCACAGCAAACATGCATAACCTTTGCATAAGGAATACCTTTGTGAATAACAGCCACTTCAATTTCAACCAGGCACGCATTATTAAATTCTGAAGTAGATCCATCCTTTCTTCTGTTTCAAGTTGGGTAGTGCTTCACAAGTGGTTGAGTGCTTCGATTGCGTTCTACATGCAAGTGGTTTATCCTGTCAGTTATATTGTCTGTGAATCATGTCAATCACGTAATGATGCTTCTCTGAGTTGCTTGCTTTTTTGTTGACCTTTTGAATCTTCGAGTTGTATAATATAAAATGGGTCTACAGCTGGCCCAAGATGCTGTGAACTTTTGCGTTGCAAGTCAGGGAGAAGACGTATACATGGAATCCTGTTTAATCACTGGACATATTCAAATCCAATCTGTCTATGGCGTCATATGCTGTCTTGTGCACACAGGTACCTCTTTCCATCCCTTGATCTTGTGATTTAATACCTAAAATAAACAGTGTTTAAACATTGCTGTGATCTTGCGAAATCTTGCACTATTTAATATCCAGGAGTGTAGACTGGCCATACAGGGACTCCTTAGAATGACAGCACATCTTTTTTTTCTGAAATCTGTGATTTATAGCTAGTTTTGATCACATCTAATTAGGATGCAGAAAAGAAGCTCAATATCTGACACACAAAATGCTATTGTGACACAAGCTTGGTCATTTAAAGCATTTCTAAGCATGTAATTACTGAGGGTAAATAGGGAAAATATGCAATAACATGTTTCTTTGAGAACCAGTCATGCATTCTGTTAGTAATCATAGTTTAATTTTCTCTTTTATAATATTGCTATGGTTTAATGATTTTAATCAAACAAATTTACCACGGTGGAAGCCTTGTGTAATGAAAAAATGTGCTCTTTTTTTTTTGTTTTGCAGTTTATTTTTTTTATATATATAAAACCGATACATTATTATTATTTTTCCAAAAAATTAAGAAATTGCAAATCAGATGCCTGTGAAGTCGAGTTGGGGCTTTTCCAAAAAAACTCAAATCATTCATAGCTTGCAAAATACACATTGCATATAGACTTTAAAAAAAAACTTTGCAGCGTCTTCAAGAAACGTTGCTAAGTTTGGTTAATCTGTGGCTGAGATATGAATAATGAAGGGAACCATGTGCAGGGAACGCTTAGAAATTTATGAAAGAATGGGATTACTGTAGGCTTGCAGAAATGCTACTTAAGTGCATCTTAAAAAGTATTTTCCGTCTCAATGGGAGCTCCAACCCCCAACTTGTGTACATATATAATTCAAAAGAAAGCATTTTCCAAGTTAGTCTTATTTTTAATCTTTCAGAATTCCCATAATTGATTGGACTGCTATCCTTTTGGGGAACATCTGTTTCAAAGTAGATGATTGCTATGAGTGGGTGCTGTGCTATGCAATCGTCAACAAGGGCAGTGGTGCATCCACATCTTTACACATATCAGCCATCATGCATTAAAATATGATCAATTATATATGGTTGCCTGTGCAATATTTCTTAAGATTGTCAAAATCCATTATCCTATTTTAAAGCGAAATGCAATGAGAACCTTTGTGAAACCATCAATATTGGCATGGCTAGGGGGCTGTTGTTAGGCATGACAGGAAGTGGAATGCTGGAAAACCCCAAACCGTGATGATATTCATGATATAACATGGGTTCTAGTTCTATATACGTTTTTTTGTAAAACTGATCCATCCACAGATATCCTTATGGTCTCAGGAAAGTAAGACAAGACCATTTTTAAATTGTAAACTTTAAAAGCCTATACATTGTATCCTTCTGCAAGATAAAGTTATTCAGTCACTGAGCAACAAGATTTCCATCTCTGAATGTTGCTGATTCACCCAGGATGATAATAATTTTGTCGTCCGTTGTTGTTTTTAAGTTAATTGAATTCCAGTAGGTGCAATAACATGTAATCACTTATTTCCTCAGTAGACACCCTTATCCCACAAAAAAATGAACATAGATATTATCCATGTACATATCTGGGTGTTCTATCTTGGTTAGGCAGCAGTGTCCTCTCTGAGACTGGAACCTGCAACCTCCTTATTATTGCCTTCTATTCCATAACCTGTACAGCCCACTAGGATTCAAACCAATTAATTTACTCCTTTAATACATTTTCATAAAATCCATATTGAACAAAAATCCTAAGAAAGCATAAAACTTTAACATGCATGCCAGCCTCCTGCTGTTAGGGTGTCACTGACGAGTTGAATACACAGGAAAGAAACTTATTTTATTTGTCAATTTAAATTGTTATGCCTGCAGAGCTCTATTGCTTGAGCATCGAATCCCACTGATTGTATGCTTGCTAACTAGCAGAAGGCTCGGTGCATGCAAAAAAAAAATGTTTTTCCTTTTGTTACTCATGTTGAGAGGAGGACGTCTTTGTAGTCATGTGCAGTGATGGAATGGGGACACAATTCTCCAGAGAAGAAACAACAGGAATGGTAAGGATTGCCTATCTAAACAGGGATGTTTTTCATTTACATTACAATTAAAAGAGGGATATCCAGCTGCAATCTGAAACAATACCTGAACACAGATCACTTCCAGATGATAGCTACATACACATGCAATTTTGGCAGTGTCTTAGAATGTTGCATGCAACCAATATCTGTCAGTGCATGTACGCGAACAAACATCATATTAAAGCGGCCTTTTTTTAGACAAAACATTTGTTTGTGAATAACATTGGATTATTTCAGCCTCCAGTTACAATACTTGAAAGCATTTTGTATGGAGGTTGATGTGCACTGCAGTTCAAAGATACAATATTCAAGGAACATGAATGGCAAATGAGAGTAATTAACGGTTAGTAAGATAATATAGATATGAACGTTGAAAAATGTATATAAAATGTAAAAAATACAATTTTGAAGCACAAAAAGGAAATAAAAAAGGTTATTGCTTTTATTTATGTTTTAAATGTTTCCCTTCTTCTGTAATGTTTCGATATTGGCATTCCATTTGCTCATTTGGCATTTACACTCCTTGATTGCAGTTTGTATCCTCATCCAGACAAAGTTGACAGGTAATTCATCATTTACTCTTTGAGTGCAGGGTTTGTGAGTGGGCATGTTGTATGGTAATGCATGCTACCCTTAAATAGGTAGTAGTGGAAGTAGTAGAAATGCACTATTTTACGGATACGGAAATATCAGTTTCAACCCAGTTTCAACCCCCACCGTCTTTTTTTCACAAGCACTTCACTTTTAACAATTATCATGTAAGGGTCTGAACAACAGCAATACCTCCATTTATGTATTGCTAGCAAGGCAAAGATGATCTAATAATCCAACATCTATACCCCGTAATCACACTAACGAAGTATTCACATTATAACATGAAAAAGATAAAGACAAAGCTAAAGTGAATTGTTGACCTGCTATACTAGTCTATCTGGTGAGATGAAGATTTGTATTTATTTTATTGTAATGAATCGATCTATATAAGGTGCATCAGTGGCATCTTGAGTAACAACAGGTTTCCTATGTAGTCGAGCCAGTCATATCATGGCCTGGTAGTGCTTTTAAATAAAAAAAAGTTTGTATTTTACATATTTTTAATCTAGCATGGCACAGTTATAGAGTTTAATCATATTTTCGTTTTCAAGATAAGTTTTTTAAAATTGTTTTTATCACACTATGGATTGCTATAATGATGTGTAATATAATAATCATTATATGCTGTTATCACTAATACTTGGGAATGGCACTGCCTGGGTTCCAATATGAATATTCATAAATAAGCCTAATAGCAGTTTCATTTTTACCCATGCACTACCAATTAAACAAAGGTTAATGGTGGTGTAATGGGTTTCACATACAAGGCTACTAGCTTTTCTTCCACAATCCCATATCAACGTAGGAGGGACCTTGGTGGAACGACTGCCGAAATTAGAAGCTACATTTTACACATCTGGTTCTATGTAGCTCCAGCTCTCAAAACATAATTCCGATGACTGGTCACTTGGGCATTTGACATGGTTTGGCATGGTTCTAATGAGTATGATTCATACATCAGCATCTCAGGGAATACATTGTAAAATTAAACTTCTCAAACTCTTTTTTGTGATAAAGTTACAGCGGTTACCTCAATGTTCAGATTTTGAGAAAGAACTTCAGGTTTTGATTTATCTACAGATAATGTTGCTATTTGCAGCAAATGAAATTGCTTTTTTAAACTCAAGGACATAGACCTCCTTAGACTCATTGTTGTTCTGAGAAGGGGCATGTGCAAATGCTTTCATCAACAAATACAGTATTCCCGCGAATGATATCAGGTTAACTTGAGCTGTGCTACAATTCGCACAGCAAGACGGTTATTTCAAGTGTTTATACATTTTTACGAATCCAGTTACCCAGGAGTTACCCAGGGAAATATTGCATAATGAATAAGTCTGATATACAGTATGAAGTTGCAATTATGAGAAAACATTAAGATTACTATGTCATAGAAATGTCATACAACATTTTGTCATGCTAGAATTGCCTTCAAATCTCAACAACCCTGTCCCCAGTGATGTAACAATGTACTATGTGTTAACTCGTGGCTGAATTAGAATAAGCAATTCTGGTTATTTTAACCAGCATTTTCTTATTTATATTTTCTCTCACTTTATATTCCTTATTCTCACTTGGTGTTCACACATACACACACAAATATGTATACATATACTGTATCAGCCTCCATGTAAATCATCATACCAAAACTGATATGATTTTATGTAGAATACTATATAATTATACCAATATGTGTGTGTGTGTGTGTGTGTGTGTGTGTGTGTGTGTGTGTGTGTGTGTGTGTGTGTGTGTGTGTGTTTGTGTAAGGTCAGAGGATTCTAAGCTTTCCAGAAGTAACAATTACCAGCAGCAAAGAGTTTTAAGCTTTTCATAATTACCAGCAGTGATGGCATGGCAAACATCCCTACTGGTTTTATTGAAAACAAATACAATGAAGGTGAGCATGACCTTTATATTTCCATTGTTTAATCTTGTGGACTTTGCACCATTTGTATTATTAAATAAATAATAGCTTCCCCTGTTCTTGTACTATTTATACCTGACGGCCTCTCCAATACTGCTGTACTCCCTTAAAAGAAGCACATTTCATTCCCGACTGAAAGCTGTTCTTGAGAACAAAGAAAACAGTCCCACGCAAAGAGATGAGACATTGATTGGCACTCCAAGGCAAATGGGGGCCCCAGGTACACAAACGGCAAACCGGTCTTTCCGATATTGAAGACAAATTGATTTTCATACAAAGAATGTGGACATTGCCTTTACCACACCAAATTGGTGGCTAAGCAAAAGGTCACTGCTGCAAATCCTGGCTCTGTTATTTGCTTCCTTCATTGTCTCAAAGTTTTCACTCTTTCATGTGCAGTCCTTTGTAAATGGAAGAGAATATGGAACACGGCATTCTGTACCTCTATCCAAGGTTTCAGTTCCACATTCTGACCTTGCCATTTAAGCTTCTTTCTGGGAGGACATCCTTCTCTCTTCGTCTGTGTCCTCTTCATCTGACCGTAACTCCCTAGTTTCTGCCTCTGAAACTTTTGCTCACATTTTGTAATGGATAATGAATGACTCATCAAAGTTCTCATTCTAGGGCAGGGTTTGCTGGAGGCCAATCTGGAGCAAAGAGGGCTTTTTACATCACTTTGGGTACCATACTTTATCAAGCTTATTCTTCTTCTGTTGTGCTTGATCATCAAAGTGAAGGAAAAGGCTCGCTGTGAACCCCAGCCCCAGAACCACACATTGACAAATCTAAAACTGATAAGACTTTTAAAAAATTCATCTCATGTAGCTAATGTGATTAATAATGATTCATGTGCCTCTCTGTGTTTTCATTCTTTGCTTACATAAATGGACCGATACACAGTGTATGATGGCACGCTCAAGGCCTCAAAAGTCCTGTCCTCGCTCGTGTTCATTAGCATTGTGCCTCTAATTCCTCCTGATATGAGTCTGACACATTTGCATGATGGCCCCTCTATCGCAGACTCACTTCCATCAGCCAAACCTTTTGGGCTTTGAGGGTGACCTTACGAGAGCCCTTCTTAGGCCGGGCCTATAAATAGAGACGGCTGTTAGCAATCTTCAGCGTCTGAAGCTCCCACCTGCTGCTTGTACAGTGATTACAATGGGGCTGGTGAGCATCTGCACACCAGTGGGTAAAGTGATGCACATCTGCAACGACAGGCAAGGTGTGATGGAGCGACGGGAACCGTACATTTCCCAGACATTCTGGCAAATGGCAGCGCAGCAGGTACGCTTATGGGAGGGGGGGTGTAGGGGAGTAGGTGTTGACACGAGCAGAGAAAGAACCATATTTTGTCCATCTTCTGTACTCTAGCCTGTGAGATATCAACAGAGACAGGCAGTTTAACCATTACAGCATGTAGCACTTGAGTTTGAGTCTTGACTCTCGATTATTATACAGTGCTGCTTGACAGTAAGTATTACCTTTTATCTTTTTAATTTATTGTGAATTGAAGACAATAGTTATCTTTAATGTGTGTCGTGTCCTGGAGGATGTTATCACTGGTCTAGTCTGGTTAGTTTATAGGTATTATTAGTCCAGCAAAAATATAATGGTATACACTTTTAGTCTCCAATGGTACTTGGATTTGGTCTTTGTGTCCTTTTTATTCACAATTAAATGCAGGTTTGTGCCAGTTTGTATTTGCTCAGAGAAAAAGGACTTGCTTCTCAATGAGTCAAAATTAAGGACAAATGCTGATTTAACCGTGGCCTTTGTCATAGGTTACATTAAGGAACTATAGCACCATCTACTGAAAACTAGTCACAAGGGTCACGGTGCTCGGCTCTCGCCGAATCCTGGTCCGCTGGAGAAGGCCCTACCAACAACTGTACGCTGTGTCCACATCCTCGTACTGCCTCCCAGGCGACCCACCTACCCCCAGCACAGACCCACCTTCCGTCTGTCTAGTGCCTTACATTGAACACCACAAAAAAAGAGAGACATAAACCCATCTTCTGAAGGGGAGGGTTCAAGCCTGCAGGTCTACTCTGAGAGACAGCGGGGAGGGAAGAGGTGTCAGCTGGCGGTCCCGAAGACGAGCGTCATCAGATGGCATCGGGGCCGGGGGGAAAGCTAAAGGGCTCGGAGACGGTTGGCGGCTCTATTTCTCCACGAATTAGGTACCTCTCCCCTAAGCTTTAATCACTGATGCGCGTCACCAATGCGGTGGCGACAAAAAAGGAGGGAGAGGAACTCATGGTGGGAGGGGTAAATTTAATCTCAGCTGGAGAGGATGGGTAATGGGGCGTTTCACTGCACCGCCCTCCAACGCTGTTGAAGCAAACAGAAAGTCATATTAATGGAGAAAGTTACAGCCAGTAGGAAATTCCATAGTGGCATGTTTTTGGAATGTCAAAATGTACAGCAGACTCACACAACCAATCATATTTTTCTCACATGTTGCCTGTGGTAAATAAAATTGTACAATAGTTATCTATTGATATGTTTCATAATATGTTTTATACTTTGACAATTACCCCCCACAGGGCAGCAGGCCACACTTTGTCTATGATCCCTGCCGTGTTGCATTACTGCATTACCCAGATGCGGCGCAAAATATATTACTTTCTCTAAGGGCATGCTTTGTCAATTTGAGGCTGAGAACATTCAGATCTACTTGTGGCTGCATATCAATGTTAACCAAAAATCTAAAAACTAAAAACAGACCCAATACAGAGTGATTATCTATTGCATCCTTTTTTTTTAATGCACATTTTCATTAAAAGTGTTAATGTAATATTAAGTCATAGCATATGACATTTTACAGTTCTCATACATAACATGAGAAAAGTAGACATACTGTATTAAAATATGGTTCATTCTCATTTCAAAGGTTGAGCATAAGCTTGTATCCCTAGTCCAGATGGAGTAATTTAATAAGAAATGTAAGGCAAAGGTAGGATGGAGGTTTCAAAAATGATATTTTCACTAACCGCCCCACCTTAAATCAATGTTATCACATGTTGCTGTTAATACAGGCCTTACACATCCTTACACATGCCTGCGTTTGCTTATACGGCCAATATACTTTTATCTTCTCCTTGACATTTTAAGTAGTGCATTTGCCTTATTACCTACACAGGCATTCGTATATACTGTTGAGAATTTGCCATATCTGAGATGAAAAGAGGCTTTTTAGGTGCTGTACCATATGGTTGTCTTCGACAGCTATCTTCCTATGCTCAAAACCCAGCTCTGGATCCAGGCCAATCTGGAGCAAAGAGGGCTTAAAATGCAAATGTACTCTTTTCACAAAGCCTAATTATAACCCACCGAAGCTTGAACACAAGAGGTAAATCATAGAATGAAGTTGAATTTTTTTTTATTCCGAAATTTGACTTAACAATTATCATAAAACGAACTAGGATCAGAAGAGATTATGGAATATTGCCATCGATGCCAAGAGGTAAATGAATGAAGTTGAATTTTTTTTATTCAGAAATTTGACTTAACAATGATCATAAAACGAACTAGGATCAGAAGAGATTATGGAATATTGCCATCGATGTAAAAATGTGGAATTTCCACTCCCCAAAAAGAGGAGCAGCATTTAAATTACATTTGGTCAAATTAAATCGCATCTCTTGGATTTATTTTAGTGGCCGGGCTAAACGATAAAGATCCAGTCAAAATGGGCAACTGCTGGTGCAAAAACAAAAAAGAATAAAAATAAACAGCAATGAGAGCAAGTGCAGGGAGCCTTTGCGTAACCTCAACCATGTTTGCTCTACTGTGCCAATTTTCTTCCTGCTTTCAATCTGTGCTTTTCATGGAATGAAACAGCGGGAAGTGATTAAGAAGTTCATTTGCAGGGCCCTTTGCTTTATAAATTCAGCACAATATGTGTTCCCGGACTGAATTTTTTTGCATCGACGAGTGAAGTGACTTGTGGGATTAGACACTGTTGACCATGTTGTTCTGTGTTTGTGCTGTGCAAGTAAAGACGTGTTACATTTTCAGAATACAGAGCATTTGTGGACACAGATATAGCCCAGAACCCTTTTTATGGCTTCTACCACCCATGGCTTAAGTCCAAACACAATGCAATAGGAGATAATGCACATTTACATATAATCATGAAGATCAAATTTTGAATATTTCCCCCACTTTCAAAGAAATTGAGTATCTCGCCATGCTTCCTCGGTCATCAGCAGGAAGGGGGCGGGTGATTTGTTTTATTACCCTTACAGAATATGATGCCAGACACCATCTCTTCAACAGAGCGGGAAAGATGGGGAACAGACAAACCCACATGTGCCACTGAGGAAACCCAGAATATTTGGCGTGACATCAGAGCTGACAAACAGCTTTGAACGTGTCCTGGACCTCCCATTCCCAGAGAGCCAATCGGCACTGATTGATTAGACATAGGGTCCCACACAGAGTAGCTGTACAGCAGTTTCAGACTTTCAGTCTTCTCTGAGCTCTGTAACGCTTCCTCTGTTGCTGAGTAGAACAGATTCCTAGGCCCTGGACAAAAGGCAGGCCTCACGCTTGCAATGAGCCTTGCCTCATAAGAGACTGGTAGGCTGGGATTCGCTTTTGCAACAAAGCAAAGCTCTTCACTCCAATACTCGAGAAAAGCTAATCCAGAAGGCCTCTGCCAGAGAGAAGCCCAGGAGGAAGTCCCGCAGACAAAGGCTTCCACTCCAGCAGTGGATGAGCTGTACTGTCGACACAGTCTTGAGCACTCAGCCAACCTCTAATCTTAAAACACTTCAGAACGTAAGACAATAATTGTGCTTGAGCAAAATTGCACATCTTTTTAATAATAATTCGTCTGTCTTTTGTAAAATATTTGTGAATAAATGTTTTGTTTTGCAAATTGCATTGTTTCTTTATTTTAAATAAGTGAGCTCTACTGATTAAAACAAACTCGAATTGAAGGTAGTTTCCTCCTAAATTATTATTAGTTGTCAATGTTACTTCGTTAACTGGTGTACCATAATTGTAACTAACCCTTTATCCACCTCAAAAGTATACGGGCAGAGTCCTTAATAGCCATGAACATTGCAATAATAATGAGGATTGTATTCATGTAGCACCTTTCATCTCATTATCTCAAAGCGCACTGCGAAAGGGGGAAGTTCAAACCCTGGTGTCCCACCTGGGTGATGCACGGCAGCCATTTTGTGATCATTGCACATCAGTTGAGGTGGATGTAAGGATGAAGCTATTTTACAATTTATTTTCTCTAACAACCCCAGTAATTACAAACCTACACACATGTCTGCGCTTGCTTATTTAAGCTATATACTTTTATCTTCCCTTAAACATGTTTAAGTAAACTACTAAACATGTATTTCTCTAAACCTGGCTGGTCGGAACCCAGCTCTAGCGAGATGCATACTAAATTAACTGTAGCATATACAGCAGTGAGTTGTTTTTTTCTAGTGAAAGGTAGCTGCATCTCCTCTGCTTCTTTTATCATTAAATTGCATTGGAATTGTTGTTGCAACAAATGATCAAAGGACCACGGCCTCGCGCTAAGCTCGTAAATGATACTCTATTCAAACCCGTAGTGTTTATCTTGACTATATGTCGGAGGTTTATTCACAGAACCAACAAGGAATAATATACACATTTTTAAAAATTCATCATCTGTTTTGCGTAGACCACATAGGAATTGTTGGTGTTTGTTATTTTCTTTTTCTTGTCTTCGGTAGGCTGGTCTGATCCCAATATTCCCTTCACATTGAACATGAAACAAAGCATTAGGAAAGAAACATCATTAACTATTTAAGTGAATGTGTCCAGAAACACGATTGCGCTCATTTGCTATCAAAACAAAGAAGAGGCTGAACGCTCTCCCTGCTGTTGCTCGTCGAATACGAGACGCGGGCTCACGGACGTACCATCCCTGGCCACGGCCCTTGCGGGTGCGAGACGATGTGAATGCATGCAGCGATCCGAC
Source organism: Aldrovandia affinis (assembly GCA_029706075.1). Classification (NCBI taxonomy): domain Eukaryota; kingdom Metazoa; phylum Chordata; class Actinopteri; order Notacanthiformes; family Halosauridae; genus Aldrovandia; species Aldrovandia affinis. Next base: position 867,539 of record JAINUG010000163.1, on the reverse strand, counting down.
ACCGAGAAGAATGTTCCCTTTATTGGTGTTTCATTTTATTTAACGGGCTACCGACCAAGACGTTACCTCTAAGAGGGTGATCAAATGTGCAGCAGCACAGCCCTTTGGGATGTGCCACACTTCTTATGACAGAGCTGATGTGAAATTAGAGAGAGAGAGAGAAAGAGAGCTGAAGGGAACGGAGGGGGTACTAAAGGAAGAAAAAGAGCGAGCAAAGGTCCCGTGCCGCGGGACCAGGGGGAGGGACGGGCGAAGGACGCCGCCGCCGGGAAGCCATGCTCTCTGAAGTCATTTTCACACATCCTGCTTAACCCACGTCTGATTAACGATCAAACATGTAATCCCTGATGTCAAACGCCTCTTTCACACCCAGCCAGCACTCGTTTAAAACGTCCTGATTGTGTGGTTTAGATCAGCAGAAGCTCAGTGTATGTGTGCGCAGGCTAAGATAAAGCTGAAATTCTGTATTCTGTAGAGCATTATTCATCTGCGGGCCCAGAGGATTCTAAATTGGTCTCTCCCAGGAGCACCGGAGCAATTAATGATATCTACACAATCCAAGACGGAGACATATCTTCTGACGATGTTTGTCAACCGTGTGCACTTTCAGTGGTCCCCGTTGTAAGGACGCTTCTACAAATGTGACAATAAATCAATGTTTGTTTCAAAGAAATGTTCTATACTGGTTCTATACTTGCTTAAAATCAGGTAATAGATGTAACTGTATTCTCACTGCCAGAAAAAAGGTTCAGTTGCACAGAAGTGGGACAGAGACAAGTGGGATGTATGTTTAGCTTTGGCATATGGTTTATGATGCCAAATAGCCACTAGGGCTATTCTCTGACAAATCATCTTCTAGTTTGCCCCATGATAGGGAAGCTCATTTTAAAATGTAATACGCTAAAGCTGCATGCTAATTACCAAAGAGTAGTGTAGTAGAAGGAATTCTGTAACAAAAATATCCAAATAAGTGTTATGTAAAATACATACTTCACTTTAGCATGTAGCTGGGAGTCCCATGAGGCAACCCATAATTGCCCATACCATTGCCCAGGGAAGGAGTGTTTCGGTTGCTAAGATATTCCCTGTCTTCGTTGCACTTTAGTGACTCCTGATCTACCCACGCCAGTTCCAGCACAACTTGACAGCTCAGCCAGTCAATTTCAAAGTGAAAAGAAGCAATGATTCACTGTTTGCGTTTCACAGGATATATACGCTATGCACTCCCAGATTGGCTGAGGATACCGCAGTCAACAACATTAAATGAGCGTTCTATATTGATGGGTGAAAAGAAAAGCGGGGAAATAAAAAGTTGCTCGGAAAAATAAAGACATGAAGCGATTTCTTACATAAATTGAACAAGTAAAAGGTTAATTGAAGGATAGATTGAAGTTACCTGTCTTCAACTTTTTCTAAATGATAAATGAGGAGCGAATTATATACACAAGAGAAAATATAGCTTTTAATTTGAAAACCTAAAAGACAAAAGGGAAATAAGTGAGGTAACACTGAATGAAAACATAAAAGAAAAAGAAAAACAAACACATAAAACAAAAGAAAAACAAGTTCTATATTAATACATTTGTATGCGATGGATCACAGTTGAAGTTTGAGTATTCAGTGTAAGCACTAAGAGCTCTTCTTGGGGGTTTAATAATTGGCCTTGTTGCTGTCGCAGGGTTTTAGGACTCCATGATTTTGGCTTGGAATCCTGGGCTGATGAAGTGGCAATCCCCCAGGAAGAACCGACAGAACCTAGATAGAGATGGAGGGGCCAGGGAGGAGGTGGGACGAGCATACACAATTGTAATTGTTGAACTGGGTGGAATCATGTGTCGTCCTCCCTCCCAAACATCAGCTGTTCAAGTTTACTCATTTAATCTCACTTATATTTTGTTTCTTAAATACATATAATGAAAAACCTCTTGAAGCTGCCATCAGAACAGATCATTTCGATCTACATGGAAAGCACTGGAATGGTGCTCTGCACAAGCAGCACTTTCCAGCAGAATGTGTGCTGTCAAAGCCTGGACTATTTTTGTAACACAGTTATGTACAGATGAGAACGGTCCCACAATCAGCCACACCACAGTACTGGAGACGAGAAGGCCAGCAACATGATCTTTTTTCTTTTTTTCAAATGTGGGGTGGGAGAAAGCTAATAAACTATAAAAACACTGTTTTAAATGTTTGGTCACTGTAATCATTTCAGTCCATTTGATACTTCCTGTTTGTTGACATTTTAGAATGCTCCACCTTGAGTTAGGAAATGAAGAGGTGGAAATACTTGTTAGGTCAGGTTACATTTGTTCTAATCAATGGCCACCATCCAACATCCAAAGACTGTTATATAACAAATAAATAATTGTTAAGCATTTGTGATGCAGTGGAGCCCAACTTATTAGAATAAAAAAACTGCATAATTGTTTTAACACAGACAACATTTATTAACAAACTATTAATTAAGGTATAATTATATGAGTGGAAAGGAGAATCTATATATCTGAGAATATCATTCATGAATAAATTACAGAAAATTAATGAGTAATTTATAAGTTAAGATGAACATTAAAAGTAACAATTGTCACTATGAAAAATTAAGTACTCATTTTTATTCTAATTAAATATCTCATATTTTACACAAACATAACCTTAGTTCAGACTCTGATTCAGACTTGCATATGAATGTGTTGTGATACTCGCCTTGCCTAGAACATTGCTGGTCTCTACATGTGTTTCAACTGCATGTCCCAGTGTTCAGAATGGTTTGGTCACATGGCTGAATGTCGAGGTTTCCCTGATCCTCAAATAAATCTTCCTCCTGGGCTAATTTGAGACGAAGTCCTGACAGTTTAAATTTTGTACTGAAACATATTTCTGGGCACCTAAATTTGCACATTTTTCCTTTCTCTGGAGTCCTCCATCATGCGCTTTTGTCTGAAGAAATAAGTTAGCCTCGTGTTGAACTCATTCTGAGCCCCTGGAATTAGAGTGAGATTCTATTCTTCATCTCCACGCTTAGAGAAAATTATTTGTCTCACTATTGATAACGGACTTATTCTTTGTTTCAATACTGAGAGAGAACTTCAGGCCATTCGCAGGTTACTGCTGGGATAGAACGCAGTCTTCATCTCAGTGCTGGCCGAGACCTTGTTCTGAATGTTCGCACTGAGAGAGAAATCCAGGGGATGTTGATGTGTTCATGGTGATGTTGTGTGTGTGATAGTTTTTTTTTTAAACATAAAATTCCAACCCATAAACACTTTATGTTGAGAGGCCGAGACATTTCTCTTCACTTGGTGTGTCGTCATTCCCTGTTTATTGTGTGTTGTTTATGTGTCAGCCTGTTCCATTCCTCTTCATTAAGTCCCTGATCCATTGGTTGTGTAATGATTTGTTTTTGAGTTCCTAGTAAATGGCTTGGTTTCTATACATCTGCCCTTCTGATTCCTGGTATAGAGCTGTCACAATATGGATTGGTGTTCCTTTAAAACTGGGCCTCAGTCTCTCTTGCCAGACATGCTGCCGATGGAGATTATCACAGGTTTGATTTTTTCTAGTCTTCCTGCAAGTTGAGCCGAGACAGTTGCTGCTGATGCCCTCTCAATACAACAAAACGGAAGGAGTGTTGTGATGTGAATAGAATCTGAATGCATTATTTACGAAAGTCGATTTTAATGCAGCATTTTGGACATTCATTTTTGATATTAACAAGCTGCCTGCTGTAGTAACATGTAGTAATGTAGGCTGTTATCTAAAACACAGTTGAGTGCCCTTGGCAGTTTTCTTCCCCTTATCACTACTTTGATGCATAACACATACAGGCAAATTATTTTTTCAATCATTTGAAGACTTACCATTTTTTAAATGACCCCTAGGATAAAGTCATTTATTCTGTACCATGCTAACAGTATTTCAATTGTCCTTACCACACTGGTTTATAAATCTTTGATATGCCCACCTAGACCTTTTTTTCCTTTTCTTATAGGAGAACACTGCACTTGTTTTAAATGTGTGGGCTTACGGCAAATGCAACATAACACTACAGCTCAACGTAGCTGTGTTGCCAAATTATGTGGTACATAGCTCGCCTTCAACATTAAGGGTGCTGGGCTAACTGCCAATAAATTAGAAACAAAATCCCAGAAGGTCTCTCGCATGTACTGGCCAGATGGCTATCCCCTGCCCCCCCATGATATGTCACATACGACATATTTCAAATTCAGGGAGAAACAGTCCTTCAGGGTTACACAGAATCCTGAGGTATGTAATTTATCCTGCAACCTTCAGTTTCTCCTTTTTTAAATGAGTTTTTATTTCCTCACTGGGGTCTCGAGGCCGATTGGGGAAAAGAACCAACCCATGTGCGGTCTGCAAAAACGAGCCCTATACACACACTAGCTGTGGCACGGGGGAAACGCATGCACCGAGGGTTACAGCAAATTGTCGTTGATTTGTGTACTTTTCAGCGAAGAGGTCCCAGGTGCCACCCTATTCATTGCTCATTTTCATAATTCAATTAAAAACCCAGTGGAACTACAACTGGTTCTGTTGCATTTAGCCAATAAAACAATATGCTGAATATAGTATATAATATAGTGTAGTGCTTTTAAAAGTGTATTCTGTTGAGCGATTGATGATTCTGTTTGGTCAGTATTGAAGAGTGCCACAATCAGGGAGGAACAACATGACATTGCAGAATAAATTAATCCCCTGCCCATATTGAAACCTGGTCAGCTCAACAAAACTGGACAAATTAGGTTCTACTCTAGACCACAGTGACTCCAATTGTCCAATGTCATTTACTGTGTCATGTGGCTGGTTGAGCCCTGATGGCATTTCAAGATTACAAATGCCTATCAGTTATTCAATCTGATCAGTCGGGCAATCTGATCAATGCAATCTATATCCATTGTCATAGTTTGGCTTATACTACCAGGCAGGCACAATACAGGATTACAACGTTTTTGCATCGAATGTCAAGTGTTATAAAAGGCAGTCTTGGTCATTAAACCCTGGAATGAAACCCAGGGAAAGTGTTTGGTGAACTGATTTGCAAACGGGAATATGGAAAACTGTAAGTGCTACAGCAGCGCCCTCTCACTGCTCACGTAGACTGAGACGATGTCACTAAATGTGAATCGGGGAATCCAATGCACTGCCCCTGACCAGGCCGAATCAGTCACGCACCCTGACATGACTGACTGGACCACCACGAGGGCTGGCAGCTTGGTGTTGTGGTTAAGGAACTGGGCTTAGCTTTGCAAAGCGTACAGGTGCACACAGCACTCCATCACTCACAGCTGATGAGCTGAGAGCAAATATGGCATGAAAGTATAGCAATTGCTCATCATTTACTGCACCCAATCCAAACTTTTATTGAGTGACATTTCAATCCACGTGCATCTTTGTCAGATCATTGAAAAACCATACGCACACTCATGTACGCATGCACAGACATTCGCACACACACGCACACACATAGTGACACACACAACTTCTCACTTAAAAGATAGTTTTGGGGATTTAATATAAAATTTGTAACAGGTTTAAACCCCTTTGAGACAGTACATGAGTGAGTTTATTCATCTAATACGTTTCACATTTGAGTAACAGGCACTTTTAAGCGACACCTGTTCTTGGGACTGAACTTGGGATCAGCTGGGATCAAATCCCAGGTGCAAGGTACAAAGGTATGAAATAACTCAATGGCCTTGTGTGCCTTGCCAGCAATTACTACACCCCTACCTTAACAATCCCCAATGGGATATATGAGTCAGGAGCACTTGAACCAGCACCAGGATCCTATAGTCACACACATCTTGCATCAATGAGTCATCTATGACATCACAGAGAAAGAATTGGAGATCATGGAGCAGCTCCTAGTCCTTCAGTACTCCTTTCCCTCAATCTTGGCCCTGGAGAGCATTACATTACATTACATTACAGGCATTTAGCAGACGCTCTTATCCAGAGCGACTTACAGTTTACATTTCTTTACAATCCATTTATACAGCTGGATCTTTACTGAAGCAATTCAGGTCAAGTACCTTGCTCAAGGGTACAATGGCAGTGTGTCCCACCTGGGGATTGAACCTGCAACCTTAACGTTACAAGCCCAGTTCCCTAACCACTATACCACACTGCCTGCCTACAGAGTCTTTTGGTGGCAGGTGTTTTGTGTTATTACTCAGCACTTCATTGGTCAATTAAAGCATTTTGTTACACAATTAACATGCTTCACCTGGATTCTTGGGTTGGCATTGGTTGCTGATTTTAAGGAGGGATAAAAAAATAGACCCTGTGGCTCTCCAGGACCAGGGTTCGGGGATCCCTGGCATAGAGCTTTAGACACCACCACCACCAGTGAAGCCATTGCCTGGGACCTGGTGCACACATTAAGTTGGTTGGGCCTCCTGAAGGAATACATGGGCGGCATGTAGTGTAATGTTTAGGGAACTGGACTTGTAACTCAGATGTTGCAGGTTCAATTCCCAGGTGGGACACATCTGTCATTGTACCTTTGAGCAAGGTACTTAACCTGAATTGCTTCAGTAAAATATCCAGCTGTATAAATGGATTGTATGTTAAGAAATGTAAACTGTGCAAGTCGCTCTGGATAAGAGCGTCTGCTAAATGCCTAGAATGTAAATGTAAATGTGATGGAGACACTGATTGAAGGAGGGAAATTGCCTTCATGTCAGAAGTGTTGCGGGACATGTATCTACTGCTACGAACCCAGTAGTAACACCTCTCAAACACGCAGATGAATGGACTACTGGAGCGCACCAATCGGACACTGGCAAGAATTCTTCCAAGGGCACTGAGCAGGAACGGAATAACTAGTGCCAGCTCTCTCTCCCTTTGTCCCGTTTGCCCTCTGAGATGCGATGCAACCACCAACGCCACGTCCCGACTTGCTATAACTTTCTAATGACCTGAAAACCCAGTTTCCTTCTCTTTTCCTGTATTGTCAGAGTTTGGTTACACATTGATGGTCTTCACACACTTCATAGTTTAAGTTTCTGATTCTCCTATTGTGTTGGGGAATGGCAGAGGCCAACTGGTATACACCACATATAGTACCGTCTGCTGATTTCACTCTATAAACATTTTTTCGGGTAATGGACAGGTCACGCGGTACCTTTCCCTCTCATTTAAATTGCATTGCATACAGAGCAGAAACAAACTTGAGTTTTTTTGTTGTTTATTTTGCGTCAGCATGAGAAGCACGTTCCCAGTCCCACATTTGGAATGATGATGGAAGCTCACCCGATGATCGGCACTCTCATCAGGTGTGCTCTTCCCTTCCCCGGGCGGCCACAGCTGGTCAGCACAACCGCGTCAGGCGCCCCCTGCCCTCTGCACGCCGTCGCTGATGCTCCACGAACATCTGTTTTCATTTACGTGAAAATAGGGGGTGGGGGGATATAGAAGCAATGAATTGTTGTTGCCAGCGTTTTATTTGCATTTTGGCAGCCCTGTCGCGGGTTTAATGGAATGTGCAGCCCCAATCCCATCAATATGAATTAGAGATTCCTAGGCCTTTCTTTCTGGAGCCATTTTGAAAGGGAAAAAAACCATCAGTTTTGCAGGCATGCTAAATGATCGTTTTATTGATGGCAGCCAAACAAACAATACACTCCTAGCTCCAGAGATGAAAGCTGTGAGCCGCAGACGAATAGATTTTTAAGCAGTTTGCTATTGCTATCTTAAAGCCGCAGACTAAAAGACAAAATAGCGAAGGCCTGCAGCGCAGATGTAATTGCTATTACTACAGCAGAATATTGCTATTTATATCACCGTACCCAGTTTTTATTTGTATGAACAGCTCCTGCGTTGACCAGCTTATCTGGAACTTCAGACATTAGACTTCATTCCTCAGTTTCATTGAGCTATATGGCAGCTTGGGAGTAGAAACTCATTTTAAAACAGAGGCAATAATAATGCAAGAAGAAAAATTGCAACCAATGACAGTTTGACTGTGGAGTGATAAACCAGAGAAATATGCGTTTGATCAAATATCATAAGGGTGAGTGACATTTCAGTTATTGCACCTGACGGTGAACGGGTGTGCTCCGGACAGATGCGGTGCATTTGTAAATTAAACGCAATTAATTTTGTTTTCGCTTCCAAGCATTGTGGATTCTGATTAGCATAACATTCTTTGAGTAATACATTTTTACTTGAGGCTAGATCTTCTTTGTAGATGCGCAAGGATGAAACATTTAAAAATGAAAGAATTGACAGTGGCTTTTTGGCTTGTGCTTTTTACTCGATTGTAGCTTTATTTCTTATTCCCTACCCTCCCTAGTAGACATGACCTACAGAGCAAATTCAACTCCATGAACTTACTTTTAGTACTGCAACGATCTTAAAATGTTGAATTACTCCACTTCATCTGTGTTCCTCAGTTGCATATGACTGTGCTATTCCCCAGTGCTTTTTAAAGCAAGCGAGGGGCTGGTTTGGATACAATAGCTTCCAGCAAATTAGCAAATGGAATTACCAAATTATTTTATCTATCAACAATTTTTAAAAACATGGAGAACAGACTAGAATGTTTAAGTACTTAGAAACTCTTCAAACCTTTTGTGACAAAAGTAAACATTTCATTATCATGCAAGCCAGGTATTTACTTCATTAAAGTACAAGGAGCTTGTTACCATGTTATTAAAGAATAGTTTGTTTTGTTCTTGCACATATTGGTAGGAGTGCCAGTGTGTATGCTGGTTTTGTTCCAACCAATTATGCTGGCTTAATTTTACAGTTATTTAACAGCTGTATACAAACATGTTGGTTCACTCTTATATTGGACCACAGTAAAATTTTAAAAAAAAGTTTTTTTACCCAGAATGCCTGTGCAGTGTGCTGCTGTAGTTCAGGACTTTATCAGTGTCAGACCTGGGGCTGCTTGGGAGGCTCATCCTCTTAAGACACTGTTCTGGTTTGTGGAGGGATCCGACAAGCTGGTGTTATATCCGGACTGTCCCAGTGTCAATTGTGGCCAGCGGCTCACAGGGTGGTGCATAATTTGCCGTCGGGTCTCCAGGGAAGGGAGGGATTCTGTTGACGGTGCCTCATGGCGCACCAGCAAACACCTCTGGCCAATCGGGTGCGGTGTCAGCCTGGACAAACTACACATTTCGTGTTTTCCTCCAAGTTACTGTGTGTGTGTGTGTGTGAGCTTAACTGGTGGACTGCAGAGTGAAAATAATTGACAGAGAAGGCTTGCAATCATAAGGAAGGACACACAAACACAATTGGACATTGCTAATTAGGAGAAAAATGGGGGTAAAATGAAAATAAATTATAAATAAATGTCATATCAAACAAATGATTGAGCTAATTAAATAATTTTTAACAGAGGTTTGCATGAAATACTGAAAGAGATCAGTCCATGTTGTGCATCCCTGACCTTTTATCACTATTTATTATCATTTGCAATAATGTACAACACAACATAAAACTCTCTCCACTGCCAATACTAGATTGGGCTATTTCATAAAAAATAATAATAATAATTACAGGCTGTGACCTAAAATGATGATGACTCTTACTCAGTCTTTGCAGGTAGCCAGCTGCCAAACTAGCCATGTGATTTTGGTGGAAGTTGTCCCTAGGTGCAGATTCTAGGATCAGTATAGGCTTTTTTTTCAGAATCTTTCCCCATTTTTCTCCCAATTTAGTAGCCAATTACACCCTTTCTTTTCAAGTCAATCTCCCATCGTATTGTGAGTTCGCTGCCTTAGCTCTGAGACCGGTAGTGACAAAGGTTATGTACCACCTCCTCCGAGCCATCACTCACCAAAACGTTGACTGTAACTCCTATACGCAGCAAACTCATATCGGCTTCCCTCCCCCCTCCCTGAGGCGGAAAGCCAATTGTTGCCCCCTATTGGCACTCCCGGCCATAGCTGATACTGGCGCGGCCGGTAGAATCAAACTCATTATGGCCTTTTATGATTGGCTACATGACAAACCTAGGGGAAACCTGATCCTGGATCAGCTATTTGAGGTTTCCCTTTCCCCTCACAAACTAGTCGTTTTATTTAGTGAGTTGCATTAAATGAATTAACGAATAAACGACATAGCCAGTCTCTACGTATTGAGTCGACAAAAAGCTCAAATTCTGTGGGTAAGATCTCTCAGATACGCACCATATATGCTAAGGTTTAAGACAAAAAGAAAGATGTATAGGTATTTAAATATTGTTTTTTTGGGCAACCACAATTTCATGTCAGTTTAATAATCAGGAGAAACAGCGTCCGTACGTCTGTCAGGATGCAGGACAAATGCTTGAAATTGCAGTTGGAAACTGTCCCAATTTATTCCGGACTTCTAGCCACCCTACATGCATATGGAATGCTGCTGAAAAGGGAGCTCTTTACTGTTTACTGCACTAATTTCAGTGTCTATTTCATAACACAGACGTAAAGCAAGCGTTGTTGGCTAAATGATAAAATAATAATACAACAGCAATGGTAATTGCTATAATTAGACAATGTAATCCTGTGTGTAGGTGTATTAAGTGAATACTGTCCCCAGTGATTTTTCATTATTGCCATAGCAATCTCTTGCCAGCTAGTCTAACTTTGCTTTAGATGTAGAGGTAATTATGTCAGATGACAGGTTCCTAGTCCGGCAATTTAATGACCCCTTCACAGCTTGTTTCTTGTGGTTAATCGTGGGGGCCTACACTGTCTAGTTTTCTATTTGGGTTTTCTAGACTTTGCAACAAGCAAAAGTTGCACAACTTTCAAGAAACATATATCAATACATCTCCAATCGTTTTATAGCTAGAATATACTAGAATGCAACCTTCTAATGCCAGTTCGCTGCCCACTGTTGGCCAGGAACCTTCAGGTTACTGCTGTTAGCTCCTCCCAACAGGCCGCCAGTCTTAGTCAGTGAGAGACATGTAGGATCCTGTAGAGTGGAACATGGTCACACCAGAGTGCATGCTTGTTGCAGGTGTGCAGGTGGCACGTCAGCGATTTGAGAGTCACAGTTGGTGACACCAATTTGGAGAAGGAAATTGGCTGGGGGTAAAAAGTTAAGTATTGTTAAATGCTTGTTTGCCTGCTTTACAGTCCACTGTGTTCCATTAGCGTTTACTGTCCCCAGACCCACGCCCACTCATGACTTTCAATTCTCATTCTGTGGACTGAGAACAAGCGGGAGAATGGTCCCGCTAGTGTCATGCTGTGCATCTGATTAACATGCAAAAATTCCCCCACAATCGATGAGCTAATTAACATTTTGGCCCTCGATGATGGAAATCTAATTTTGAGATAATTCAATAACGTTATCAGTGAAAGGCATCCTCTTGTAGGTCTGAGAGTTACAGAGGCTACATAGGTGGATATTGAACCATTAATTAGAATGGAAAGACACGCCCTCCTCTATCACAGGTTCTCTCTCTCTGCCCTTCTCAAGAAAAAAAGAAAGAAAAAATATATATATATTTGGCTTTCCAAATAACCATGGGTGATTTTTTAAAGTAAATACAAATATTACTCAGGGGTGTAGGGTGATTTATTCATCTTTACATAACATGACGAAGAGGAAGAAGCTGTTAGAACTGCAGAGGGAAACCAAGAATGGAAGAGTAGGCCTCTGTACAACCACAATGCAGTGCGATTTGTCCTTAACTCTGAGAATATTCTTGCAAATTTTGTTTGGCCTGTGTGATGAAACAGCAGCATGTTATATAGAAATATTCAATAAGAGAATTGTATACATAATATATATATTCAGTGTCAGTTATTGTGCAATATGGCGAGTAAAGTTGAATTGTAGTTATGCTTTTACACTGATAGGGAGGGTTTGAGTAAATACGCGACGAGTGTTGGCACCATTCACAACAAGTGTACTAAGTGTTTCTGACTCATTAGTGGATGCAAATTGATTCCACGTACATTTTTTTTTCCTTCCTAGAATATTAAAAGTGCGTTAGTGCAACCGTAGGTGATGCATATTAATCATCTTAATTAAGCAGAACAGTTGAAGTGAAGATTATCTTGTTAATAATGGGAACAATGTTAATGAAAGAAATGCTTGAGGTTAGAGACAGCAGAGGCTTGGTATTAATACTTTTCATCCACTGTTTAGCATCTATTTTTGGTTTCTAGTTTCCACCTATTGCAACAAACAAAGTTGCATGATCGTCAAAAAATATACATTGCAATAAATATCCAATCATTTTATAACTCTTACATAAAATGTAGAAATCCCAATTTAATTAATGAATAAACACTAATCTGTATGAATGGTGCACTAACATGTTGAAGTGAAGGCTTGGAAACACTCTTTCATTTCATTCCTGTTTCAAGTCTCTTTAAGAAAAACCATCAAATGTATTTGACCAGTCACAACTAACCTGTTCTCCACATTCAAACAGACAACAGTAAAGCCATTTGAGTGTAGTCCTCATATCCACGTCAAACCTTCAAATGGAAAAAAAAATACTAAGAGACCTTTTATCCCTGCAATGTTACAACTTTGAACAAGAAACAAAATTGTATTGCGTTTAATATTACTTTTACAAACTTCTATTTTTTTCTATTGGAATGTGTTATTTTCCAGTCCTTTAATTGGAACAACATTCCAAAGACAATATTTCCAGGCGTATATGTGGATGTAGGCGGAGCAAGAGCAGTCCCTTAATCAGGAAAACACATCCGAATAAAACTGATTTTAAAATAGTAGCCTACTGCATATGTGTCAGTGTATCTCATTCAAATTGTGTGTCTATTTGAATTGTGCCATACCCCAATATGTTTTTGAGCATTTATATGTATTCCCAGTTTGCAACATGTGCAATTACATTTTCCATGTATACTGTACCTCACAAGCTGTGTATGTACAATGTATGTGTAATATGTAATATTAAATTAATTCTTAATGTATTATTATTTTTTTACATTTAATTATTAATTAATTAATGCATTAATGTTGCATAGAAAACATATCATTTAATTTTGATTTCTGAGAGGGCTTGACACTAGACTAGATACTTTCAATGTAATAATAGAAAATGTCATATGCTAAATTAATATGATTACATTTTTTTCACTTCATATCAAATATTCTACCATTGTGAGATTCGCTATACTGCGAGGTAATGAAGCTTATTTCAGATTGATTGTATGTTCTATGACCTGATTTTCAGAACTTAAAAATATGTCAGATATAAATCTAAATCTAAATACATTTCCCCTGTCCCCCTTTATTTGATTCATAAGGTCTGAGTTCTTCTCACTTCCTCCTGAGCGTTAACAGTTCCGTTTGTCAGAATAGTCCAAGTGTTCCGACAACGTCAATTGTTATTTTAAATGTACAAGTCACCCGGTAGCCTGCGCAAAGCTGAAAACGAGACAATAATTGAACAGAACTGAGTATATAAGTAGTTATGCAACTGTCTCACTGGGCATTTGCTGGACTAACCATTATTTATAGGATGGCCAATATCTGTCATTTTTCATTTAAAATCACTCTGTTGAGAACAGGCGAGAACAATTCTCCCCCCCCCCGTGTTTCCGCTGGCTCCCTGTTAACCTTTACACTAAGAGTTAATCAGCAACCTCCTGATGAGGGGGAGCTTACCGCGATACGGCGGAGGAAGGAATCCACAGTGCTGTGGACGACGCTGAACCCTTGAGCTAACGGCCGCGCTGTGTCCACCCACCTTGCCTCAGCTTTGAAATGCAGCAACTGTCCACTTCAGCCTTATCACATTATTACTTCATTCTAAGCTCTCGGCTTTTCTCCTGGAACGTAGAGAAGAGCGGAGCATGAGATTTTAATGAGCGGATTTCTTAGAGAAAAAAGAAACTCTCAAAAAGAATGTTATCTCCCCGTGTCACAATTTCCTTTTTAATTACTTTGTAAATGCATTTTAGCCTATTTGGGAAGGTGGGGTGGGGTGGGGGTGGTTGGGTGGTGGGGGCGGGGGTGGTGGGGGGAAAGATGTCGGGAATCCACATGGGGGGCGGTCATGGATTTTTAGATCACTTCTTCCGAGCATGTTTAATTGTGTCAGCAAAAAGTGGGACACCGTATCAGTGTGACCTTCCGAAGACTTTCAGATCTTTCCACTTTGGTTTCCGAAACAATTTCCCCCATTGATATGCAAATTATATTCAACCTGTCTTGACGATCCATGCACTGTTGTCGCCAGTAGACTAACTGAGGTGCTGAAATGGACTTACTGTAGAACCTGAAGGTTGTCAGTTCAAATCCTGGACACGGCACGGATGACATACCATTGGGCACGGCACTCCTGAATGGTTTAATTGCAAGGCTTGAGCTACGAATTGAGAAACACACACTGCCAGCCATGCATTACCGTGTCTGCTGAAAACATATGAGTGTACTGTAACATGTGAAGCATGTTGTACGGTGTACGTTAATTGGTAATATGTCAACGTGATGAATGGGTCCTTAAAGACACGTGCCAGGCTAGAAAAGAAAACACAGTCCTCGCTCTTCTTTTTGAGAACATTCTCTAACAAGTTACTTTTTCTTACCTACAAAAATGGAGGGGGGGGGGGGGCAGAATAAAACATAAGATTGTCAGTATATAGCACCAAGGCACTGTCAATGAAGCAGGAAACATCCTGAAAGGGAGAGCCACCCCCTTTTAAGTGAGTCTAAGCTTGCTCTCTGGAAGACACTTTTGTGTCACTCGTCACAAAAGAAACAGAACCAGATGTGTCTTTTATCCCCCCCAACGTCTCATTTTTTCAACAATGTGCAATAATTGGACATTTTGAAATTGAGCTACCACGACACGAGGTGTCGAGGTCCCAGCGTAAGGGCAAATGCATATTTATTTACTGATGTCGTGTAATTGTTGTTGCATATAGTCAATTGCTTGATTATACTGCTTTTTCAATCAATTCTGTTTATCCATGTGCAGCTTTCACCTCCGTCCACTCTGATGCTTTGATTTCCGGCAGATTTTCTGTGGATAACGGTCACAAAAGCTACTTTTCATACTTTCTGTGACAGTCGCCTGGATTGAATCAATATCTGTCCTTCACTTTGACTTTGACAAATAAATGCAAGTGTTCATTTCGTTCTTCATAGCCAAGCCCGCTCGCCAAAACAGTTTGTGAAAGGAAAAAAAAGTGACACTTGCATTTATTTGTAAGTCAAAGCGAAGGGAAAATATATTGATTTAATCCAGGTCAGTGTCACAGAAAGTATGATTTTTCTCTTATCAACAGAAAATCAGTCTGCAATGAAAAAGTGTGGATTGTGGAGGTGATGAGAAAGCAGAAAAGAGGACATGAAAGAGCATTGCCACTGAGAAAAATGCTGATAACTGTAATGATGCAGTCTGTACATAGTAGTTTAAAACAGCCTTGGTGGACAACCTGGACATACAAAAATAAAGGAGGGGCCAACAATATAAGAAAACCTTGAAAAGACAAGGAGGTGTCACACCACTGACACAAGTATTCCGACAGCATTCTGAGTTCTTGCCCCAGGAGGGGACGAGCAGCTAGTCAATCTAACGAATCTAAACGCTGAGGACAGGTTGGATCTCCTTACAAAACTGTCTTGGGACCCTCAGTGGACACTCCAGACAGAAGTCTCTGGCCTCTCGCATCAGCGAGTGTCCGGAGTATGTATTGATGCTGTGCTTTGATCTTTGCGTTCATCGTTCTCCCTTTTTCTTTATACTTAAGTTTTAAAATAAGGCTGTTGTTTTATCAAATAAATACATGAATACATAAAGTCACTCAAGAAACTGAGAGCGTGCAGTGACAGCACACTGACTTTGCGGCACTGGCCTGTGAAGTGACAGATCCATTTCACACCGCCTACCCCATCCAGCCGTGCAGCATCGAACCTCAGGCCCTATCCAACCCCTCTGTGACCTGCCACGTGATTGAGTATCTCCTTCCTTGCCTGCTCTCGCCACCCCGAACCCCCCAACTGGATACAGGTCAGCTCAACTGGTCTGCATCAAAACTCTGGTCCTGACATAGTGTGAGCTCAAGGGTCCATGCATACCAATGGGCTCATCTCCTACTTTAATCCTGACCCTTAAGTTCAGACAGGTCAGGAAGGTGAATACTAAGGTCTGGATGCAATCAACATTGGTCCTTAACACAGTTCTGCAAGTACAGCAATCACCAACATTAACCTTAAACTTAAGTTCAGACTTAAGTTCAGACTTAAGTTTAGGGAATAGCAGTAAACTTATTGGGAGTCAAGCAGTTGCTCCCCACTGGGTGCCCTGGTACAGAAGCGTAAGAACACAGAGCACCTTTATCACTAAAGCAATCGCTGCTATTAACCCCCTGAGGTCGACGGGAGCGGCGCCGCTCCCAGCAGCAATAAAAGTATATTACTATTTCTAATTTCGCGATATTTTATCATACACACGCGACAAAAACATTGACAGAAACCTTAGAATCGCGACTTTCCGATTTGAGCACTGGCAAATCAAATGGGATTTTAAATTAGGTTAATTAGACCAAAAGTAAACCTTGTTTTTACTCTGTTTTTTACCTTTTAGTAACGTCCCCTTCTATTGACATGGTAACTAGGTGCGAGTTTCGGGGAGGTGTGGGGAGGGGCGTGGGGCCATGTGTGAAACGCCGCGTAAACAACACAAACTGTCCCGACAATTTGAAGCAAGATTTTATACAGACATACAATTTTATTCAAGATGGAAAGATTTTCTGCGCTGCAGTGTTTGAGAGCATCGATGGAAAGCGACGAAGACAATAACTGACGAAGAGTAAGTAACTATATTTGATTTGCCATGTTATCAAATACTCGTATTCAATATATGAATTCCGTGTGTGAAATTGCAGCGTAAACAATGTCCCGACATTATATCGGATCTTGTCTGTGTTTACGGTTGCGAGCTGCCAGCAACAGACGGTGTATGCTGATATTTATTTGATTTACCATATTTTCAAATACTCGTGAAAATATATGAATTCAGCGTCTTGTGACGCTATACGAAAAAATCAGAATCATTGCGGACTGCTGCGAATAATTAACGGGCGGATATTTAACCAGCTGGCATTCTGTTTCGGCGCTTGGACATTATCTAGCTTAGCTTGATAATACCTATTGTGATTAATGTTTCTTGCCTCTCGAGAACTTGTTTGTGTGCTTATTGTGGTTTAGATTCCCAGCGTTTAGTTTATTCCGAGATTTTGGATACGTTTTGTTTGTTCCTGATCGTTGGTTATTTTGTTTTGTCTTGTTTATGTCTTTCCGTGTCTTCGTAGACACGGATTTTGCTTTCGTTTTCCTACAGACGTTTAAAGATGAATATCTTAAACTTTTGATCATGTGCCTGTGCCCAATGCCAGACTTTGGATGTTGTCAAACTGGCTTCTGTTGGTCGCAAGAAATCCGTAGGCTACTCTGCAAGATGTCTTTGTCTGATGGCCTTTGACCATGATCTTTCAGGTGTGGATCATGAATATTCAGTAAATTAGCATATAGCCCTCCCACAGCCTGAAATAAATGTGACCAGTTCTGATAAAAACAGGTTTTTAGCTATTTAGATCTCATATGTGCTAAAACATTTTCACACCCTTACATAACCAAGACCTTGATGAACAAACGCACATTGGCAAAACAATTCGTCACTATAGTTTAGTGTGTGCTTTCACAACTTTTGTGACAGCAGAAAAATTTACTATTTTTAACTTGTGTGTTTGTAGATCTATTTACAAGCTGCATATGATACTGACCAAACTATTGATGGCATACAAATGTAGCTGTGATTGTCCTTCAAATAAAAATATTAAACACTTTGGAGTAAATGTGTGTTAAATTGATGAAATTGAGATAAATATCAGACCATGCCAAAATCAAAAAACATCGAAAAGCTTAGCACGGACCTCAGAGGGTTAACACCAATTTGTAATGATCTGATATTGAATCTTACAGTTGCTGCTGATCTTGCTCTGTTGCTGTTCATGTACTGCATTTCCATTGATTTTATAAATAATATTTATTTATGTACACTGGTATTTTTGGTCTACATTTATTGCATGGTAGGGATTGCTCCAAAGGTGTTCCAGATTATTGTCCAAACTAAATCCTGTTTCTGTCGTTTGTTGTTGAAGTGTTTCAAAAGTTTATATATTTGCCATGTGTATGTAATACTTTGGAACTGTTACCTGTGTGCTCTCTCAATACAAACAATAAGTGAACAAAAGGAAACAGCAACATAAAGTGAAATAAGCACAAGATGGAAAGATAACTGCAAAAAAGTTTTTTTTATTTTTTATGTGGATGTGTGATCTTCAGCTGTGGCAAACAAGTTGCCCCCAGGGGACAATACAGACTCAACGAAATGAAAAATTGAATTGAATGCTCACACATTTCGAATCTCTGTTTTGAAGAAAGTATATCATCATAGCTAGCTTTACCAAGGAAAACATGCTTTGCATCATGTTTATGAAAGCATCAGGAAAGCATGAAGCCACCTAGCTAGTTTTTGGGCAACACAAACATACATGCTAGTTAGCTGTAATTATTTAAGAAGGCTACTGAGTCATCGGTGATGACCAGCTATTTACAGCCTATATTAAACAAACAATATTTTGATAACGAAATGCAAAGTGAATAAAATCTTTTACTTTAATGAAGTAAATAAGGAATGAAATGCAAGCAACCGAGTCACAACAAAAGTGACAACAAATGTCATACCGTGGAATGGAGAGTAGGCTCATTTTATTCGTTCATGCATCTTGCTTTACACAGGTTACACTGCCGAAGGATCACTAATGCTTGATGTTGAAGCTGCAGGCTGAAATAAATTGTCATGCGACTTCAAATGAAGCGCAACCAGCAAGTAGATATAACTGAACAGCCATACCTTTAGCGCAGACATTACCTTCAGCATTGGCGCCTGGAAAATTGACAAAAACCATGAAATTCTGTCTGTGTTCTGGCCATTTTATTAAAGTAAGGATCAAAACAGACTGTGGTTGGAGTACAGGAAACATGCACATGCCACATGCATTTAATCCTGCTGTTTTTAATCACATTTTTATTCATAATTCATCATCGCGGGGTAAACAAAGCCAGACAAGTCAATGCAAAATGGAGGAGGGACAATGATCATCAGCATTTATTCGTCAAATCCAACGGCTGGCTTAGGTACATTTGTACTGACTTCGGTCTGAATTTCTACACAATGGAATGGAAAACCAATTTCTCGCCAGCAAAACGGCAACGATTCATAAGTGCATAACGAGGGGCACATTATTGATTATGTGGCCCCTCATGATTATTCTCAGGACTTTCCATATGTCAAGTAATATAAATATAATTTTCTTCCTGCCTTGTCCCTTTTGTGTGTTATTCTACATCAACTCTGCCTCAAAATGTTTTGTGGAATAAAAAAGGTCTCAGCGCTGCGGAGGGTCTGGGCTGGAGTCTTTTTCGGTTGTGAAAAACCAATTGTGGCCCGAGACCAAATTCCCAAACAAGGTCTGCTCCTTTTGATGTTTTCTGTTCGTTGCGGCTTGGATATCATCCTCACCCTCGTCGGCGCACAGCTCCTGTGGACGTCGGGGATTAATGCGCTCTGTGGTTGTCCGTGTATCCTGGGAGACGTGTCAAAAGGAGTCCTCTGGATACGAATTCCGCAATATGGGCACGGTGGCCGCTGACATATGTTCAGTGCTGGAATCGCCATCTGGATATCAGCTAATCCGGACGCAGCTGGTGCTGAAATCAGGATAAATGTTTGCTGTCACGCCCGTGACTGTTTTTTCTCTTTTATTCCGCCTTGTATTGACTCTGATATACCGTATGAATGCCCGCGGGTGTCATGAACCGCCTGCATTGTGGACTAGATGAGTTCTGTCAGGGTTCAAATGCAAAGCAGAGAGATCAGAGCTTTCTAGCCGTGAAAATAGGGCAGCTCTAAGCTTTGCTGTACTCATTTGGCATGGATGCTTGTTAACCCAGTGCCAAGTTGCAAAAACTGCCAGGCCATAATTATAAAGTTAAGAGCATTTTCAACCCTTATTTTCATAGCAGGTGCAGAGGAATGGAATTAGACATTCAATCCTGTTCTCATTAAATGGAAGGTATGTAGGAGGAAAGGAAGTAGGAGTTCACTCTGTCACATATGCAGGCAAACGCATTCACATATACACACACACACATCCGGTGACTCACTGATCAGCTGTGGAAGTAATCCATAAACAGTTCCATCCATTAAAAAGTGTGTACCGGTAGGCTGCAGTGTACCTCACCATAGCTGGGATCTCACAGCACATCCTGTAGGTGCAGATTGTGCTGTCGAGATTAATACAGTTTGCTTCTGTACTGTGATATGGACAGTGTGCCGATATTGTGTGTGCACATCTGTGTGGAGAAGGCATTTTGGGGAATCCAAACAGCAAACAGAATGTCAAAATCCCCACTCTAACTGTAGATGGCCTAATATTGTTGGTGTACATTCAAATGTTTATATACATAATGCATTTCTATAGTAGTTGAGTAGAATACGGGGGTGGAGAAGAAACACACACACACACACATAAAGCAGTATTACATTTTCATTAAAGGTCAATGTAAACAATTGTATTAAACATGCTATGCCCCTTCCAGTATGCATTTTGTATTGACCTTTTTATAAAATGCTTTGATCACAGCCAACACCCTGACTAGGGTGTTGCCTGCAACTGTAACTTGCCTGCAATTAGATTCTCAAACAACCAGTCTCTGCCAAAAGATCCTTCTCAATTAAATTAGTGAGTTCAATCAATCAAAAAAGTCCAACAAGGACAGCATTAGCACTGCCCACCGAAGAACATTTGATCCCTGAACCAAGTCTGGACTAGACGTGGATAACCTGGACCACTCCGAACAATAGGCAATCCAGTCATGCCTAGGGCTCCTACTGCCCCTCGGTGAGCAGGCTACACCCCCCCTCCATAGGCCACGCTCAGGCAACACCACCTCTCCACATTTCAGAGACAAGCCCCCCTCCCCTTCCAGTAATCCAGGTTCTGAATATTTCTGCAATTGCTCTGTGACTCACCTGGGTACTTTCTGTGAAAGTTCCACTAGGGGGGTTTCATGCCACTGTGTTAAATTGCATAGCATAAAAATCTGTTTAACCTAATGAACACTCTCCATTCCTTTGGCTTTAATAGACAAGCCCCTCACTGTTTTCCATTACTTTTTCCCCTCTGAGTACGGCAAACACGACTGCCCACCAGGAGAGTTTTTCTTCTTCTATTGTTTAACCATGGCCTTGCATCCAATAAAACATTTATTTAATTTTTTTTTTTTTACAAAAGAGTGTAATAGTTTTAAACATTTTCTGACATAAATGTAAAACAAATGTAACAACTCTATGTTGCTACATTTGTGGAGTGCCGAAAGACAATGAAACAAACACAAAACACAGGAACTCGCCTTGTACCCGCACTTAGGGTATGGACTGGATCTAGCCAACGGTGGCTGCTTTCGCGTTTTGATATTTCTCATGCTTTTTCAGCACCTTACCATTTTTTCCAACTGCTGTCATTTTCCATTTACTGTATGTCACAATCCTCATCTCTTTCTACAACCTTTCCTTCCTCCCCTGTTCTTAATAGGCTGGCAGACATATTATTCCCTAGCCCCTTGGAGGTGGAGTGATCAACCCATCTCTTTCAGAGCAGTAGAATTACTGCAGATATGTCATACCATGAAGAGTCCCCTTTTAGACTGGACCACAGTTATCAGTGATCATTTGAGTCTGTCTGGCCCACAGCCTGTATCAAGTTATCAGTTGCTTTTAAAAAAATAACAGGTTTACTACTTCTAATTGCCTGCCTTATTGATGATAAAACACACTGACATTTAAGTTCTGCCTGTCTGTTTTGGAATAGGGTGTTCAAGTGTACTAAATTGCATTATTGTGCAATCAACATGTATTTTATTTTAAACTAACTTGCACCAGAGTTTATAGCTTTAGCTTCAAAAGATTAAAGGTACTCATTTGATAACGCTGAAAATGTCACCGTATACCCAATAAAGAATTATGCTGAAGGGCATCAACCAGCTACTTTGCTGGATGGTCCATTTACTAACACCTGCAACTGATGCAATTATGTAATGCACTTTATTTTAGAACAGGATGAACATGGCTCCAAAAGGCCACCTAGATTTACAGTGTGTTTGAATAATGGGTGGGTTGCTCCACTTGCTAAATTCAGCTCCAGACAAGGGGTTAAAAGTTCTAAACTGAAGCGCTTTCCAAGTTGAATTTTGGTAAGGGGCTGTAAATTATTGTGAGGGAAACGGGTAGTGGGTCACTTTGATTTATGAGAGCTGGCGTGCAGAGTTGCCCGCTTCTGAAGCTGCCCCATTAAACATTTTTTCGGCGGCATCATTTGCATCCGCCAGTGTCCTCCACTGCAGCCTCTCTTGTACGACTCCCCGATCCGCCCGTTTTCAAAAAGGCTGATTCCGCACAGAACGCCTTTGAAACAGGGGGTTTAGGTTTCAGGAAACTGAACTAGGGAAGCTGTTGTAGTGTGGGAGACTACTATAGGTTTACCCAAGTAGCAGTGAGCTTAAAGGGGTACTCCAATCTGGCTGATTTATCTTGTAAATAATGTTTTTGTATTAATAAAACTATTTTTTGGCAATCAAAACCATCAATAAACATAAAAACTTTCTTTTTTAAGCCTATTTTCACCTGGGAAATACAGCTGGATGGGCATGGTCACGATATTCTTGAATACATTATGTCTAGCCTGATTGTCAGACAGTCCCCCAACTCCCACTCCCACCCCAAACCCATAACAACATATCAACTACTACTACTGGCTACTATGGGAACACACACACACATATTCACTCCCTTTAAGAAATGAAGTCATTTTCATCAATATCGCCCGAAAAGGAAGGAAAAAACTAACGGCTTACATTTTAATCTTAGTTAAGGGTGCCGCTGTTTATGATTCTGGGCATTCCAAGATTATTCAAGCAGATAGTGACCATTTAGCTGTTGAAGAAGTCTTAATTGTGAAGATAGTTAGATTCCCTTCAGCAAACATAATTATCATGAAGGTGTGTTTACTTTATGAAGTAGTCTGTATGGAAACGTACCCGTTTCCTCATCACTGATTATTGGGGTTAAGCTCACTGCTACTTGGCTAAACCTATAGTAGCCTTCCACACTACACTGATTTTATTCACTTCACACCTTTGTTTTAATGTTTTCATTCTGAAATCCGCAGCTTTATTTTTAATGAAAGCCAGCTTCCCCCGCATTATAAATGTACTGTGCGTAGTGCCTTAATGAATGCTAAAATGTTCTTATCTTGCATACCCTCATGGGCACCAATAAACAAGATAGCGCTCGCAAAATAAATGGATGCTGTCACGGCAACCGAGTGCCTTGGTTATTTACCTTTTGAGCAACTGATCAAATACAGTACAAGTGATATATTCTGAAAAGCCCAGGCTGCACGTCATTTTGGGAATTGTGGACGGATGTGTTTAGGAAAAATGTACACTGAGGCCCGCACTGCACAATATTGACACAATGTATTGGGCAAGTGGCATCGATGTAACTGAAGCTTTCTTCTGTCAATTGCTGTTGAAATAAGAGATACCATGGGAAATAAGTGTTTACAAAACATTCTCTCCGCTGCCTGCAATGACATCATCTCTTATCGAAAAAAATAAAATAAAATAAATATAGATCAGCGTGAAGGATCCCAGACCTTCCTTTCATCTAGGCAAACAATGAAAGACCTTTTTACCTTTTCAAATGAGTATTGACTCTTTGCCGCACTTCATGGCAGTCGTTCAGATCAACATATTTTCAGGTTGTGGGAAACCACACCGACATTGGACCATGATGGAGTGCAAGTGTAGCCTTTCATAGACCAGGATGTCTTATTCTAATAGCCACGGTGTCAATCTGGCAAATGTTGGCCTTGAATCAAGCCATGTTAGGGCCAAACAAAATCAGGATTCTTCTGCCTAAATCCTGGATAAACATGAACCGTCCCCCATAATACAAGTTGTTAAGATTCATAGCGCTTTCTGTATCTGCTTCAACATAACAAAGTAGAAATGAGCCTATTCCAACAGCTGATGGGTCGGCAGTGTTAGCCTAGGAACTGGGCTTGTAATGCAAAGGTTGCAGGTTCGATTCCCAGGTGGAGCACTGCCATTGTACCCTTGAGCAAGGTACTTAACCTGAATTGCTTCAGTAAAATGTCCAGCTGTATAAATGGATTGTATGTAAAGGAATGTAAACTGTGTAAGTCGCTCAGGATAAGAGCGTCTGCTAAATGCCTAAAATGTAAAATGAATGACATAAATCAAAGATTTATGCCTATCACAAATACTTAATTAATAAAATGCATTATTATTATTATTACTGTATTATTATTATTTATAGAAAGAGGAGGAGGAAGACTTTTCTCTCAATTAAAAAAATAAATAAACATTCTGCTCTGATTTATAGAAGCAATGCCCTTCGCCTGTGCACATCTATCTGCCGCTGTCATCTGGTTGATTTGTGCACACCTGTGGCCGATGAATCTTAAATTATTACCTTCTGTTATTAAATCTGAGCACTTAGACTGTGTCCAGTTTACATTAGCATCTCTGTGGCGATAAGTGCTATGGGTTACAATCAAACATGCGGGGGGAACGCGCCAGGCTGTCATTTGGTGGGGGGGAAAAATGCAAGCACAAGCATATCTTATTCGGATTTAAAAGCATAAATACGGCGAGCCGCATCTTCCCGCATCAATCAGGGAGGAGAGGACAGAGGAGCCTGCATCAGCTGATTGATGTGCTGCAGAAAAGGCAAAGCCTGCCACCCTATTCCTATAGATGGAGGCCTTGCTATGAGAGCACAGCGACTGCACAACGTGGGCGACTGGGACTCTCCCGCGGTTATGCACATCAGGACATGTGACTCAGTCTCAGCCCGACCACAGAAGAAGAAGCCAGTGCTTCCTCTCCGTCAATACACTGCAACAGGAAAGGTCAGTCCTACCTCCCCACAGAAACAGTCCCCGCTGCAGAAAGCCAGTTCCGCCTTGTCAGCTCTGACCCGCCACAGTAAACGTCCACAACACGTCTCTTTGTATTTAATGTTACCCACTGTCTTGTTTGTATGATGTGTGTGTGTGTGTGTGGGGAGGGGAGGGGGGCAGTGTAGTATAATGGCTAGGGAACTGTCCGTGTAACTCAAAACTTGCAGGTTCGAATCCCAGGTGGGGCACTGTTGTTGTACCCTTGTAATGCAATGTGCGTATTGTCTGGTATATGCACATCAGGAATTTCCCTTTGAGAATTCTTTTGTATTTTTATTTTTTTTGGTTTCATTTTTTTTCCTGTAGCAAATATAAGACCGATAGATAAGGGGTGACTTTCACGATGACACAGCTGAGCTGCATCAGCAGGGCTGAGGCGGAGGACTCCCAAAGGGAAGTAAGACCACATTTTACCCACGACAGGGATGAGACTGAAGCTGGATTCAGCACAAACACCCTACACACCACTATGGCTTTCACATTTGCTGACGAGGGGGGCCAGAACTGTAATAAGTACCTTTTAATATGAATCCATTTTACATTTACTTCTTTTTTTGGAATGCAAAAAATAAATAATAAATGATCCAGTTGATTAGGGATGGGCATGGCTGTAATCTGTGATTGACTGCAGCTGGCATTCACAATGATTGTAGAAACCTAGAAAATGTGTCACAGAGAGCCAAGTTGTAAAGTATTCAGTGTTTTAGAAAGATGCAGTTTGTCTTTCAGTCTGGAGTCTAAAGTGGGGACTATGTTCTCGATGTAAAATAAATATGCAGTCCAATATGGATTATTGAGTTGCATTAACTAAGTAAAATTGAGTGTCCTTTAGAAGCCATGAAATGGCCGTTTGAATGTGTGTTCCAATCAATTTTCCTCAAGCTGTTGTGCTTGATCGAAACTCAGTTCATTAAAGTGAAAATACTTTATCCTCTTCAAAGTTTTCTTCAATTTATAAAGAGCTGCTAAACACATCTCCATGCCCTCCCACTGTGAAATTAAATGTTTCTGTAATTATACGTCTCTCGAAAGGCCTTCCTATACCATTCCTTTCATTTTCCATTCCTGCAGGCTCCATTCACACTGCACCTAAATATGGATGTGAGTACCTATTTCAGATCTTAAAATGGTTAAGTTCACCTGAAGTCATTGTATAAGTGGGTTCCACAACCACAAACCATTGGTAAAACTGCTTAATAAGAAAATGACCAATAGCTTGTGTGCGACCGAGAAGCACAGTTGGCTACTAGTGACCTGAAGCACTGATTTAGACATCTTTGTCTTTTCAATTCCACCTTTTCATTGAATTGCGGAAAATCGTTATATTCAACTTATTCATCTCCAGAGGAGAGGACGCTGGTGGTGTTTGTCCACCGCTTCTCCATCTGCATCTTAATTTGAGTTTTCATGCAATCTAGCTTGTTTTTATCGTTTTTTCATTGTTCAAGCTTTGATGTGCGTTTCCTGTGACTCAGCTAACTTTTGCCTCGCCCAAATGCAAACTATCCCTGCCCGATTGCAAGTTTGATGGTTCAACACCTGCAGCACAGTACATAACTGCTACACAACTTGCCCACAGCCAGCTTTCTACGCCTCCGGTGAATGTGGATTACTTTGTTATGGTGCTTGGATTACGGCTTCCTCCCCGGCTAGGCGCCTCTGCTGGATCCATGACTCTGCCTCTGCTACACCACTGCACTAGCCGGCATGGCATTAAAAATAAATTATTCCATGTCGGAACTCTTCAAAATCAACCAACACAGCATTCCTGGATGCTGCGATGCCTTTAAAACACATGGACTCGTGCGTTGATCTCGCTATGTGCACAGATACCCCCGACATTAGGTTTTTCCTCTGAAATCCCGTCTCTGTGGTCTGGAAAGCGCACCCTCGCATCTCGGTTGTATTATCACAACAAACCACATGTCCATACTGACTGCCTGAGATCATTGACTAAGGTTTCTCTGCTAACCAGATCTGTCAGTGTTTTTAATTTTATCTCAGCATCCTCCTCTTTGCAAAACAATACTGCCTCGTTTATGTTACTGAACACGAAACAATGACTTTTTCATGATGTCATTGTGGATAAGAAAATCTATTTTTTCTGTCTGACTGAAACCTGGCAACAACAAAATGACTTTGTGGTGCTCAACTAAGCTACACCTCCAGGTTATGTTCACAGTCATAAACCTTGTTCTCTGGGTTGTGGTGGTGGCCTGGCTGTTATTCATCGAGCTGACATCAAGCTCTGCCAGTACATAATGTTACATCATTTGAATGTGTTGAATTTAAACTGGCTGGTTCTGCACCTCTCCAAGTTGTCCTCATCTACCGCCCCCAAACCCTACCATCTATCTTCATATCTGAGCTATCTGAACTAGTCACATCTGTATACTCCATGTCTCCATCTACACTACTGTTAGGTGATTTCAACATCCATGTGGACTCAAATTGTACATCCACAGCTGAATTTCTATCTGTGCTGGATTGCTTTAACTTCACACAACATGTCCAAAGTCCTACGCATGAAAAGGGTCACACACTGGATCTGGTGTGCTCAATGGACTTAGCCCCATCCAACCTGCAGAGCCTGGACTTGGTGTCTGACCACCTTGCCATCTCCTTCAATGTTCCTGTCCCCCCTACCAGGCTGCTTCAAAAGCACACTATCACCTCCAGGAACCTAAGAAACATCAGCACATCTGCACTAGGGAACATGATCCTGACACAAGATGCTCCTGATCCTGCTGTGACCTGTGCTGATGACCTTGTATGACCTTGATGACCTCATTAGTAGCTGCCAAATTAACCCCAGAATGCTTTTTACCACCATCAACCGACTACGCCCCTGATGCCTCCCCCCTCTGGCACCCCTGACCTCTGCTGCAAGTTCCTGGACTTCTTTCAGGCTAAAGTTGATTCCATCTATCTCATCTCAGTCACTGTCCACCACAACCACCACTGCCCTTCTACCGGAATGTTGTTTCTCCTCCTTCTCCCCTGTTGGCGCAGCTCACATAACAGAGTTAGTCACCAAATCTAAGGCTTCCACCTGCTCACTGGACCCCATGCCCACAGCCTTAACTAAGGCATGTCTACCTGCTCTGTGTCCTCTCATAGTCAGCATTGTTAACTCCTCTCTTAGGTCTGGCATTGTTCCCTCCTATTTCAAAAAATTGCTGCAGTTATGCCCATTTAAAATAAAACAAGGTCTGGACCCAGACAACCTTAACAACTACCGGCCAATCTCCAACCTTCCATTCCATGGCAAATTCATGGAACGAGCTGTTGCCTCCCAACTCCAGCAGCATATGTCCAACCATGAGCTATACAAACCCCTACAATCTGGATTCAGAGCCCAGCACAGTACAGAGATTGCCAATGACCTCCTAATGGCTGCCGACTCTGGTTATTCTCATTCTACTCAACCTCTCTGCTGCCTTTAACAGCATTTGCCACAGCATCCTTCTCAACTGCATGACAGAATACCTGGGTCTCACTGGAATACCCTTTTCCTGGTAATAATCCTATCTAGTCAACAGAAAGCAGTTTGTAACCATTGGGGACTCCAAATCCACCCCTGCCCCTGTCAACGAAGGTATGCCCCAAGGCTGCCTCTGAAGTCTGTAACCTGGGTGTCATTCTTGACTCCACTCTGTCATTTGAGCCACATATAAAGTCAATCACCAAATCTGCCTTCTTCTGTCACCTAAAGAACATACCGGACTCTGGCCATCACTCACCGATTCCATTGCAGAGACCTTCATCCATGCCTTTGTGACTTCTCGCTGGACTACTGTAGTGGAGTCCTATACAGGGTGCCCAGTAAAGCCCTTGATAGGCTCCAGTATGTCCAGGTGTCCACGGGCAGGGTTCTCATATGCACAAAAACCTGACAGCACAGCACTCCCACCCTCCAGCACCTCCACTGGCTCCTGGTCAAGTTATATGTCTCATTTAAAATTCTCCTCCTCACTCTCTCCATGCCCTTGCCCTGAAATACCTCTCAGACCTCCTCCACACCTACACCCCCTCTTGAAGGCTCCGCTCCTCCGACACTGGACTCCTCATCACTCCCCACACCAGGCTGCGCACTGTGGGGGACAGAGCCTTCAGTGCAGCTGTTCCTAGCCTCTGGAATGCCCTCCCTGCCTCAATCCGCAATGCAGAGTCCACTCTATTTTTAAATCCAGACTGAAGACTCACCTCTTCAGCCTGGCTTTTTTGTGCTTTAGTTCTCCTGATTTCTAGGACTTTGCATGTTTTTAAATGGTGTCAAATTCTTATTGTCCTTTTTTTGTCTTTTTTCTTTTTTTACTGTACAGCGTTCTTGGGTTCCTAGAAAGGCATTTATATTAAATGTATTATTAAGCGATAGTAACACAAATGCAAATGTACATTTCAATTTTAGTACAGAAAAAGCCGAAGCTGCTTTATTCTCTCATTTTACTGGGAACAGTGAATAACCAACCGAGGGTCGCAGCCCTTGTGCGTCATCACTAATCGCAGCCTTAAAGAGAACACAGGCAGCGGCCTAACTGTGAGAAGGCAACAACGGTTTGGTGAATTATGTTTAATTATTTGTGTGCTTAATTGCCACATTATTATTATTATTATTATTATTATTATTATTATTATTATTATTATTATTATTATTATTATTATTATTATTATTATTATTATTATTATTATTATTATAAACTTCTATTCTGTTGCAGAAAAGCAATATTTCATATGTTTCATTGGTCGAAGAGTACAGCTGACATATATTAGAAGGGAATGAATGCAAAAAAGTTTTTGAAAGGCTAATTAAGCTGTTTAACAGAAACACAAAGCAGTGTATTACAATTTGAAATGACACAAATTTGAGAATGCTTGATCTGAATTAGTTCTTTCAGTTGGACAGGAAAAAAAGCTCCAGTCACAGGTGTGCGTGTGGACAACCGTACAATGGCACCGAGTGCATTTTGAATGCATTTGGCTAATGCATTGTTCAGCTAGAAGAAGTATGTGTGAACAAAGCCTTGGGTGTCTTTACCAAGGTCATTCCAGAATAAACTCACCACACTATCTGCAAGCCCGCTGATCAAATGAACCTGTTAGGTATATAGGTAGTACATTATGCTAAACCAAGAAGACAGACAAATATCATGAAGATCAAATGTAAATCAAGTCAAGATTATGTCTGAGAAACTTAGAAATGGACTACAAATGCCACACCCAAATACAAACCAAGGGAATTAAATTTAGAGTGATGAGTTTAACTAGATTGACTATAACACTGTGCACATGAACTCCTGCCTCAAACATGTGACATGTTCTCTGCTGTTGTTCTATTATGGAAAATTGGTTTTATTATCAAAATGTGGTAAAGATTACCTTTTTAAAGATTCAACTGTTGTGTTCGCTCAACTGGTTATTTGACAAAATAAGGAAGATTCAGTGCATTTAAAATTAAGTAACTCTACTATTATTGTTATTGGGGGAATCCAAATTTGGGAAAAAAGTATTTAATCTACATCCATTATATTTCAGTGCAGCATAATGAGTACAATGCACAGTGTATTTTACAATGTACTGTATGTAACTACAATATTTTGAAATGTGCATAAAATCAAAAGTAACGGTTTTCTAATAAATGCAGCATATATTAACACATTTTTACATGTTCATTTCATAGTTTGGGTTTTGTATTTTAACATTGGGCATCTGAAAGGACACACAGAGGAGGGCACTGGATTCTTCACCCGTTTTGATGAGTCTGTCCTGCTTGCCCTTGTCCGACCAGTGGCACGTCTCAATGCGCGCAAGGGCCTAAAGGGAAGATAATTGCC
This sequence comes from Aldrovandia affinis, assembly GCA_029706075.1. Classification (NCBI taxonomy): domain Eukaryota; kingdom Metazoa; phylum Chordata; class Actinopteri; order Notacanthiformes; family Halosauridae; genus Aldrovandia; species Aldrovandia affinis. Next base: position 836,644 of record JAINUG010000163.1, on the reverse strand, counting down.
ATTCTGAAATCGGAGAGGTCAAAAGGGAGAGAGGGGAAAAAAGTATGAAAGCTGAATATTTAAGGCTAACAGAGAGCAATGCCCTTCTTGGAGAATGGCGAGATGTTGAGGGCTATAGAAAGGCAGGACTCTAATCCTTATCACTGCCTGCAGCCCCCCAGTGAGAATACACCTTATTGCTTGGCCTGAATTTATTTTTCATTAAACCGCACCTTCCAGAGGAATTAACTTGGATGCAGTATCTTACCACATGTAATATTGGAAAATATCAAATCCCAAATGTAAGACATATTTTTAAATTCACAAATTTAAATGAGGCAAATGTGAGTATGAACCGTAATGAAATTACTGTATAATACAACATTAAAAAACTGAGATAAAGATACAGACATAAGCATCCTTTAGGTGCTAAAAGTAGTTTTGGCACCATGTTTATATGGGCTCAGTTTCCAGTGAGGCCTCCTGACCACTGCTTGTAGGTGATTAGATGGACCAACCATCAGAGCGGTAGTTATACCAATCTTACCACAGGGCAATTAGTGACGTTTACATTGTACATCCTTGTATTGTGGAATCCATTCATGGTGACCACTCACAACCCGAAAGGTACAAGTGGATTACAGGAATGCGCCCTGGATAAATCAGAGAGTGGTGAGGAGAGGAGAACAGATTCAAGGAGGAGAACAGATTAAATCACCTAACTATGGATATATATATTATATATAAATTATATATAATAATAGTGGTTCTGTGTGGCTCAGTAGGTAGAGCATGGCATTGGCAATGCAAAGGTCATGGGTTCAATTCCCACTGGGACCACATATACTGAAAAATATATGCACTCACTACTTACTGTAAGTTGCTTTGGATAAAAGCGTCAGCTAAAATGGCATATATTATATTTTACGTGTGTTTTGTTTCACCATGTATGGAATTTTAATCATATTCAATGTACAATCAGGTGCTCTCCACTTTGCATTAAGTGTTAACAAAGTGTCAACTGCTTTTTAACACATATTTTTATTCAATTAAGAGCTATGATATGGCTGAAGCCCGTCAGATATCTCTGCTCTTGTCACAGCTCAGCAAGGCTTGTCCAAGGACTAGATCAATATGCTGTGACAAACAAGGAAGAGGGAAGTCACTGTGAGGTCAACAATTACTCTAAAAGAGCTACAGAGTTCAGTCGCTGAGAATGGAGTAATAGTGCATCAGTCAACAATATCAAGAGCACTGCATAATACTGGCCTGTATGGCAGGGTGGAAATAAAAAAAGCCATTACTTAGAACAAAACATCTTAACATCCACCTGGGGGTTGCTATAAAGTGCATGAGTGATCCAGCTATAATGTGGGAAAAGGTTGTTTGTCAGATGAGACTAAAATAGAGCTTTTTGGCTAAAATGCAAGCAGTATGTATTGCGCAAACCTAGCGCTGCCTATTTTTTTTTTTTACTTTTGCAAGGCACCGTACATACAGTACCTGTGAAATTGTGTCAGACCATTTATTTCATATTCATTTTCATAATGCTAAATGCTTAAAATGCAAATGTAATGTAAAATGTCATAACACATAGCTTTGACTTGATCTCACTGATGGCTGATCAGAAGCTAATTAAACTATTCTTGCAAAAACGCCACAACATTATGTTCAACTATTATCTTAAAACGTTTTACCAGTTCCATTTTCCTTGTACGGTACTGACTTAACAATGACCTACCGTTGAACATATGAAAGATAAAACAATGTTTTCAGAACTGTGATGATGAATCAATTTTTACTGAAGCATTCACCAAGTTCATTGCATTCACCAGCTGTTAGTGCAGCTTACATTTTTTGTGGCTAACAGTGTTTCAGGTAACAACCTAATTGCCACATGACCTAATGACAATACATGAAGGATTAAACTGTCACCCTAGATAATTGACCGTCAAAGATATTTCAGGAACACTCTGTGCACGTTGAGCATCACCATTTCAAATGGGCAGCCGGATTGGAAAGAGCTCTGAATTAAACAGGCCGATGGGAATTGCCTTTTCGCTTAGTTCCCTCATGGGTGTTACTGCCCACATTCTAATAAGACCTTTCAAATTAGATCTAATGTATCAGGGGAAGTGTTTTCTTTCTTCAATGTCTAGGCTTCGTCAGCAGAGGAGGGAGAGGGGGGAAAAAAGGGAAAAAAATCATCAGACTGCCATTAAAGTGCCACTAAACTCACATTAGGCTTAGATCCAGATCTGCATTTGACGAGGAATCTGAACGGCATCTCGTCTAGTGTTATCCAAGGACAGGGGCTCGCCCAGCATGCGCTGACAGATGGATTGGTCTCAGAGCGCTGGCGAGGGTCTACCAAGACGGGGACGACATCTCATGGGCCCTGGGTCACAGGGATCTGTGTGAATTCAAGTGCTGAATATCTGATTTACAAATGCCCTTTCTAAAAGGGGAATACTGTAAACTGAAATATTTAAAATATATTTCTACACTGCATATTACAGAAGATAAATTGTACAAATCACATAACTTCTATCGCAGATATATATATATACGTATATATATGTATATATATATATATATATATATATATATATATATACACACACACACACACAGCAGAACGTCAGAGATGCAAGCGAACATGGCATGAACATTGAAACAAATCATTCTTGCCATTAATAAAGAAGGGGTATGCCTTGGAGTGAATGTGGGAAGTGATATAAAGATGGACCAGAACAAAATCAGTTTGCATCGGTGTGTCCATTCTATCCATATATTTGGCAAACAGACACACGGGTGCATTTTTTCAATATCTATAACTGGACATTCGGAATGATGCCGTGACAATCGCTGATTATGTTAGCTGGCTAGGAATAGGCAAGCTAACACAGAAACAATAATTTTGTGAACTCATGAAATCATGAGCAACAGTGAAAGTATTACTTAACGTTATGACATCATGAAAGCACTGCTAACAATGTAAATGTACTGCTTTTATTGTGTTGTTTCACAAGACAAATGGCAAACACATGGCTGAAAGACTGCTGGATAAATACAAAATTCAATTGATCATGTACGTATAACAGCAATGATCACAAAGAGAATTGCTGCTCGAATAACATTACTAGCATTGGTAATTGTAGCCAGCTTTCTAGATAGTGTATGCTATTGATGAAACCTTCTCCTCTTTATTCAGATCTTATTCAGTGTCACATTTAAGTGGATGAGCTAGGCTTCCCTTTTCAAGAAGTATAGTGCAGTGTGAATCAGCAACACATCACATTGTTGTGGAAATCAATGCAGAGAATAGAATAGAATGATAGACTGAGCACAGTCCTTTCTAATGTATCTTTCTGACAGAAACACATGAAGAAGTAGGCTATTATGCTTTGAGAATCAAAGAGACATGGCTCACAGGGCTAACAAGATGTTAGATCAACTGCTGAATCGAACTTTCATTTTAGTCAGGTTCTAAAATGAATCACCAAGTACCGTTGTTATTTTTAAAAACCTAGCCTGTGCTCCAAACAGTTAAATTGGTGTATTTTGAGCTCAACTTTTAATTTCCAAACAGTTCGGAAAGACCATTCTCGATGAGTTTGGATCTCTGAGGAAGCTACACCTTGGCCACAGATGGATCTTACAACAAGACAACAATCCCAAACATACATCCAAGGAAACGGTTGACAGAGCACAAGATCAATGTCCTGATGTGGCCATCTCAGTCTCCAGACCTGAATACAATTGAACATTTGTGGTTTGAGGATCCCCCCACCAAGAAGTTCCATAACCTTGTATGACACTACAGAAGATGACTACTTGCTGTGATAATGGCCAAGGGAGGAACCACAAAGTACTGATAATAGGGGTGTGAATATTTGTGATTCTTGATTTTTCTAGGGAAAAAATAATAATTTCTGAACTGTTTGACTGTGCTTCGTGTCAATGCATTATTATTAAATAATATAATTTTCTGATTTAAAAATAAATAAAATATAGCTCATTACTTATATAGTTTATTTTATACCATCTCTTTTGTTCATCTTTATCAAGGGTACAAATACAAATGGAGCCTACTGTATATGCAGGTAACTGCCAAAATAATGGACTTGAGTAAATGAGGGATACTGGCAGCTCTGTTATGGGGTGGGGTACATTTTCCTAGCACGGTTTAGGTCCACTCAACCCCTTAGAGGGCACGGTAAATGCCAGTAAATACAACGCCAAAGATGAGTGGTCACGAGTGGTCACTGAATGGTTTGATGAGCATAAATACTATATAAACCATATACCATGGCCATCTCAGTCACCAGATCTCAACTCAATTGCACACCTATGGGAGATTCTGGAGCAGCGCCTGATTTAGGTTTTCCACCACCATCAACAAAACACCAAATGATGGAACGCCCTATTAAGGTACTGTGGCATCCCAAGGGGCAGCACAGGGAAATGGGAGCCTGCCCCTTTAACTCTTTGGAGCCACGACAGCCCTGAGGACTACAGCTCCCAGCAGCCTGCAGTCCCACACCTGGGCACCAGCTGAATCCAGTGAATCAATTGGGACTACTGGCAGCTGATATCAATTTGGGACTGTATAAAGAGGACTGTTTTGTGTCACATTTTGTGGTGGAGTATAGAGGGTGGTTAATGGTTAATGGTTAATGGTTAATGGTTAATGGTTAATGGTTAATGGTTAATGGTTAATGGTTAATGGTTAATGGTTAATGGTTAATGGTTAATGGTTGATGGTTGCTGGTTGCTGGCAGTTTTGGAAAGATTCTTTAAGTCATCAAGTATTAATGATGACTTTATTTTTTGTTTTTGTAAAGAAGTTAATAAAGTCATAATTTTGTTTTGGAATCCTGCCTCCGCTGGAGTTCTTCCATCGCCTACACCCTCTAAAAAGGTCCTTGTGCGTCACCCCACTCCCAGTGGCGCTACAATACTTTATGTTGGCAGTTCCTTTATTTTGGTAGTTACCTGTACATACAGTATTATGTGACATATTATGTATTTCAGATTTTTACATGAATAGTGGTGACTTTGTATATCTAGAACAGCTGGAACAGGGGTGGGCAATTCCTGTCCTGGAGGGCCGGTGTGTATGCAGGCTTTTGTTTCTACCAATTAACCTGGCTCAATTAGCTGTACGCATTAATGCTGGTTCACTCTCAGATTAGATTACAGTAAACACTTCATACAGGGACACAAGAACAGTCTTCAGCTGTCATTTGTGAGCTTAACAGAAAACCTAGCTAAAATGGCAGATCATGTAAATGATTGGGTTAATTAAATAATTAAGAACAGAAGTTGGCATGAAATCCAGAAACGAATACGGCCCTCTTTGCCCACCCCTGATCTAGAACCTTCAATATCACAAGGTAAATGGAGACTAAAGTTAAGCAGTCTAACTAACATTTGCTTTCAACCTGGAATCTGAGTACACTTTCCCCATTTCTTTGACAACCATCTAAAATGCTTTCAACCAGTGCTTTTGTAGAGATTTGTAAAATCAATAAAATGTAATTTAGCTAGCTAGCTAAACAAAGTAAAACATTAGATTATAACAGATATCTTAGGAGCTACTTCTATTGGTGAGCTCTCTTGGTTGCAGGGTGCACAGTTGCTGTCAGCTGTGGCAGAATAATTGGTGCTGACTCAAGACTTCAGTTGAATTTCTATAACCTAGGTCAAACTCTGTTCAAGGTCTGGAGGACTCCTCAAAGCAGTGCTGAGTGAAATGAGTCGAGCACAAATGGGGAAACCTAATTTACTGTACTAGCATCCTCCTGACTGCACAAACCCATTGGGAGGACAATTGGAAAGAGAATGATATGCGACTCCATTAGGACATCTTCACCTGCCTTTATAATATAAATGTGCAGCACAGCGTGGCTTGTTGTGGTTGAAATTTTCTAAAACTAACAATTACTCCCTTCTGTCTGTTTAGCACTGGAGAAGCACAGACTGATGTGGGCACCCTGGTTTACTGGAGTGATTTTAATAAACACATTTGTCAGTTTAGGACAGTGGCTCTCAAACTCGGTCCTGGGGGCTCACTGCGTATGCTGGTTTTTGTTACAGCCAATCTCATGATCAATTAAAGTTGTTGAAAATGTTGAAGCGTTTAAGTTCTATTGCTTATTTTTACACAATGCAGGAATTCTATTTGCTCTGTCATGGAACTCTTCAGTTTCTGTGACCAGGTGTCCACGCTTTCAACAATTAGGACAACACTGATTTCACCTGCCAGTCTATAATTGAATCAATTTTAAAAAGTAACCTCTTTCTAAAGGAACCATGTTTCACACTGCACATTACAGAAAACAAGAGCATTTGGTGATCTGACTGATTCAAAGTGGGAATGCGAACACAGGACATTTGTTGTTCATGGCATGCATGCTATTTCTGAAATAATATGGTCTTGAGTGGGTAAATAATCTTTCAATAGACAGTGTCTAATTAAGAGCAATTAACAGCTTGTTACAATTCAGCATTTGCAATTATGGTTGGAATGAATGCCAGCATACATAGGGGGTCCCCAGGACCAAGGTTGAGAACCACTGCAGTAGGTGACAATGGCTGAAAAAAGGAAACGCCAGCAAAAGACTGGTACAGGCACAGAAACAATGAAATATGTAACCGCTAGTTTAAAATGCGTGATCTGACCGTGTTCTGGATCAGATTATGGTGTCCGCATTAATATAAAAAGCAACTGACATTTTTGTCCTGACTGCTCAGTACCTTTATTAGGTGCCCGGAAAACAAGGGACAGGAAGGAAAAAAATAAGTGGTTCTTTATTTCCTGAATTGCACCATTGGCGATTTGACTTCTGAAGCAAATATGGACTTAAATCAAATAATGGGATTTAAAACCAGAAACATCCCATTTCTAGGTAACCAGTTTCTGATGTGCAGCAATAAAAGAGGAATAATAAGTAGTCTCAGATCTTAATCTGAGCTCTCATTAGTGTCTGCCGAAGGATCCCTCCCTTGTTCCTCTAAAGTCAATGATGTGTGCTTTAATGTGCATCTCATGCATTCTCAAGTGTGGGGACGTGTGATCTTACATTGAAAAATCATGCATGTCATTCAAAACCCACTGAACAGCAACTGAGCTGTGGTTGATGCCACATTTTAAGGATAGATTATACAATATTGTAGGGTTGTTGAGGGGGGTTTGGGTTTTGTAGGTGAAGGGCTGGCTTTAGCGCAGAAATACTGTACAATATTAGATTATTTATTTGCTGAACGGACATCTTCATCCACATCTTAGACATTCAGGTTAGAGGTGAGAGTCTGTTTCCCAAAAGCACAACTCACTTTCTCACCCTGGATTCAGACCGCTGACCATCCGGTCCAGTGCCCAGCACTCTGATAATTCTTCCACACCGCTGTCATAAACTGCTCTCCCAGAGGAATCGCAGGGCTGGAAGGGATGAGGTTGCTACAGAGACCGCATCCCAGCTTTACCCACTTCCCCACCCTCACCTGATCCGTCACAAGTCTCCATAGCCACAACATGACTTGGAAACTCCTGGGCAAAAAATCCTGTGATGAGACACAGAATTCCCAGTGGGACTGTCTTGCATAGAAGGACGACTAAATGGTCTGTGCACATGCTCAGGACTGCAGAGTAGTGTAGTGTAGTGTTTGGTGGCATTTTCTTTTCTATGTACTGTATGGGCTAATTCATAGAGGTTCTGGGTAAACTGCTAGTGGACCGTGAAGTACAGATTACAGTACATTATTTAATTGCTGAGCAGACACTCTGATCCAGGGTAACTCAACTCTGCTCTGCTTGCATATTATTCATTTATATTATTATCTGGATGGATCATTTATCTGGATGTTTGCACAAGTTGTCCAGGTGGAGCATCTTGATGAAAAGGTACAACAGTTTTGTTCCCCACCTACAGTTACAGTACAATCTCAGCAGTTTATTGGACATTCCCTGTAAAATATAAGTATTCATGTATCCTTATGTCAAGGCAGGTGCTTAACACTGTCTCCTGCCTGCCTGACAAATGCAGTGAATTGTGTGTTTGAAAAAACATGCATATACAGGAATCAATCTGTTCACAGCATGCAACTACTACATTTTTAACATCAGCTGTGAATAAATTCCTTAAATATAGAAATATGATCAGCGTGAAATTACCCTCTGTGTGTTTATTTTACAGGTACTGATCATGCTATATTGAATTTGAGAGGCTGTTCAAATATTTATGGGAGGCTGCTGTTTTCTTTGTGTGTTTTATTGTGTTAGTGTGCATGTGGACTTGTCTCAACAGATGGCATATATGAATCACATTTATGTTTACAGTACAACAAGTTCTGGCTTGAAGCATCAAAGCTATACAAGATAACCACATTAGGAAATTAGCTTTAATGCAAAAATCAATCAAGTCAATTAGGAAATCTGTATTATAGATGTAACAATAAGGTGTGATCTTCAAGTACCATTTTTACCATGAATTGCACTAAATGTACTAAATAAATGACAATTAAAAAAACATTTCAAAAGAAATTACTGAAAACTTTTTCCCCAAGCTAGTTCCGTTCAATGTTCACCCATAAAAAAGTATACTAATTCTAGGGCTAAAAAATGATGGGTGCCTCTGCAAATGGAAGACTTAATGTATGTTAAGTGGCATTATGGTTTAAAAATGTGACATTTTTAAACAAGGTTATTTTAATATGTCACATTTTGAACATTAGCACAGTGTTTTGTTTGCCTGGTTAATTTCGCAAGTGAAACTGGTGGGTGCACGTTGAAGAATTAACCTGTCCTTTGCTTCACTCAACTTCACACAAGTGCTGTGCCCTACCATCACTTTGCCAAAATGGCCGCCTCAATTTTGTCAGACGATAAACTGCACTTCTCTGACACCGATTAATCCTGGATGCTCAATCATCACTTTATTTTGTTATTCCATCGCAGGTCATTTGGCCTTTCAAAATTATAGGTAACATAGGTACTGTGTAAAAAATGCCACTTTAGGAATTATGCCCAAAGACAACACCTTAAATTTACAAAATACTTCTTCCCAAAGGTTCTTTAATTTAAGGAAGACAGAGACATGATTCAAATCAAGAAGGTCAATTTATTGAAAATATTAAAAAGGTATGCCTGGAAGTGCCTGTGGAAGAGCTGCCAAAACATATGCAACTTTTTTGCAACACATCTATAACTGGCATATTTTGTATTAATCACTCACAATTTTTTTTATTTTGGTTCATTTTATAACAGTATATGATATAATGTAGCCTACTGCTTCAATGTTAAATGTTAAATGTTTTTTCAGTACATGACTGGCATTTTAAACTTGAACAGAAAATATTTTATCTTGATTGTATTCCACATCAATATTTTTTATATATACTGATAATGAATATGGTTTTATATTCATTGCTACTACTACGTACTCACGTTATTTAATTTAATCTACAATATTGCCATTTAAGAGCTTGGGCAATAATTAGGTTACCAATTAATCAAATTACCATTGCTCAAAAGCTTATTCCTTATGGTTTGGTAAACCAATTCCTCAATCAGCACGCCATAATTTCCATGCTGTATAAAGCTTTATGCAGTGCGTGTGCTTGTCAGAATACAATTCCCAACAGCCTGTTAACAGTGCAGTGTCCATGAAGCGAGAATGCTACATCAAATCTATGTTGTTGTTATTAATAACCACTGTTCATTCTCTTTTATTTACTGGTTAGCTGATGTATCCACGCACACATTAGATTGCTATAATTAATGCATATGGCATTCTGTTTGAAATAGAGAATAATTATCGTATATTAATTGTGGTAATCACAATACTTACACAATAAGACCAGGAACATTGCATACTGCATCAGAATTAATTTAGCAGAAAGTTTAGCAAACATATTTGTTTGAAACTTCCGCACTTTTCACTTACCGATTTACATTTGTACTGGCAATGCATACACACAATGACGGGCAAAAAAAATAAACAAATCTTTAGGGACTAGCACAAGATTTGCTGCAAAACAGCTGATATACACCTCAGATTGTACACTGCAATTTTTGAAGTACCTGAAACTTTATATGCATCTAACCCCATTTTAGCATGCCATTCTGGAAAACCTGTCTTAATATGATGCCGCATACTAGGAAATGATGGTACGCTGCAATTTACCCGTACATTCTTGCCTTTTTTGCCTCACTTTTGTTATTTTCTGTTGCGTCTCATTTTCTTATGATGTGTTTTCTATTTTTATTTTCACTCTGAGCGATGAATAAAATGGCCAACTGGCATGTTTGGAGTCCTACACTGAGCATGTTCCTTTTTCAGTCACCGCCGGGCTGTTGACGACACCTGGCACCTTGTCTAATGGTGGAAGTGATGAAGCAGTTAGAATAAGCAGTTGTGGTCGTGACAAAGTAGCTAGTGAAGTTCTGTAACCAGAGGGTTGTAGTTTTAAATCCTTGTTGAGTCACTGCTGCTGTACCCATGAATTTGGTACAAAACTTGAGTTGCTGCAGATGCTTTAGCTACACAAATAGAAAAAAATATATATATGTAAATTGCCCTTTGAAAATAAATAACAAAACAATGTGTCTCAGAGAACCTTCTGGTGTTTGTTGTATTTTCCATAGTAAACATACTAGTTAGATTTGGCTCAGTGTGAGCTATGTCATTTAATGTAGGAGAGTAGCTTACTGCACTGCACAGTTTGTCATGTCTTTCTTTATATTTTGTTCCATTTATTCATAAATAGACAAAAGTGTGAGGTTCTCATATTCAGGAGCTCTCCAGAGACTGAACATTCAGTAAACAAATATAAAATAACCCACTAAGCTTATGAACAGAGGGAACAAACTAGTGAGGCAGTACATTAGACAGCAGACCCTGTAGCAGCTTCGTTAAATTACTGGTTTGGAATGCAGAGGGTCAGTGGTTCATGCCCAATCTTCTCGATAGCTTCAGTTGCCTTGGTAATGGAAGTGGTACTGTGACAGCAGGCAGTTACCAGGGTAACGCAGAGTTCACTGGCACATGGAAATGTAATTTGCACTTTTCTTTATTTGTTACAGGAAAATAAAGTCTGATACTTGGAAGCCCAGACCGGTTTTTCAGCAAATATAAATATTAATTTTACAATCATACATTGGGAAATTAATGCATCTTATATTGGAGTCCCTTATTAATATGTAATAATATGTAAGTGGTGCAGTGGGTCTCCTGTCCTCACCATTGTTGATTAGGTCCATAATGGTAACTCATGATAGTGTTTCCATGCTCTGAAAGGATTGCTGACAGAATGTTTCCAAAAAGCAAAAAAAACTGCCTGAAAATGCCAGACTGAAAATGCATGGCCAATTTAAAAGCAACATTCTTTCTTGTTCTATACAAGCACTACATTCCTCAACCTCACCCCATTTTGTTGGATGTACTAAGCACTGACACACCTCACCTGAATGGCCTTTGCCATGATAATTAGTAGTGGTCGTGAGGATAAAAACATTAGGCTCCCTAGGCACACTACAGGTGCAAATTACAAGATGGGGACATGGCAAAACGGTCCGTATTCATAAAGCCTCAGATCAGACAAGGAGTGCAGATCTAGCACCAGTTTTGCCTTTTCGATAAGTTCAATAGTTCCGATAGTTCGATAAGGTTAAAATATGGACAGGTGAAACCTGATCATAGATCAGAGATGCTTTAGGAATATGAAATATGAAATGTGAAATTATCCTTTAAGAATAACCATTGGTAACTTTTGTAACAAAGGCCACAGCATAATGTTGGCCCTTTGTTTGTGTTCTATTGCAATATTTAAACGGATCATTTTCAAAAGATTTACTTAACCTTCCTCTAAGGGTGAGGTCACCCCATTTTGTATAGTAAGGATGTCACATCCCTTTAAATTGCTGCTTTTTTTTACCAGGTGACACAACCACCGTCTAATGAAGAGCGCGAACACAGGAAATTTCAACGTAATCTCATTCATCATTGACTTTGAGTTTAGTTTATCGGGCAATGCATAATTTATTATGTATAAATGAGGTTCTTCAAGTCTATCTGCATTGTAATGTGTTCTCCTTTCAGCATTTCTGGAATACAGATGAAGTGGCTCAAAACGACACTCTAAGCCGCCTCCAAGGAACACAATATTTACCATCAGATCTCCTTAATCCTTTTCAGAATTGTTTTGTGAATATAGCCGAAGCCACAGAGAACACAAGGTGGACATGTTAGTGGCCGGTTAGTTTAACAACAGCTCACATGAAGGAGATGCTTTTCAACAAGGACAAGCCTGGAACATTGTTACCAGACACCAGAGCATATTGCATGAATATTATAAATTGATATATCATATACCGGTAACTACCAAAATAAAGGAAATACCAACATAAAGTGTCTTAATAGGGCATTGGGCTAACACGAGCCATCGGATCAGCTTCAATGCACCATGGCATAGACTCTACACGTGTCTGGAACTCTATTAAAGGGATGCAATGCCATTATTCCATGAGAAATTCAATCATTTTGTTGATGGTGGTGGAAAACGCTGTCTCTGGCGCCGCTCCAGAATCTCCAAAAAAAGTTAAATTGGGTTGAGATCTGGTGACTGAGATGGCCATGGCATATGGTTTCCCTCATTTTTATGCTCATGAAACCATTCAATGACCACTCATGCCCTGTACTGACAAACCTTGCCTGACTGCCCATTACCCTGAATGAATAAGAACATAATAATTATTAGTGGTCGTGGTGGTGATATTGGGGATAAAAACATTAGGTGCCCTATAGGTTAAAATTACAAGATGGGGACATCGCACCAGGGGACATATTCATAAAGCATCTCAGACAAGGAGTGCTGATCGGGGATCAGTTTGACCTTTTAGTTCATAGTTTGATATGGTTAAGATATGGACAGGTGAAACCTGATCCTAGATCAACACTCCTACTGTGAGATGCTTTAGGAATATGGGCCCAGGCCCTTATCCTTTCAAAATAACCATTGGTAACTTTTCTAACAAAGGGCACAGCATAATGTTGGCCCTTCGGCTGTGTTCTATTGTAATGTTTAAACTAAATGTTAAAAGATTTTTTTACAACTTAACCTTCATCTAAGGGTGGGGTCATCCCATTTTGTATAGTAAGGATGTCACATCCCTTGAAATTGCTGCTTTTTTTACCAGGTGACAGACAACCACCTTCTAATGAAGAGCGCGAACATGGGAGATTGCAACGTAATCTCATTCATCATTGACTTTGAGTTTAGTTTATCGGGCAATGCATAATTTATTATGTATAAATGAGGTTCTTCAAGTCAATTTGCATTATAATGTTATAAAAGGCTGTTGGGCCACCATGAGCCTCCAGAACAGCTTCAGTGTGCCTTGGCATGCCCTACAAGTAAACTCCATTGGAGGAAAGCAACACCATTCTTCCACAATAACTTCCATCATTTGGTGTTTTGTTGATGGTGGTAGAAAATGCTGTCAGGCGACAAAACAGAATCTCCCATAAGTATTCAACCAAGTTGTATCTGGTGACTGAGATGGCCATGGCATATGGTTTATATTGTTTTCATGCTCCGCAAACCATTCAGTGACCACTCATGCCCTGTGGATGGGGGTATTGTCATCCTGGAAGAGTCCACTCCCACCAGGATAGAAATGCTTCACCGTAGCATGAAGGTGATCACCCAGAATGGCTATGTGGTTATTGGCATTTACCTTGCCCTCTAAGGGGTTGAGTGGACCTAAACCATGCCAAAAAGTGCCGTGCGGCAAAACCAGGTGAGAAACAGGACAGCAAGATGCAGGTATTGGATTTTCTGGTCTGCTGACCAGGATTATTTATATTAGTTTTTATCCCATTTTTATCCCAATTTGGTAGCCAATTAGACCCGCTATTTCTATGTCAATCCCCCCCATAGTAATGTGATTTCGCTGCCGTAGTCCTGCGACCTGTAGTGATGAAGGCGACCTGACGCCTCTTCCGAGACGGCACTCGCCAAGTGCCGACTGTAACCCGGTACTAAAAGGCCACTCTTATGCGCAGCGAACGTCATGTCGGCTTCCCTCCCCCCTCCCTGGGGCGGACAGCCAATCGCCACCACTGGTGGCGCTCCCGGCCAGAGCCGACTCTGGCGAGACGGGGAATTGAACCCTGGTCTCCATGGCCAGCGTCGAATGTTGTAACCACTAGGCCACGCAGGAGGCCCTGACCAGGATTTTTTTGTTCTCCCTCTCACACGGAGAGAAAGAGCAAGCACAGAGAAATAAAATAAATAAAAATAATGTCTTCAGCCATCCCCCTTGTAGGTTACAGCCACAAATAGTAAACCAAAATAATAAAGTAAATCAAAACCTTGCCTTTCAGCAAAAAACACTAAACAGGAATGTATTGAAGGTTCAAGACTTTTCAGTTGCTTTTGGGAATTATTTCCCAAAAATATTATTTAACGCTCTCTGACTTTCTGCTCCTGTGTTCCAGCCACCTACTGACAGAGCAGAGCAGTTTGAAGAACACAAGTAAATTTAGACAATGCTGCACACCTGTGTGACCTGGTTGGCCTGCCAGTAGGCATGGCTGTTAATCACCTTGATTCCCCTGTTCCGACCAACACCTTCCACGCCACCCCATAGCAGAGTTTCAAGAACGCTTCACCATAGGAAACAAGCACTCGGGCCTTTAGGTTTCTTTTGGCGTGCACCACACATGCACTCATCCAGTTGTTGAGAACAGGGTGATGGATGACGGATGACTTATGTGATCATATTACTTTTTTCTACTGCTCAGTAAACCACTGCCTGTAGTCTTTGCACCACTTTACTTGCAAACATGCATTTTTAGGTGTAATAAGAGGTTTATGCGCTGCAACCTGACAATAGCATCCTTCTCTGTGAAGTTCTCGATGCACTGTTCTTGATGAACCCTAGATTTATATTTGCAGGCAACTAATTAAAAGTTGCTCAGTATGCAATGCTTTCTTGGCATATCAGACATACTGCTCTTTGTCTCATATTGGTAAAGAAGTATTTTGGTGTCCAATCTTGGTTGAAAACACAACAATCTAAGTCCACCTTTCTCTTTTTAGCAGGACACATTTTTCTAGTCGGATGGATGAAGAGCGCAAGTGAATCACTCTATGAAAGTAAGCTAGGCCGAGATACCAGCAGTCACAATACAGCGCCATCTACTGGAATTATTGTTAGTACCAGGGAAGAAGTCATTTAGGCAAATATACACAACCAAAATGTAATAGGCCAATTAATTTAATACATTTTAAAATTGATTTGCAGGCCGGATTAAAGGTTCCTGCGGGCCGTAGTTCCCCCTCTGCCTAAGCCACTGTTCCTTGTGAAACATCAGAAAGTTGAGCAGTCTTCATCACTGATCATCAGCTTTCTTTGGCTTTCTCCAAACATAAACCCATCCAGATGTAGGAAAAATAGTAAAAGGCAACTCATCAGACCATATTACTTTCTTCCACTGCTCAGAAGTACAGGTTTTGTGCTCATTACATCAGGTTTGCGTTGTTGCACACATGCAAGCGATTTCCGAATGGCAGCCCTACCATAAATATCAGTTTTGTGAAGTTTCTGTTGAGACTATTGAGAAGTCACGTAGGTGTAGATTCAGTTCTGAGGTAATTTTTGAACCAGTTGTTTTGTGGCATTTCATAAAACTCTTTGGCTCAGAGTGAATGACTGGCACCCTGGGTGGAATTGAACCAAAAAAACAACACATGATTGTATTTTCTGTGGTGGTGGCATTTGTTCCTATTCAGTTTTGACATTTTCTGCAATTACTGATTTGTCTCTTGTTCGTTGATTGTTTTCATGGCTTTTCACTTGGAATGATTTTCAGTTTATTTTTTTAATCAGCCACAACAGGCTAGCCATTACAGGCACCCAAGGAAATAAGTTACCGGGCTGTTGGGTTTGTGGGGCAAAAGGACAGACCCACTGAATGTGATTCTCAGGTGGCTAATGCATAGGCTTCTTTCCCAGGCATCTTAAACAGCATGATGTAATTTGGCATAAAACCTTTTTTTTAAAGCCAGCTGCCATGTCTTCAGCCACTGCCCCCCATACATTATTGATATCTTTTAAAATCCTTCTCTGGGTGACCATTACAAAATTACGCTGCCCCCGGGACACCTAAAAAGAGTATTTATGTGGATTGCATTACTTTGCTGGGCTGGTCCAAGGATGGTGTGGCTGCACATAAATGATGGAACAATCTCTCACCCTATCATTTATATCACAAATATCATTAGGCAGGGTCACATGGTCTATGTGCAAAGAACATAGCTGAATGAACTAGGGCAGTGGTTCCCACCCTCTCCTCGCAAACCCCCAGCCGGTCCATGTTACATTACAGGCATTATGCATTTAGAAGGTGCTCTTATTCAGAGTGACATACACAGTTTACATTCCTTTACATACAATCCATTTATACAGCTGGACATTAACTGAAGCAATTCAGATTAAGTACCTTGCTCAAGGGTACAATGGTAGTGTCTCACCTGCGAATCGAACCTGGAACCTTAGCAATACAAGCCCAGTTCCCTAACCACTACGCTGCCACCATGTATTTGTTCAATTCCAGCATGCCTGATTCAACTAATCAACGCTCATTAAGGCTAATTGAATCAGGTGTTTTGGTGGTGGAATTTTAAAAAAATACATGCACTGGCTGGGGGTTCGCGAGGAGAGGGTTGGGAACCACTGAACCAAGGGGAAAAAAAATGATAGAGGTTGTTATTGTAGCATACGGCATTGAAGTGTGATGGTAGAATTGTCAGTTATGTTTTTTGTTATGTTAATTCTTATGTAATTTTTAACCTTTCATTCTCTTTGAACATCGCTATCACTGTTATCAGACATCTGGAAAAAGTTCTCCCAATTTCACTGTAAAGAGCTTTCAGATTCTGCAGGGTGATAAATTCAATTTATTATTATTATTATTATTATTAGTAGTAGTAGTAGTAGTAGTAGTAGTAGTATTGATTTGTCTTCTTCCTATGTCCTACAAAATAACTCATGCCACATGATCTTTAAACATAGTTAATCAGAAAGTTACAGTTTCATAAGCATGATAAATGAGAGAGGTCAAACATGTCTCATTTATTATTTTTGTTTTAGAGAACACAGCTAGGTGCCGTTTAATAGGCTATTAAGAAACTGGTTAATTTATTTAATTCTAAGCTGTATGATAGAAGATAGAATTTAAACACATGGGTAATGCAAAGAAATTGTGCTACACTTAAAAGTGTCACGAAGGCTTAGCAAGGTCCAAGACTCATGAGGAAGCATGTAACGGGATTATGAAACCGTCTGAAGCTTACCCATGACAGACAGACATGTAATGAGATATGTCCTATCTCTTGTGAATGAAAGATTGACTCTGCCAAAGGGTTAATACCTCAATGTAACCCATTTGCTTGGTTTCCTTGACAGACAAAAATTGCTGATTTGTGATGGGAAAAATAAATTATTGGGGATTATTTGTAGAACTGTAGGTCATTTCAATGAGCACATTTAGGGTTTAATGTTCTTTAAACTTCTAAAGTTCATGCTTTTAATAGTAAATAGTGATGTTTTTTTTATCATTTTATCATGTTTTATGGAAAAAACATGTTGGATAGTCAAAATACAGTCAAGACTAAATGGTTAAAAAATAAATTAGATTCAGACATCCCCAAAGTTTAACCAAACAAACCTTTATAACCCACTGCAATATTGATAAAAATAATCACAGCCTGATAACACTGTATCTGAATTGAAATAAAAGCTACTGTGATTCACTGAAGTTCATTTCATTCCATTATGTTTTAATGTCCTCAGTATTGCACTGATTCCCAAACGTGGTGTCGCAACTGGCCAACACAGTGTCATAAACAGCCAGACACTTCCCATAGGAACAAGAAACACTCATCTCATACAATTTAATAAGTTGACCCCTAAATTTGCATAACTCATTTTTTAGAAATTCAGGCAAAGTATGTGGACTTATTATTACATACACCAAAAGGGAAAAAAAGACATTATAGAAGATGAAAGTGCAGTGTTGGAAAAGAAAATAGATTGAATATGTATGTATGCATATATATATAAATTATATATATATATATATATATATATATATATATATATATATATATATATATATATACACACACTCAGTGGCCACTTTATTAGGTGCACCTGTACACCTGCTCAATAAAGCAATTATATAATCAGCCAAACATGTGGCAGCAACTCAATGCATAAAAGCATGCACACATGGTCAAGAGGTTCAGTTGTTGTTCAGACCAAAAAACAGAATGCGGAAGAAATTTGATCTACTGTAAGTGACTTTGACCGTGGAATGATTGTTGGTGCCAGATGGGGTAGTGTGAGTATCTCAGAAACTGCTGATCTCATGAGATTTTCATGGAGAACAGTCTCTAGAGTTTACAGATTATGGTGCGAAAAACAAAAAACATCCAATGAGTGGCAGTTCTGTGGGTGAAAACGCCTTGTTAATGAAAGAGGTCAAAGGAGAATGGCCAGACTAGTTCAAGCTGACAGGAAGGTAACAGTAACTCAAATTACCATGAATTCCAACAGTGGTATGCAGAAGAGCATCTCTGAATGCACAACATGCAGAAACTTGAAGTGGATTGGCTACAGCAGCAGAAGACCAAACCAGGTTCCACTTCTGTCAGCTAAGAACAGGAAAGTGAGGCTACACTGTGTACAGGCTCACCAAAACTGGATAGTTGAAGACTGGAAAAACGTTGCCTGGTCTGACGAATACCGATTTCTGCTGCGACATGCAGATGGTAGGGTCAGAATTTGGTGTAAACAACATGAATCCATGCATTCATCCTGCCTTGTGTCAACGGTTCAGGCTGGTGGTGGTGGTGTAACGGTGTGGGGAATGTTTTCTTGGCACACATTAGGCCCCTTGATACCAATTGAGCATTGTTTAAATGCCACAGCCTACCTGAGACTTGTTGATGACCATGTGCATCCCTTTATAGCCACAGTCTACGCATCTTCTAATGGCTACTTCCAGCAGGATAATGTGCCATGTCACAAAGCACACGTCATCTCAAGCTGGTTCCACGAACATGAAAATTAGTTCAGTGTACTCCAATGGCCTCCACAGTCACCAGATCTCAGTTCATAGAGCACCTTTGGGATGTGGTGGAATGGGAGATTCGCAACATGAATGTGCAGCCGACAAATCTGCAGCAACTGCGTGATGATATCATGTTAACATGGACAAGAATCTCTAAGGAATGTTTCCAGGACCTTGTTGAATTCATGCCACGAATAATGGCAAAGGGGGGTCCTACCCAGTACCAGAAAGGTATACCTAATAAAGTGGCCACTGAGTTAATAGTTAATAGCAGTTAATAGGAACAACTATATAATGTTGCAATGGCAACAGAAGACTGCAGATGATCAAAAGATGAAGTATAAAATAGATGATGTACTGATTAAAATACTTTTTAAAAAATATGTTTTTATAATTGGATTTGAAATGATCACGTCTTGCAGTTTCTCCCATCTTAAGAGGGTTGTGGTTTTCGCAAAAGCATGATTTCCATGTGGGCTGGGTTGACATTGGGGCTTAACAGCTTCAGAGTGAAGCAGTGTTGGGCAATCTCATCCAGCGCGGGGGGTACACAGGCCTATTAGTAGAGTTAGCCTTGCCAGCGAGAGTCTTTTGTACAGGGACTCGAGTTTTATAGCCGAGCCTGGATTTAATGGGCAGCTAATGCATAGTCTGATAGAACTGATTTAAGGTTGAAGGGAACAGGTGCAAGAATGAGGGAACCGCCACACAGCTTAGTTATTTCATATATTAAGGAGCAAATTGCAGTGCCGTTAGTCAAGCTGAGAGGAAATAACGTCATGAAAATGGTTCTCATAAATACACTACCGTTCAAAAGTTTGGGGTCACCTGCTGGAAACTATTTTTATCTCATAATTGACAATGCTTTACACCGTATACATTTCTGTAAATACTTTAAAATGACAAAAAACACATGTAACAATGAACAAAATGAACATCAAAGAAATGTTCAAGAAAATTATATTGAAAATTGAATCTTGGATTCCTCAAAATAGTTACCCTTTGGCATGAGAATAGCCTCACAAACAGTGGCCATTCGGTTAATAAGTTTTAGCAGGAAATCACCCGACATGTTTTCCCAGCTATCCTGCAGCAATTCCCAGAGAAACTTGTGGGTTGCTTTGCTTTGACTCTTCCTTTCCAGTTTGTCCCATACAAGTTCTATGGGATTGAGGTTTGGACACTGGGCAGGCCAGGTCTTTAGTTTGAGTTGTTGTTCACATTCCTCCTTCACCAGATAGTTCTTGCACAACTTCAAGGTGTGTTTTGGGTCATTATCTTGCTGAAGAATGAAGGAGTGCCCGATTAGCCATAGTCCAGATGGAAGGTGACCCCAAACTTTTGAACGGTAGTGTATGTAAAGTTAAAAAAGAGCCTGGGTCTGGAAATTCAGCAAAGGTGAATGAATGAAACGCCCTTGTGCTGGGTGTTTTTACATGTGGGGACCAAGCGGAAAAAAATAATAATACACAGACTGGGAAGAGAGAACCTAAAAACCAGTTTGGTTGTTCGAAATCTAATTTACAGTAAATTTACTTCAGTCTTGTCACAAATTACACAGAATTGCAATTGTTGCAATTTCCCACAACTAAATGCAGACTGCATTATTAATTGAGAAAAAAATCATCAATAAAGCCGCTACCGCAGGTCATTAAAAAACATAGTTTTCGTTCGTAATATGTGCAGAAAATTGTAAAATTCTGAATTTTCACCTTTCTCTAGTGTTCCTTTCTCTTCAGTCATACCCCCAGACCCATGTCTGACAACACGGATTGGTTTACGATTACAATTTCATATTGTATAATATAATCCCTCCCATGCTACATTATGCCATGAACATGGCTCAATTCATTCAGTTCTTCAACGCTCAGTTTTAATCAAAAGTTTAAAGAGAACACAACTTGCCCTTTCTCAGCAAGGGCTAAGGAAAACTTGTTTTTCCTGGAAAACAACGCCCTTGGGCGAAGTTAGTGAGGATTCACTGAAGTAACACTCCTGGTCCCCTGGGTGAGGGATCCCAGATAGAACAACGATTACCTGCGGTCGTCCCCAGAGTCGTGGAGCGCTCGATGCGTTTGGGGGAGCCGCAGCGGCCGCCAATATTAGGGACACTCCGGGCCAAGAGCTATCAAGCGGCGGGAGAGGAGGGAGCTGCTTAATATTGATGAAGGGAAAACAAGAGCCAGTCTCCATTTCAGAGAGCTCCTCAAGCCATCGTCTTTTACATAGAATGGCTGCCTTCAGGCATGGATGTGCTTAACAGTCCTCTATGATGCATTTTGTAAAGGAGTACATTTGGATGAAAAAAAAAAAAGAAATACAGCAATTCATTTAAAATGTGATGTTCCTCCTTTGCAGTCCTAGTGTAAATTGTAGCAGGTATATAAGCAAGGCTTAGCCAAAGCCACTTCTGGGTTGACATTGGGGAAGAATGTGCCTTTTGAGCACAAATGAGCATTTTGCTTGCGCTCAACCCTGGGGCTGTACACAAAAAGCCAACACGAGACCCAACACCGTTTCCTTGTTCCATGTTGTCACACCTTTTTTTAAATTTATGTTTTAATACATGCTCACTCCTAATACACAGTGTGAGTTGATTTGGTCTTATAACAATTAATACCGGATGTTGACATAATTAATATGGTCCTCTATGTGTTCTCGTTGGTACTGCAGGTGCTTTAATCTTGAAAAAGGAAACTTCCTTTGCAAATGTTTTTCTAGCTGTTCGTAATTATGTCAGCAGAGCTTAGTGAAGTAGTTAGAGGTCAATTTGTGTTCGTTTTTGATTAATCTTGGTAGTGGACTCAGACTTACAGTATACAGTATATATATATATATACAGTATATATGTATGTATACGTGTATACTGTCTATATGGAGGTGGAGGTGGTAAGAGAGAGAATTTTGAAATAGTTTTGCATTGTTTATTTGATTGAACTTGATTGTTTTGAGAACCCTGTTTGTGTATCGACTGTGGATTGTATGAAGACCTAGCCTAGATTAACGACTTGGATTATCGACAAAGACAACGAGAAAAGGGTTGTGGACTGTATGTGTTTGTTTTCCCCGATTACCCCATCCTTTTTTTGTTTTTTGTAAAGAATTCAGTTATTACATGTATTGTTTGATTTTGAATACTGCCACCTCCGGATTCTTTAGTTGCCAACGTATTTTTCCTGTAGTGTCACCCCATCCCCAGTGGCACTACAATATATAGATATAATTCATTCCTATGGCTATCCAGGAAAAAATCTCAACCAAGTCACCAAACTTTTTTTCACTGTTTTCACTTGGTATTTCTGTGTTTGTATATGCTGAGATGCGGTGACATATATCCTTCTTTGAAGCACAAGAAACCTAATCTTATATTATTATATGATATAATTTATTCATGACGGTTGTGCAGACATATAAATAAAACACTTTGCTAGTGAGGAAGCTGAAATATTTAACCCATTCCCTTTGCAGGATTTCCTTGTATGTAACACACTTTGTACTTAAAAACCTATTGATTGCCGAGACAGTGGCTTTTAATTAGCATCCAAAATTAATGTTCATTGTGGCAAAGTTCAATTGTTTAACTAATTGCTTTTTGCCATCCCGTGGGGTACTGATTTAAGCTATAATTACAGAGAGGCTGCTAAAGGTTATTAAAGACTGCGTGAGTGTTATTTACGGAGCGTGGAGCAGCGTGAGGGGCCAGGCCTGCAAAGCCGCACTGTTTTTAACCGCGCATGACGTCAGCAGAAAGGACAGCTTCCGCCTGGCGCAGCAAAGCTAATGGCAAAGCAGGGAGAAATGGGGTAATTTCTGTCCACCCTATCGATTAACCTCAGCTTTACTGAGCAATGACAGCTACCCTTGCCACCATTTTGGGTTACTCTTTGTGATGATATATATATTTTTAAACATGTTAACAAAATTAGGAATGCACAAACCATTTAAAACAAGCAAAACAAAACTGGGAACCGAGGACTCTAAATCAAGTAAATACTACATATAGGGTTGACAAAAAAAGTGCACACTGCCAGACTAACGATTCTAAGAAGAATTTTCGCTGTAACCGCTGACCTTACCTAAAGAGAAACATCAAGGAAATCGGAGAGCCAAACCAAAATATAATTCACATCTTCTATATAAGTCAGGTATAATTCAGTAGTTATACTCATGTATCTGTGCAATTGGCATATCCGAGGTCTGGCATCAGCTGCAATTTCAGAAATAACTACCCAATTGCATCATTTGTTTTTCCTCTTCAAAAACTCAAATTTCACAGTGGAAAATATACAATTATTTTATTGGTAGTTCTTAAAACAGTGATGAGATGAAGAGAGGGTGAGGGAGGGAGGAAAAGAAAGTCCATTCAAATGGCTCTGAAGTTAGGATTGCAACAGTGTGTTGAATAATCAGCAGAGTATGACAACGTATTTGAAGTATAAATAAGGCCTTTGAAAACAGGCTCCTACATTGTTTGAGAAAGGGTAGATGACTGAGCAGGAGAAAAGCAGATGAAAAGTTCTGGTTTTACTTTGAGGAGAAGATTCGTGCGTGAGCCTTAAACTCATTTTAACCTCCTTAATCTGACATCTTTTTCTGTAATTGAGTTTCATTCCAATTGCCGGTTTTAGTGTGCTTTGATAACCTGGCTTTAATTCCGCATTTACTCTTTCTTTATTCCAGAAGTTTCTTTGCTGTGACTCCTAATTGCCTACAGACCTGCGGAACGCATCTTTTCCCACGTCTGTAGTCTGCAGGTTATAGGAGGAGATGAAAAAAAAAAGATACAGCCGGAACCAATTAAATCAGTTCTTATTAAAACTCTGTTTATCTTAACGAGAGGTTTAATTACTCTTTTCTGAATTAAAAATTCCAAATTCAACTCTCTTTTTTTCTTCCTGGAACAGAATTATTAAAGCAATTACAGCCAACGTGGCCCTCTCTATGTACGTGTCTGCTATGAAGGGAATAGGTTTCTTTTAACTTTTACTTTGAAGCCTTTTATGAAGCAAAGCACGGAAATGTAGCCGTGTGTTTTTGATCAGGCTCGTGACACTTTAGGCCATAGTCCTTTGATGAAGTTGTCGAGCACGTCGCTCAAGATGGCAGCCGGGAAATGCATCCATACTTCTCAGCACCTCGTGGGCTCACTGACCTTCAAACTTTAGAGGACAGCACTTCATTTCATTATTATTATTTTTTTTCACAGGAGTCCAACATATGTGCAGATTGGCTCGCTCAATTTGAATGTGAAGTACAAAGGTGTAACCAAGGGAATATAACATGTGCAAGGAGTTTTCAGTTTGAATCATGCGAGAGCTTCATCTGAGGTCCGTTCTCTTACTGGCTACCACAGCCATGAGACAAGTGTTTG
The DNA here is from genome assembly GCA_029706075.1 of Aldrovandia affinis. Classification (NCBI taxonomy): domain Eukaryota; kingdom Metazoa; phylum Chordata; class Actinopteri; order Notacanthiformes; family Halosauridae; genus Aldrovandia; species Aldrovandia affinis. The sequence continues at coordinate 812,149 of JAINUG010000163.1, read as the reverse complement.
ACTAGACCAAAGCTTTGGTGTTTCCTCCTGGGTTCTATTGACTTTTTCCTTTAGAAATGAATTATAAGTGATACTTTTGTTTCAATACACATTTTTGTATTAATTTCTGAGGTCACTAAACTTTCTAAGCTGTGAAGAAAAAAAAAAAAAATATATCTGAAAAGAGAATGCAGGAAAGCTGAAAACAAATGGAGAAAAACTAAGCTTCAATCCACCTTGACCTCTATAAACAAAGCCTTTGTAGTTTTAACAATGCGCTATGCAGGGCTAGACAAATACATATTTCTAAGATAATTAACAGGGACATCCTTCTTCAATGGTTATGAATAAGGATAAATTAATCCAGAGATTGCTCATATTACTTCCATTACAGTTCTTACACAAGTGGAATGATATCACTCCTATTATTATTGGCACAGACGTCATTGATTGAATAATACATAATGTTCTTTTTTAAGATTGAAAATTAAAGATTCCACAATACTTTTGTAATGTAGTTCTCTCCATCTATGATGCCAATGTGTACTACTTTATTTCAATGTGCTAAATGATTCCTTGTGATGCATCTTATGAATAGGCATATTTGAATTTTTAATAAACATGCATGTATAAAATAATACAATGATATATTGATGAGTGCAAGCCATTTTGGAAGATACCCATTTCAAAACCCCAACTGCCAGGCCAAAAAAAGGGATCATAACTATTTCAGACTTCCTGTTGAATCTATGTAATTTTTAGACATCTGGGAGTGCAAATGTTTATTATTGTATGCCATATTTCTGTTGATAATACATAAGCAAGGACATTTACATTTACTCAATTAATGATACAACAGTTGGGGCTTTCATGGTGTGTGCAGCAGAAGTACTGGTTCTCAGTGCAGCTCAGCACCCCACAGTCCAGATCTGAATACTGACTACATCAGTGCTGAATGTGGACAGGAGCCCCTTGGGGCAATACATAATTTACCAAAGAATCAGCTGAGGAGGGAGGGTTTCACTCAGTAGAGTATTCCCTGCCTCACTGTGCAATAGCGCCACCTCTGGTCATTCTGATGCCTGCCATCTCTGCACCAGTTTCATAAGATGTACAGCTTTCTGACTCAATGGCTGTGCAGAACATCTGGTGGAATCTTGAGTGAAAAGTAACAGTGGCCAGCTGCACTGGACTACTGAATTTGCCAAGGATGTTGCAACAATGCAATTTTTTGGGGGGCAATTGCGATTGGGCGTCCCAAATTGAGGAACAAATAAAAAACAATGCGGATAAACAGAATGGCTGCCTCTACAACAGCAATGTAATTATTGCTTAAGTTTTTTTTAAAGATGTATGAGGATGTCATCAGATGCTTTACTGTGTGTAAGCCTCAGGTCAGGGAGATTGTGTGTTAGCCCATTTTTAAGAACACTGTGAGTTTCAGATCCTCAGTGGAATGAATTATTCCATCTCATTGGTGTTTGGAATTCACCATAAATCATTTTTCCATATTTTCATTGGCTTAACACACCTTGCAAAAGCTATTAACATCTTCCCTTGATTGTAAACAAGTCTATTTGTACATTGGTATTCGTCACAGCCAGCATTCTGTTGTAATGGTTTTTCATGGTCATTTCACAATCAAATTATAAGAACCAAAAAGAGCAAAAACAACAACAACACGAAAGTTCAGTACATCTTCCATAAAAATAAACAAGAAAACTTGGAAATGAAAATGGTAGTCTGTGTTTTAATCAACCCTTTTGTCTGATGAGTCAGATAGTTTTTAAGGGATTTTTTAAGGGTTAACATAATTCCATACTGGTGAAATAAATAGCTGTGAAATTACTAGGAATGGAAACGGTGATGGATTGGAAACTAGAAAGCTGCAGGAGCATTTATAAACAGCCAGTCCACACTTGAATGCCTCTGAGATTAAACTTCTACCTAACTTCAGTATATCATGAGTTCCCCAAAACCCCAGAAAACATATCCTAAGCATAAATGGTTGTGTGTGTGTGTGTGTGTGTGTGTGTGTGTGTGTGTGTGTGTGTGTGTGTGTGTGTGTGTGTGTGTGTGTGTGTGTGTGTGTGTGTGCGTGTGTCATATAACTGCCGAAATAAAGGAAACATCAACACAATGTGTCTTAATAGGGTGTTAATCAAAACAAGTTTATAAATTTAAAAGAGGTAGCTTTTCAAGTCAATTTCATTGCAAGTCAAAGTTAATGACAAATTTTATTGAATCCAGACCTTACCTGCTCCTTCCTTTTCTTGTATTCTGAATGTCCCCACAACATTAGCAGCTTTTAAGCCCCTTCAATGACATCTAGAAAATACAATAACAGGATAATTATGAATGCAGCCTAACACCCCAGTGCCGCTCATGGCAAGAGCATGCATAAAGCATATTAGGATGTTACAATTCCCTCTGAAGCAAGGCATTAATTAACTGGCAAAAAACATAGATGGCCTGAAACTCTGAGTTTCACAATTTCCAGTTAACATTCAGATCAGCAGGTAGTTTAGGCACTAATTTATCCCCCTGTGCATCCTGACATAACAAGCATCCCGCTAAAGTTCAAGGTATAAAAAACTCTGAGGGCAATACAGCCGTCCTAGAACCTTATCATTAGACACTCAATTACCGCACCCCTATGGGACAGATAGAATCAATAAAGCATTACCATTCCAGCATGCAGCACAAGAGATTTTTTTTTTTTTTTTTTAAGCGTATAGCTGGGAAAGATGGCAGCCAAAATCCTAACACCTTGTTGCCAGCAGTCTCGATGACCAGTCTTTGGTGGAACCGGAACTTGTGTTTCTGTCTCGTTACTTCATTTCCAGGTTACCCCCACATGTATTTTGCAGATGACTCATTATGCCACGCTGTGCAAGACTACAGTAGCTTAAGAGTCATCTACGGTGGAAAGAGTTGAGTCTGGACACAGCAAACCTTTATGAATATGAGTGCTGCGGTCTGTGGAATGAAGATTCACATATTGAAATGTAAGCTGTCAGGGCCATTTCCAAAGTCTCTTACTGATTTACTTAAATTCTTTATTCATTACAATATGAATCAATATTCTGCCATCTCCAATCTCCAATAATACCATTTATTTGTACAGCACTTTTCTTACATAGTATACATACTACAGTGGGGAAAATAAGTATTTCACCCCCTGCTGATTTTGTGAGTTTGCCCCCTTACAAAGAAAGGAATGGTCTATAATTTTCATGGTAGGTTCATCTTAACAGTGAGAGACAGAATATTTAAAAAAATCCCAGAAAATTACATTATATGAATTTTTATTTGTGTTTTATTGAGGAAAATAAGTATTTCACCCCCTAGCAAAACATGGCTCAGTACTTGGTGGAGAAACCCTTGTTGGCAAGCACAGCGGTCAGACGTTTCTTGTAGTTGGTCACCAAGTTTGCGCAGATCCCAGGATCTTGCAAATCCTCTCCAAATCCTTAGAAATCCATTTTCAGTGTCCTGGCTGAGGGAAGGAGGTTCTCACCCAAGATTTCCCGGTACATGGCCCCATTCATCCTCCCCTCGATCCGGTGAAGTCGTCCTGTGCCCTTAGCAGAGAAACAGCCCCAAAGCATAATGTTTCCACCGCCATGCTTGACGGTGCGGATGGTGTTCTTGGGGTCCAAGGCAGCTTTTTTCTTCCTCCAAACACGGCGAGTCGAGTTGATGCCAAAGAGCTCAATTTTAGTCTCATCTGACCACAGCACTTTCTCCCAAGCCTCCTCTGAATCATCCAGGTGCTCATTGGCAAACTTCGGGTGCCTTCTTGAGCAGGGGGACCTTGCGGGCACTACAGGATTTCAATCCATTACAGCGTAGTGTGTTACCAATGGTCATCTTGGTGACTGTGGTCCCAGCTGCCTTGAGATCATCAACAAGCTCCAGCCGTGTAGTTCTGGGTTGTTCCCTCACCTTTCTCATGATCAGGTTCACTCCACGAGGTGAGATCTTGCGTGGAGCCCCAGACCGAGGGAGATTGATGGTCAATTGGTGTTTCTTCAATTTTCTAATTATCGCACCAACAGTTGACTCCTTCTCACCAAGCTGCTTGCCAATGGTCTTGTAGCCCATTCCAGTCTTGTGCAGGTCTACAATTTTGTCCCTGATGTCCTTAGACAATTCTTTGGTCTTGCCCATTGTGGAGAGGTTGGAATCTGATTCATTGATTGATTCTGTGGACAGTTGTCTTTTATACAGGTAACGAGTACTTAATTAGGAGTACTAATTAAGTAAGAGGACTAATCTGTGTGCCTCCTGGTCACATAACCGGTCTGTGGGAGCCAGAATTCTTGCTGTTTTGCTAGGGGGTGAAATACTTATTTTCCTCAATAAAACACAAATAAATGTTTAAAATTCATATAATGTGATTTTCGGGGATTTTTTAAATATTCTGTCTCTCACTGTTAAGATGAACCTACCATGAAATTTATAGACCGACCGTTCCGTTCCTTTCTTTGTAAGGGGGCAAACTCACAAAATCAGCAGGGGGTGAAATACTTATTTTCCCCACTGTATATATACAGTTCCCTCCAAAAATAAGTGGCCTGGATAGTGAAATATGTTATTTTCTGCTATATACTCAAGGCATTTAGATTTGAGATATGAATGGATGTAAATGAGATCTGATTACTGATATGTGTTTTTAGTTGCGCAGGTGTTTCCTTTTGCATTGATTGTTCACACACAAAAGAGCAGTGAGTGTCTAGTCTTAGTTTGCGCCTTTGTTTTCATCTGTGGAGATGAAAATGCATTTGGAGTCAGAAGGCATACTCCAACATGAAGACCAGAGAACTGTCTATGGCAGAAATTTGAGCAATCTGTAAGCTTAAAGAGCAGGAACATTCAATAAGAAGCATAGTAAAATAAAGAAACTAGGTACAGCAAAAACAATTTGGAAAGTCTTGAAAAAGAAATAAATCACTTGTGGACTTACAAATAAACAACGGACAGGTTAGCCAAGGAAAACAACTGTAGTTGATGACAGTCAAATTGTAAGAGCTGTGAACAAAAACCTGAAAACAACGGTGAGTGACATCACCAGCTGTCTCCAGAGGGTAGGGGTGAAAGTATCACAAGTCATCTTTTGTAGAAGAGTTTGAGAGCAGAATTATAGAGGCTACACTGCAAGATGCAAACCTCTCATCAGCAGAACCAAAAGCCCAGATTAGAATTAACCAGAAAATGCAGACACAAGCCAAAAGAATTTGGGAACAAAGTTTGATGGATAGATGAGACCATCATTTTTTTTAACCAAAACAATGGAAAGCAAAAAGTGTGAAGAAAGGAAGTAACTGCCCATGTTCCAAAGCATACCACCTCATCTCTGAAACATGGATGTAGTGCCATGGCTTGGAGTGTCATGGAGAGTAATGTCATGGCTTGGCGCATGTATGGCTGCATCTGGAACCGGGATACTCATCTTTATTGATGAGCTGATGTATTGATGTAACTGATGATGGCAGAATTCGGAAGTGTACAGAACCATTTTGTCTAGCTATGTACAAAGAAACTCCCTTAAACTCATTAGCCGGAACTTCATTGTGCAGCAAGACAATGATTCAAAACACACTGGCCATGCAACCAATGCATTCATCAATGGAAAAAGGTGGAACATTTTAGACTGGCCATGCCAGTCAGCTGATTAAATCCAATTGAGCATGCGTTTCACTTGCTGAAGAGAACACTGAAGACAGAAATAAACTGAAACTGAAAGCAGCTGCAGTGAAGGCTTGGAAAAGCATTTGTAAATACGATGCCAAATGTCTGGTGATGCCAATAGGTCGTAGATTTGATGCAGTTATTGCAATTAAGGGCTATCCAACCAAATATTAGACGTATACTGCTTTAAAAGCTGACCAATTGTATTCATATTCTGCTTGTCTCATATTCATCTTTTGATCTCAAATCCAAAGGCCTTGAGTATATAGCAGAAAATTTCACTTTACCGGCCACTTACTTTTGGAGGGAACTGTGTATATATACACACAGACACAAACACACACATCACTTCCTGCTATTAAGTGCTCCCAACACCATTGCAGAACCACTAGAACCCTTCACTGTTGGGGTAAGTACAACCATCCTTTCACTGGTTGTTTGTTGTGGTTTAGCACAATATCATCTGCTGCTAGTCTCTAAACCCTTAAGCCTTAAAACAAATTGCTACCAACATTTGCCTTGTTTTCGTCACGTGAAAAACCTGTGCCAACCACCAGCTGCGTATTATCTTTTAGTCACAATTGCAAGAGCCAATTGTCTTTGCATTTCTTGCTGCCCCCTAGAGAAAACTAAAATGTTCCAGCATTAACTTTGAAGCACAGGACCTTTTTAGGATGGTAGGCTAATAGAGTTTAAGGATAAACGTCTATTTGAATATACTTTTATATATACACTACCTAAAGCAGGGGTGTCAAACTCATTCCATCGTGGGCCGAGTGTATGCAGGTTTTTGTTGCAACCAGTGCACAACACCAGGTGATTTCAATTAGTTCCCCTCCTTGGTTGAAGAAGGAAGCTAATTAGTGAAATCACCTGGTGTAGTGCACTGGTTGCAACAAAAACCTGCATACACTCGGCCCACGATGGAATGAGTTTGACACCCCTGACCTAAAGGAACATGTTATATTCACAGCTACCTATCATTTTCATCTGAGTTGCAGTTATTCCAATGTTTTAATCATTCATTTAAAATTGTAAAAGTTGAAAGTGAACCTGATAGTTACACCTGTGATAAAGAGAACTAAGGCAGGTGTATGCATCTAGCATGTGATAATGAAATATTTGAACATTGAACATTTTTGCACTTCACATTTGTATCAAATTAAATCTTTAAATATTGTGGCAGCCCAAGGGGCTGCACAAGGAAATGGCTGCCGGGTCCTTCAACAAATGGGAGCCGAAAACACTACATTTCCCAGCAGGCCACAGTAACACCTGAACGGAGTAAAGGCAATGGGACTAACGAACAGCTGAAGGCCATTTCAAGGCCTATTTAAAGGGCTGAATCCCATCACACTTGGAGAGGAGTAGGAACGTGTTTGGGAAGGAGTTGCGGAGTGTGTTTGGAGAGTGAGTACCTGTGAAGTCGTTTGACCAGCCAGGATTTGAGGAGAGTGTTTTTTTGGATTGTTTGTGTATGAAATTGGATTGTTTGAGGACCCCCCCTTTGGATATCGACTACGGACTGGGTTACGGAACTGACTTGGATTTTGAATTGGATTACGGACATTGACAACGAGTTAGGATTGAGGACTTTATGTTTTTGTATTCCCGTGAAGACCCCACCCTTTGTTTTGTGTGTCAGTATTAGTTTAATAAATTATCATTTTGTTTTTGAATACTGCCTCCTCTGGGTTCTTGAATTTGCCTACACCCTCTGCAAGGTCCGTGCATGTCGCCCAACCCCTGGGGACACCACAATATCTACACTTTCTATCGCAGCAGCAGCAGCTGCACTTTATAATTATGTTTTGAACACCTTCATAGTTCTTCACATGAGAATGTTTTGTGAATATTGTGAATTACCCCCCACGTTGAGGCAAATCGTCCAATCCATGCAAGCATAATGAATTAAGCTAAAAACTATTTCACCACAGCTTGTGGTTATTCAATGCATGGACATGAAAGACTGAAGCCAGCAGGCCATCCATCGCTACCGTTCAGTAAGATACACCTGTTAAATAAATATATGTTTGTATGCACATTGTTTTTCTTATGTGAAAGGGTTTTATTCTTTCCATTTGCACTACAGAAAATGGAGTACATAATTGAACGCCGAAGGCGATACTGTGAGCGATACCCTGGGTTTGGTAGCCGGTGTTGGCCAGACAGCTATCAGTTTGGCTGTACATGCAGTTTCTTCCAGTCTTGTCCAACATGCAAATTAGTTTATTACTGAAGCTGTTCTGTCAGGTCATGGTGACCCAGCACCCTATTAAGACACTTTATGTTGGTGTTTCTTTTATTTTGGCAGTTTATTTGGTAATTGGGTTTTTGTGGGTGTTGTTTTTATTTTTACAAAAGGTCATACTTTCCATGAAAAATGTATGCATTTCCTAAGGGGCAGTGTTAACGCTGTACAATAAATCCATGACTTTTCTCATAATATTCCAATAATACCATGGCATACCTTTGTACATCACACGATGGGAATGGAAGTGAGGTTTAATTGTTCATTACTATCTAATATGCCCCAGAGGCCTGAGTGCATTAACTTCCACTAATGAGAATAAAGCTTTTCTCTGTACTTTGCCAGGAAGAATTTGTGCATGTGTGTGTCTGTGTGTGTGTGTGTGTGTGTGTGTGTGTGTGTGTGTGTGTGTGTGTCCGTCCATGAGTATTATTTGCATGTTTATGCATGTGTGTGTGTGTATGTGTACACACGCCTGTGTGTTAATGTGTTGGTGTGCGTGTGTACATGCATGAGTCACACCTATGTGCAGGTGTGTGCGTGTGGGTGACCTCAATTTTTATTCCTAGATATTCCGGTATTGATTTCCGACCTGCTCTCCTCTGCAAGATCTGAATCTGGGTATGGCATGAATAGCGCAATGGCAATCATTCCTGATTACGGTATCGCGCTCCCCAATGCAGGATCCCGGCGGCCTCTTTCATGAGAGTCGCTGAGCTCTGATCATTTCCGCCCTCCGCCCGTGCCTCCTCCTCAGACCCCTGCGTCCGGCCACCCCCCAGTGCAATCGCTTTCGTCAAATCTGTCTGCCGTCTGGCCGTTTCGGCTCCGTCGCAGTGCGATAGAAATGATCATTTCAAAGAGCACCTCCATGCGTGTGCATGCATGGAGCTTCTGTGGGCCCTGAAATCCTATCAGGGTACAGAGAGCAGGCTATAAGAGGAGAGGGAAAGGGATGCCTGCACCAGGGACCTTTACTGAAATCCTGATGCCACACCTTCCTTGCTTTTCTATTCATGTGGAGATGCATTCAGGGAGCGGATACCATAGAGCGTTATGACCATTAGACATGGTTACCGGCCCGGCAGCAGCACATCATGCGGTCAAATGATGACATCGCTCGCATAGTTTGGTAGAGGCTGTACTGAATCTCCCAACGATTGGATAGTGTGTCTGCCATTGATACAGGCGCTTTGGTTCCACCCACCGTTCTTTTTCCCCGTGATGTATGTCCAGGATTCGTTATCTGCATGGCAAGACTTTTGAATATGTACTAGTTAAGACGAGGCCTCGCTCACATTCAGTCTGACGCCTCTGGTACAAAACCCAGTAACTAGGACTCATGGGGGCCCAAATCACTTTTTAACAGTGCCATTTTGTTTCCCCCCCTTTGAGTGCATATTTTCAATATACCGCTTGCTAACATGTGAATCAATCAAACACCCCATCTCTCATATCTCTCACTTTTCCCAAGAAACCCGCTGTAATCACTTACCACTCCAACCACGGAAACTGCCCACGTCCCCCAAACAACAAATCCAACACCTGAGCTCCCTCCGTAATCTCATCACGAATAATGATCGCTCCAGCAACCGTTCATGATAATTAGCAAAAATCCTCCTCCAACCTCGAATGAGTGCCCACTCTTCTCACTGTGGCCCCCACTGGAATAACAGTTAACCCTGCATGTGGCGACTTATTTGCCTTTGTTAATAAGTCAGGGCTACAATGTATCAAAGGGATTTTTAAGGATTAAAAAGTCTAAAGTGCACAAATTACGATAAAAAGTGTTCCAAGTAACTAAAATGTTGAAGCTGCCATTTCTTGTTTCACAATTTATTGACATTTGTTTGTTAAGTCTAGTTTATCTCAAATATATTTAAAAAATATGTTTCCTGCACCAACACTGTAAAGAAAGGTTTATGAGAATGTCACACACCAAATTTGAGTTATCTTACCCTTAACAACAAGTGCCTCTAATGAAAGGCCCTTGAATGTATAAATGAATGATTGTTTGAAAAAAATAACATATTACAAAATAAGTAAATATTTGTAAATAGTGCATAACAATATTTTTTATGTGACCTCACATTGTAGCAATGTTTAAAAAAAAATCCACATATAAAATCCATGCCAGGGATTAAACCTTACCAGATACCAGGTAATGAAAAACTACTTATGCTCTAAAAATGCTGTAGCACAAATAAAACATTGGCAGAGCATAAAATGTGCAGTCACAAAAACGTCAATAGTGCTCCTCCACATTGTGAAAATGCCTGGACGTGTTACCAGAATGCAACCAAATAAAATGCAAGCCGTGTCAAATAAAATATCTGAAAATGGTACACGATGCATTGTGCTTCCGTGATCTGCTACTTGGCTTGCGATTTCTATAATTTACCACTGGGGCCAAGTTGAATATTTGTTTTCATGATCATTTTCATTTTTGCCGCTGTATTCAATTATCTCCTGCGTTACACTTTATAGAGGGCTTGGATTCGTGAGCCCGTTCAATATTTACTCATGGCAGATTTAGTGAGAGGGCTGCAGGAGGAAGGCAGTGGATTCAATCTCGAGAAATGAAAGATAAGCTGCAGCGATGAACATTTTAATTCGACTCTCTGTGGCAAAGAAACGCAGAAGGGAATATTTCTCTCTCTAAATACGGTGATCGAATACGTGGTCGCGTCTCCACTGCACCCCGCTTTATTTTTATTTTTTCCGCATGGCCGTAAATCCAAAAGCACTTTTTTCCCCCTAGCAGTCGCTTTCCATTTCCAGTTATCACTCTGAATCTGATTTATCTGTCCTTTCACCAACTGAGACTATTCAATTGTCCTTGATTACATCCACTGGATCTTACATCAAGCTACACTGCCTAGAGAATCAATGCAGGGTTTAAATAACAATGAGTACACTGCTGGCATTAAAAAGGGAGATTGCGCCATGGCCGTATATTCAAGCCAGCATGTTATATTAATGGAATATGCAATTAGATCGTTTATGTTTATTAGAAAATGATGAATAGACTTTCCGCTGTTTGAAGTGAAGTGTACTTCTGTGATTGAGGTCCACTCAGTTACAATGACCGTTGCCAAGTGTGGGCTCTATATTACCACTATTTATGAAACGGGAATGTTTTTTCACTCTACATAACAAAATTAGGGCATACGTCTTGGGAGGAATATACAATCAAAGAGAATATACTGAGTTGTTCATGCTAACAATGAGAATTTTAATGTGTACATGTGATTTGCGCAGAAAAGTATCCCAGTTTAAAAATTGATATAAGCATGGGGAACATTAGCCTCACATTTCTTGTCATTTTTTGCTTGTTGGGTCATATCATGGAAGCTGAACTGAAAGAAGCATCCATCAATGAGGTGACCTTCATCTAGGCTACCCCTGCCCTAAACTGGTACAGATGCCAGCAATTGAAGAGCATCCCCCCAAATTTTTTAATACAAATATGTCTCATGGTGTGTGTGTGTGGGTTATTCGTTAACAATCTGAGTGTTTCCCAGGTTGAAAATCATGTAACTCCAGATTTTAGTCCATATAAAACCATCACCAGCAGCCCGTGTGCGGGGGCAGAGCGAGCTTCATTCCACTTATGTCCCTATGCACTGGCAGATATGCAGCCAGGTCCATCCTTCCATGAAAGAGAATGGCTCATTGAATTTTACGCTTTCCCAGATCTACGGCCAGGAACATTGGAATTTATTCACCTCCATGTTTGGCTATTTCCCATACTGTATTTTTTCAATTCCCATTGTGCTGGATGTATAGCCCTCATCGTAAGCTCAGTCTCTTCAAAACAGACCTGCTTTACATGCAGACCAAACCCTAAACTCTCCCTAGGCTTCTCCGTTGCACTCCTGGACCACAAAGAGCCTCAGTGTTACTCTATGACAAGCTATTGATTTTGTGACTAAATCCTGTAGGTTCTTTCTTCATGACATAAATTGAATCAATCACCTCCTCTTCTCCGGTCCTAGTCCAAGCACTGACAGGAACTATTCTGTAACTCGCATGGGCCTCCAGTCCACTTCATAAGAAATCATACATCATTACAAGGAGGCAAGGAAGAGGCAACACAATTAAGAGGCTGAAGCCCTGGCTAAGCAGCAAATTCAAAACTGCCTTCCGGGCAGTTAATGACATGGCTCCTTCGAATTTACACCCCCTCCACGAATAATAAAAAAAAACCTCATCTTGCAGTTCCATGGCCACAAATATAGAACTATTTTTCTCACTGGCCACTGAGTAGTGAATATAACTAAAATCACTTTGGATGGAAATGTTCTGCACTTAACACCCCATAGGATTATTTCTTAATGATTTTTCCAAGACGAATCAAGGAGTTATTTTGAAAACAAACATTAAAGCTCATTTTCAATTCTGTCAATGCCTCAGAACATGATTCATATAAAGAGAGGCGGGGAAAATAGCATCAGTATTTACATAAGATTAGAGATGGTGTGTTCTTCATTCTGATTTTGTGCAAAGGGTGATAAAGCATACTTCAAAGTGCTGGAATTGATATATTTATTATTTTTCAGTTAACTGTGAACCAACGTCTTTTACAGTTGTGCTGCAGGTTCACTACTGTCCCTTGTCACTAAACTACCGGAATGGCCAAGGACATGCCTTAATGCCTCCTCCCTGGATTAGCACTACTGCCTGTGCTTTGCGTCTTGACGATGAAACTAGAGCCCATAATCTTAAGTATGAAAATACAAAGATTAATTAGTTCGATATAATTTTCTGTTGTGTATAATGCTTGCCTTTACACTTTCGCTGGGTGTCATAAGTATGTCTTTAATCAAGGAGGAATATTCATATTTTTGAATCTCTTTAAGTGGGAACATACTTGTGGTGTTGAGCGTGGCTCTTACCTGCTGTTACAGCTGGCAGACTTTTTCACTGGTGATAGATGGGAGCGTGATTTGTATGTTGATCAAAATAGCAATGTCCTTGAATAATTGGTCCCAAAGGTGTCTGCCTTGTTTAAAGGAAAACCCTCAATTAAAACTGCCTCAATCCTTTCTCTTTTTTATAGGCATTCTTGCCCGCTCTCACATCTTAACGAAAGTACATTCAAAGTTAAATAATTCTGTTTGGATTCAAATTGTCCCCATAAGTTTTTATAAGAAAAAAAAGTACATTTGTTAATCTCTCGGAGAGAGATTGGAAAGGTCTGAAAAGGTGCTTGCTGTGGACCTTGACCTCGGGGACTATGGCCTAGATCAGGGGTGTCCAATCTTATCTGAGAAAGGCCGGATTGGGTGCAGGCTTTTGTTCCAGCCCAGTTGGATCATTTCTGAACAATTACACTGAGAGATGTATTTTTTTGTGTCTGGTAAATTCATAAAACACAACAGTTGAACAAATTACCTTTATTAAACACCTTAACCCCCTGAGGTCGACGGGAGCGGCGCCGCTCCCAGCAGCAATAAAAGTATATTACTATTTCTAATTTCGCGATATTTTATCATACACACGCGACAAAAACATTGACAGAAACCTTAGAATCGCGACTTTCCGATTTGAGCACTGGCAAATCAAATGGGATTTTTAAATTAGGTTAATTAGACCAAAAGTAAACCTTGTTTTTACTCTGTTTTTACCTTTTAGTAACGTCCCCTTCTATTGACATGGTAACTAGGTGCGAGTTTCGGGAGGTGTGGGGAGGGGCGTGGGGCCATGTGTGAAACGCCGGCGTAAACAACACAAACTGTCCCGACAATTTGAAGCAAGATTTTATACAGACATACAATTTTATTCAAGATGGAAAGATTTTCTGCGCTGCAGTGTTTGAGAGCATCGATGGAAAGCGGCAGACAATAACTGACGAAGAGTAAGTAACTATATTTGATTTGCCATGTTATCAAATACTCGTATTCAATATATGAATTCCGTGTGTGAAATTGCAGCGTAAACAATGTCCCGACATTATATCGGATCTTGTCTGTGTTTACGGTTGCGAGCTGCCAGCAACAGACGGTGTATGCTGATATTTATTTGATTTACCATATTTTCAAATACTCGTGAAAATATATGAATTCAGCGTCTTGTGACGCTATACGAAAAAATCAGAATCATTGCGGACTGCTGCGAATAATTAACGGGAGGATATTTAACCAGCTGGCATTCTGTTTCGGCGCTTGGACATTATCTAGCTTAGCTTGATAATACCTATTGTGATTAATGTTTCTTGCCTCTCGAGAACTTGTTTGTGTGCTTATTGTGGTTTAGATTCCCAGCGTTTAGTTTATTCCGAGATTTTGGATCGTTTTGTTTGTTCCTGATCGTTGGTTATTTTGTTTTGTCTTGTTTATGTCTTTCCGTGTCTTCGTAGACACGGATTTTGCTTTCGTTTTCCTACAGACGTTTAAAGATGAATATCTTAAACTTTTGATCATGTGCCTGTGCCCAATGCCAGACTTTGGATGTTGTCAAACTGGCTTCTGTTGGTCGCAAGAAATGCGTATAGGCTACTCTGCAAGATGTCTTTGTCTGATGGCCTTTGACCATGATCTTTCAGGTGTGGATCATGAATATTCAGTAAATTAGCATATAGCCCTCCCACAGCCTGAAATAAATGTGACCAGTTCTGATAAAAACAGGTTTTTAGCTATTTAGATCTCATATGTGCTAAAACATTTTCACACCCTTACATAACCAAGACCTTGATGAACAAACGCACATTGGCAAAACAATTCGTCACTATAGTTTAGTGTGTGCTTTCACAACTTTTGTGACAGCAGAAAAATTAACTATTTTTAACTTGTGTGTTTGTAGATCTATTTACAAGCTGCATATGATACTGACCAAACTATTGATGGCATACAAATGTAGCTGTGATTGTCCTTCAAATAAAAATATTAAACACTTTGGAGTAAATGTGTGTTAAATTGATGAAATTGAGATAAATATCAGACCATGCCAAAATCAAAAAACATCGAAAAGCTTAGCACGGACCTCAGAGGGTTAATAAAAAGATTTACATGAAAGGAATATCAGTCAATTGTGACTGCTGGAGTCTCTCCACAATTTACATACAATGTCATAAATGAATTAATTAAAATTGAACTTTTATTTCACAGTGCAATATGGATATCTTGGATCTCTGCTGTCTGTGGGAAAATGTCAATTTTAATGCAACAGCATTTGATGCAACACCATTCTTCCACAAGAAATTCCATAATTCTGCATTTTGCTGATAGTGGTGGGAAACGCTGTGTCAGGCACCACTCCAGAATCTCCCATAAGTGTTCAATTGCGTTGAGATGTGGAGACGGCCATGGCATATGGGTTACATCATTGTCATGCTCATCAAACCATTCAGTGACCACTCGTGCCCTGGGAGGGAATGAGGGCATTATCATCCTGGAAGAACCTGCTCCCATCAGGATACAAATGCTTCACCAAAGGATGAAGGTGATCAATCAGAATGGCTTTGTATGTATTGGTCTTTACCTTGCCCTCTAAGGGGCTGAGTGAACCTAAACCATAGAAGAAAAATGCACCCCACACCATAACAGACCCGTCAGAACCCTTAATTTACAAAAGTGTTTCCTTTATTTTGGTACTTACTTGTATATGGACACAAAGGGCAGACATATTTAAATAATTTCCTTATAAGAAATCACTATCTACTAGCTTTCATTAAAATAAGTTAATATATAGTATAGTATTGTTTAGAGAATACCAACATTTGCAGAAAGGATGTTTGTGTTGGTGGACATTGGCCATTTATTCAGTAAAGGATCTTTGCAAGACCTTTGAAGGACACTGAGACAGACCTGAGCCAGATTGACAAGGGAATCATTCAGTTTAGCGACAGAGGAAGAACATTCCAGGTATATCAGAACAGCTGAGGTACAAAGATGATTTCATTGTCATTCATTGTTACTTGAAGGACTGTTGTTGTGTCCTTCAATGGTTCACCCAGAGTTTCACATAGCATTGTATCAGAAAGAAAAACTTTTAAAAATGTCTTGCAAAGAGCAGTTTTTCAGAACTGTAGTGCACATGGTAGCGCAAGCTCTATGGAACTGTCAGTGAATCTGTGGGTGGTGAGGCCTGCAGACAATGATGCCAGCTGGGCATTGTTAATTCCCTCTATGAGAGTACTGTCCCATAACCACTAAAGTACAATAGACAGCAAGCAGAAAATAAGCTAAAACCATCAGTACCAAGGTTTCACATAACCAACGAGTAATATGTGTATTACTGATTAAATATACAGCTAACTGCAAAAAGAAAGGAAACACTTGAGTAAATTAGGGATACTGGCAGCTATGTTATGGTGGGTGGTGCATTTTCCTGGCATGGAATTATCAACTCAACCCCTTAGAGGGCAAGGCAAATGCCAATAAATACAAAGCCATTCTGAGTGATCACCTTCAACCTATGGTGAAGCATGTCTATCCTGATGGGTGTGATATTTTGCAGGATAACAATTCCCCCATCCACAGGGCACAGGTGGTCACTAAATGGTTTGATGAGCATGAAAACGATATAAACCACATGCTATGGCTGTCTCAATCACCAGATCTCAACTCAATTAAACTTTTATGGGAGATTCTGCTGCAGCATCTGAGACAGCGTTTTCTACCATTATCAACAAAACACTAAATGATGGAAATGATGGAATTTTCCTTGTAGGTATGGTGCTGCATCCCTCCAGGGAGTTTCTGACACTTGACACTAGAATCTATGCCAAGATGCATTGAAGGTGTTCTGGCAGTTCATGATGACCCATTGCCCTAATAAGACACGTTATGTTGGTGTTTCCTTTATTGTGACAGTTACCTGTGCTTTATACAATGACTGCACTTGTTTAAACAGGTCATAAATCAATGTTGCTAAAGGTGGCTAAGAAACCAAATGGCATGGTTCTAAGAATAATTAATTGCAGACTGCTTAACACAAAAAGCAAAAACTTCCACAAAACAGAAACAAATGCTGAAATTGTAGAAAACTAAATTTGTATTTATCATACATACATCATGCTAATGTGCAACAATGCAAAGTTCTTCAAATGTAGCAAGCACTGCCGCACTTTAGCACAATGTCTGTATGCGTAATAATCACATTTTACTGCAATCTCACCATTTGTTTCCTTTTTTGGGGGAAGTTTCCCTTTTTGTGTTCCTTTTCTTATATATATTGAATTTCACTGTGGTATATACTTGCAAATGCTTTCTCAACTCAATACAATGACTGTAAATTACAAAGTATACATTTTGAACCAGTTTATTTTATTACTGCCTTGTAATTGTCAAATGCAATTAAAGATTGTTATATAAGCTATACATTCAAAGTGAAATCTGTGATGGATTTGTGTATAAAATCTATAGAAGAGGTTGTCTGAGTACCACATCAAACAGCTGCAGGCAATGTTAAGGTCTACACTTCTAAAGCAGTGTTTGATGGTATGTTATCAGCTCTTTTTTTAGAATGGGGGGAAAGATAGTAACTCAACGCTGTGACACAGAGAGCAATTAACACCTGCCAGGGTTTAGTTAAAAGCTAAAATCATTAAAGATGGTGGAACGGAGCATTAGAATGAGAAGCAGCATGCGGATTGAACCTCTCCCGGTACACATGTACGCATTGTACGCACAGAACGTTGAGTTTGAGGAGTTCTACTGACAGAAAATTATCTCAAAATTTTCCCAATGGGGTCTCTCCATGACAAGTAAAGGAATCAGAATTTAGAAGCGCACATCCCACAATCCTGGCGTACATTTTCAAAACACTCACGAGGGGCTCTTCATAAAGACCAGAAAGTCTACAACTGTAAGATAAAAATACAACGTTGAATCAAATATTGTTTTAATTTGACAGGCCTTCTCCATGGCAGTCTGTGCTTAATTAGATTTACTGTATTCTAAAGCAGAAGAGAGGCAGTAACACCGAATTTTGAGAGGTACCAATTATCCGGAGATGTGTAAAAATGTACACAACACTACAAAGTGTTGCTTTGCAAAACTGTAGCAAGAACAGATATGAAAAAAACTGAATTATATATATTTCTTAAATTCCCTTGGGTGTCATGTCAAGTTTACATTTTTGGGATACCAGCAATTGTGTTAAAGTACATTGTGAAAAAGCGCAGGAACGGCTCATTAGAATTTGGTTTAATTATAAAGTCAGATATGTTTTATTTTTCTTCTCTGTCTATGGCTGTCCTACATGGTAATTTCATTTAACCCCATTTTTATGTAGTGTTGAAACTGTGTTGAGACTTTTTGGGCATTTCAGCTTCACCTATTGCCCACATGTGGGATTTGGGCGTTATAAATAAATGTTTGTATGTCTTAAAAATAAGTACATTTGATTTAAATGTGTTTATTTATTGAGATCAATGCTGGGGCCTGTCTCACGAAGGAAGTTCAACATAGTCAGGGAATCTTTGCATTCTTTGCTGGCTACACAAAGCCTAACAAAGGCAATTACGGCTAACCTGTCTCACGACGGTTTTCTGATCAAGCTATGAGCATGTGCACAAAAAAGGGGCGGTGTTTGTAACACAGCCAATCGCATACAACATGAACAGATCCAGAGCACCATTTCACAAAGCAGGATTGGTGGGTTAGCAAGATACCTTTGTGCTTAACCCTGGGTTTTTGATCTCACGACTGTGGCTCACCCAGGGCTGTGGTGACGGGAATGTGAATGCGATCTATTGCACCAATCACTCGGGAATCATATGAGAAAATTACACCGCACTTAATATGTAACAGTACATTTTATTCATTATTGATAACTATATACATACAACTATTTAAACTCTATGTTTGTTCTGGTTCTCAGCGTTACCAACGGAATATGTATATGTACCGGTGGCTAGAAAACATAGGGCAATACATACATTGGGGAAAATAAGTATTTCTGCTGATTTTGTGAGTTTGCACAGTGATTGCAGAATATTTAAAAAAATCCCAGGCATTATATGAATTTTAAACATTTATTTGTGTTTTATTGAGGAAAATAAGACATTTGTGACATGATGTTTCTTGTAGTTGGTCTCCATCCCAGGAGGGATTTTGGCCCACTCCTCTTTGCAGATCCTCTCCAAAGATATTTTCAGTGTCCTGGCTGATATTTCCCTCCCCCATTCATCCTCCCCTCGATCCGGTGAAGAATCTGTATCTCTGATATATTCTTCCTCCAAAAAGTTGAGTTGATGCCAAAGAGCTTTTTAGTCTCATCTGACCACAGCACTTTCTCCCAAGCCTCCTCTGAATCATCCAGGTGCTCATTGGCAAACTTCAGAAGTCATTTTTTCAATCCAGAGAGCAGATCTTGGTGACTGTGGTCCCAGCTGCCTTGAGATCATATCCAGCCGTAGTTCTGGGTTGTTCCCTCACCTTTCTCATGATCAGGTTTGATGAGATCTTGCGTTTGATGGTCAATTGGTGTTTCTTCCATTTTCTAATTATCGAACAGTTGAACCTGCTTGCCAGAGCCCATTCCAGTCTTGTTCTAGTCCCTGATGTCCTTAGACAATTCTTTGGTCTTGCCCATTGTGGAGAGGTTGGAATCTGATTCATTGATTGATTCTGTGGACAGTTGTCTTTTATACCATGGTACTAATTAAGTAAGAGGACTAATCTGTGTGCCTCCTGGTCACATAACCCTGGTTAAAAATACTTATTTTCCTCAATAAAACACAAATAAATGTTTAAAATTCATATAATGTGATTTTCTGGGATTTAAAAAAATATTCTGTCTCTCACTGTTAAGATGAACCTACCATGAAATTTATAGAGACCGAAAAACCCAGGCTTAAACCCAAATTGCATTATGAGTGACTTTGTGACATGCTCTAACCCACTAATCCTGATATAAAAAAAACTTCATGAGACAGGCAGATTGGTGAGGGAGATTATTATAGGATTTGATCCCAGGTCAGTATTACCATGTCAATTAAAAGTGAGCAGACATTAAACAAAGGTAGTAATCCTGCTTCAGATTTAAAAACCATCAGGTAGTATTTAAACCTGGACAGGTACATGCAAAGCAGAGTCAACCACACAGGTGTGCCTCATTAATTAAGAATGTAACATCCTAGCATGCAAATGGTCATGTATAGAAATCCCGGCGCAAGCCTGGCTGCCTACAGTATATTTATGTGTAGCCTGGCTACAAGCAAAGATCTCAGTGAAGCAACTTTGAATGGATGGTGTTCTTTGGGGCATTTTTGGTGGGAGTTTCAATGATCAACACAGCTCAACTTTTGGAATTTACAAGCAACTCTGCAGCTATGGTGATATAATCTATGGCTGCACAACTCCAGGCCGATGTGTATGCTGGTTTTTGTTCCAACCAATTGCATTAGCTTAATTTTCTCAACAGCTGTATGCACAGCATTGTATGCTGGTTCCCTCCTATATTGGACCACAATAAAACATTTTCACCAAGGATGCATGTGCAGTCTGCAGCTGTAGTCCTTGAATGTATTGTGGCTGGATCAGGGGTGTTGGGTTTTAACACAGGCAAAGATCAATAGTAAAATCAGCATACAATAGCAAATAGGGAACAAGGGACATTTATTCAAGGAATTCTTACAACAAAAGGGGAAGGCAGGGGAAGCAAAACATACAGTCTGTGATCTGTTCTCATTGTCGTTGTCCATAATCCAAAAAATCGTAAATCCAATCCAGGTCCTCAAAACAGTCAATGGTCAGTACACAAATGGGCTTCTCAAAACAATCCATATCAATCCAAAAGCAATCCAAAACACAGTTATCTTCATCTCAATCCCACGGCACGTGTTTCCCTTCTAGTACTTTGCGCTGGTGTAGAAAACATGTGCATCTTTTATTTATCTCATTATTATGGAAAACGTGCATCAGGCATGCCTTCCCATTAAGGTGCGGGGGTGGAGCCAGCGGCTGCTATGTCCCGCCCCTCACCACCCCTCTCCATACCTCTGGGCGGCTGTCACAGTATCAAAAAGGTCAGATCAAATATATGATTGGGGATAATTAAGAGCAGAAGTTGGCATGAAATCCCAAAATGGATCGGCCCTCGTTGTGCACCCCTGATCTAAGGTGATAGCATGGAACTCTGAGGCCAATTCATCATCAGCAAAGGGCAACAGTGGGTGGAAGCGCTTATTCCAGGATCAGGTTAATTGGTCGCCATTGTTATGACCAAACCTGCAAATGGGTCTGTCAGCAACAAGCTGAATATATATATATATATATATATGTGGCAGACGGCCGGGGGAGGTGCGGGGAATGGTGATAGGGGTGAGGTATGTGACCTTTATGGAGGTCTGGAGGAAAGGGGGCACATCGGGGAACCCCTGACAGCTGATAAAAGAGGGGGCGTTGCCCCTAACTGCTTGCGAAGTACCTTTGGGAAAAGCAAGGAGGGTGGATTGACGAGTGAAAGAGTGTTTAGTATTGGATTTGTGTATGTCCTGGAATTGTTTGACTAATGGAATTAATATCGACTGGATTGCCTGAGAACGACCACTGGATAACGAACTTGGAAACGAACAACGACAACGGAAACGGATTACGGATTTGGACTGACCTTATTTCCCCTTCCCCTTAGTTTTGTGTGTTTAATAAAGCTAATTATACTTTAATTTACTGTCTTATGTGTTGTTTAATTATCTAACTTGGTTGAGTGGAAACCCCACACCCCTGTTCTCGCTACAATATATGTATATATTGTTTTTTGTTTAGGGGCACCATCTTTAGAGGCAAAGCAAGTTGCAAAGTCTTATATCATGATTTCTGTTCAGTTTTAAGTTCTCGTCTTGTAGTTCAGAAAAATATTAATTCATACCATAAAATTTGAAAATACACTAGGGGCAAATGAGAAATAGGTTAAATAAGTTAAAAATAGGTAGTACTGCCATTTTTCGGTGCCGTGGCGGTTGACTGGAATTCTATGACAGCAAGTAAAATTTTCCAACTGAAATTTTGCGCACAACTTTTACCTGCCTAGAAATGGATGTTTCCATTTGATCAAACATCGGAAATGCAAGTTTGCCCTAATGTGTCATAGTGGTTAGGGATTTCATCTTGTACCCAGAAGGATGTAGGTGTGAATCCCAGGAGGGCCACTGCTGTTGTACCTTCTGAGCTAGATAATCATCCTGAATTACATCTATAAATACCTGACTGATGAATTGGATGACGTGGCGGAAATAAACAACAAAGGGGGGCCTGGACAAATGTATCTATAAAGCTAATAAATTGATTCAATAAAAAATGTACTCCAGTTGTGTCATGTCATCAATGTAATGGTTATCAAACAACTCATATCATGTCCTTTATTTTGCAAATTGTATTGTAGCCTTTAGATTGGTTTAGAAGGGCTCAACTGTGCTTCACGAGATAACTCACACAAAAATGTAGGACCAAATCCCATCATTATTTGCAGTTATTTTGAATTTAAATATATAAGAATTAGCAGGGGAAGAGGAAGAAAAATAATGACATGAACACAGAATGCAGATCTGTAAGGGCAGTGCGGAGATTGCAAAAGGAAGTGGAAATGTGACATTTTTGAGGAACGTTGTGACACAGAAATAAAACGTTGCCTAAGCCTGAAATGTAGTCTCTATTTAAAACATAACTTGAGGCAATGTTCTCCTCCTGCAGGTTTACAGAAAGATATTTGCCTTCGGTTTGTGAAAAATGAATTCATAGTGTGAGATTCATTTGTACTGGGGAAGTCACTTAACCATGAAAAATGAACAAAAGGAAATCCAATGATTCCCCCCATCCACACACACCTACACATGCAGACACACACACACACACACACACACACACACACACACACACACACACACACACACAAATACTCCTACAAAAGAAGGGATCATAGAAACACAGTGACTGATGCAAGAACAAAGATATCAAGAGAGAAGTCAGTCCAGCTCCTGGTGGTCTTCACACATTTACAATAGTCACATGCTGTGTAACAGTTAGACCTCTAAACTGTGGACTTGGACTGTGGGTTCAAATCGAAGGATCCAAGTGGAGCGCAGCTCTTCTGCCAAACTGTAAGTGTGTTACCTCAGTACGCTCCAGTTCAAATCTGACTGTGTAAAGTTGTAAACAAATGACATAGAATGTACAAGATTGCAAATTGTGGAAAGTCACCATGGATGAGTGCTCATATATAAATATATATATATATATATGTGGCAGCCCAAGGGGCTGCACAAGAAAATGGCTGCCTGGCCTCCAACACATGGCAGCCCAAAACACTACATTTCCCAGCAGGCCACAGTCACACCTGAACGGAGTGAAGGCAATGGAGCTAACGACCAGCTGAAGGCCATTTCAAGGCCTATTTAAAGGGCTGATTCCCATTACACTGGGAGAGGAGTAGGAACGTGTTTGTGAGGAGTTGCTGTGTGAGTTTGAAGAGAAAGAGAAGCCTGTGAAGTTGTTGACCAGCCAGGATTTGGAGAGCGTGTTGGAGTGTTTTGTGTTTGACCGGATTGTGTGAGGACCCCCCTTTGAATATCGACTACGGACTGGATTGTGGACTTGGACCTGGATTTTGGAATTGGATTTGGACATTGACGACGAGATAAGGATTTGTGGACTTTATGTGTTTGTGTTCCCCTGAAGACCCCACCCTTTGTTTTGTGTTTGTCAGTAGTAGTTTAATAAATTATCATTTTGTTTTTGAATACTGCCTCCTCTTTGTTCTTGAACTTGCCTACGCCCTCTGCAAGGTCCGTGTGTGTCGCCCAACCCCTGGGGACACCACAATATATATATATATACAGTACCAGTCAAAAGTTTGAGTACACCTGCTGGAAACTAGGTTTATCTCATAATTGACAATGCTTTACACTGTATACGTTTTTGTAAATACTTTAAAATGACAAAAAACACATGTAACAATGAACAAAATGAACATCAAAGAAATGTTCAAGAAAATTATATTGAAAATTGAAACTTGGATTCTTCAAAATAGCCACCCTTTGCCGTGATAACAGCCTCCCAAACACGTGCGGTTCGGTTAATACGTTTCAGCAGGAAATCACCTGATATGTCTTCCCAGCTCTCCTGCAGCAATTCCCAGAGAAACTTGTGGGTTGCTTTGCTTTGACTCTTCTGTCCAGTTTGTCCCATACAAGTTCTTTGGGATTGAGGTCTGCACACTGGGCAGGCCAGGTCATCAGTTTGAGTTGTCCTTCACGTTCCTCCTTCACCAGGTAGTTCAAGGTGTGTTTCGGGTCGTTATCTTGCTGAAGAATGAAGGAGTGCCCGATTAGCCATAGTCCAGATGGAAGGTGTACTCAAACTTTTGACTGGTACTGTATATATAAACATAAATAATGCATTTAATTCTATTAATTTTGAAATGTTCCTTTAAACCTCGGTCTGGTGCTCAAGCATTGCTTACACGCGCACAACAAATAACAAAAGAAGGAGAGAGAGAGAGAAGGAAAAGAAGCTAGAAAAATTCCATCTGTCCAAATTCAAATGAGATGGCACTGCTGGCGAAGGTGCCTTTCCCAACTTCTGAGGCAAACGTCCTGAAAGTTTCACAATGCCATGATTTTGAACAACAACAAAAAAAGATTAAAATAAATGCATGGAAAATTAAAAACATGTTATCTGACTCTGAGTACCTTTGAAAAAAAAGCATCCAATGAAGCCCGGCACAGGTTGCACTGTTTATGAATCCAAGCAGGAGAACAGGGCACCAGCTGCCTCCCTGCTTATTAAATATTGATGGAGGCCAAGGGTCAGGGAGGTGGCTGAATATTTCACCGCTTTTCTGACAAAACTAATTTCTTTTATTCTTTGTTCGCCAGATGTACGCAGTTTAATGTGTCATGTAGCCGGTGACAATATTTTACATTTCATAAAATGTGGGAGCCTATACGCCACAAGTTAACTTCTGTTGTTTCAGAATCTCCACAGGGAAGCCGTTTGAATTTCAAGAGGAGCGCTTCAGCTCTTCTTTTGAAGTTGTGAGTGTGTCGAGCTCTGTGAAATCAGAGAGACCTGAAAGCGACTTTTTTTTCTTTTGTACCGATTCACAACAACGGACTGCAATTTCACCGCTGCGAGAATATGCAACATTTATTGTATAAACAGGTATTTTGAGTGTCCTTCCAAAATGTCCTTTAAGTGTGTATACTAACTAGGGTGAATTTCCCATCTTATAAATTTAAAAGATGAACTTTAACAAAGGGTTAATTTTACCATCTTAAATCATTTAATTGCTTGCAAAACAAAAACAAAGCAAATAAAAGGTTTATTATTCTCAAGTAAATTATCAGGTGTTTGTGTATGTGTGGAGGCGTTTGTATGCATCTTTGGTTGTGTGTATGCGTGTGTTTGTGTGTATGTGTGTGTAGGTGTTTGTGTGTGTGTGTGTGTGTGTGTGTGTGTGTGTTTGTAGGTGTTTGTATGTGCAGGTGGTTGTATCCATTTTTGTATGTGTTTGTGTGTTTAGGTGCTTATATGCATTGTTGTGTGTGTGTGTAGGTGCTTGTATGCATGTGTGTGTGTGTGTGTGTGTGTGTTTGTTGCATATATGTGCACGTGCATGCATTTACTGAGAAAAGTAAAGATCACTTTCTTAGAATAGCCACAATGGAAACCACATTTGAATGACTGAGGCACAGTGTGTACACTTTGCAGCTCGTTAATGGTGTCCCGAAGGGGATCTGAAGGCACACAATATCCACTTAACATAATCTGGGAAGAAAACTGACAATGGTCGATTAATACATGACAGAAAAAGCAGTCCAGTGTGTACATTTAGTCACAGAAAGTTTGCATTAATGTGTATATCAGGGGGTTATTTAATCCCCCTGCTTTGCTGTTCCTTCTTATCTTTAACTAATTAACTTATACAAGCTTTACATTTTTTACCACATTTGCACAGCACTTTTCACCGGTCCCTTGTAACTGCCAGATTCTAAATCTGTTGAATGAAATGTGAGATCAGGTGATGGAAGGACAAGCATTTTCTCCCTACTGTATATCACTGAAGGTGACAGTGGGTCAGGGTTTTATTATTTGCTGTGGCAAAACAGACCTGCTTCCATGATGCCTTTATGTGGGTTCCTTGCTGTAGCTGTAGGCATAGTCCTCTACCTCTACTCATTGCTCTGGATTTTAAAGTAATTTTAAAGCATGCCATTATAATAACTTTAAAAATTAAGCCTGCTGAAAATTGAGGAGAGATACTTTCTTGTCTTTTTCTCTCTCTTCTGTTCTGTTGTATAGGTCAAACCCTACCAACCAAAGAGCACCAGGACCGACTCAGTTTACAGCATTACACGATTTACCATGATCTTACTTGGACTCATCCTTTCAAAAGACATAGATTCAGGAGAGAAGTTGTCCTTTCTTTCCATTTTACATCTTTAGTTTTCAAGAGTACACGCCAAAGTTCAAATGCATGAAAAGGATATTTTGAGATCATCAGACTTGAAAACATTATTCAGTCCCCTTTACACCACTGTGGAGAACTTTCTTTAATTTCTCACCCTGTATTGTGATTTGATCATGGCTTAATCCCCAACATGATTATTTTAACTAGTGGCCCCTGTAGTGAATGGGAACAATCTTGGGATGGTAGGAATGCCATCTGCCAAGTTACAAGGTTGGCGGTGCATACCCTATACCTATACGGCACAGAGAATTTGGCACTTTTCATGGTCTCCCACAGAAATAACTACAATGGCTACAGACTCTCGCTCCTTACAAACATGAACTTCTGTACCCTCTGACCTCATGTAAAAATACACAGAGTTCAGATACAACTTCACACGGCCACACAATAAAGCCCAGACTTGTGTTTCTTTCTTATCATATCCTTTTTTTTCTTTTGTTTCTTCATCGTGTGGTAACTGCCAATTACATCATCAAAAATGCTCCATGCCCCAAATCTCCCCATTGGTAAATATCTACCAACAACTTGGCATCATCATGGCATCCTACTAATGTTACATTTTAAAATAAAACTGCATGTTTCTTTGAATTAAGCATAAGGAACACAACTGCAACACATAACTACATTCTTCATAGGTATGGATCACCTTCTGTAACATCATAATTGAATATATGAGTGTATACCAACTCTCACACAACTTCAGCATTCGCAGCATACAACGAATGCTGTGTCTTCACTCCACACTACCAAGTAAGTTCTATGATTAGATTGTCAATATACAGATCAATGTACAGCATTATACACATTTGTAAATTTGCCAGCGATGTGATGTCATCCTTACCTGCTGTAATTTTACTTGAACAAATATTGGACCATACGGTAAGCATTTCTTTGGAACAGATTTTTTCATTTCTGTGAAATATATAGATGAAAGTAACTCAGCATCATTTTGATGTCAATGATTTCATGGGCAGAGCGAATTTAGGAATTCCATTTCATAGATGTACTGAGGGTATATGCTTTCTGAGTAACTTGGCTTTTTTTTATGTTGAACACGTTTTTGTTGAGATTAATTACACAGCCATAATTTAGGAACTCATGTTCCTCATAATTGCTGGGGTATAATTAAAAACGACAACTGATTGCCAAAGCCTTCACAGTTCCCAGTGTTCTTGCAGTTAATTTGTGAGTGTCATCTTTTTTTGGATCAGTGTCAGAAACAAATTAGACAAACACGTTGATGAGCTGCACTGAGGTTGAGTGTACTTTTTGTAATTTCCTTGCACAAAATATAGATTCTTGTGACTACCCGTGTCCATAGACATTTCCCATGGAAAATGAATACCTGTTATAACCACTGTGCGCTTGTTCTTTTTACAGATTTGCCACTTCAGTTTGAATTTTGAAAAAGTAGAAACTAGAGTGTGGCCTGTATTCAATCCACATTGTTTGTGGTGCGGTCAAACAACGTCCGTGTACACTGTGTTTGAAGACCTGGAGCTCAGTGCAAGTGATGTCACCAACAACATGCCTGGTGAGGCTGTTCCATATCCAGACAGCAGAGTGGATGAAGCTTCTGTTCAGGTTCTGGAAATTTGGAGGGTGAAGGCATGTCTTAGGATGGAGGTGCTGAAGAGTGTGATATGGTTTATTTAATTTCAGGGGTACTTTTCTTGTGTTGCTATGTGAAACATATTGGTCTAGCGTACAAGTTATCCAGTGTTGGTTTACACCCAGGCTAATTAGATAATTGAGCCTGGGTAATCAGTGGAAACAAAAACCTGCATACACACTCCAGGACCCAGAGTTTCCCATCCCTGCTGTAGCAGCAGATGCCAGATCATCTGTGATGCAGGTTTAGTGTTTTCTTCACATACACAGGTTGGTATTTTCCGTGATCATCAAAACAGTACGTCTAATTTAATCAAATTCAATAACAAATGTTGATTGAACCAAGGGTCAATACTTGTGTGTTCCTGAGCCTAACACCAACCCAATTGACATACATCGTGGAGGACTGGCTTTGAAACTGGACTTGTCACCATAAGGTTATAGCTCGGATGCTAGGTTTGGCTACTGCCTATGTTCTGAGAAGCTCAGAATTGAACCCGGATTGTTACAGTACATTTTCAACTCACTGGGAAAGCTATACAAGTCACTAGATGAGTGCTTCTGCTTAGCACAGGGGTGCACATCTGCAGGCCAGTGAGGGATAGTGTGTATGATGTTTGTTGTTCCAATGAATTATTCTGGTTTCATTTTTTAAAGATTTGTATTCACCAATACTGATTCACTGATATCAGGATACGTGTGTGGTCTGTAGCTGTAACTCCTGACCTTATTGGAAATGTAAAATCAAATAAATGACTTTTTTATTTAATAAATATATTGGCGTATTTAAATAATTAAGAGTAGAAGTTGGAATGACCTTCTTGAAATAGATCGGCCCTCTTTGTGCTTAGCGGATGTTATTGCATTTGTTTTCTCATCAATACAAAAGTTTTGCAAAACTCTATCAGAATTTTTTCTTCTTCACTCAATTAAGGCATATCTTTCCTCATGTTCTCAACAAGCACAGGTTGATTATTATGGAGAAGTAACACTCTCATGCCTTCATTGTATTTTTAAATGCACCATATCTAGGTAAGTGCCCTTTATTGAGTCGGCAATCAGGCATGACATAGGCACCTGTTAAGTACCCCAAGGACCTCTCAAGCTTAATTATTCATACAACGTGATTACTGAGGTGCCAAAAAACATCCTCGCTACAAATGCTCAACACACACGTTTGTTTTGCTGAAACAGAACCATGCAGATTTATTTTGCTTTAAAATTGCATGTAATGTCATTTTTTGTTTTCCAAAGCAGTGCATGGTAGTCCAGCAAAAAATTATTTACAAATATCCTGACAAAGTAGAAGCTCCTTACTCTAAACAAGCACACACTAGTTATACATGCATACTGATATCTTGAAATAGAACATCATGTTGTGGAAGAGTATATTAAACCCAGTTCTCTCATCAGCACATTCTTTTTCATGGTTCATGTTAATTATGTAAGCAGAAATAGCTACCCATTTTTATTATCACATTTTATATCAAGTGTTAATGAATTAAAAGTAATTCCTTGCTGAAATAAGAATGGTGGTCAAATTTAAGGCACACCAACTGACAAACTAATGTTATAAAGTTGTAAGGATGACATCAGACAAACTTGCCTTACAATCAGTGTGGGAAAGAATGGAGTTCAGGATGGTGTAAAGTCTCAAAGGTGAAGATGGTCTCAGATAACCAGAGGTTGCAGAATGGAGAGCTCACACAGTGGTGTAAAGTCTCAACGTGTGTTGATGGTAGTGATGACCATGGTTTTGGAGGAGGAAGATCAGATGTGAATCATGGGCACATTTTCAGGAGTTGGGTAGAGTTTGTGGTGAAAACAACTGCTGATGACTTTTTCTGTGTGGATGCTGCATTAGTCTGATGAATTACCTAATACTTTCTGCAAAAGATGACTTGTAATCAAGGCTGACAACAACATTTTTGGCAGTCTGGGAGAAGGATAGTGTAGAACTATTTAAGGTTATGAAGAGGTCTTGGCAGGGTGAGTTTAGCCAGTAGGTTGGTGCAGGCACTGACTTGAAGGGATTGAGCTCCAGGTGATTGCGATGGTGATGGGTGTAGGCAGAGAAGGCATTGTTTGTATGCAAGCATCTGCGAGATTAAGGGGTGTGAAAAGGAGGCCCCTGGGTGCAGCAATGGTAAAAGCACTCGCCCGGAGTGCAGGTTGCCCACTGCAGTCGGGGTCCGGGCCCCAGCTGCGCCAGCCCGGCTCTTGCCAGGAGTCCCATCCGGGACAGCAATTAGCTGTCTGACTTGTCAGAGGGGGGATGGAAGCCGGCATGAGCTCACCACATACAAGAGTGGCCCTGTGTGTACCAGAGTTTTGGTCGACGACTTGCCGAGTTCCGCCTCGGAGGAGGCGGTTCATCAGTACAGCTTTCTCCAATCAAACACATTTGCTTTTCAAATGACCGATAGTCTTGTGAGCACTCATCATTTTGGAATCGGCTCAGGCTTTTTGTATGCAGACCTGTGCTTTATTTCCATTCTGAACTCCAGAAAAAATAAGTAATCTTTCATTTTGGCAGGATTACAGGATTGTGCTCTTGTTCTTATACCTGTTGCAAGAGTCATCAAAATATTGTGTGTGTGTGGGTGTGGAAATGGAAAAAACACATTTTCCCATTTTAGATTGCTTTCTGTAAGACTGAAATTTTGAAAGGATTTACGTATATTGATATAATAATATGAATATTTCCACAAGCTGTACACTCGGTAAGGCACATAAGAGAAGTAGCACTCAAATGGATTTGAGATACAGAAATGCTTATTAACTTATTTCTATGAATCATTTCTGTAGAGTTGAGACAAGAAGGTGAAAGTGTTACACTAGAATGTGTAGAATGTGAATTGAGCCAGGGGGGACAGTGGATGGTCAGGTCACATGTCACTTTCCATTTCACACCAGGTGAGAATATGTCACATTTTACCTGCATTCCATGTTAACCGAGAAACCTTGTGCAATTAAGACCCTCACTTGGTTTAGTTCGTGGCCATGGATTACATCACTCACACTCACACACACACACACACATGGGTTACCAGAGCAGCACAGTGGAGTGAAAACAGCAATTTGCTTCCCAAAGAGCAAAGATTTCAGGGTACCTCTGAAACAAACATTTCAGTAGGGGCTGAATCAATTTTAAATCTCCATAGATGACCATAACACTACCGTGCAATATTATTCAGTGAATTTCAACTTGAACTTGTGAATAATAAGTTGTCAAGTAAGTGTCAACGAGCCCATTACCTGTCATATGAAAATCTTGACAGGAATGTTAAAAAAATTATCCAAAAAATGATTGACATGGGGTGATGATATTGTTGAGTGGGGTTCATATGCATTATGTTAATATTTAATAAATATGTTAGGACTGTCCCACATTATGCGGGACATTTGGTCACCTTATTATCTGCCCTGTCTGTTCATATGTTCCCATTAATAATGCCCCCACCCCCTTCCACTGCACTACCCAACACCTTTATTGCCGAGCACAAAACAACCAAGCTGGGTGGAGGTGAGAAATATTCAGTTTGTGATGGCCGAAACAAGCAATTGCACAACCGTCCAGGGGTGTTTCCCATACTAGAGCCCTTAATGTGTTATGTTTCACAGAACCATTACTCTAATGGGTGAGGGGTAGGGAGAAGTACAATATGATTGCCATTATCAATGTGAATAAAATTGGGTGGCCCAATATTGTGGGGTAATCTAATTGCAATTTTTCAACATCTGTACGTTTGTAAATGGTACCAAGAGCATCACAAATATTTATGTTTGTGCTGACTGTGAGGAGGGAATGGAGGACGGCAGCAGTTCATACATTAAGAAAGAGAAAGATGCACGAAGGTACATATTGTCATGGGCACAACCAACGTGATCAGCATTATCAACAAATGACTCTTGGACCATTTTATATGGACACTAATTTTGCCTTATACATACACATATATTGTACATACACATACACATGCACAAAGTGCAAGAGGAAAATTTTACTAAAGATGGTTTGCATCAAATCTATTTTTTGCATCAATTATGTATGCTAAGTTGCCTGTTTATTTGGAGGTGAGTGTGATTATATGTAGCAGCATTTCTACAATGATTAGTCTACTCTACTTTTTGGTCAGTTTGTTTCATCCTTGGAAAACCAGACATATTCAATAGAATTAAAAACTGGTAAGGAATGAGGGGGTGGGGGCGTCACGTTCATATAGATATGTGCAGAAAGATCAACATTGGAATGGTCAATATAATACACAGGTTCATTCATGAATTAATCGATGTATGTATTCTTTCATTTCAATTCATTTCCACATTCATTATTTTCCAGTCACTTGAAAATCATGTTAATATGTGCTGTCAATAATTATCCCAGTGGTTGGTATTAGGTCCCCCCCGCCCCCCTCCCCGGGTAGGTTGCTATAAGCAGGGCTTGACTGCATTTGCCTCAATTTAGAAAACATGAAAAGTACTACTGACTTCCCTTAGCCAGTAAGATAGGTGAATGCCACAATTAAAAGAGACATTGTAACTCTAGCCTAATCGAATTGATGGTTGCACTGTCTATCCGGATCATGGTTTATTTTTCTTGTACTTTATGGGCATACATTCTTTAATGAAGCTACGTGGGATAATTTATGAGCCATGGCATCAGTTTGACAAGAGGGTGGATGAATCAGCAGCTTTGAGAATTGTCGGATTGGACACCTCTGCTGGTTCACTGTGTCATTCAAAAATAGAAGTAAGCCTTTCTAATTTTGACTAATTTGTTTACAAATTCAATTTGAACATGATTATACTCGCCTGGTAGGGCTGGCTTAATACCAGCAGGCCAATAACTGGCGGTATTATTGATAATACCTGTTCGCGTGTTAGTAGGTATTGACAATGCCAGTAATGGCATGACACATGACACATACAGTATAAAAATGACTTGTGTTGCGATACCAATACATTTTGATTTGAGTTACAATGTTTCGATTACAATTAGAATTTTGACAGGTCAGCTCATTTGCATGACTGTACCCTTTGGTATATAGATTCCTAAAAGGTTTACAAAACGCTGTACAATAGTTTCCTTTTGCACCTGATGGCTTCCCCAGGTAACACAAGAGGGAGGAGGGTAGGATCTGACCCACATGGGGCTCTTAAGACACCACTTCTCTAGAATAAACAATAAAAGTAATATGACTTCCTGCAATCAAATATCATATATTCTTAAAAGACTTCGTTTTGATTTGCATCATTACGCTGTGCAAATGCTATCATGTGGGAGCACGGATCTTTAAGCCTAGTTGATTAAATTTCTCTACGGCAAAGAAGCTGTCAATCTCTCACAGTTTACCAACTGAGTCATTAGCAAATATGGAGCGGTCACACTCATCAATCCCCACACGTCACCAAATCAATTTCATTCCAAAAGCGCAATCCATGGCTTGTCCCTGTTTGTTTGGCTTTGTAAATAGTTTGTAAGGGCAATCTTCTTCAATCACTCCATTCTGTTGAGGAAAGATAAGGCATTTGCCATCCGTCAACTACAAGGTTTCAAACATTTCAGAGGCGGACAAAAGCTCTCCTTCCCCCTTCCCCCCAATATCTCGGTAGCCATTTTACTTTTTTTCTGTTTGACAGTGCTTGCTTGACTTCCAGAATTTAAGCTAGGCATGTGATGCCCTTTTAGTTACTATCTTATTATCCGATTGTCTTGCCATAAGCACATTTAAAGTGTTTTGAAATATATGGTAGTACCGTCAATTATAGTGTTTATAAAAATAGTTTAATAAAAAAATACAATACCATAATTAATTCATTAATGAATTCATTCATTCATTATCTAAGCCGCTTATTCCTGGTAAGGGTCGCAGGGGGGCTGGAGCCTATCCCAGCATGCATTGGGCAAGAGGCAGGAATACACCTTGGACAGGTCGCCAATTCATTGCAGGGCCAATACCATAATACATAAATACAAACAATGATGACAATGCCATCAGATTCCAGACTGAGCACACGTTGGTTTAGTACCAGTAAGTGAATTAACTATATAAATGTTACTATGCCTCATACACATCACAATTAAATACATGAATGATCATTTAAAACTATTTTGGTTACACTTTATATTAACTACTATTCATAATGTGGCATACCATATTCATAAGCACTATATAAGAATGACATAACAGATACATTATTCATCATATGTTATGAAACTCTTATGTAAGTAATATGATAATGCAGTCATTTTAAAGTGTTACTACTGTACTACATTTGTAGAAAGAAATCCTTAAAATATAGTGTGACCGAATCAAGGAGCTGTTCTTCTGGGCTTTCTTGTATTTGTGTCATTTTTATTTTATAGTTTTATTTCATAAACACAGAACAGTGGCTCCTTAATTATGGTTCTCCACTGCACCATATTCAGTCATGCATTTTGGGGAAGGATATTTTGGATAGTCAGTCACTCATATAAGTGTCACAGGAGTGACAGTAAAACTGGTGAAGTAATCAGCTGTCTTGTGTTGTGATCTTTTTTTGTATGTTGTGATTTTTATTTAGATTTTCTTTGTCCCTTGCCTACCATTTTGTGTGATTTTCTTTTGATTTTGCAAATAGGTTTGCTACTCACTGTTTCTGTGTTTGTGCAGAGACACATAAAACCCTAGTGCGCGGTGCTGACACGGGGTAAGGGTAAGGATAAGGCTAAGGGTGTGATTGTGATTTCTACCAACTGTTGATTGTGTATGGACTTTGTGGCTGGAAATAGCCAGGAAACGGTGGACTTGTGCGTTACTGGTGAGTTTCCCCGAAACAAGAATGAAGCGGGCATTGACTCACCAGAGAGCTTGAAGAGGCATGGTGGATCCAGCAGTGGCTCTGGGTGTAGTGGATTCAGGCAGCAGCGTTCCAGTCCGGCGGTGTTCTGGGAGGGGGTTTCTCCCTTTGGTGGGTCCTTGAAAGGGAGAAGAATTGAGTGAGAGCAGGGGAAGGCTGTCCAAAAATCTGTCTGGGTTGAGTAGTTTTCTGGTGGTTTACCATCTTAACCTGTGAAAGTTGCCGCCCTTGGATCTGTGTCCTCTGCTCTCTTACAGAAACGTCTTCCTCAAGGTGCTGGCGGAAGGGGTAGCAGTGGTGACCTGCAGGCGGTGGTGGTGTTCCTCCAGAATGTGTTTGCCCTGGATATTTTATTGTGGAGGACAAGTTTTAAACTGTCTTTTAATAATTGTTATAATAGTGGTGTCCCTCAGGACTGCGTTCGCTCAGACGTTTTACTGGGGAGGGTGATTTCTTATTTTTGGGGTTTTGTTGGCCATATATTTGTTGTGTCTTTTAAAGGATTGTGTTTTTATAATCGTAAAATAAACTGTCTGTTTAAAAAAAACTCATCTCTGGTTGTGCTGTGGCATGTGTGGACGCGGTGGGAGGAACGATCTTGCGGGGGGCTATCACGGCGGGTGGGTTCCACTAGCGTGACATAACCTCAATGGTGTAAAAAAAAAAAAAAACACTGCTCTGGAAGTGCTGTCTGTTTAAATCCACAGAATCTCACAAAAAGTTTGGTCTGGTTTATACGGAGCAGCCAAGACCTGAGCACACAGCTAACCCTTGGATTTGTGCCCGCCCCCCTTGCTATTTCCTTTGTTTATTTACCCAGCAGCTGAGTGTTTCCCCACCACTCCATGCTGGGGGTTCCAGACACCTCGCCCCACTGGTTTGTTCCCCTCTGTCCCCGGCTCACCACAGAGATCTGTGGCGCCATCTGTGAGTCTGTTTTCCACCCGGGGTTGCTTAATCCATCCGTGGTCAGCTGTGAGCCGAAGCGGCATCGCCAGGACTGGAACGACGGTCACAGTCGGCAGCTGAGGCGCGTGTGGTTTGGTGTTCAGCGACAAGCAAATGAGACGATGGGGAGGTGTTCCTCTTGGATGGGAGTGTAGTGTGCAGGGTGGCAGCTCCGCTGAATTAGCCCGCGCTGCTAGCAGAGTGTCAAGCATACCAGTTGTATTCCAAACAGAGCAGAGTCCTCAGATCACCTGGCCATCCCTTTATTTTTCCCTTGGAGCTTAGGGCAAAATCTCAAAGTACATTGAAATTATATACTGGACATCGAGTTCTTAGGTGTTGTACTATCTGGTGTAGTAGTTAAGGAAAAAGTGCAAAATGCTAAAATTTGACTCCTGGATGTGGCACTACTATCATATTAATTGCATGCACATATAGGTACAGCTGTGTTAATACATCAGGGTCTACTCTTCTTGGGTAAGGGTATCTGCTAATAATAATAATAATAACAATAATAATAATAATAATG
Source organism: Aldrovandia affinis (assembly GCA_029706075.1). Taxonomy (NCBI): domain Eukaryota; kingdom Metazoa; phylum Chordata; class Actinopteri; order Notacanthiformes; family Halosauridae; genus Aldrovandia; species Aldrovandia affinis. The sequence goes on along the minus strand of JAINUG010000163.1, from coordinate 775,877 downwards.
CATCAAACACATACTTCAAGCAGGAACTAAATGGGGCCCAAACACAAGAACTAACCATGTGTTATAAGTATTATAGTGGTGAGAATGCTTTTAAAGTGCGATTATAAATGTGCTTATATAGGTGACCGGAATGTGGCTGCAGAGTGATTAGAAAGCAATTACAATGTGAATGGAATGGTGATCCAAATATGATTAAAAAGTGATGAGGATAAGGAGGATGATGATCATTATCATTGTGATAACTGATGTCATCATGAGAAACATTGGAACTAACAGGACTAAAGCTAAAGTTTTATAAGTCGCTAAAGCGATGCAGCAAAATTACTGCAGCAGCAAAGGGGGCTATTGAAACTGCAGTAGAAACAGGGACACTGTAACCACAATCTCCCTTCTGCTGAATTATATTACAACGAACATTCTAGCCTCAAACTGACTTCGGCTCAACCCTGGCCCTGGCTTCTCAGCCCTGGTCCTAGAGGACTGCAGTATCTGTAAACTTCCAGCCTGATACCACCTTATTCCTCTAATCATCAATTGTATTGAATCAATGTGGAGACTCCGCCAGGTTAGAGTGTCAGTATTAGTAGGGAAACCAGCTGCATTTCGGTCTTCAAGGGTCAGAGTTGTGTCCCTCCTTCAAGCAAAAAAAACTAAACATTGTCAACGTTGCCGTCAACGTAACATCTCAACTATGCTGTTCAGTGGCTGGCAGCAGAGGGGAGTGTCGCAGTTGCCTACGCAGTCTATGCAGCCAGGGCACGTTTGAGTCGCGTCAGTCGGATGACAGGAGGACGTTTTGGCTTGGTCGCTGCCGAACGTGGCAGAAGGAAGAAGCTCGGAGTCGCCATAAAATATTCTGCCACAGACGATATCTCATCCACGGCAGAGACAGCACGTAATTCCGTGCGCCATGGAGCCATGGACCAGAGCGGGAATCCACCCAGATTTTTGGGTTCCAAACCAAATCTGCCTCGATGCCGTACTCTGACCATTGCGCATCCAATTAAAATCAGAGCCATCGCCTAAATCTCAGTTCCGATTCACGTGAATTTTCAGAATACTGAACACTCAAATAATGTGCGTGCATATATTATTTTGTATTAGAGTGTGGCAACATAATTTAGGAATTGAATTGTATACTATAGCAAGGCATGGGGTGACATGTGAAGGATTTGAAGTGAAGGCTATAAAAAAGTATGACTCCAACCCTTTACCAGACCTACTTTGAACTTAATATCTTATGACCCTTTCAAGCAAATAGTCATATTATTGTGATTTGTTACCAATTAATTACCTTTTATAGGAATGTTTCATAGGAAAATAATAATACCAGTTATTACTAATTACATTGCTAATACTATATATTTACCTAGTAAATTGTAGGTCATTCGCATACCGTAAAATACAGTGCAATCCCATTTAGTTAATAACTTTTTTTAAGCTGTCATTGCTATTGATTCAGACAACAGCTGGCAAATTTGTTTTATTATTATTCATTTTCATATTTTTTTAATTACTGTCATTATATGCTTGCATATGAGAGGGGATGCATTCATTTTGCTGTATCATTCTGCTTCATAATTGATTGAATTAATAAAGGATATACAAAAAAATGTACGCCTCTTGTAATTGAACTCTGACATGCCTCTATAATTACACCTGTATTATTCTGTGTTATTGGATCATACAATGTAATTTATTGATACTAATTTGTCAGGTTTGCCACTTTTAATTTCAGAGGGTAGGCTAAACCTATCCAAGATAAGTAGCGGAAGCATAAAGGTACTTTGCTCAATCAATTAACTGATAAAACATGGAGTGGTCATTTGTTTCTGAATTTGAAAAAAAAGGACTGTATATTCCTTCTTGTTTGAAAAGCTGGCCATGAAAACATGGACTTTCAGACATAAAACTGCAACATGGGGTAACCCCTATAATAGTACAGCCTACAAGTTAAAATTTGTGAGTTGTGAATTCATTATATAAAAAGACATAGATCATTGGGTTAGGTCCTGTTTTACCGTAAATAGCTTTTACAGCTTACTAGAATGTTATGGTCTCATATGCTTGCATGTTTTAAACCACTAGCTGCTTCAGGGAGTAAAGCCCTTACGAAGAGAAAGTCCCTTTCATTTATTGTAATTAAAAGCTCATAACCACTAAAAGGGGTTTACTCCTTCTAAAATATTCTGTAGAAAGAGATGGCTGGTCATGTTTTATGCAATTGTTTGAAGTGAAGACTTTTTAATTGCATTTTTTGATTCAGTCATAACTGAAATAATATAGTGTTTTAAATGCCTTACTTTTAATGAAAGATATCATTTATATGTAACTTCCGTGCAGTTTATACATTTGTATAAGGGCAATTCATACATTTAAATTGTTGTTAGAGCTCATTAGTTGGATGGGTTGCAAAGAGAGGAGTGTTACATCATAACTGGGTTGCCATCGAGTATCTGCCGCGCTCAAGGTCAAAAACACAGATAATTACCCTGATGTTAATAAAAAGATGAAGATAACATTAGGGCTGGCATTTTTCAACTTATTATAATATTTAAAGCAGCTGGATAGAAAGCTATATACCCTTATGAAATATTAATAAACGGCAAAGCATTCCAGTCATGTACTATTTAATGTATGTCAACATGTATACTATGTGGGCTCTGAACGACTCAGTTGGTAGTGGCACTTATTACATGTGCAGGTTGAACCAGATTGCCTAGGCACTGGAAGTTAAGGTCTGTGATACGTGATCACGAGGCTATGATCACTTTATCCACAGCAGTGGGACACAACTGGTTTCATCCTGACAGAGGTAAGAGTGGATTTCATCTGGTAGGGTTCTTTGGGCTACATTAGATCTTCCCATCAATGCGTCAGGCTCCCACCAGTCCACCGGCTGTCGCCGATGTGAGAGATTCACCTCTCCTCTGATCGGAGCCAGCCTGGCTCAGGAGCAGGCACAACAGAGGAGGGCACGTTATTCCGCAAAAGTGCTCTTTGCGTGGGTGAAAAGTGGGCACAGCGCTAACTCGAGAGGCACAATAACATTCTGGAAACGTTTCTTTTTTATATTATGGTGCAGTTTTACAAGCTGCAAAAAACATGAACAACTGCAATACACATGATTAAAGATACATTGCTGATGCCTAGTTGACATTAATGCATGTTGCTAAATTTGTTGTTAAGGATACCAGAGTGGGGCGGCACGGTGGTGCAGTGGATAGCGCTGTCGCCTCACAGCAAGAAGGTCTCGGGTTCGAATCCAGGCCGGGGGCCTTTCTGTGCGGAGTTTGCATGTTCTCCCCGTGTCCGCGTGGGTTTCCTCCGGGTACTCCGGTTTCCTCCCACAGTCCAAAGACATGCACGTTAGGCTAATTGGAGAGTCTAAATTGCCCGTAGGTATGAGTGTGTGAGTGAATGGTGTGTGTGCCCTGCGATGGATTGGCGACCTGTCCAGGGTGTATTCCTGCCTCTCGCCTGAACGCATGCTGGGATAGGCTCCAGCCCCCCGCGACCCTGACCAGGAATAAGCGGCTTAGATAATGGATGGATGGATGGATGGATACCAGAGTGGTCACTGTGTGAGCAAATCCAGAGACGGTCTGCAAGCAGGGTCATACGTTGTGCATCTGGACACTCCTCGGAGCAGACGGAGCGGCTGTCTCTCCTCTGTGAGGCAGGATGCAAATGCACAGAGTGTATTGGGCTTGTTCCCCAAACAGGACAAAATACCACAGGGTGTATGTCCCAGTGGTGCATCTAAAGAATAATGAAATCTCCATATGGAAATCATGTTCCTAAGCTATTTTCTCTGAGCCTGCACCCAGATGGACTCAATTTTGATCTAATAGGGATCTCTTTCAGTACTAACTGGTCACCTGAGAGAAAAGAGCAGGAAATATCGATTTTGAAGGGGTAAATACAGCGGTTGACCGCGGTGGTTTATCTTGTACTACTGCTGGGATGGCAGTTGCACTATATGCCATCATACCCTAAAGGTTTCCCACTGGTGGCTCTGCACTGTCTGAGATGGTAAAGAGTTAAGGTGAGGAGAGGGAAATGCTCTGTAAACACTGTCATCACGAGAGTAAATCACTGCTAATACATAGGCTGGTGTAGTGATTTGAACTCTCCTAGCAGTCATTTTTTTGCATGTGGATTTGTTTTAATAGCAATATTACTAGCCACAAACACACACAGATACACACAGAGAATATGTCCGCTCAGTAGTTGATGTTGCTCTCAGCTGCATTTTGTGGTACTTGATTGTTGTCCAATAAAAATATCTGGTTGCGAATATCTAAAAATGAACCATACTGCATACCTCAAGTGGGAATTTTATGTAGTGCTTTGTGATGGAAATGTTTTTATTTTCTTCTAATTTTATATATATTTACACCATGGCTTGGATGAATACTCAACTCTGATTGGCTGACAGCCGTGTGTATACGCACTGCAAATCATTCTCAAACATACATCCTGCATAAGCAAAGATCAATGTCATTTCACCACCAGAAATACATCTCATGTTTAAGATCAGGATTCCAAATTCAAACAGACACAGCAGTTCATCTGCAGATCTGTCAAGTTAGAGAAATTATTGTCCAGACAATTGATCAGAAAGCCTATGTAGAAGTTTACTAAATCAACATGTGGTTCTTTGTGGCTCAGGTGGTAGAGCACAGCGTTAGCAACGCTTAGGTTGTGGGTTCAATCCCCACTGGGGCCACAAAAATGTATGCATTCACTACTGTAAGTCGCTTTGGATAAAAGCGTCTGCTAAATGGCGTATATTATTATTATTATTATTAACAGGACTAGTTTTCTTAGATGAAAAGATTTCAATAACTTAGTTTTCTAATGCACCCATAAATATATATTGCTAGTTAGCTAGCCAACTTCTATAACATCTGCCTTTTTCAACAAACTTGGCAACAGCAACTCCCACACCAACCATTGTTTCCATTATGTTGTCTATTATATATATACCTGCTTTCCATATACATTTACTCAAGTCCTTTATTTTGGCAGTTACCGGTATGTATATATATACACATACATACGTATATACATGCCTTGAAACAACAGGGTAGTGAATTTGAAGGAAAGATAAAAAAATTAAGACCAAAGAGCTTTCTCAGGAAGCCAGGGATATGGTTATCAAAATGCACAGATTAGGAGAATGACAAACAAAAATATCCACCTAGACCCTGCCTAGAAAAGGCTGTCCCTCCAAAGTTGAGGAAAAATGTTTTGTGGTCAGATGAGACTAAAATAGAGCTTTTTGGCCAAAATGCAAAGCGTTATGTATGGCGCGAACCTAACACTGCCTATACCCCACCTAACACCATCCCTACAGTGAAGCATAGTGGTGGCAGTATCATGTTCTGGTGATGCTTCTCTTGTCAGAATAGAAGGAATAATGGATGGAGCAAAGTACAGGCAGATACTGCAAGAACCTTTGCACTATTTCAGTCAACCAAAAAACTTAAACTGGGGAAAGAAATTTAACTTTCAGCAGGATAACAATCCAAAACACAGGGCTAAAAAGCTACATTTGAGTGGCTTAAGAATAAGCCACAATTGGGGGGGGGTTCTGTGTGGCTCAGTAGGTAGGGCATGGCATTGACAACACTTAGGTTGTGGGTTCGATTTCCATTGGGACTACATATACTGAAAAAGGTGTGCATTCACTATTGTAAGTCAATTTGGATAAAAGGGTCTGCTAAATTGCATATGTTATATGTTATTTCATGTTTAAAAGGTGAATGTCCTTGAGTGGCCCAGTGCTGACCTGAACCCCATCGAGAATTTGTGGGACAACTTGAACATTTTGTCCATAAACGATGTCCAAGCAACCAGTGTGCAAAGGTGGTAGAAACTTTATTATTATGCACAAAAACATTATTTAAGTTGTTATTGCAGCAAAAGGTGCTTCCACCAAATGTCAATGCCAGGGGTCTGAATACTTATCCAAGCAGCATATTTAAGTTTTAAGTTTATATATATATATATATATATATATATATATTTATATATATATATATGTTGATACGACACATTTTTCTTTATAACATTTTTTTTCAGTGTGTGAGCTTTCAATGAAAAATATTATATGTAAAAAAATGTGAATGTATAATTAGTAATCCAGCAACATTTGAAAACTTTCCAAGGGTCTGAGTACTTTTGCAATGCACTGTATATATGGTAGCATTCTAATCTACCTGGCACCCTATTCCTCTACAGAAACTATTATAAATCCCTTTGTTTATAATGAATATCAAGAATATAGTTTTTGATATTATTATACTCATCATAGTCTTATCATTCATACGAATAAAAGTAAATTGCATGACCTTTGCTGAAAGAAGTCAAATTCTGTATTATAAAGTATGCGTTTCCACTATATTTTAATGTTTTCCTAGACTGTAGGAGATGAAAAAGCATACACTTGATGGCTTAAAGATGACATATTGATGTTTTTCACTGAAAGTAGAAAGACAAACCTATCAAGATTAAGATTTTGAACAAATTGTGAACATAGTGGCTGGGTTCACTGATGATAATGACTTTGGGTTTGTTGTTTTAACCTCTGGGGATCTGTTCCTGTGCATGAATAAGAAAATATTAATTGAGGACAAAGGTATTTTTTTCCTCCATTTTTGTTATTACAAGTCTTCTCAATGGGGCTCTTTCTGAAGTCTGATTCTAAAACATGTAACCCTTATTTGCGAAACAATGACAATTACAATTTGTGAACTGAGTACTGAGTTGACCTGTTTGTGTATCTGTGCTGATTTGAAGGAAATCCATCTGCAATGGCATACAGGGTGTGTTATTCCTGGCACATCACAATTTGGTATGTGTACCATCATGTGTGCTGGAAGTGAAAGGGTTAATATGCGAATTAAAAACTTGCACGACAGATTGCACACACAAGATTTTTTGAGGAGGCGAATGCGTGGTTAGTTTTTGCTTGTTAAAAGTTTCATCGATGTTGGTCCACTTTAAAGGGCTTAGCCCTATGTCTTGAGTGTGATTTTAAGCATTTCAACCTCCAGTTACCCCTGGTGTGCATCCCAGATACTATAATTGCAGATCCAGGCATATTTCTTTGCTAGTGCCTGCCAAGGGTGTTTGTGGGAGTTGGCTGAGGTGACCCACGTTGCACTGAGTATTCTAAATTTCTAAATTTAAAAGACGGCCTATAAAAGTCAGGTTTTTTCCCCCTTTTTTATAAAAGACGTTGTGTATTCTCTCCTGCCTGACGAACGCACCCAGCAGAGATCTCTGGAACGTTCCAAGCAGCAGGCAGAAACAAAAGGCCTGCCCCCGTGAGTCCCGTGGGAGGCTGACGTTTTCTCTGCTCAGCACTTCTCTCCCTTTAGTGCAAATGCCGGTGTTCGCTAATCTAAATGCGTATTCAGAGCCCTGTCTCCCGTATTGATTCCTTACCATTTTGATGCATGATCTCGCCCAGAAAACTCTTCCATTTTAAAATCATATGCAGAAAATGTATCTGCCGGAGCCCGACTTAAATAGATTTTTAAAAGAGCAGTGACCGCCAAGATCGGCAGATCGTCGGCGCTACGCAGACGGCACAAATCGGCAAGATTAACCGCCGCGGTTTCTCGGAGCTGAGTTTTTATTCCGTCACTTTGATCACAGTGTACAGGTGCGGTGGGAGGTGGGAGGTGGGTAGGAGATTGGGACGTCCCACGGGACCGAATGAGAGCTCAATAATGCTTCTGATGCAAACACGGCCGCGGCGTATCTCGCAGGGGTTTATGAATTTTAATAACGTTCAATCACGGCGACTTGGCAGCTTCTCCTCCGTCCTGAAGTAATGGGTACAAACCACTGGAGACTTCACACAATGTGTATTTAAGAACCTCCAGAGGGAATCTTGCACCTTTTTAAAAAAAGGAAAAGAAAAAAAAGAAAATCCTGACGATTATCACAAAGTGGAGGACTGCAATGGCTTCAAGCTTCTGCCTGGCACATCTCCTCTAGTGATAATGCCCCCTCCATTGTTGGGTCCCTACAGAGAGTGTGAACATTATGCTAAGCTCTTCAAATTTATGCCTGCGCAAAGCCCATGAATTGCAAATTTAGAAGGTTTTGCTCGCCCAAAACGAGTTTGATGGTGTCTAGGATAACTACATTTATGTGTTTTTTTAACACCCCCCGATAATTATAATATATGTGTTGCTTAAATTCCAATGAGGCCTATTTTAAAACTACATGGTGAAATATACAGTGCCCTCCAGAATTATTACCACCCTTGGTAAAGATGAGCAAAAATATTTATGAAAAATATTTATTTGTTGCTCATCAGCTTGATCTTACACTCAAAATATGAGAGAAATCGAACATTAAATTGAAGTAAAATTATTCAAAGAAAAACAAAATCCTTATCAATAAATAAACATTTTTCTCAAAAATGTGTCAATTATTGTTACCCTTAGAAATTTGTATGAACCAAATCTAAATGAAGGATATTCCCTTTTTTTAAGTTCACCTGAGTCTTTAGGAAATCTTAAGTGGTCATCCATGACATTTTGTTTCACTTTTTGGCAACAAATTTACGTGGGCTTACTGTGAAAAGAGGGATGGTCATGCAGAATATAACCTAATCCCCACTGCGAAGTATGGTCGTGGATCTGTTATGTTGTGGGCTGTTTTACTTCCAAAGGCCCTGGGAACCTTGTTAGGATACATGGCATCATAGACTCCATCAAGTACCAAGAGATTTTAGATCAAAATATGTCTGCCTCTGTCAGGAGGCAAAAACTGGGTCGTGGTTGGATCTTCCAGCAGGACAATGATCCAAAGCATACCTCCAAATCCACACCAAAATAGTTCACTAGCCACAGAATCAAGCTTTTTCAATGGCCATCCCAGTCCCCTGACCTAAACCCCATTGAAACCTGTGGGGTGAGCTGAAGAGGAGAGTCCACAAGCAAGGGCCAAGGACACTGAAGGATCTTAAGACATTCTGTATGGAGGAATGGTGTCAGATCCCAGATGTGTTTTCCCACCTCACCAAGTATTATAGGAGAAGACTCAGTGCTGTGCTGTGCAAGGGGAGGGTGTACAAAGTACTAAATGCAGGGGTGCAATAAAAAATTAAAAAATGTATAAGGATTTTTCTTTTAATCACTGTATTTCAAGGTTGGATTTGTCACATATTTTGAGTGCATGATTAAGCTGATGAAAAAAAAAATTTTTTTTTTTTTTTTTTTTGCATCTTCACCAAGGGTGCCAATCATTCTTGAGGTCACTGTATGAGATGAGTTACCCCTAAAAAGGAACAATGCTGAGGCTTTGCTGACCATTCTGGATGTTTCCTTTCCCTCGAAGACGGTCACCAACAGCCTCCAGCCCTGTAATACATCCACATGTACAACATCACCTCTTACCAAGGTGTCAAGGATCGTATGTTTTAAGGGTTGCCGAGACCAATTTGCAAGTGTTGACCTGAAGGTTTGGCAGGAAACATTGTCCCTGTCTCATTTGCACAGAAGAGAAGACTGTGAGAAGTCAGAGTATTCTGAGCTAGAGTGACCACTGACCCCTCAGGGCATTCCTAGCTTTTGACATGTCATACTCCCATCAACACCTAAACTGGGACCTACACTACTCCACCTAGCTTTTAGAGGTACTTAATGTGTGTAACTGTATTTATGTATGAATGCTGGCACAGAATGATTTGGGCTGGTTCATCAGAGTAGCCCAGAGCAGATGGCTTTGGTTTGCCTTTTATCTCTTTAAGGAATGTCTTCTAGAGGAGAAACGTCACATTTTTTGTCACGGTTTTGGATTCAGCATTATACCACCAAAAATAAAATAAATAAATAAAAGAAGAGACAAAAGGGTGGAGCTTCCAATCTAGTTATCCATTGTTTCCTTTATAAAGGGACTATCCAGACCTATAGCACTTCACAAAGATGACAATTGGTTAAGAGAGGGTAACTTGACTTCATGCATCCAGATCCAAACACAAAAGCAAATCAAAGTGTTTGTATATAAGTTATATTGTATGTTGTAATTAATACAACCATTCATATATGAAAATGAATAATGATTTTGGCTTCCAAAACTACTGTTTTCCTAACAAACGAAAACAGACTAAAAAATCCAACAATTCTCATCTACTCATCATTGTTTTGACCATGAGGGCAAGTTCAGGGGTGACTGCCTAGTGCGGCACCCAAATATAATCAAAGCGTGCCAAAAAACTAAAATAAATAACTACATAATTTGAGTGGATGTGCCAGATAGATGCTGCTTCTGCAACCAGCAAAACAGGAAATTGTTAAACATTGTAGTTGTGAAATAAGGCACAAGTTTAGTTTGATGAGGGATGGGTAAATGTTTACATTTTGTCAAATGATTTTCATATTGTTTTACAAGATGCCGACAGTGTGGTCCAAAGCTTTTTTGATAAGGAGGTTTTTGTTACAACTCACTGATATGGCAATGCACATTCTCCTCTGTGAATGATAGCAATATTGTAACATTCATGGCTGGAGGCATTTCTTAGGCCATTATTCGTGAAAAGAGCCCTGTTCTTTGGTGTTATCTTATTTTGTAATGACAGACAAGGTTCTACATACATTGGCTCTTTTGGCCACATTGACAGACCATTTGGCATCATGCTTATTTGTCCACTTCCTCCAAGCTGTTTAAGAAAGCACTGGCCTCTGCCAACAGCTGGGATCGGAAAGTTAGAAAAAAAGTTACCGAATATTATGTATACACTCTATATGTAATAACAGAACAATGTACAACATTTTTTCACTGAAATATATGCCCTCACAAACATTAAAAACCCATACAAATAAACACAGGATAGGAAATTAGACATGTATACGGGGCTGTGCTTGGAATTCGGAATTGCAAACAGACGGTGTGGTAACAGGGTAAATGACACGATAGCTATTAGCTGTAGAAAATCCTAAATTGTGTTTAAAAAAAAAATTGTATTAGTCTTTATGGTTGATGTTCTCATTGGCGGCAGACAGACGGTAAATGGCGAGCTACCCCCTCGGCGCACGCTCCTTGCCGTCCGCCACAAAGTGGCCCACAAGCTCAGCCTTTTCCCCCCTTCTTCTTCATGTCCTCTGCGAGTATTTACAGTCGCATCTGCTCTCTCCGTTTCATCCATCTCCAGTGACCGCCCACGTGGCCCCAGTCCAGCCGCCTGTTTGATTATCCCCGTGCCAGCCTGGCCCACAGGCTGTTCACCCGGGGGAGCGGAGAGGGGGGGGCGAGGAGTGCATGTGTCACTTAGTCACTCAGCCAAATGTCACACTTAAGACACAGCAAAAAACAAAAAAAGATGTTACGGATGTATCAGCTTTTCGGGGTGGGGGGGTTGTGTAATCATAGATATGTCAGACTGAAAACTTGTTTTAACTTGGCGACTGACTTGTTCCTGTGAGGAAAGCGATGGTGATTTAATCCAGAGAGGCATTCTGTCGAGGCACTGTGCTTTACAGAGCGCTTTGAATTTATCATTGGGAGGTTGGTCTATGTGAGCAAGGCAAATGTGATCTTGAATGCCATCTCTCAACTGATTCAACCAATTAGACCCAGATAGTTTTTTGGTGGCCTGTAAAAAGGTTGACTGTAAAAACACAGTGAGTGGGTGCGCCAGTGAGTTTGAGTACTGGCACCGCCAATTCTTTCTCTGAGGACATTTCTGAATCATGACAACCTACTATTACCATAGTATTTATTTCACTTACTGGCTTAACGGACAGCAAATCCAGGGTGACATCTGGATTACAAATGATACACTTTGCTCATTATTCATTCATATACCTGGATATTTACTGAAGAAGCTCAGGAGAAAGGGCTTCTTTTATGGGTGTGTCGAGTGAGTAAGATACAATCACTGTAAGCCTATTTTGGCACATTAAGATATCCCTCAATATCTGCAATACCTGCAAATGAGTCACCCATGTGATGTTAAAAATGCATTTATAATAAAATAATAATGTCATTATTATTATTATTATTATTATTATTATTATTATTATTATTATTATAATAATAATAATAATAATATAATAATAATAATAATAATATTGTATTAATGCACCCTCCACACTTTTGTGCAATTAAAAAATAATGTTGTCATTATCTTCTAAATCTAAACCTATATTTAAAATATTTATCATAAGACAATATATAAGCATGGACTTACAGGAGCATTGAAATACTTCACTAAACAGAGAACTGAATAATCATCTCATAACAAATAATGACATTGCTGCTCTCTGTATATGCTCTATGTCTTTGTTATTTATGAAGGTTATAAAACAGTCAAAAATCAATGTTTACAGGTTGTTCTTACCTAGACGGTGATATCTTTGATAAGATTTTCCTTGTATATCTAGGCTGCAACCTCAGCTCTGAAATTATATATGTCGTAATCATTTACTCGTGGATGCATGTTTCAGGACTTGGACCACAAGACCAATTTTTATTTACCCTGATTACCTTTTATTAGGTTTAAAATGTCTCATCCCAGAAGCCATTCCATTTTTAACAGATAATCAAATACCTGAGAGGCCATTAACCTCACCCTGGGCCTAGACCTTTTCATGCAATGACCATAAGTCAAGCGATTATACAGGATGTAGTTCAATCGAAACTCACCGACCCTTTTTATTTGCCTCAAATTCAGTTTATACTGAAAAGGGTTATACTTGGGCCACATGCACAATTTCAAATGAATGTTTTCCATGAAAGCTGGTTAAAGGGACAGGTTGTGATGCAATGAGTTGTCCAATCACAGAAATGAGTGTAAACTATAAAATTGATCTGTAATACTGGTAGGTTGAAAAAAGTAAAGCTTAAAATTTGTTCAAATTTAAACAAGCCATAGTGCAGGAAGTGTACATTTGAGCACTGTGTCAAAAAGATAAATATAATTCCCTGAACCCTACACAGAAGGAACAGTAGACTGAGCTAGGGTGTAATGTGAGGGGGGATGAGTCCTCCCCGCCCCACAACAATAATTCATTTTTAAAAAGACCATTACAAAGATTTAATCTGCCTGTTTTCACGTGCATGCTCTTGTATGTAGCTACAATATAATGGAAGCATGGAGTCTTCTCCAATATCAAAACTTGGGAGTTACAAGTGAAACTAAGTACAAACTACTGATTACAATAATTAAACAGATGATTTTGGTCATTCCTATTCGGTTATTTTTGGTAAGGTTGTATAGTACATTTTGTCTGTAATACAACCGTCATTATCACTAAACTATTAGGTACAAACTAGTATTTATTTATTTTAACCATTTTAACATGCTATCCTGCAGGAAAATGTGTCCACCTCATAGCTAATTATTTAATCTGCTGATTATTATTTTTTTTCTATCTGTTCCATCCATGTACAGGTAGCTTGGTAGCTAGCTAACTGGCTTGCTAATGTTATCTACTGACCAGTCAGCCTATTAATTGAGTTTCTAACATTTAACTCTGGTCAGGGCTGAATTCCTCTATGCCTCAAAAATGATAGAAAAATCTTATTTTATTTGGGCAAACCGTATAGGTCGACAGGTGTGATGATGAAATTGTTATACTCAACTACGAGGGATGCTAGGCTCAGAGAGTTCACCAAAGAGTTGTAGATATCTGGATAAGATACATCTGGCTACCTTGTTGAGTCATTAATCCAATTAGACTGACAAGTTGAATGGAAAAACTATCATGGCAAGGTTGTCCAAATGTCTTGCAGGCTCCATTTTTATTTTAGACACTGAATCATCGCGCAAAGCATCCATCTGCATTGTGGGGGATGTAGTTGTGAGACATCACAGTTGCTGTGGTTGTCACAAAGCCCAAGCAAGGTGCAATCGATCTTCTCTTGCCTGTGCCTAGTTACTTTGACAACAGTACATACACAAACATGCGATGTGCAATTTGCAGAAGCTAATGTTTGCTGCACTAATTCAATTGAAATAAAACATGGAGCATAATTCAAAGCATTTTCATTCGAATAAATTTAAACCATGGTTTAAATACTTTCATTTCAACAACAACATCCTTTCAAAGGAGTGGGATAAACAAAATAATTCATAGTTAAATGTGAGTAGAATTTAGATAATTCATTGCCTTTGATGGAAACAAACAAACAACAAAGGCCGAACCTGCCACTGAAGTGCACTCGGTTGCGGGAGCGATCTGCCTCGGCTGCTTTGAGCTGTCGACTGACCTTCTGCGCTCTCCGCTCACCTTGTGTAGGAGTCGTTGACACGGGGGCTTGTCGAGGGCTACTTTGCACTTCACATCTCTTTTTGCGCGCCTTTTATTGTGCTGTTTGTCTAAGACCTTCTCACCTCTCTCTGGGTCTTGACTTACACTGTGTAGGAGGAAACTGACACGGAGGCATGTAGGGGTCTGCTTTACACTGGCTCTTCAAGTGATCTTCCCGCCACACGCACACCTGCTTCCCCACCTGGTACTTGGCGCTCTGTTGTTGCAAAAATAATTTATTAAACGGCATCGGTCGAAGTTAAGGGGGAAAAAGTTTTAAAGCAAAAGCAAAATTAAGATTAGATGTGAAAACTTGTGAATTGCAGAAATTTGTAAGTTTTACAATCATCTTGGAATATTTTGACAGAAGATTTAAAAAGCAATGGATTGATAAGTGTTAGACTGTTTAAAGGGTGTGGTTGGATACACCAAGCTGGCTGGCCAAGGGGCATAGACTTGATGTGTGCTTTGCATGTCAAACTGATTGCTTTCCCTCGGGTTAATTTTCAAAGAAGCAACTTTCCAGAAAGCGTAGCTTCTCTAATTAAAATATTTGTATTAAAATTGTAATAGAAAAACTGTTGTTTTTTCCCCCCAGAGAACAGCCTTAGATGCTTAGTATGTGAGCACATGGATAGACTACAGTAGGAATGTAAATAAAAAAAATTAAAAAATTAAAACATACACACACACACAAAAAAAAAACAACAGCAACAAAATCAGCAATCAATATCCTCTCTCTCCTTCCCATCTGGTACTGCACTGGGAGAGTTATTTGTCCCTCACTCATACATGGAGCCCCTTTGGAAGTCCCTCTGCTCCGTCCTCCGCTGCCCAGCAGGGAAGGGCATTTATATTCCAGATTGCAAACATTGGCCTAATGGGAGATGGGTGGGAAATGGCAAACAACAGAAGGGAGGGCCTGTAGTGGGACATGTGCCCCCTAGTGCCCGGGGGGAGTGGGGACAGGCAGTGGAGCGGTGGAGTCGAGCGAGGAACCTGCCAGAACCAATCGGCAATAGACAGCCCCAAGGCCCAGTCCCTATCCACGCGCGCTGTCAGATGCCGTCTACAGCCGGGGCCTGCTCATTAGCACGCACCGTGAGCATGGCTACATGTAAAGCCGATCGCAATTAATTTCACATCTGTCACAGTTAATTACATAGACCGTGTTGTACCCTGCCACGTGTAGGCTAAACTGGAATTCGAAGGGATTAAACCAATTGGCACAGAGACTCAATGATTGCACCGGGGGGAAAGGAGGAAGGAAGACAAAACAAAAAAAATAACTGTTTAGAAACATGACATCCATGCCTCCCATAGCCAAACTTCAACTTAAAGGTGCAGTTCTTCACTATGTTTCTAAACATCATTATTACCTTGTGCCTAATGACTAAAATGATTCGGTTAGGAAAAAGACAAATATTCAGCGCTCTATGAGTAGCTGTGACACACAGCACTGGATTAAATTTAACAGCAGTGCCTGTGTCACAGATCGTGGGAAAGCCTGGACTCTCGCCTTCACCCTAGTTGGTAACCAATTGGAGCAAGGGCTACCTGTTGTCATTTATTGACATAACATAAAGAGTGGAAGTTAATGTTGTAACAGGAAGTGATATTGTGTGCCATTTGGAGTGAACCACTACAGTTTATGTAATGACAAATGGTTCCAAGCTCAAAATAGACAATATATTTTATGTACATTATCCAGTTTACACCACAATAATGAAGTATCCCTCCATATCCCCATTGAGAGGGCATGTCTGAGGCCAGGCTAGACAAGGGTTCCTTCTGACCTTGGTTTGCATTTTGAGAATGATCGCTTTCAGGGTCCACTGAAGGACTTCAAATTGTAGCCAGTTCCCCACGGCAACATCTGTGGGCACCTTTTCAGCAAAATTAGATAGAGAGGGAAAAAAGGTAACAAACAAATATATGTATTCAGTTGCCACAAGAGGGATTCGCTCAAAGTCAGCCTTCCAGAAGACAGGTACTTACATTTGGACTTTTAGAATGTCACTTCTTGACTCCAGTAAGTCGCGGGCTGTGTAATACAGTTTCCTGCCATGTACAGTCACGCGGGAACCAGAAAAGGGAATGATTAGCATGTAAATCTCATAAGAGCATTGAGGATCAGGCCCTCCACCCACCAGGAAGCCTGTGTAACCTGTCTCACGTCTCTGCTCTCAGGGAGTGTTAATCGCTCCCTCAGTCACGTAAATCAAGGATCTCAACCAACCTTTTAGGACAAGCTTCAAAGCTTTGCTCCAAAGGAACGAGCAGCAAACCAAATGCGCTTTAAATTATGCACAAAGACCACTTCAAACATCCCCCGCACCCGGAGACCTTCACATTAAGTTCTAGAAGACCCGGAAAAAACATTTCATCAGGCCTGATTGATATATATATATATATACACATATATATATATATATATATATATATTATCATTTTCAGACTGACAATCAGTATAGATTGATCATATAGTGCTGTAACTGTATGTTGAGCAGTCTGAAAACATTTTTAGAAAGATATCACAATTGTAGTTTAAGAAAGAGATTGTCTAGTCAGCTTTCTAAATGCTACATAAATTAACTAAGATATTTTTAGTTTTTTTTTAAATATCAGAAATGCAGTGTAAGAAAGTGAGTACGTCTAGCCAACCTCCTAAATGATGCACAAATTAATGAATTAACGTATTGGAGGAAACACTGTGATAAAGCCGATGTGTGGGCATTTGAAGCCCATGATAAGGGTTCGAGTAGCAATTCAGCTTCAACAGTAACGATAGTAATGTTTACCTAGTTTGTAAACAATGACAGTGTCACTATAAAAAGGTTTAAAAGTATCCAGTAGACAATGATGAGTTTTCTGCCTGGAAAGGCCTCAGTCATGTCTCTGAAATAATCTCAACATTTTCAGCTGGAAAAATGAATGATATAAAAAGTTACACTTTTAGTAGTGTGTGTAATCTGGCTTCATTTGTTTATCTATTTTCTCCACAACTGACAGTAATTACATTTATGTGCAGCTTTTTGTCTTTCTCAAGTAGCTGGTAGCTCAGAAACGTTATTAAAGTTGTTCCAAATCTAATTGTTGTTCCAAATGTAACATTGTGCCAACATTGTTTCATAATTCATGTGGAGGTGAAGCCATGGCAAAACCCTGTGCCTGCAAAAACTCAAAAGATGTTAAAATGTGTTGTTAATAGCAGCGGTGGGAGGTATGAAGTTAAATACACACTTGAAGGCTTTGCAGACAGCTTAATGAACAAGGTCTGAGACGTGTGAAAATCTCATTATTTTATCGGGCCCGGTAAAGGCAATGTCAAAATGAAACACAGTTAAATGCCATGAAAATAAAAGTCTCCTGAAGACTGAGAGAGACAGAGAGAGATAGAGAATGTGTGTACATGTGAGAGATCGAGAGAGAGACAAAGTGTGTTTGTGTGTGTGTGCAAAGTGTGTGTGTGTGTGTGTGTGTGTGTGTGTGTGTGTGTGTGTGTGTGTGTGTGTGTGTGAGAGAGAGAGAGACTTTTCCCTTTTCAACACTGTCGTATTTATGTAGGTAGGTGTTGGATCAGAAGTGGGCCAGCTCATTTATCGGTCGCCTGCGTTGCTGGCTCTTCCCAATTTCCAGAGCTACAGAGCCACAGCATCTCCGATAGCCTGGGTGGAAGCCCCTGCGCTGACTCTCTCTCAGAGAATTACCAGTTCACAAAGTTCTGTATTTCATCTTCGATTAGTCCCTTTAACTTGATTTTCTATATATCGGTCGCCTGCGTTGCTGGCTCATATATATTGTGGCATCACGAGAGGCAGCCCAGGGAAATGGCTGCCTGTCCCTTTAAATCTTGTGATTGACTAGAGTCAAAGAAAGTACAGCTCTCATCAGCCTGCTGCAGGCCTCACACCCTGGTTTTGGTTGGTTTTGACAAGATTCTTTAGTTGTAAAATTATTAGTGAAAGACTTTACTTTGTACTTGAAAAAAATGAATGTTTTGTGTGAGAATTCTGCCTCCTCTCTGCCTTTCTTCTATTGCCTACACCCTGAAAAGCTCCTGTGTGTCACCAACCCCCAGTGACACTATTTTTACAGAGCCTTAATACACTGCAATGTAGCATATTTGAATAGCTAATTGAGGAGATGCCCATGGTCTGTGTATTGGCATAGGCTTTGTGCCTTTTTTAAAATGGATTTAATGTATTGCTCCCAACTCAACTCTGTGCCCCAGAGTTCAAATCGTGTTCCTGTCCTTTGATTGACTGATATGCGTTCTCATCGGCACTCCCTTGCAGTCCGTCATTTTCCAGTCCCTGAGGCGCACACTGCACGTAATTAAAATGAAAGAAACAGCCAGGAGCGGTGTTGCAGATGGGTTTTTTTTCTAAGATCTCAGTGTCTGACAATCCTGGAGATTCTTCAAACAACTGAATGTCGAGGTATGTCTCTATATGTAGAATATCGCCGAAATGCCTCAGTACAATATACAGTGGGTATAAAAAGTATTCCCGCCCTTTGGCATTTTTCATGTTTTATTTTCTTACTTCATGGAATCAAAATGGATTTAAGTGGGATTTCAAAACAAAATACTCCATAATGTCA
Source organism: Aldrovandia affinis (assembly GCA_029706075.1). Classification (NCBI taxonomy): domain Eukaryota; kingdom Metazoa; phylum Chordata; class Actinopteri; order Notacanthiformes; family Halosauridae; genus Aldrovandia; species Aldrovandia affinis. The sequence goes on along the minus strand of JAINUG010000163.1, from coordinate 756,993 downwards.
AATTAAGAAACATTAAAGCTTTTTGTTAATTACAAGTAAAGAAACAGATTAATTGATTGCAAGTATTCACCCCTTTCTTTAACACATGTAAATAAACTCTGGTGCAATCAATTGTCTTTAGAGGTCACATAATTATTTGATTGGAAACCACCTGTGTACAATTAAGGTGTTTCCAATGATTTCAAATTAAATAATCCATTGTGTGAGAGGTCCCACAGTTCTGGGATAGTTAGTGTATTTCCAAACAAGAGCTTCATCATGAAGAACATTCAAAGCAAATCCGAGAAAAGGTTTTTCAAAAGCACCGATCGAGAAAGATACTGTATGTTAAAAAGAATTTGAATATATCCTGGAGTGCTGTTAAATTCATCACAAATTGTGAATTTGCCAAGAAATTCTAGAGTCCTCCAAAACTGAACAACCATGTGAGAAGGGCACTTATGAGGGAGGCCACCAAGAGGCCTATGGCAACTCTGACGGAGTTATAGTCTTCCATGGCAGAGATTGGAGAAACTGTTTATGGGACAACAATAGCCTGGGTGCTTCACAAATCTGTGCTTTATAGGAGGGTGACAAAAAGAAAGCCATTGTTGAAGAAAAGTCACATTAAATCTCACCTAAAGTTTGCCAGAAGGCATGTAGGAGACTCACAAACCAAGTGGAGGAAGATTCTATGGTCTGATGGCAACGACTTTAGGCGCTATGTTTGCATTAGCCAAATCTTCCCAAGAATACTGTCCCTACCATGAAACATTGTGGCGGGAGCCTTATGCAATGGGGAAGCTTTTGTGCTTCAGGGACTGGGAAACTTGTCAAAATAGAGGGCAAAATGGATGGCGCAACACATATGCAAATCTTGGAGGAAAACCTGCTGCAGTCTCCAAGAAACCTGGGACTTGGGAGAAGATTTATATTTCAGCAGGACAATGACCAAAAGCATACAGCAAAAGCCAGATTGGAGTGGTTTAAAAACAAATAAATCTATGTCCTGGAGTGGCCCAGTCAAAACCCAGACCTCAATCCCATTGAGAACCTGTGGAAAGTTCTGAAAATTGCCATCTAACCTGATGTGCGGCGCTGGTAGAGACTTACTGAAATACACTCATAGCTGTAACTGCAGCGAAAGATACTACCAAGTATTAATTCAAGGGGGGTGAAAACTTATGTAATCAATCACTGTCTGTTTTTTATTTGTAAATAATAACTGTTATTTTGTGTTGATCAATGGCAAGAAATTCCAATAAAATTCATTTTGATTTCATGAAGAAGGGGGGTGAATACTTTTGTATACCTGCTGTACACCCATTGCTGCTCCAAACCTAAAAAAGAAATCTTGGGTCATACTTTCTGTTCTTTGCAACAACATACTTACTGTATATATTCAATGTAATCTGCATTTGGGCAGACTTAAAAGGTAGAGTCCCCGTAAAAGCAACACACAGCATTTATTCTAGTACGCACTTTGAAGAGACATAATTGCCTGCTGGCTATTGTAAGAATGGATTAAATAGGGAAAATAGCACTTCTCAGAGCCAAGGTCATATTGGCATAGGCACACAGTGAATACTGTATGAAAAGAGAAAGAGGTCTAGCACAATCCCATTTTGATTTTATTCAGTTGCAGCAGAGCGCATGCCAACAGTGATGAATCTATGACTGTATCTTCACTTATAATCAAAAATGTATATAACTTAATGGATTTTAAATGGAAACGTTACATGTTGATGATGATGATTTAATTGAACCACTGCCATTATTTTCGCTAATGCAGTTAATTTTCCATTTGATAAAGCATGAATGCAATGACTTGACATTGAATAGGCGTTGGATAATTTTATTCAGGTCACCCTTTGAAAATGGGGGTGTCATTTACAGCATTCAGCCTTTCACAATTAGTTCCTGTTAAGAGCCAATAAATGATCAAATCCCTATAAAAGCTCCCAAAAATGCAAACCACATCAAACATACTCATGGATGGATCAAAAGAGCACACACTTCCTTCCTTCCCAAGCAGCTATTTATTTGGCAAATATTATAAATATCATTTTGATTTTGTAAAACTAGGACTAATACTAATAATGTTTATTCAAATGTCAAAAGCACCAACATAATATATTCGGTCAGTATGGCTGTGCCTGGCAGCTGCTTCATGTATGTCTTCAGAAAAACACACACGACCATATAGAGATCCAGCTAGTTAAATTACGGCCATTCTACAGTAGTGGTGACAAAATAAAATTGCACTGATCTGAAAACAAAGTCATTTCCATAGAGTACAATAGTATACTTATGGTGGTTTAATGAGACATTAAACCCCAGAGAAAGTTATTGTTTGGAATATATCATATCAAACAACCATATTATCTCCTTATTTGAGGGGCAGAAAGAGATCTCTATCATACATTGGTAAAAAGCCATTCTCAACCGCGCCTCACACGTGTGCTCAACGTCATCAAAGCATGTGTGCTGCAGGAAGAGACCAATATATATATATATATATATATATATATATATATATTTATTTATTTTTGTATTCTCAATTTAAAAGTAATGCTTCAGTCAATTATGAGATCTGGCAGTACCCTTCACTCAAGAGAACCAAGGTTATGTCTATGATCGTTATGCCGTCTTAATATTACATTTCAACCTTGGAATATCGTAACAAGTCTCCGCACACAGCATCTGGAGTGGGGTAAGACTTCAAACTAAAAGGTGTTTTTTCTTCTTGCACCATGGCCAGTATTTTCCTCAAATCAGTTTAAAGTTGCTGGACACTTTCAGCCTAATTTAGATCCATTCACAATAATTTATTACAAAGATGAGACCTACATATGCAAACTCATGCTGTGCAGTACAGTTCCAAATTAATCATACATGACTTTGATGAGCAGTTCCAAATTATTGTTTATCATCGACATGACTTTTTCTATTATGTTGTTGTGTTTAGGATGTTAGCTCTTGTCATAATAACTAGTGATACACCGTTAATGCAATTCCAAATTAATCATGCATGACTTTGATGAGCTAGTTATCAATCCATTGTCTAGCTAGCTATCAATCCATTGTTTAGCTAGTTATTGATCCATTGTCATGACGTATTTTCTATTATGTTGTTGTGTTTAGGATGTTAGCTCTGGTCATAATAACTAGTGATACACCGAGAAAACAAACAATGCTGTCCTGTGCCCTGTCATCATACCCTGCACTCGAGTTAATCCGCGACACTGCGGTCGGCTGAACGAAACACTGCGCAAGCTACTGTCAAATGTGTTTAAGCAACAAAAATATGTATACAGGTCATATCTTAAAAGGCCATAGGAAATTTATTTTGTTCAATATATAATAACGTTTTTAACTCTTTAGTAATTTAAGAAGCATTAACGCATGCAATCATTGCTAAGCAGGGGACCCTGAATATTTCATGAATGGCTGTCTTGCGTGGTGTTTCTAATAAATCCATTATAGCTGGCTAGTGAGTGTTAAAGAGACCGTGATGAAGCAAACCTGGAAACAACAAGCAAGTCCAATATTCTAAACCCGGACTGCTTTCCTGAGGTGATCTGGAGTGATGCTGAATCCTTACAGCTTAATATCTGTCCATGCACTCCCTGCTGCGAGCAGCATCAAATTAGTTTTACATTATTGGTGTACGCTAAAACCACCACATCACCTATAGTCCTGTAGAGGCTTAGAAGTTTACAAAACACAGATGATAAAAATACCATTTATTACTATTATATAAAAACTGCTTTTTTTTCTTCTAAATGTTGATATCATATATGATGTATTTATGTAAATGCATCTTACACATTTCGATGATATGTGTCAGAATATTTTAATGAATGTGTTGATGTATCTAATCATTCAGACTAATTCCAAATCAAAGCCTGATATATTTTGTACTTTTTAGGCTTCATCTAAATCTAATTGCCACATTTCTTCACATCTCGCCACAAAAAGTCAATGCTTAATGAGACTGAGGGGAGGTCATTTAGCAACTTGTGTAAAATCAACCAATTATCATTTGCTGTGAAATCTTTGGCTTTGTCCATACTGGAGGAGATTTATGTCCCACTTGCTAAAATTCCACCATCGTGTTTTGCGGGAGTGAATATGGCTTGATTTGTCACCATCCGAAGATTAATTGACAGAGATTATGACGGCTTCAAATAAATCCTCAAAGTAACACGAGTCAAAGGCCCCCAAACTGTTTGGCAGGGAAAGTACATTTTGAGACTTCAGTGGTCTATGGCAGGCATTTTCTTATCTCACCGTACATCGTTAATGCTTCCTTGGGCAAAATCTCTGACCTTGCATGGCCTACTCCAGAGTGCTAAGAGGGCGATAGCCAATAGTGACGCATTGTAAAATCAAATGACTCTACCCCAATCATTTTTATTATCTTGAATAAACACAGTGATTTATGGCAGAATGTTCTTATCCATGATGCTTTGTCATGACATTTTGTCTGGTAAACCAGAACCAAATGATGAGTTCCACTTATGTTTTTGTGTTTCTTAAACTAAGAACTTTTAAATATCATAATAAAAGCAATATTAGGTTGTGCACAAAGCATATTTTCCAAAAAGCCTTCTTTAAACATGTATAATCACTCCATTACCACATTGTAACATATCTATAAATCATTCAATAGCATGTATTGGTCAACTGACATTGTGTTATTCCATATTTGAGAATAACATTTTGCATACCTTTCATTATGGCATTCAGTGTAAAGCACTGCATTTTATTTAGGGATGATTTATAAAGATGTTCTAAAATGAATTTCATATCAACTCTTAAACAAAATTGTGTTATACATTATTAATTAAAGCTTTAGGACAGAGGTCTCAAATCTTATCCGAGAAGGGCCGGTGTGGGTGCAGGCTTTTGTTCTAGCCCAGCACTGGGTGTGGCGTTCATAACGACTCTCTTAACATTGGTTGTTAAATTCATCCCTATGAATCCTTTTGGGGGACGTCTGTTAAATTGCAGCGCAGGTTTGTTATCTTAGCATTAAGTCCATCGGTTGCTCAAAGATCCATCCTTATTGGGGGATTCACCCCAGGAACCAAAGGTCTACATGAATGTTTGTTACTCATGTGTTACTCATGCAACAATGTGGTGCTTGGCTGTTTTTAAACTGGCTACAGTTTGTGGTAGGTAGCTAGCTCTATAATCATTCTTTAACCAGAAACAATCAGGCAAGCCAGCCACAGAAGCTACAATGAGACCCTACTACAAGATCTAAGCATGAAATGTAGCCTGCACAATTAACACTGTGCAATATATTGTAGCGAATTCGGAGGGCAACAATCAGCAACCTGCAGGTAATCTGGCTAGCTAGCTCTTTCATCACAGGCTTTTTTTACAAGTTAAACTAGTTAGCACAGTTTACAAGCTAGTTAGCTACCTGTATATGTTTTGACCAGCTTGCTAACAAATGTAGGCATGTTTGCTTGTGATTATTGTGGTCAATTGCTGATTTCAGCGTGAAGGAGTAGCTGTAGGTATCCTACAGCTTACAACATACCTACTTATTGTTTGTCCATGGACATTAGGTTAGTGTAGGCGCCGCATAGACCCCTTGATCTTTTGATGAGAGTTGAGACCACAGGGACAGTTACTGGTGACTATACATTCAATAGTATAAATAAGAGATAATGATCTGGCATTAATTATATATTTACAGGTTTTACATGTACTGCCTATAATGAATGGCTAAGGATAGGGGTTTACAGAAAAGGGGGAATGTAATTGGAAAAGGAAGAAAAACAAATTGTGAGAGGTAACATTTTTGGAAACCTCCACTTATACAGTAACCTCCTTGTTGAAAATGGTTTTAAGTGTTAACTACTGTCTTAGGTCCTTTCCCTCTCTTTTTTTGTGGAGTCCTTCGGGAGTCCTTAAACCGGCATTCCCGGTGAAAGGAAAGGGAACGTGCGTGTCAAGTTTGTAAGTTTGTGTCTTTTTTTTTTTTTTTTTCATTTGTAATTTCAAGGCCTCTTTGAGACAAGCATTAGCCATGGGGAGCTTCGTTTGCCTTTTAACTCAGGATCCCTGTTGAGTTTAATTAAAACTCATGGGGCCCCAGTTTTGATATCCAGCCCTGTTTTATGTTAAGTCTTGTCATTAGGGGGGCATTGTACTTGAGGTGCGGATCTCATCGGGCAGGATATAAATAACATATCTAAACAGTGACACTACTGCTTTTATCCAGGGAGGACTTAAGGCCTGACATTGTTTTTTTTTTTGTTATTTGTAATGTATGCCTTTAGGCGCTAGGTCTTTGATTCACTGCTTCTTCTTTTTTTTGTTTTATATAATTTATTTTCCCCCAGAGTACCCCCAGTGCATTGATGGACTGCTTTACTGAACCGTAGTTCTTCGCTGAATATTTCTTTCATAGAAATGATCTTGCACATTTTTACCTTCTGAACATTCCATTCACATTTGCGCTATGTGAATTATTGGGTGTACGTCATTGCTTTGGCAATTGGCTTACAGTGAACTTAAAAAAAACTGTTTAATATCATTGCACTCTTTTTGCAGCTCTATATATTTAATGAGGGGATTATAAACTGACAATATTTTTTTGAGTGCCTTCTAGTTCTAGTTTATTGTGTCCATATTGATGTGTTTACTGCGCCTTTGCTTTTTTTGCGAAGATACAATACAGGGTCATCAAACACTCTATAGCTAGGAAATTATAAATATATTAAAATATCAGGAGTCATATGATTATAGAAGGTTCAGAAGATTGTGGCTTTGGGTAATCAACAACTTGTAAAATTAGAAATGGTGCAGACTGAGAAATATGTCAATCGTTCATATTTCAAACTTCTTTCTAATACAGTATGTTCTTATGTCCAGTAGAGCAAATAAAAAATGGAAACTAAATATGTCCATGGCACATAGACAGGACGTATGAATTTTCAGACCATTTTCATGCATGACTGAGAACTTCAAAATCACCTTTCGTAAAGAAACAGTCAAATCACTATAATTCTATAAGAGCGCTACTGTGCTCATATAATATTTCATTGTTGTGGTTCTGCCTTTCATGATTCAATGTGCATTACTCCTTTCAGTTTTCCTGCTATGCCATTATAAATACACATTCTTTGAAGAACAGGCTTATGGAAATGTTTTTCCATTCCACATTGTATTTAGACAATACACAAAAAGATAAAATAACAGAATGGCAGGGGAAGCACAAGGACATTGGTAATGCAGCAGGCGGAACCATGCAGTTTTTTTACCGTCTTTCTGACCTTCCTGTATGGCCTTCCTTTTTGGAACAGCTTCATTCTGTGCCTAGCTATGTACAAGCAGATACCGCAATAATGTATCAGGGAGCAATTCAATACCAGCTACCCATAAATGTATCAATACATCCGATAATGCAATAATAATTGTAAGTTGCATTGTACATTTTCCATTCGTTCTTTCAGAATAAAAAAGGCAAAAAGTAACCACTGCAATCATTTTTTATTTCTATTGGTTTGTATATTTACCCTTAATGACACTTTGTTGCCATGGCAATATCGTGTTGTAAGAAAGCTTTTTAATTAATGGATGTCCATTTGTCCAAAAATAAACAGAGGAAAAATTCATAAATAAATGATAAAAACTCCCAAAAATCATTTACATGTTAGTAGATCATCACTCCATGTCAACTCTTAAGCACAATCACGATAAAAATGATATTAACTTTTTCAAGATTCTTTTCTCCCCACAGTATGATTTAGATACATGCCGAGTTTAGATAATAAACTGAATGACCTGAAAAATAAGGTGAATGACCTTATTTTCCAAAGAAGTGTTTGCCTGTTTAAATACGGTGTATTATAACAAATTAGAACCACAAAAGGAGTTAATTGTGCCATTTGCATTTTATTTAAGTCCGTGATAAGACAGTAAATAGTAATTAGCTATTTGAGAATGTGAATGATGTGTACATCTGAATTTGTTTGTTGATGTTTACTATTGTTTTTGTACCTCGAGCAGACGGCTTGACACATTTCAGTGATTCCACCTTCAATGGTTGATCAAGCACTGTGCACTTCAGCCATCAACCATTTTTGTAGTTTTAGTGGTCTTTATTTGGTAGTCTTGTGTGTTCTTTGTTTTTATTGCATCCCTCTACCCCAATTATTGCATTGGTTATACACTGTGTGGCAATAACTGTAAATAAGTATTGTTCCCAAAAAACTAATGAATAAATAATTTATTTCAGTTATGCATTTGTCTGTCAATCTCCATCCAGGATAAGGCATCCATAAATAACAATATATGCTTTTGTGTTCACAAGCTTTATATAATTCCATGCAAAGCACAATACAGTGGGTGTAGAAACACAAAGGTGGTTACTGCTGTACTGATCTTTCTTGAAGACATTTTGTTTTTATACAATTGCCGCAATATCACAGGTGCGCCAGGATTCAGTGTGACACCTGGCCCTGAAGTCTATGTGAGGAAGGTGCCTCACACGCTGCCATTGTCCAGTTTTGAAGCACGACCCCAGCTGTTCAACGAACCCCACCGCCACGCAGCTGTCTTCTTCTTCATCAAGGGAAGGGAGAAACACCTGGCGAACGGAATTGCTGCTTGCAAACATCGCTCTCTCCCAGTGCTCCTGCTGTCCCCCGCTTCTTCGGCACAGAGATCTCTGATCAGAATGTCCCAGTGAGCTGGGAGAGAGTCAGTCTTGCTGCACCCAGCTATGGGAAGGAACACCGTTCGCAGACTTGTGTGAGCCAATCTAAAGACGCCGCTCTCCATCCCAACACAGTACAATTGGTTGAAATCAGTAAGTCACTTCGACAAATTGTAGCTCCACCCATGTTGGAGGCATCGCCCTTCCATCCCGAGAGATCCTCGTCAAGCCAAGAAGATGGCTATTTGCTGGGAAAAGTGATATCATGTGGTGTGAGCAAGCCCCATCTGCCAGTGACCACTTAGTCATGTGCACGTGAGAATGGTTGATTTTTTATGCCTAGGTTTGGGGTAAGTTTGTGTGGGGGTTCCATTTGCCTTGATGTGCAATTAGACCAGTCATTTTACAGTTTTCATAACTATTGACTTAGTAACACTCTGTGTCTTTGGATTTATGATTCTTAAGTACCACTCTTAAGATATTGTCTGAAAAGGTAAGAGTTGAGATATTGCCTGAAAGTAACCATACCTTTGGCAGTATTTTCTTTATTGCTGGAAATAAATTATTGAATTGATGTTGACTTTGTCCACCACTTAAAACCAAAAGGACAGTGCCTACATTGCAGTCCATGGCAGACACTTTTAGTTCTGAGAAAAAAAGAATAATATATATATATTATTATTATATTTTTTTTTATGTCACATGTCCTTTAGATTGACCTTTATTAACACAGAGGCATATATTGTCATTAAACTTGCTCCTCCGTTCTGTAGGTTTGAGTGAACAGTTGTAGTAGTCTATCATGTGACAATCAAGTTAACTGCCAAGAAGAACTGCCAAGAAGAAAAAAAACAATGGTGTACCTTCCCACTGCATTGAAGGATTATGAAACATAATGATAAGATTCGGTTGTCTATCAATTTATAAAATGAATGATAATTTCTCATTCATAAGAAGACATTCAAGTTGAGCGGGTGTTCATTTCAATTCTGGCTTGCTAATCAAATCAGTAAGTCGAATGTCAGCTGGATTTTTTTTTCCTGTGTACTTTTAGATGAGGCCAACTCCAAAATCACGATCACTTAAATCTGATTAAATGTAATCGTTAGCCTTGCACCCTATGGCAAAGTTAAATCATTTCCCTTTTTAACCTACAGTAATTAGACGCCTATAAATTATTTATGGAGCAAGGTTAAAAATAATAACTTTAATCAACTTTTTCCCGTAGTAAGAAGCGTCAAAAGCGTCCTCTTGTGTATGGACTCACCGGCGAAAGCAACGCGTCCCACTTCTTCATCGCCACTTCCTGTATTGAGACCCAGTGATTCGTGACCCCAAAGGAATTTTTATGTGGCTGTTCCTTCTCACTAATTTTGTTAATTAATGTGATAATCAGAGGAATGCGCCTAGTTGTTGTTGTTGTTTCTTAACGGTTCTCTCATAGGAGTTATTTTGTATTTTTTTCCTCTTCTTCTCTGTGTAACTCCAAGGCACAGTAGATAATAAAAAAACATGCATGCACTGGGGAATAAGACACAGTTAGGAGGAACCAGAAGAGTTGCGCTCTCACTTCATTAATCTCGCTTCGGAATGCACAGAAAGAAAAAAAAAGACGTCACCGTTCAGATGCGGCTCAAGGCTGCCAATTAAGGACTTAACTTTCCCACGAGTAATACATTCAAAGCAGGACCTCTGAGGTCTTTGAAGACAGCTTGTCAGAGTGGGCCCAGCTTCGCTCAGTGTTACATTATCTTTTGATTTGCATTCGTGGCCTGAGCCCCAAAGGCCTACCTGTTCTTTTTGTGACGGAGTGGGGGAACTGAGTTGCATCAGAGGGGCTGTTTCACCCTGGGACATAAGAACCTGAGGGACTGCAGTCTCGAGAGAAGATCGGTGCCGTCTCCTCATGTTGACATACGGGGTGATGTTTTATGCAACTTTGGGTTTTTTTACTTCAAAAATAACATACAAATAAATAAATCATAATAATACCAATAATAATTCTGCCTGGTGAAGTGAAATAAACACATAGGTATATCGAAGTAAATTAAACGCAAATTGCACTGCAATTTTCAGGCATTATCTTCACATTTAAAAGAGCACCAAAGTGTGGAAAACACTCCAGCAATGCTCTTAATGATGAAACTTTTTTTTCCGTTCTGTGCACGCGCGAGTGTGCCTGACATGAATCGCATAATGAAGGTAATGTTAATTGGATCCAATACATCTGGGAGCTAGGAATTAAATCAGAAGGGAGACTAACGTAATGCATTTAAATGAGGGCACTGCAGACTTCCACACGTGCCACCGCTGAAGAGAGCGGTTAATAAGGACGCTCGGAATCAGTGGAATCAGACAGATTGTTACACTACCAGAAAATATGTCATGCCCCAAAAGGAATTCGGATATTCTGAACTGTACACATGCTCGCTTCACAGCTCAATCGCACCCTGGTACTGTGGATGTACAGTAAATTGAAAGGTTTTTCAAACAGATGATATGTCAGAAAGGGAGGAAAAGGGAGGGGTTTCCGGCCATGTCACCTTTAAGGCTTGAGGTCCTCATTTAATCAGGAAAGGTCGTCTCACCCAACTTCATTGGGGCAGTGGAGAGACTGCCCAAGTGAGGACGGCAATAAATAGGAAAAAACGTGAATTCCTTTTCAGTTGTTTCCATTTTCCAGTACAGAATCATCTCCGTTATGTTGCAGCATTGTTATTAGCGATTAGCTATGTATCTAGACTAGCATTGAAAAGAAAGCAACAACAGGAGCATTGTGATAATACAAACATACATAGACATAGTAGGGGCTGAAAAGGACTGATGAACAGTTGACTTATCTCACCCAAGAGGCCATACAACTCATCAAGCCAATGCTGCCACACGTCTAGTCTTCAACCAACCAAAGTTCACGCATGTCACCCCACTACTCACCTCTCTGCACTGGCTCCCCATCGCAGCACACATCAAATTCAAATCAATGGTGCTGGCTTATCAAGCGGCTATAGGAACTGCTCCCCCATACCTCCAGACACTCATCACACTCTAAACCCCAGCCAGACCCCTCTGCTCCGCCTCCTCTGCCAAACTGACTGTCCCATCCCTCCGGGCGCCCGGCAGCCGCTCCTCGCCGTCTCACCTCTTGTCTGTCCCGTCCCCTCGGTGGTGGAATGATCTTCTTCACTTGGTCAGGACCACAGAATCACTTGCGATCTTCAAGAGACTCAAAACCCACCTTTTCAGACTCCACTACCACTGAATTCTGTAGATCTAGCTAATTGTCATCACCACTGCCTACATGTTTAGTACAGGCTTTTTGTATATGTATACTTGTTTAAACTTCCTTAAAATAAATAAAAAAATGCATTTACTAACCTTTTCCTTCCTGGTGTTACAGGTATGGTATGCAGCTGCTAACAATGATGACTATCGTTGTATTACTGCACTGATCTCAATGTGATCAATCAAACAATTATTGATCACACCATGTATTAATGCACATCTTGTAAGTCGCTGTGGATAAGAGCGTCTGCTAAATGCTTAAAATGTAAAAATGTAAATGTGAACACATCACAGTCATGGTCACTGCTTCATTTTGGTGGGCTTTGCTTGTGCAGCTTTTGATTTCAGCTGCAGGTTCCTTCCAGTCACCTACTTCACTCTTGTACCCGGCCCCTTTCTGGGTGGCCATCTCACACATACAATACATGGGATTTTCACCCAGCCTGCCCCAGATCATGTAACAGCAGGGACGCAGTGATTCAAATACAGTCAATGGAAAATAAATGAGAGGTCTCAGAGCACCTGTGACACATGTAGTGTCCTCTTTCCATTCGTTTTGTCCCCACGTTATTCAAACAATGTCCCTTTGTTGCTTGGTACGACAAGGGGGATTATTATGACTGGGGGATGGATTTCGCAGAGTCTCCCCCTTTCCTTTCTGATGTGCCAGTAATGATCAGCAATTTCATGCCTGAGATCAGATAATTTCATTAATTGCTATTCATGCAGAATACCTCCACTCGCTTTACCCACGGAAACTGACAGGCCGAGCACTTTAAGTGTAATTACGTAGAAAAAAGTGTGGGGGATGACAACGTTCTGGCATTTGCATATTCTAGCTTCTTAAATGCTTCGAGAACAAAAGACATCTTGCATAGTGTATTAAAGGTTGCTCAATGTGATTTTTACACAATGTCTGCCTTCATCGCCCCCCCCCCCTAATTAAATATGGTCTTTGAAGTGGGCATGCAGAGGTGAATGTTTAATAATGTTCAAGACCTGTCAGCATTTGGATGGAACAATAAAGACAAAGATCAGCAAAGATCTTATCAGCCTGAGATGTGTCTTGCAGTCATACTGGCGATGGACCACTTAGTCCGCAGGAAAAAGATTCACGTGCTACCATTTGCTGTAATCCTGCCCCTTTGCTTTGACATAGGAAAAAAAATATCACCATTACTATCTGGTATGGAGCAGACCTCAAACAAAACTGTACATTCAGCATTTCACTCGGAAGACAATTAAATGAGGCAAAGTACCCAGCAGGGAGGCCATTTTAGGCCATTATGTTCACCGCAAAAAAAGCGCCATTGGAAATGGCTGCAACCATTTGGTTTTAACACTGCCCACACATTACAAATGACCCTTTAATTTAAAATCTTCTGGAATTATGTGCTCTGGAGTGTGTGATCATGCCCTCAGTTCACAACCGTCACCTGCATTCCAGACAGTGTTGGGGAGTAGTTGCAGTACTTGGAGTTTAACTGCTAGTTTAATAGCATTTTCAAGTAGCGTGGTGGGAGTTAAACTAATTCAAATCTTCCTGTGTCTCCACTCAACTTCATCTGGTTTGTTACTTTCAGCGTGCACTTTCCACAGACTTAGCTTAGCCGTCATGTCTATCATGTCATACAAAATATGGACATAGAATCAACTTCACCATACACCCTACTTAACCCTACACCTGTGTAAGCCTAGAGTAAAACCACTTTACACAGCAAAGACAACAAACACAAATATAAGAACACATATTCAAGTTGACCTAGCTAGAGTAGTAAATTCAGTTAGCTAGCTATTATTAAACAGCATATATGTCAAAACCAAATTCTTTGAGAGACAGATCAAACTGTAAACATACAACTCAATCAGTTTGATTTGAAATAAAGAGCTGGTTTATTAACTTAACTGGCTGAGGTGGAGTCCAGTCTAGGCCCAGTTTTTTTCTCCTTCCTCTGTCCTGTGCATACATGTACATGCAAACTAGGTTGTACTCTACCTTGGCCATGAAGTATAATTCAATATTTTCAAGTTTCAAACATGACAGTCCGTGCCTTTCCTCATATGTCATGTCCCGATACTCATTCTGCAGCTCCCAAATTGCTTCTCGTTGAGCTGGTCTATTTCATCCAGAAATTCAGCAATCCCATTGGAAATCAAGGTATTCTCTGCCAGAATCGACCTGACTGGTCAGGGTATCAAGGCAGGTCAGCGGTGACAGATAACTGAGACATCTCTCACTTTCGTGGACAGTACATTTCAGGTTGTAGCTTCTTTTCATTTTAATTTCTACAAATAACCAGAATGAAAATAAATCCTTACTGTATTTCAAATGAGACACGCCTGCAGGATTCAGGTGGTACAATGTGTGCACTTGACGCTTGTCTTATATGTACATACACTATGGGAATTTTTTAATTGCCCTTAAAACATCCAGGTGCTCTGAACAAGTTAAGGAAATTTGAAATGGTTATGGGAGAAATAAATAGATTGAAGAATTTGGACTCTGGTAAACTATCTTGGAAGGATCTCCAAGTATGTCGGCAAGTGAGAATTAAATAAAAATGTATATTAATGAATCCAGTAGCCTTAACAGTCAAAGGCCCTTGTTTAAAGTTCAGCACTCTGAATATTCAACACAACTAGTATTGCATATAAAAAACCCTCACTTATCTGACATGTAATATACATTTTATTTGATTTAAGCAGAACAATCTGGTAGATCAACATTAATCAAAATATGCAACACAATCAATCATATTACAACTAAGAGCTGTTTTTCAAACTGTTTGAAAACTAGTTGGAAATTGTAGTTTGAAAACTAGGATTAGAATGAGAAATGTAGAATGAAAATAAATGATAGAAAAATTACCTTTGAAAACTGGCAAAAATGAAAAGCCACAGGCCACACTTTAAGGGCTCTAGTTTCATTGTCAAAACACAATGCGCAGACAGTAGTGCTAATTCTAGACAGAGATCCATTAAGGCATGTCCTTGTCCATTCCGGTAGCTTTGTGACAAGAGACGATAATGCATCTGCAGAACAGTTGTAAACTAGCGTGGTTTAAGAGGAGTAAATTACCTGAGGGTTTGGTTCAGTATGGCCAATCAGATCATTGGCTTTTTCCCCTTTAATACCTTTGCCATAGTGAAATTCCAATGTCATCATATCTGATGAAGTGCAAGCACCAAGGCTTGTGAAGATCAAGTTATGAGTACATAATTGGATGGCTTACTGACAAAGGGTGATAATATTGCTGAGCAGGCTTCATATCCATTATGTTATTGTTTTATTAAAATGTCACTGTTTTATTAAAATGTCACTAAAATGGCACATAACACCCTGCAAGTTAGGTGGTCTGGGTGAACAAAAATGTTTTCGCTACCATCCTTCTGTTGTAATCCTGTAGCTCAGTTGGTAGAGCATGGCACTGGCAATGCCAAGGTAATCCCACTATGTGTCCGTTGTTTGGATGGGACGGCAAAAACCGAGGTCCTGACTCTTTGTGGTCATAAAAGATCCCATGGTGCTTTTTGAAAAGAGTAGGGTATTAACCCTAACCTAAACTTTTTTTTTTTTTTTTTACCTCTGGTAGTTTACCGCTTACCTTTGTACCATTTCAGGTTATTCACTGGACTTCAACTGCTTAAATTTCAGTAAAAAATGGAAAATTGGGGTGTTCTAAATTCTGACCGGTAGTGTATACATAAATTAAATGCATTCATTTATTCATTCCCCCTCCCTCCCCGCCTCTCCACTGTGTATCTGATGTATAGTGAGCTTGTACTGGTGCACTATGGCTGTTGTCGCATTCACCCAGGTGGGTGCTGCACATTGGTGGTGGTTGAGCTGAGTTGGCCCTAGGGAAGAACCTGGTCTGAACCTCTTTTTATATTTTTATTTTGGGTCACTTAGCAATACATTACATCTTTTCAAGGTTACCAGCGTTTTCTACAACCAAATCAACAAGCTACTAAATCTACTTCTCTCCTTAGTTGAAGAAGTGAGCTAATTAGTGAAATCACCTGGTGTAGTGCAATGGTTGCAACAAAAATCTGCATACACTCGGCCCAGGATGGAATGAGTTTGACACCTGTGTACTAAATGATCAAATGTCTTACCTATGTAACAGATATGACCTGTGATGGTGCTTGGCTACACCCCTACCTGGAGCTAGGTCGGCTCTTTAAATACACACTTCCCGTTTGAATCAAGGAGCCCGCAAATTCATTGTTTGGTTTTCTCTCGCTGCGTTTCTTTGTCTTCGCTGGAAGAAGTTGTGCTGGTTATTCCTCGCTGGAAAAGCAAATCCCAGTATGGCTTAATTCATTCTTTGGCAGCTATTCTGGTTAGTATAGTGATATACATGCCCTGACGAAAACTATACGTTAATGGTTGCAATCATCTTTCTCTTAGCAGTTGCCTGGGTTGGCATACGCGGCATTCAGCGGGGACACATATTGCCTTACAAAAAAAAGGAAATGTCCATGATCCAAAGCATACCACCTCATCCGTGAAACATGGTGGAGGGGGTGTTATGCCTTGGGCCTGTATGGCTGCCAGTGGAACGGGATCACTTGTCTTCATTGATGATGTGACTGCAGACAGAAGTAGAACAAGTAATTCTGAAGTCTACAGAAATATTTTATCTACTCAGATAAAACCAAATGCCTCCAAACTCATTGGACGGCACTTCATCATGCATCACTATTACCCGAAACATACTGCTAGAGCAACGAAGGGGTTTTTGATGGCCAAAAAGTGGAAAATCCTTCACTGGCCGAGTCAATCACTGGATCTGAATCCAATTGAACATGCATTTTACATGCTGAAGAGGAGACTGAAGGCAAAAAGTCCCCAAAACAAGCAGGAACTGAAGATGGCTGCAGTACAGGCCTGGCAGAGCATCACCAGGGAAGATACCCTGTGTCTGGTGATGTCTATGCGTCGCAAACTTCAAGCAGTCATTGCATGTAAAGGATATGCGACCAAATATTAAAAATGATGACTTTATTCTACATTATGTTAAACTGTCCAATGAATTATGGTGCCTGAAAATGGGGGACTATGTACAAAAGTTCCTATAATTTATATACGGTTCATCCGATATGGATGAAAATACCCTCAAATTAAAGCTGACAGTCTGCACTTCAACGTCATTGTATCCTTTCAATCTCAAACAAAAATGTAAAAAAATGTGTCACTGTCCAGTGAATTATTGTCTATATATATATACATACAGTATATATATATATATATATATATATATACATACAGTATATATCGCTTAAAAAACATATACATTTCCATTTTATTGAATTATTACATGTTTTATTCTTTATTTATTGTGTGTGTGTGTGGGTGTGTGTGTGTGTTTGCTAGGACCATTTAATTTGATATTGTACTGTACTAAAACTGCTTACAACATGGTTTATTAAAATAACTGAAAAACAACTGATCAATTCTGAAATATTGTGACGGTCAAGCACAATAGTCCCCATTGTTTAAAGTGCTTAAACTATGCATATTCGGATTTCGGATCCATGGCAAAATAATAAAGCTAAAAGTTTTCACAAACATAAGCATTACACAAGCCGACAAGGAACAACTTATCTATAGATAAAATGAAATAAATTTCACACAGAAAATGTCATTTTTTTCCAAAATGTCATTATCACAAAGGAGTGGGCAGAATGGATTTACCTTTCTAGAGGGAATAAAAGCAATCCATAAAACTGGGGGAAATGTTCAATAGGAAAATAATTATCTGGCACCGGGGTAAGGCAGTCAGAGGAAACTCCAGAACAATCAAACAATGAAATGGAACAAAAAATGAAAGACAGTAAATCAATATACACTCAGTGGCCACTTTATTAGATACACCTTTCTAGTACTGGGTAGGACTCCCCTTTGCCCCAGAACAGCCTGAATTCTTTGTGGCATGGATTCAACAAGGTGCTGGAAACATTCCCCAGAGATTCTGGTTCATGTTGACATGATAGCATCACGCAGTTGCTGCAGATTTGTCGGCTGCACATTGATGTTTCGAATCTCCCGTTCCACCACATCCGAAAGGTGCTCTATTGGACTGAGATCTGGTGACTGTGGAGGCCACTGGAGTACACTAAACTCATTGTCATGTGCGTGGAACCAGCATGAGATGACGTGTGCTTTGTGGCATGGCGCATTGTCCTGCTGGAAGTAGCTATTAGAAGATGGATGGACTATGGCCATAAAGGGATGCACATAGTCAGCAACAAGACTCAGGTAGGCTGTGACATTTAAACAATGCTCAATTGGTATTAAGGGGCCTAATATGTGCCAAGAAAACATCCCCCACACCATTACACCACGACCACCAGCCTGAACCGTTGACACAAGGCAGGATGGATGAATGGATTCATGTTGTTTACGCCAAATTCTGACCCTACAATCTGCATGTCGCAGCAGAAATCGAGATTCGTCAGACCAGGCAATGTTTTTCCAATCTTCAACTGTCCAGTTTTGGTGAGTCTGTGCCCACTGTAGCCTCGCTGTCCTGTTCTTAGCTGACAGGAGTGGAACCCAGTATGGTCTTCTGCTGCTGTAGCCCATCCGAATTGCCGCTCACTGGATGTATTTTGTTTTTCGCAACCATTCTCTGTAAACTCTAGAGACTGTTGTGTGTGAAAATCCCATGAGATCAGCAGTTTCTGAGATACTCACACCATCCCGTCTGGCACCAACAAAAATTCCACGGTCAAAGTCACTAGGTAACATTTCTTCCCCATTCTGATTTTTGGTCTGAACAACAACTGAACCTCTTGACCATATCTGCATGCTTTTATGCATTGAGTTGCTGCCATATGATTGGCTGATTAGATAATGTATAGATAATGCATTAACAAGCAGGTATACAGGTGTACCTAATAAAATGGCCACTGAGTGTATTGGTCTGTTTTATTAAATCTCTGAAGCAGCTGGCCTTTGTTTGTGGACTGTTGTGGGGAACTTCTAGTCCCAGAGACCCAAGGAAGCATGTTCAGGTCTTCCTATCCAATGAAGGCTTCTACTAGTGGAGGGCAGTCCAATAATGCAAGGTGAATTGTTTTCTCTGTGATATTGGAGGATCCTGTATCATGTTATTGGTAGCTTTGGCCATTGCTGGGGAGGAATACACAGCCTTAAGCGTACAGTTTCCTGAAGGGTGGTAATGTGTGACAGACTAATAAGAACATATGCTGAGCAATCTTTTCCCATGCAGCTGCCTAACTACGGTTGAGTTTTCAGTTCATGCAGCATGGAAACTTTATTGCTTTATTTTTTGGTAGGGTTCAGAGTAGCAGCTTGGTGGGAAAGTACTAATATTTCCGATTCGAGGACCACCTATAGGGTCTGACTGAGATTTCCGTTAACAATACAAAATTCTGTTTGAAAACCTATGCAATTTTGTGTGCTCTCCTAAAATGTTTTGCGACTGCAAAACATGCCATAAATTGGGCCATCATCTTCTTTAACCACTTTAGATCTAAACGAATGTGTCTGATATGCCAACATATATCAGGGTTTTACTGTCAAAACGGGGACAGAATTGCATGGTGTGTCAAGTTTTATTGAGAACCAAATAAATTAGGGTGCACACAAAAGGAAGACTACTTATATATTGCAAAATTTATTGATATGAAATCAGCTGGGCTTTTCTCAGGGAAAGGACTTAACTCAGCTATTAATTTGCAGGTCAGTGTGATCCAAATTGGCTTTTTATGCCACTGAAATAGTATGTATACATTTTATTTTGTGTACAATGGTTGTTTTCAGGTCCTTTTGACCCACGCCTTATTATATTGGTAGGTATGTCTGTTGACCCAAAATACACTGTCTTTGATGATTCTTGATTTTTTTTTAAATCTAGTATTTATTCGGTCTGAAACTGGTTGCACTTTTATAAATATTTTCCACTTGATTGTGGGGAAAAGCATGGGGGGTTCCATTATTTCTTGATATCAGAGGTGTTCTCCAAATGTAACATTTTTCACAAAAATATCAAGGTGCCCGGCAATGGAAATACCCATAATTCAATGGAATTGCATCACGGACGCATCGCACTGTCATTTTAAACAACTGACTTGTCCACAGTACATTATCCCTTTTATGACGTCACCCAGGGAGGGAGGGATTCAGTCAGCGGAATGATCGTGTCTCATTGTGCACAAACGAGCCCCTCTGGTTAATTGGGTGCCTACAATCTGCCTGCACATGAGGTACATTAAGTGCACTCCTCTGATGCAATGGCTATGCATGCTCAAGTGGTGGGCAGCAGAGTGAAGTGAAGAAGTAACAGGAGCATGTGTTTTGGAGGAGAGCGCATGCTTGTTTGAGCTCCTCCGAATTGAGAGAGGAGTTGGTAGCTGTGAGACACACTGACAAATACATATGGGGATTCAAAAAAACAAAAGAATCGAACAATCCACACAAATCACAGATGACCCTGGGGTATAATCACCATTGAAAATCGAGCTTAAATCAATCTCTAATGCTATTATATTTTGAGGTCGCCAACATTTGTTTACAAAACCATTTGCAAACAC
Organism: Aldrovandia affinis; assembly: GCA_029706075.1. Lineage (NCBI taxonomy): Eukaryota > Metazoa > Chordata > Actinopteri > Notacanthiformes > Halosauridae > Aldrovandia > Aldrovandia affinis. The sequence continues at coordinate 736,487 of JAINUG010000163.1, read as the reverse complement.
AGTCCACTGTCATATCCCCTTTGTGAGATATCCAGATAACAACCTGAACTTCAGTGGGATTTGAAGTGGTTCACAAAGAGCCCAGAAACCATAGCACTTTATAAAAGACATATTGACTTTTCGCCTTTCACTCACGTAGGTTCATTTGGATAGCCCACATTGTATTCTCCTTGCAGACATTATCAATGTCTCCTTCAGGCAGTTTCTGTTACATTGTAGCTGAAAGAAAGGCGTCCTTCCCAAAAGATCGTTTCCCTGATGTATAATTAAAAATGGGAAGCGCGGTTTGCCTAGTAGAAACGTATTGCATTTTGAAACGCATTTATTTAATTCTTTTACTTGTGACATGAGCTGTCTTGGAATGAAAGGGGCTTTAGTGAAACAGGGCTCTATAGAGGATTAGGTTGAGCTTGTGTTCTTGAGATGAAAACACAATGAAGTTTCCAGTGGTTACATTGCAGCGGCACGTGCCACTCTGGTAAAACACAAAGTGCCATTTTAGCTGCTAGCCTGGAGTCTCAGACATCTTTACTGATCTTGTACATGTCTTCGGTCAGTCTTTTTCCACAAACAATCCCATTCTCATAATAGATTATGTACAGGTAATTGCCAAAATATAAAATATAAAGGAAACACTTAATAGACCACCACAAACAGCTCCAATGCACCTTGACATGAATTCTAGTCTCTGAATGTTTATTGGAGGGATGCAACACCATTCTACCATGCTCATCAAATTATTCAGTGAACACTTGTGCCCTGTGGTTGGGGCATTGTCATCTTGGAAGAGACCACTCCCATCAGGATATAAATGCTTCACCTTACCTTCACCTGAAAGTGATCACTCAGAATGACTTTGTATTAATTGATGTTAATCAATGCCAGACAAATGCACCCCACACCATAAGAACCGTCAGTATCCCTTATTTATACAAGTGTTTGTTTTATTTTGGCAGTTACCTATGGGTGGTTATAAGCAGGCATGAGCAGTGAACAGTGTTTGCAGCATTCTCATTCAGTAAATTGTGCAATATAACAGATTGATAACATTTCATAAACAAACTCATAAAATGCTGGTGATTAATATAAAATAAATAAAGTGTTATATTGGCTGTCATACCTCCCTATATTTGAAATGAATTATTTTTGCTTTATTTTGCTTTTTGAAAAACAGACCATTTCATTCAAGTGTATGAGAAGTATTTTTTGCCTTATCTTTGAGATGTGAGAAAAAAAACTGAATAAAAATGCAATGTGTTAATGAGGTGGGAAAATGCCAAGGTGAGTGCATTTTTTTCCTTTTTGTTTTAATAGAGTCAATCATAAAAAAGCACCTTTGACAACAGACATGTTTCAGATTTTGAAAGCCATAATTTTCATTAGCCATATGTCGATGCTGATTAGGCCACATGGTGAAGTCCCCAAGCTAAATCCAGTAAGCAAACAAATGTTCAAGAGAGGTCACACTTCACAACCTCCTCTTTTTTCTGTAAATACTTTTCTTCAGGATATTTTCTTTACCTTTTCCTTTACCTTTTTCCGAGAGGAAAAAAAAACCAGAATCTCTGAATGCATAAAAATTACCGCAAGGCCCAGATTCAAATTAGTTTCTCTTCGAATATTTTTACATAGCAACCAAGCAATGCAGCCTTGTTGTCAAGACTCCTGATGTGATTGCCAATGACCCTGAACCGGTTCCCCAGCCATCATCCCACACGCTTTTTTCTCACTTTACAACTTTACGAAAAACCTGCTGCCAGCTTCCAGGCTTGATCATTTGCCTTTTAAATCCCTTTCAGTGATATTGAGCCCAGTTCTGATGAATAACTAAGAATCTATAAACACTGACCCCCACCAACCCCCCCCCCAAAAAAAAAAAATAGCAGTCCGGTGGTTGTACATTTGGTGTTGTACTGGCAGGACTGCTAAGAGTGTTCGCATTGTGTGAATAACTGTGGTACGCACATTCTTTTTAAATGCTGCCCGACACAAAGAGCGACAACAGAGCGCAGGCCTCATTAATCTCCCAACAGCAGGTGACTAGGCTGCCACCACTCTGAATTCATTTTCCATAGCTTTGACTGTGCATCTGTGTCACTGCCCGAGCAGCAAGCTGAGTCACAGCTGAGCACTGAAATTACATGCCAGGTCCCCCTTTACCAGGGGGCCCCAATAGACACAAATGAGCAGCAGCATCATGAGCAATGGAGAATGTTAACATTGTCAATGTTCTCAAAACAGAGGCAAGACACAATGTGAAATGTAAAATAAAATATTGTTTACTGCTTTTTAGAATTGTTCATGATACAGAAGGATAAAACATTAAAAATACAGAGCAAATGGTACATGAATATGTGCATGCACACCAAGCACACACACACACACACACACACACACACACACACACAGACACAGGTGTGCAATGATGGACACCAAAGACATGTCACTGATTTACACTGATACTCCCTCGCTCTCTTTTTCCCTTTTATGTTCTGGAGCCAGTCCCAGCGCACCCTCAGAGGACTTGGGAGGGGGTGGGGGTGGGGGGAGGGAATGTAATCACCGTGTCTGAAAGGCTATAGAGACTGAGGAAGGAGAGGTATCATAAATAACACAGGGAAACAAGAACACGTAATCAGCCAGCACTGGCAATCTCAATCTTGATAATGTGATTATCATTAAGAACACTTGTGTACTCCACTTCTCACCGCTTTTCAAACTCTCCAGGCAGAATTGGAGAGGCATTACATCTACACGAGTCGAACCATCTCATGCTCGTCTCTTTAAATTATTTTTACATTACCATAGCAGAATCTTTCTGGGGGCTTTGACAGACTGCAATTCAATTACAATACTTGTGTACAAAATAAGAATGCAAAAAAACAAAAAAAAAAAAAAGGAGTATGTCAGTACACACAGAATAAAACAGAATAAAATTGACTGTCAAATACAGCATAATTTCTTGAAAAATACCAATGAAATGATCTCACATGGCATATTAGCAGCACAACAGGTATTTGAATGAAAAGATTTCAATCTGCCCACTTCAGCTCACATGCCTATTTATTCAAGGCAAGGAATGTTGAGGACCTGTGGTAAATAGTATGGTAAATATCCGTAACAGTGATAGCATTTGGGGCAAACCATGGTCCTCTGCGGCCTAATTGATTCTTTACAGTTTGCTTGGATTTTTCCCCACCCACTCTCAGTGATGGATTCACTAATCCCTTCATTCCTGTAAATTTGATCGCACACCAGGGTGCGTTGCATCGTTGCTGCGGCCCAGCTCATGACAGATATGTTCAATTAAACCGTAATACTGAGCACAAAGTAAATAAATTCATAGCGCCGCCTTCACATCAGCTCATGAATTTCTTTTGGCTTTTTCGGCTTTCGATCAAAACCCTTCAACTTCTTGCTTAAAATATAGTTTTGGGAATTTAATTTCCAGAAGTTTTACACTGGAAAGTGATATTACATTAAAGATCCATTATGCAACACTTCCAGATACTAACAATTTGTAATCAGGCCTCAACAATTTGTAATCAGGCCTGAGGCCACCAATCAGTGGCAAGTGTGCAGTTTGGGCTACCATTCTTTGCTGCCTGGTTGCCCGGTTTGGCTACCACTTCCCCTTATTTATATATTTATGTATTTTAGTATGGCCGTAAATGTCAGAAATATACTGTATATAAGAATGGTATTAAAGATTAACATTAGGAACGCTTTTCCCCGCACGTCTGTAGTTTACAGCCATCAACTATCGATAGCTTTGCTGCTGTGTTGGCTGTGTCGCTCCAGTGCTCCAGGCAGCCATGGAGGAAAGGTCGACACACGGTGCTTGAACTATCGATAAGCTAACTTAAATGGAATGTCATATCGATGGGCTTATCCCTTCTAAAACATAAAGAAGGTTACAACTAACGGCGAGAAAAACACCACACCATAGTTGCTTTGAAAAAATCATAATCACCACACTTGAAGGGAAAGTGCCTGTGCTCTGGCTTGCTTTGTTAGACTGTTCTTTCCTGCTGCCTTTAAGTACGCAATTAGCAAACTGGCCAGCAGTAAAGTGACCCTGGCAAGCAGTTGGGCTCTTGTTTACGATTGCCTCTCTGGCGCCCGTCCAAGGCGATGCCTCCGACTCCTGGGAGGGTGGCAGGGCTCCGAGCTGTGCCAGCGTGGCGGTTTACGGCAGCAAGACAGGCCATTATGGCCCCTCTACGACTGTCAGCGGACCCCTGCCACCATGTTCGCACTGCCATCGACAGGACACCCTGTCGATACTTGTTTGTGTTAATATCCTGCTCGTTCGCCCAGCGGGATGCCGTCTCGAGGACACGGGAACCTCGCCTTCCTGTTGCGCTATTTGTAATATTCCATTACTGAGAATTTTATAATCTTTTCCTGTTTGTTTATTCATTTGTTTTGTCTTCTTGGCTTTTTCCTCGCGGGGGAATTGCAAGGTCACTCCAAGAAGAATTGTCACACTCTCGCTCGGGCCTCCTGAGAGCGTAACGGACAAAGGGTCCAATCTGTCGGTCTGAGGAAAACGTTATGGTTTTGTGTGGATTGAATTTCATGCCATGGGCCAAGGTGAGACACGATCCACACTTTATCAGAGGGGTCCTGGGTCCTGTCATGCATTGATACGGCTGTCTGTGAAGGGCCATCAGATGAGGTGTGTGCCATAGATGTTTTTTTATGTTCATATTTGCAATGTAAAATCATTGCGATCAGATTTTGTGGTGTTTTTGTATACCAGAGCGGTGGCTGACTGCTGAAGTGTAGATGTGTGAATGAAATTTACATTGAGAGCTGGATCCATACATATACGTAGAAGAATTCACACTTCATGGAGAAAAATATTAGATGTCATGTGACAAAACACATTAGCCAAATTCATGTGCGGGAGCAGTCCTTGAAACGGGAGGCCAGAAAAATTACAACTTCCTTCATTTAGCATGCTTCTACTGCCCAGAGGGAATCAATTAAAGTATGTCTCAATGTATGAAGCAAGTAGCATTCTGACACCCGGAAAAAGAATTAAACACTTAACACAAATAACTTCAAATTACCCCAAGCATGATTATGTGCATTTGAATGGTTGTGAGATTAGTTTTGTTAATTAGTACACTAACCTTTTTAAATTGCTTGAACTGATTGTCTGACAAAATTAGCAAGACCAATATAAGCTGGGCAATTTATTTTTGCTAAATAGTTTTTTTTTTTTTTTTAAACAAATTCCCAGTTATTTTGCATATTTTCACTATTTAAATATGGTCAATTTGAAATATGTTAATGTGTCCTTAAGAAAGGGTGCTCTATAAAATGAATGCATCACATACATTCTTATCCTGTGCTCGGACACAAATGACAAATACGTTTTGCAAATAGGTCACCGAGGGCAAGATAGCGCTGTCGATGGACGTCTAAAGCAAATTGCCTCACCTAAAACTGCTAAAAGAACCACAAAGTGTCAAGGCTGGTGTTGAGGCCTGTGCAGGAAGAGAACTGGCAGACAGGAGAGCAACGCCTATCCCTACCTGCGGAGGAATCGGGAGTGCTGAGAAAGCTTTATGTCTTTATGCCCACAAGCATTTAATCTCACAATACAAGCAAAACTCTGATAATCCTCTGAATTAAAATATAATAAGAAATGCGATCCCCTGGGTGCCCAAAGCTCTTTTATTTAATCACTCAAGGAGGTGAAAAAGGCTAGCTTGCATTCGGTCATTCCCCTATGGGGGGAAAAAAACCCTCCCATTTGCTAGAAGTCCTAATAAACATTTAATATCTTCAAAGGATTAAGAGTCAAACTTTTCTTTTTCGTAGCAGGAAGAAAAAAAAATGCACGTGTCGGGGAAAAACTGTTTCACTGCAAAATAAGCTAAAGGCTTATTTTCCTTCTTTTTTTCCCAGTGAAAGACCAGGTTGTTGTCCACAGGAAGATGTACAATTAAAAATGGACAAGATGTGAAGCAGTAGCTCGATTCTACTGAGAAATGATCAAAGCACTGTCAATACCCAGGAAGGATTACCGACGCCTGAATTAATTTCCTAAGGATGTGTCACTCACACTTACAACAACATATCAACCTGTGATTAATATTCTGTATGAATATGAAACGTTCTCCTTGAAAAATGCATTAACCTATGAGTCTCTCACATTGTTATTCATTTCCCATTCGGAGACCGTCCTCTTACCAGCAAGATTCGCAGGGTCTTGTAAATGGAAGCAAATTTAGGCTTGATTGGGTAATTGGTGCAATTGTTGACAGTTTGCGGCGCCATCCTCCAGCTTACCAAACCTCACAATAATGGATCCATTACGCAGGATAATTCTTTCAGTGGATATAATGGACAATATTGCGCCTTATAAATCACTGCATTGTTGGTAAATGCTAATAGCAGCCTACTGTACTATAGCATTTTTTTTCAAAGTTAAACTCCTACATGGATGAACATGATTCAAAGGGTGCTGACATTTTTTTCTTTGTTAATATCTCTTTCAAGGGCACCTTATACTGACCACATCAATCATTAACAATTTACAACCATTGCATATACAGTTTCCCCTCATCCCATACCGCTCCTCCCTAACCCCTATACATTTATCAATTTACTCCCCATAAAATACCTAAGGGTGAAAAAGTTCCATCATTCCTTGTAGTAGAATATTCATATATTGTCACACCTATAAACACACACACACACACAAATCTGGACACATACATTTATATATGTTTTCCCTTTTCCAATAGGATATTACAACAGTTTAGTTTGTGCTGCTCCTAGCACTTTTCCTCAAGTTCTGTCAGGTGCTCAATTTTAATTTCTGTCCTGGAATGCAATGTTCTGTTCTTTTTTCTGCAACCAGATAGCATATCATCACGCATTTTTTTGTTGAATTAGGAGTGGAATATAATTTCCAATACAGTTTCTTATTACAGGAGGCTGGGAGTATTACTATATTAAGTAGCACACAGGTAAACACAGATAGTTCATGTTTAACGTCCTATATTCAGTAATATAAATATATCCATATATTACTATAGTTATCTCCAATATTTGATGTTCCATTTTAACTGTTATGTATCTCAGCAGTGCCGGGGTGGAGGGGGGGCTTAACGACCCAACAAAGGAAGAATCTTTAGCGATGATTGGCACAAAGCATACGCAGTCTCACCTTCAATTGTCAGGCCTTTGGCTGTTCAACAGATTGGGAATAACGAAGCCTGAATCTTCAAATTACGGTGCGGCCTTAATTCACGTCGCTCAGAGCGTGCGATGTCAGACAGTGGTGACAAAAGGAGCCGAAACCGAGTCTCGGCAGGACACTAATCAGTCCAGCAAGGTCGTTGTTACTGGGCGTAATAATGACTCTTGTCACCACAAGAGAATCTGTGGACGCTGTGATTGAACATTTTAAGCGATGTGTAGTGCATGATTCTCCTGGCCAGCCGCGCTGCCGCAGTGCGATGTGGGGAGGATGGGAAGGTGTTCGTAGTGCTGTAGTAATGTATTCAGCAGGCTTTCTTTTTTCCTTTCCGTCATGGACAAACTGGTATATAGAGCCGAAGTCTTTTCATTCTTATTTACTCTTACTGGACCTCGAGATCCCCAAACCAAAATATAATATCAGTTCTAAACTCATATAGTAAGATAACATCTTTGTGCTGTCCGATTGTTGGAATGTGTCACCGTGACGGCTCTCTGTCCCTTCCGCCGGGTCGTTCTCCTTTTTCTGTTTCTGCAGCGGCGGCGAACGGCTGGCGGAGTGGGGCGGTGGAGTAGTCCGCTCCCACCCACCTAATTGTTGCTGATTAGGGGCAGCTGTAATGGAACCATTCGCATAGCAAAGAGGCAGTCCTCACTTCTCCTCCTCGCGTGACCATGGAAAGCCATGTCTTTTTTTCATTTTTTTTTCACCTTTTTCGTTTTGTAACTTTAATCAAATAAATGTCTATTGCTGTATTCCTGCACTGATCTCGTGCGCTAACTATGATTGTTCCTACCATGTATTAATGCACATCTTGTAAGTCGCTCTGGATAAGAGCGTCTGCTAAATGCTTTAAATGTAAATGTAAATGTAAATGATTTGCTGTTCCTTTGAACCCCGACCTGTTTTCCAGATTCGTGTTTCGGCTTTGAGCCGGACGTAACACCACAAAAAGAGAAAAGGAACAAACGATGAAAGAGACTGCATGGCCCTGCCCTCCAAACCTCCAAAAGGGCTTCCTTACCGAACTGAAAAAAATAATCTGAGACATGACTGATACTTGATTGAATTAAGGCAATGGCTCAATTGAGACAAATTGAGAAAAAAGAGGAGAGTGGTATTGTGAAACTGGAATAAGCAACTGGAAAAACACTGACAAAGGTAGGCGAGAGAAAGTGAACACGAGTCCACAATATTAGACGCGAGTCAAGAAATGTTAAATTGCAATAAGTACTGTTGAAGAATGAAATGAATGGGTCTTAGAGGCCAAAACGATTACAGAATGGAATGTTGGTTGTGTTCCCGTGGGCATTGAGGGAAGAGATAGATGTTTCGTTTTAGTTAACAACTGGTTTGTCAAAACATATATAGGATGTTAGTTATTTCCCACTTCCTTACAAAATGTAATAATAATATTGATAAACTTTATTTATACAGCTATTAAAATAGCACTAAATAAAATATAGATATTTTAGTAAAAGATAATAAAAACGGGAAATTAAAGCAGAACTAAAATCAATAAAAATGAGAAGAATATTAAATTGCAAGAGGAAAGAGGAAATAAGGATCACATTTTTAATTGAACCCAGAAAAAAATGATGTTTTAAGCTGATTTTAAAAAATGCCAACTGAGACTGCATCAGACAGCAGCTTCTCCATTCCACTTTTTTGTCTGTTACGTTTAGTACATTGAGCAAACTAGCAGTGGATCATTTAACAGCTCAAGGTAGGACATAAAAGGGTAGGTAATTAGAAATGTGAGAAAGTGGTAAACCATTGAGAACTTTGCAAACATGTAAAAGGACCTTAAAATCAATTATAAAAGACACAGGGAGCAAATGTAATGCAGACAGGACAGGAGTAATGTGCTTTCTAATCTTGGTTTTAGTTCCAATTCTGTTAGCAGCATTCTAAATAATTAGTAGTTTCTCAATGGATTTCTTAGGCACACCAGTAACAAGTCCAGGCAACTTGATATGAAAGCATGGGCTGCGGAACGCATTTCGAATGGGTAGGGCCAAGAATGACGTGACGTTGCGTCTCCCTCCCAAGCCACATGCACGTAACGCATTACTTTATTTATTATTATTTATTATTGCTGTTTTTATTTTTCCTGATTATAGCCTACTTGAGTCACAATCAAATAGTATCATATGCATTACTTAACCAGTATGATTAGAAAACGTAAATCTTGACACGTCAAGTCCAGTTGCATAGGATTAAAAAATGTCAACACTCACCACCCCGTGTTAAACGTTCCCCAAGAAGTTCATCCGTCTCTCGTTGTGCTGGATGAAGTCACTGGCAATGGTGAGAACATCCACATTGGCCAAAGCATCCCTCTGTGTGTGGCTGCACATCAAGTCATTGAGTCTCCTTTGAGTCATTGTTGACCTTAGATAAGTCTTCATATGACGAAAGGTCGAGAATGACCTCTCGGCGCTGGCAGTTGACACGGGAATTGTATAAAACAATTTCAACAGCCTGTGTACATCTGGCAATAGGGTTTTCGCTACCAGAGCAGCATTCATTGCGGATGTTACTGATGCTACCGTTTTGATGGCAGAGGGGCTAACACTAGCTGGAACACTGGCAGTCGTGGGGCTAATTGGCAATTCTACTGCTGGTTCCTCAGGCTCAGAGGGTTCATTGTCGGCTGGAGTGACGGTGGTTGTCTCAGCCGCATTGGTTAACTTTAACCCGAAGAAATCAGTTATTTTTCGACGCTTCATCATTCAATTTACTTACTATTGCTTAAACTTTAGGGAACACACTAGCAGTCTGCTTAGATAGAGCGCTGGTTTGTTCTGTGAAATTCACGTTAGTGTGATGCTAAGCTCACATGACACAAATAACCAATCAATCATCAGGAAACAGAGTTTGTTGCTTGAGATAGGCTACATAATGTATGTAGGCTTACAGCTAGTAGAAATTAGCCCAGGAAGCACGCGAAAGTGCAATACATTAAGAATGTAATGTATTTGCTGATAGATTTTAATTTTTACACAATGTTTGATGTTTGATGCACACCAAAGTAGGTATGGCCACGGCCCTACTGGCCATACCGGTTCTGCGGCTTATGTATGAAAGTGTGTATCAACCTTTCTGCATCTTTTTGTGGTAAAAAGGGTTTCACTTTGTCTGTATTTTTAAATGAAAGAACCCTTGCCACACACAAACTCACCTTTTAATATTTAAAATCTGATACTGTCATGTATTGATGCTTTGCCTGAAATATATTAAAGCGATATTAAAAGAGAATGCATTTTCTGTCATGAATATCTGCACGGATAGGGGGTGTTGTTAGCAAGGCAGAAACTTCAGGGTGGCTGTCGGTGCCCTCCGGTTTGGCCGTTGTGCCCCTAAAAATAACTAAATCATCATGGCCTTGTCACGGCAATCATCACAGTGGACTCTGTACCCTCTAAATAAATAAAGTGCCCTTCCCATGCATCACGTTCAGCCTCACTGACACTGCCCCGAAATCTGTAACGCTTAATATGACTGGGCATTGGATTCGGTCGATGACAGCAATGAGAAACAAGGAACACGCCCACTGTCCAGTCCCCACTCAGCATCGCAGCCTGTCAAGTGACCCACACAGAATGAGACCACTCCCCAAACGCATTTCTACAGTCAGTGTCATCATTCACTATCAACCTATCAGTGACACAGTCGGGTAGGTATGGTGCAAAGCATGCCAATGAGAATCCTGAGATGCCCATCCCAGCCAGATGTGAGAGCAGGACCTAGTGGCCAATGGTGTGCAGCTGGAGGAGGACCCAAACTTTAGGATTGTGAAATTGCAATAATATAGAGGCTGTCTTCATTTGGCGTAACGTTGTTTAATGGAAGCAAAATATGGCGATGGATGAAAATGACTCATTGAACGTATTATATTAACACATTACAGTCAAACTTTTGAACTTTTCTTACAAAATTCTGTTCAAACATCTTGTACAAAATGTAATATAATGATGCATAACATCTACTACACTACAGAGAGACTAAACCAAAGCGTATTTTAATATAAAATATTGTCCTTCATGTTGGGTTGCGAGTGATCATTTACGTATATTTTATGTCATGTTCACCATTAAATCCATACTGGAACTCTATGCTTAATACCATAACTTTACCATAAGTATTCTACCTGAACCTTTTTTCTTTTACTTTTGGGGTAAAATATATGAGTGATATGAATCTTACTATGATGAGTATTTGAGGTTAATTGGCAATATTAAAAAATACAAGGGCAGGGGAACAAGGGAAGTTAACCAACTTGACGCAATAATCCTGGTACAATTGAGATCAGGTGAGAGTTTGTCCATGATTTAATAAAATATGAGTAAATGTACACAAGGATGGATATGCAAGGAACCAATGGAGGAGACACTGTGAAGAAAGATTGTAAATGGAGTGGACATCAGTTGCTTGGGATAACTAAATGGCCAGTGTGATCTGGTCCATCTCTCCTGATGTCAAATGTATTTTTTATCAGTTTGTTTATTCAGTCTTATGTTTGTCTTATTTCACAAGATGACAAGAAAAAAGAATGAATTTGCAATAATTTTAACTCCCATCTCAGCTCACCCACACTGGACATAAATTCCCTATGCTTGTTAGAGAATATCTGTAATCATTTTGAGGGAAACCATGAAGCTGCAAAATAAATAAATGATACTCAATTCGATAAAATGGTTTAAAGTCACTTTAGTCTGTGTCATCGATCAATAAAATTTCCATTTTCATAAATTGAAGGCCCTACACAGGGAGTTGATTTATTTTGAAGATCATACATTTTTGTCAGAGAGTATCAAGGTTGAGCTTTCCTTAAGTGACTTTGATAAAAAACAGATGGTGGTTTATCATTTTCCAACCCATACTGATTCATTCATTGGCGACTTTTAAAACCAATCTGAGAGAACACAAATTGGTTCAAAATCAATTGACTCTAATCCCAACTTTGCCCTCATTTTAAAAACTAACTTCTGCTTCAACGATAAAAGATCAGCCATATATAACTGGTTCCTATCTATCTGTGTACTATATAATTTCCATAACAAAAGAAAATGAAGGGGCAGCGGATTTGAACACAAATGCTGATAACTCAACCTGGACAGCAAAATCTATAACTTTTAACACTAAAGTACAGTTGGCTCTTTACAAAGTAGAACACAAAACTTTATACGAGTCATAAAATATTGTGGGGATGATACTGCAGCTTGAAGATTAAGGAGCTGGCCTTTTGGTCCAATTCCCTGGTGGAGCCCTGCTTCTGAATACCCTTGATCAAGATATTTACATGAGTAAAGTGAGAAAAATGACAATTGATATTTAATTACAGTATTCATTTATCATTTTCAACAAATTTAGTTTATATTAGCAGTTAACCATTCAGATAGAGGTTTGTTTTTATCAATCCATCTGCTAGTTATTGTATTTTATCTTATTTATGAGAACATGAAGCAATGGGATTCAGAGAAAATAATGTCGTTGTTTAATAAATTATTGCATCGGTACTATTGCGTCAGTGGTAATAATTTTCCATAAAACATAAAAATGACCAATGAGATAACCGGAATGAGAGTATTTGGCTGAGCAGGCACTGCACTAGTGCTTTTTAACATATGGCTCCAGGGCATCCAAGACATGACATACAAATCTTATTTAGTCAGACGCCTGGATTCAATCAATATTTGTCATTACATTTGACTCACAATTAAAGGCAAATGATCGCTTTTTTTTTTGTTTATTCCCCCCTCAACAGCACTGTTTGGCAAATTCAGAATTGGGGAAAAAAATTACATTTGCATTTAATGAGAGTAAACATTATGGACCAATGTTGACTGAATCCAGGCCTTAGTCTAACGTGGAAAAGAAAACAATGAAGAATGAGAGGCAACCCTTATATATGGATGCCCTGAACACTTAATGAGGACAGCGTCCTTCACCATCTTCTCTGGGCCCTGTTATGGTTTAAGCAAATTGAAGCTCTTCCTCATCGTTTTTCCTATGAGTCACAATTGTTCTGTCAGTCAACATGGAGTTGCATGAACTGTTGGATGGTTAAAGACCCCCCTTTGTTAATTTCCTCCATTTAAGAGATAAAGTTTTGCCAGAACAGATGTCAATGGAACAGAAAGAAATTCATCAACAAGATACTCATAGGTGACACATTAATTATATACTACATATCTCACAGATCCACAAAGGATAATAGAGCTTCAGCTTTGGTATACAGAACCCTGTAATTAAAAAGAAAAAAGAGTTCCCATAACTCATTTGTTAAGTGATTGTGTTGTTTAGAATATGGAAAGCTTGGAATCAATTAATATTTGGCCTTAAATCGGACTTAGAAATGGACACAATTTACTATTTTATCAGTTAAGTGTTGATTGAATCCAGGCCAGAGTCACACACTGCCACTGCCAACATCCACTATACATATGTACCTGTGATATGAGGCTCTGCATTCACAACTGAAATAGGGAATGTACTAATTGACGTGATGTATAAAGCAAGGCTCGGGCCAGCACTGGTTAAGAAGATTGTGGATGTTGCAGGCATGATGCGCCTCAGCACTGCGATTAGCTGGCAAGCTCCGTAAACCCACATGAGAAAAGGGGAGAAAGAACGAAAAAATGGAGAGCTGGCCTCTTCATGAATAAAGAAGGATGAGGGGCAAAGTATACCTTCAGACAAGGAACAGCTGGTATAGTTCCAATCCTGCCTCCAATGCCTCATTCAGTACATGGCCCACATAGAATAAGAAGCCAAGGAGTGATGGTTGTGTTTGTTTGTGTGGAGGGAGGAAGGGAGGGGGGGTCTGTGTGATAGCTGCAGACTTGGCAAATTTTGAATAATTTGCCCCATCATGGGCCCTCCTGAGGAACATGGAATTACGTTCTACCCAACTCAGAGTCAATGTGAGATCATATTAATCCCAAATATGAGGTTCTTCAGAGGTTATGTGCCCTTTGGTTGGAGAAATAACGCTTACCGGCAGATTTCATTCACTCTGTGATAGGGGGCCAGGCCAGCAGGCTTCTGAGTAATTAAAAAAGGGAACTATGATGTCCCCGATAAAGAGGAAGTGAGTCATTCAACTCGAGTCGCACAGTGAATTTGCACAGATATTGTCGTACACTGAAATCGTTAATAATTGAGTTCCCCCAGTATACTAAAAACAAATCTGTGACTTTATATGAGGATAAAAGGCAACAGAAGCATATTAGCTCTTTGTGACGTAAGATGTTACCTAGGGTACCAGGTGAAATGTGTCTCTGAATACATCCAGTGACATGTTTCAACACGGTTGGTGGTTCTGCATATTTAAAACATATTCATGTGCAGTATCCAAAATGATTCCATCTCAAGACACTGTGACAAAGGTACAACAACCATTGGCAGCTTTGAACAGCTTCAACCGTCATCTCTTCCCCCACGGCGTCGACAAAAATCAGGAGAACAATGATACAAAATCAATCGAAAAAAGAAACCATTCTCGGATGAAATAAACCACCTAGATATTTACGCCCACCCCGAGCCACTTGGAATAAAATTACTCTTCTCACTTCCTGTGAGTGCAGAATGCTGACATCATAACTGTGGTTCTCCCACGTTTATCTCAAGCTTAAGATCATAAGGAGGCAATATTATGTATTGGCCATGGGCCCTATCTTGCGCTGTAAACAGGGTTTGTGATTTGCATAGTACTGAATATAAACAAAATGGTTCAGCAGTACTTGACTGTACTCTGGCCCAAAGTGGCCTTGTTTTAACATTGCTTTCATCTGTCTCCATATCTGCAGTGACACACAGTTTTTTGTTTTTTTTATCTAGCAGATTACAATGAATCCCTGCTGTGACATCAATCAGTGAAGTTCTGCAATCTTCAAAGACGAGCCTTCCCTCTGGGACCTCAAGATAAGCAATCAGATTTGTGTAAAACAGCACAAACAAAATGACCAGGTTGAACAACCAATAGCAGCTGGTGAGAAGTTCCATTTCAGAGAAAAGATGTGATTTCATGAAAAAATAGCAAAAAACGCCCAGCAATTATTTCATATGGAAGGTGTCCCACAAAACCAACCATGTTCATATGCAAATTATTATAACACTAATGGTACAGGGAAATCATTCTCTCTTTGGCCCATTTGAAATGAACTATGTAGTGTTGTGGACCTAAGGATTGTGGGTTTCAGTCCAAGGTGAGATGAGGGTTGTGCCCTTGAGCAAAATAGCTGTACTGAATGTGAAATTCACCTGGGTAACTGTATAAAAGCAACACAACTGTACATGGTTTAACTCAGGCATGATAAGGCTAAGGCATCAACTGAACGAAGGAAATTAATAGTTTACGTGAACGAGCAACCCATTTGAATTGTGATTTAACCATTGAGCAGTATGAGAATTGGCAATGCCACCTAACACCTAGCATTTTTTCTGAATTGGCATTGAACAATTAGTTATTTTTCAACACTTGTCCATAACTTCAAGTTCAACACATAAATGTGAGTGTTTTGTTTTGTTCTTCACAATCAGAGTTTGACAATAATTAATTTAAGCGATTGAGTGATTTTGGTGACTGTGTTTGCAAAGGGGGAGAAAAAAAAATTATTTTTTAACTGAGAATCACAGGTAAGGTTATATTTTGAGTCCAGGCCAGTGTCTCAGACAAGACCTCTGTGCGCCTGATGTGCCTTTATCTGTGATGCTGACATATTGAGATATTGGCTCTTTAAAGTGAGCTGTTTCGCTGCTGTTCTGTGTGGGCACACCCTTGGGTAATGTATAAATATTATATAGAGATTACACTCAGACATCTACAGTCTGTGTTTGGGAAGTTTTAGGGAAACATGTCAGGTTTCACGAAAGCATAAAATGTATAACTGTCACAGTGAACAATAACTATCAGGACCAGCAATGGGCTTAAGTGCCCTAATAATAATTTATGAGAAAAGATGAAAATATCATTTTAAGGTAAGCTGTGGATACTATTTTTTTACATGTACAAGCCATTCACCACAAGAATGTCACCACAAGAATATTACTGCAATAATATCGGGGTTCAGCTCCCAAACATACTCCCAGACAAGAATACCATATCTTATAGCTCAGATATTACACCAAGGAGCCTTCAGCAGCATTATAATTGTAATAAATGCACACTGTGCTGGTAATGTTAAAATGTATGTTTGCTGCATATATAAAAAGAACATCCTTTCAATTTTGAATGTCCCTTTCCGTAATCAGTCAGAGGCTTTCCACCTTTTGTGGTGTATGTGTGTGTGTGTGTGTTCGCATGTGTGTGTGTGCAGGGTGGGTGGGGTGACTTCTTATGTAGCACCGGGGTCACGGATAGCCAAATGAAATTAAGTTTCCTCTCTTTCAAGGTGGTTATTTCTGCCATAATATGAAATATTCTTGAATATTAAAGTGGAAAAGATGTGATGTTAATATTATAACATGGCCTCTTACTGTTCATCTATGCCTATAATTGAGTCCCTGGAGTGGGAGCAGGGGGTCCACGTGAGTATGAGTGAGGCTGACGGTTTCTTAGAGGCTCCTCGCTGCTCTTAATGAGAGCCCAAAGTTTATTACTCCGTCTTCATCCCATTCTGTCTCGGCCACGCCAGTTTAGTCCATCTTTACAACCCAATGCTCTGAAAGGCTGCCTCGCGATGTAGAGGTGCTCTCAAACCATGCAAGAATTCAACATATTCCACAGCACACTTGGGTATCCGGTGATCCCTTCTTGCAATGGAATGCTGGCATATCAAGATATCATATTCACTGTATCAGTGAGCACTAATCAGAGGACCTTAGGAATGGAGTCGGAGCTAGGAGGCAGGCTGATTTGTAATTTGGTTAACGCAAGCTTCTGTGTTTGTCTTTTCCGCTAAAGTTTATAAAAGGAGAGGCTAACTACAATTACAATTATGTAATTTAGCAGACTCTCTTATATCAGAGCGACTTACAACAAGGCTTACAAACTTGCAACTAATTAGTCATCGATTTATGTATACTACCAGAACCCTTCAACGTGGAAAACAAGCGCTCGGTCTGTGTAGGTTTCTTTTGGTGTGCGCCATACATGCACTCGTCCCCTTGTTGAGGGTAAAGGTTGACTGACCATCTGACCATATCACTTTTTTACACTGCTCAGTAGACTGCCAGTGTTCTTTGCACAGCTCGCAAATGTGTATTTTTATATGTAATAAGGGGTGTATGCCAGGGGCGATTCTAGGATTTGACCTTTAGGGGGGCTCAGCCCCCAATGAGAATGTAAGATATGCACATGCAAAGCACAAAGCCTACATTTGTAATTAATTTACTGTTACAGTCCCCAAAACAAAAACACCACAATGGTGGTCACTCTCAAAATTGAAATACCACTCTATCGGTGGTATTTAAAAAAATAGATATTAAGTAAAAAACTTTTTTTGGAAAAGAATGACTAAACATTTTCAGGGGGGGCTGAGATGAAAGACCCTAAATAGGGTCTAAAATTGCCACTGGTTTATGCACTGAAACCTGGCCATAGTATCCCTCTCTGTGAAGTTCTCAATGGATGGCCTGCTCACACTCTAGATTGATATTTGCAGTCAATTGATTGAGTTGCTCATCTGTTTTGCCTTGCATGTTGGAACCAACGCACAGACATCACGGTCAAGAAGTTTGCCCTTTTGACCAGAGTAGCCCCTAGTTGATGATGTCTTTCCCTCAGAATTCCATGCCAACATCACCTTAGCCAATGCTCCTCATGAAAAATCAGCAAGTTGAGCAGTCTTCTTCGTCACTGAAGATTTTGCCAAACGTGCCCCAATTAATTGTTTAATTAACTCAGGAACACACTTGGAAGCACCTGCATTCAATATACTTTGTATCCCTCATTTACTATTTATTTTATTTTGACAGTTACCCGTGTGTGCATGCGTGTGTGTGTGTGTGTATATAAGCTGTTTAGTCACCAAAGAGAGTTCAAGCATTAATCATTATTTTTTGTCGTCCACTGGTTTTTTTAGTTGTACCTCAAAGACATCTGTAAACAACTTGTTTTTATTGGATAGAGCACTATCTTCCCATGAATGATCCTGACAAACCACAGTCAGAGAAAATGCACTCACGCTAAACTGAAAAATGGCCTATGGAGATCTGTGATGTTGCTCCTAGTCAATCGCACAGACATAGTGCTCTCTTTGCCCTGTTCATATTTTTATACATTTTAATGTAATAACTCTACCTAAAAGGTTAACTAATATTAAAGTTAAATGGCATCCTCACTCCTGTTAATGGAATTAGACTTGGAAAAAATGCACCCCTGCCTCCTAAACATCAAAACAAGATCACCATTTTTAAAAGATGTTCAATGATATGATTTGATCCCCTTAATGCAAAAGGTGTTTTTTCCCCCACTTAATCGTGTGTTACTAGAATAGAAAAATGTTTCTTTCCTGTTTCCATGTAAGAAAAATAAACAGCTCAAGTCAATTTAATTGGGTTCCTTTTTCAAGCCAAAAGCAGGGGGGAAGACAGCAGTTCTCATTTCATTTTTAAATTGTCAAAGGGTGAATAAAGAAGTGTAATATGTAACGACGTAATAAAATTCTAGTCTGCGGGAGATGTTTATAGTGCAAATGATTTCACGCGGCTCTTATGCATTCAATAAACATGTTTATTTCTCCCAGTTTCTACCATTCCCAGGAGAGTTGGCAGTTTAACTGTAATCCCCAATTAAGCCCACTCCAAGGTTACAAGGCCAGGAAGACTTGTACTTAAAGCACCATTTTAAGCACCAATACAATAACGTGTATTACCCCATTTTTTTGAATTGTGGGATTCTATTTTGGGGGAGATGTATTTTAATGGTGTCTTATTAAAGTGAGCATTGCAGTGGGCAGCTCTGTCAGGGCAGATGACAGTCTTAGGATCATGTCATTCTGATATCATATAGTTTGGGCTGTTCCATTGTTCTATGTGAGAATGTGCATGAATCGCCTTACTCAAAAAACAAAGCAGGTCCTAGGTTTATTTATAAATGGTGATCGCATGCTGACTGGTGACTGCCCCAAAATATGTTTCATTATAATTTAAATTATTTCGAGAGAAAGGAATAAATGAGGCAAAATAGTCCCAAAGCAAAGCAAATCTGTACCACTTGCACTTGTTTGCTGGCCCCTGAAATAAATGAAATGTATTGTTCTGCAAACGAAAATAGTTATTTGTGGTTAGGTTGCACATGGCCCCAAGTTCTATTTTTATATGGCACAGGTGGTGTGTATGAAATGGGGAGTCAGTAATGAGGTCATGGCAGAGGCCCGACACCTTTGCTGTGTCAGGTGTTCGCCCTGTTCCCAATGCTGCGGACTCTTAGAGCATGAGAAATGGATGGGGTTGATGGAGGAGGAGTAGAGGGCTTCGCTGTGGCCACACGGGCTGCCGCTCGGTCTCCCGGATTCGCTATCCCTCCGAGCGGCCTATTAGATAAACGCTCACAGCACAGCCAGCCAATGGGAATGAAGCGGCACCCCTTCCCCCACCGGGCGGAACAAATACATGATCAGTCCGTCACTCTCCTTGTGCCTGAATGCTTCCACTGTGGTGTCTCGCGGCGCTGCTCAATTCTTGTTTGCCTGCCGCGCTCAAAAGAGGGTGCAACCGCCACGGGGAGGTTCCTGGCTTAAACAAGCCTGGCCTCCAACGAGCGAGCATTGGAGCGCGTCACAGTCGAGATGGACGGACGTAACGGGGGATGCGCTCGACGGGGAAAACGGCTCAGCGGCATCACGCAGAGGCACTTCTGGGAAGCAAAGCCCAGAGCTTGTGTAAACACACTCCCTCAACCTTCATCTCCTGCAAGTGCCGCTGTGGTTTTTGACATTTCTGCAGCCATAAACCACCGTGTACGAACATGTGCCGTGGACATGGTTTTACAAGCATTCACCTTCATGCAAAGCGGTCAGACTTAGATTCAATCAACATTTATCTTTAACTTCAGCTGGTCTTCACAACCACAGTTCAATTTAAAACTAATGTGTGAAATGAATAACTCAAGCAAACCAGGTAAGAGGTGTGTAAACTGGGATTTGAACCCCTGTGATAAGAACCAAACACAGGGCTGTAAGCGTCCGTGCTGCAAATGAGGTTAATAGCACGTCGAGAGCAGTGCAGGAATCGGTATCAGAAATGGTACCCTCGATTATCACTGTATTGTATCTGTCACTCGCACTCTCTCTCTCTCTCTCACACACACACAGACACACACTGCCTTCTTATACAGCTCCATTTTTGTACCAGCGATAAACGAACAGATAGAACTCCGAAAGAGAGAGTGTGAGACCCGTTACAGAACAATTATTCCCCCCAGAAACAGAGCGACACCCCCCCTTCAGCTCCCAGGATTACGGCAAGGCGTAAATCCTCCTATCTGTGGCGCGCCGAATGCGGTTGTTTGCTTTGGAGCCCGGCCCGAGAGGAATCCAATCTCTGAACAATCCTATTAGCGCCCGCGCAACTGCCGAGCTCCAGGCCGGGCCCGGTACTGGCCCGGGTTATTTAATTAGCTTAATTTTTTCTCGCTTCCAGTTTACTCCTGATGAAATCGATACTTTATTTCTCAAAATAAAAAATTATTTATGAACTTTTTTTCCCCTCTCCTTTGGTGACCAGAGTTTTGTCTCTGGATGGTGTCGCTCAGTTTCATCACTGCTGAAGTCCAGCAGGAGCAGTTAACCTCAGTGTGGAGTTACATTGCCATCTGTTGGTAGGGATAGGTATTGGGTGTCTCCCTCCCCTGTAGAAAGCAACCTTCATGTGTATAGACTGGAGATTAAGCTGACATTATTTCTGGGAACAGAGGGAGAGATGTTGGGGAGGCAAGCTTTTAGCTGCCATATTTCACTGTGTGTGTCCATACAGGCTTCCTGATTAAGGCACTGGTGTGGGACTTCAGGGTAACCCTATCAGAACCAGAGACTGTTGAGAGAATGTCACTGATGGATCCAAAGTTCCATTACACAGAAAATGGTTTTAATTTCACTGAGAGATTTGCCTGTTTCCCACACTATTACCATGCTTGACCTTAAAGTGAATTTTATATAAAGTGTCATGGCGCTGGAGGTTCATTACCAGTGTCAAGAAAATCATTCTTAATGGAGGAAATTGTGAATATAGTCAACATTTAAAAAATCTCAAACCTGACCATCGCTGTTACACAGTATAAAACACAGAGTGTGTGAGTTTGCGAGTGCGTGTAGGTGCATGTGCATTTGCATGCGCACACACTGGCGTGTGCCTCCACCTGTTTGTGTAGTGTGTCTTTTAATCATGCGTCAGTTTGTGTGCGTTGGCTTGGGCAGGGCAACGTCTTCTGCCATCCTGTTCTTCTCTAATTTGCAAAACGATCCAAGCTGCTCCCCAAATCCATGCATTGAGAGGACATCGTTCTACCCCAGAGACGCTGGGTCAAAAGTATAAATTGAAACACAGATGAATGCTATTTTCAATCACTTGGAGCCAAGTATTTTGAGATGTATCCAATGCTGTTAATTAACAAACCTAACAACTCATTCTGTTTAATCATTAAATATGATTAAAGGGAATTAGAAGCACTAGGTATTCACGGGCATGCTTTACTTGATCTGAACAGAGTTAAGAATAATCTATTTTTAAAAGGCTCAGCGATGTCTCACGTAGAGGTCTGTGGCCTGTATTCCACATCTGTCCTTAATTAACATCTGTCTTTATTTATTTGTCCTTATCAAATAAATACATTGTTAAATGTTATCTTCACCAATACAGTTTGGTGAATTCAGCAATCATAAAGGGGAAAAGGCAAGCAGTCCCTTATAGGTAAGATAAGAGTTTTCCTTAATCATTTTTATATTTTTATTTTATAATTATTATTTTTCAATGCAACAGCCCATAACAGGAGCGTTCCGGCTCTCCATCACTGCTCTTCGTCAGTGTGTGTGTGTCAACGAGTTCAGCAATCGTCAAAATTAACTGGCTATGGCCAAAATGAATGTACTTTTGAGTCAAAGTTAAGGACAAATATTGATTGAATCCTGGCCTGTGTCTCTTGTAGCATTAGTTTCTGGTGCTGGTGCAGTGGGAGGGAGGGTTCTGCTGCGGGTTTCAAACCAGGGCCTTCACCAGCTAGACATACGATTAGCCTGTACAGCTAGACATACGATTAGCCCCCTCTGAGCGAAACACCAAGGTCCCCGGCCAAGGGAGGGGGAACTAATCATACTCTTACTGCTTCTCCACAGCTGATGCCACATTCTATAGCGGAAGTCCACACACTCACATGCATCAACTCCAAGAACAGCGAGCAGAGAGCAGCTCCTTCTTTCTCATCTCCGGAAGATCTCTGCGAACTCCGCGGCAGCCTTGCGGCGTGGGCGTTACACACGGAAGACTCGGCTCACTGCGACCCGGTTGCTCCTTCTTGCGCGTGACGGAGCGTTGAGATGCGCGGACAGCTCTGCGCCGCTCCCCTGGCCTCTGACAGCCTCTCTCGGCGTAGCCGCCGTGCCCCGATTAAACCCTTCCTCCCGGGATCGGCTGGCCCTACCAAACGTGCTGCCTGCAGGAGCAGAACGGTGTGACCGAGCGTCGGGGTGCCTAACCTGTACGTACAGAGAGAGCCGCATCACACTCCCGGAGCCTATGTCCGAACAGCCACAGTGAAACATACAGTGGGTATTAAAAGTATTCACCCCCTTTGGCATTTTCCATTTTTATTTTCTTACTTCATGGAATCAAAATGGATTTAATTGGCATTTCTTGCCACTGTTCAACACAAAATACACAAAATGTAATGTCAAAAATATGCCTTAATAAATTACAAATTAAAAAGACAATGATTGATTCCATATGTATTCACCCCCTTGACTTAAAACTTGGTAGAAGCACCATTAGCTGCAATCACAGCTGTGAGTCTACTTTGTAAGTCTCTAAACAGCTTTGCACATCTGGGCACTGCCATTTTTCAGCATTGTGTCTCACATTGCTCAAGGTCCATCAGGTTGAATGGGGACCATTGTCGAAAAGCAATTTTCAAATCTTTACACAGATTCTCAATGGAATTGCGATCTATGCTTTGACTGGCCCATTCCAGGATATTGATTTTTTTATTTTTAAACCACTCCAATGTGGTTTTTGTTGTATGCTTTGGGTCATTGTCCTGCTGGAATATAAATCTTTTCCCAAGGCCCATGTCTCTTGGAGACTGCAGCAGGTTTTCCTCCAAGATTTGTTTACATCTTGCTCCATCCATTTTGCCTTCTATTTTGACATTTTTTCCAGTCCCTGCAGCAGAAAAGCATCCCTATAGCATTAGGCTCCCAGCACCATGTTTCACAGTAGGAACAGTGTTCTTGGTAAGATGCGCAGTGTTAGGCTCACACCAAACATAGTGCCTCATGCCTAGCAGAGGCCAAAAAGTTCAATCTTGGTCCCATCAGACCATAGAATCTTCCTCCACTTAGTGTGAGAGTCTCCCACATGACTTCTGGCAAACTCTAGGTAAGATTTAATTTGAGTTTTCTTCAACAATGGTTTTCTTTTTGTCCCCCTCCCATAAACCACAGATTTGTGAAGTGACCAGGCTATTGTTGTCTCATGGACACTTTTTCCCATCTCGACCATGGAAGACTGTAACTCAGAGTTGTCATTGGCCTCTTGGTGGCCTCCCTAACAACTTCCCTTCTCGCATGGATACTCAGTTTTGGAAGACAGTGTGTTGTAGAAAATTCACAGTTGTGTCATATTCTCTCCATTTCTTTATGATGGACTTAACAGTGTTCCGAGTGATATTCAAAGTCGTTGAAATCTTTTTATATCCTTCCCCTTATTGGTGCATTTGAAGATGAAGATGTTTGTTTGGAAATTCACCAAACAACTGTGGGACCAGGGCCGTACACAGACATTTTGGGGGGCACGGGCTCAAGCAAAAAAAAAGGGCACTCACCCCACCGACACGCACTATTCCCACCCGTTGTTGCCACACCGCCGCCATCCATAATCACACACTATGTTAATAACATGGGACCTGTTTTACCTTTCATTATAAGTAATGATAAGATTCTAGATCAGCAATCCTACCCTGACATGCTTGATACATAAGCCCCCTGAATTTGGGGTTTCAAAACTTCCTTCTGTTTTCATGTTCTGTATCATTTTGTTACACTGCATATATTTTATAAATGAGACATATGGTACAACTACTGAACTACAGTTTGATTTTAGTAACATGTTTTTGAGCATCACATTGAGAAGAAAAGGAACCAGTATTATATTAAAAAAAACGCACGCATTACAAACAAAACACACTCTTATATATTTGTTACATCTATGCATATGGCTGAAAAACTGATCCAGGGTCAGGGAGGTGAGAAGTATTTTGCCTTTCATTGGAGACAGGTTTTTGCCTCTTCTAGCAGTGTTTACGCTAATTTCCCAATGAAAATGGATTGATTGATTGAAACTTTTATTTTAACAGGCACACTATAAACAATAATACACTTTTAAACATCACGTTTTATCAAACTGGCTATAAAGAAAAGGGGGTGACTACACTAAACTAGCAAAACATAACTACCTGCTTCAGAAATTAATTGCATATTTGTAAGTTGTCCTGAATGACGGAGATAACGTTGTTTTAATGATAACTAGACTAGCTTACTTGCTCGCGAGTACCAAGGCTAGTAATGACGAAATTACAGCATGAAGGTGGAAAGTCCTACTGACCTACTTCATCTGGGTTTTTTTACAGATATATAACATAAAAAGTAAGTAAGTGTTGTTTAATCGTGGTTTCATAATTAAAACAGTGCCTACCTGAGTGATATCATTCACCGTAACCAAACTGGGGCTGGGGATGCGGTGCTTTTCATGACAAGTTGTATTTGGAATAAACCATTTGAAAAAGAGCAAATACAATTGATAAAGCCAAAAAAGGTACTATTTTTTGACTCAATAAGAAATAAAGAAAAATTAAATACAATTAACACCAGCCAAAAACGCAAAGGGCAGGGGCTCAAGCCCCCCTTGGGCCCTATCTGTGCACGTGCCTGTGTGGGACCTCTCACAGACAGGTGTAATTCATTTAAAATAATTTGAAATCGCTTAATTGTATACAGGTGGACTCCAACCAAATAATTATGTGACCTCTGAAGACAATTGGTTTGTCTTAGCAAAAGGGGTGAATACTGCAATCAATTATTGTATTTTTTTTTGTAATTAATTTAGAAAAAGCTTGATGTTTTTTTGCTTTTTTATTTGACATTATAGAGTATTTTGTGTTGACCAGTGGCAAGAAATGCCAATTACATCAATTTTGATTCCATCAAGTAAGAAAATTTAAATGTAAAAAAAAAGAAAAATGCTAAAAGGGGTGAATACTTTGTATACTCACTGTATAATGCACACTGGTTAAAAATATTTTTTGATAATTTCTTTAGTTAATAAGTTCAGCTTTTCATTTGAACTGGACAAAAAAGATGATTTTATACCATTGTTCATTTATTTTCAGTGTGCGACAGCCCTGGCTGACATTATGCCTTCAGTGTCATGAAAAGGTCTGAGGCAGAAAAATACTTAAAATTACCTAAGAATGAAATGTACGTGAAGTGATGACTTTGCCTTTGCCTTACCCTGAGACCAAAACACCTGGACTATCATTACCGTGACCTTTATAATGGCACACAATACAGTATGTCTTGATTTAATGCTCTCCGGAATTTAAAACAAAATGCTGAGGATGCAGCTCTTTCATTCGCTTGTTTGTTTTATCTCATTTTACGTGAATGGTCATTGGAACCCCTGTGGATGAATTTAGAGTTGTTGCCTCTCGGCTATTGAGAAGTCTGTTCTCTGGTTTTTCTCTCTCATTGCATTCATAAAATATCTGTACACAAGTGTTTTATGCTTTATAAAGATGAGGCGAAGATTAAAACATTTCAGCATGCAGTCTTCATCAGGGAAATGGTGTTGCAAACTCTGTTGCCAACCTCTGTGACTAACTCTGGTACTCTAATACTGATGAAGGCAGTGTGCCAAAGCATTTCCATCTAAGCTTTATAACTATTACAAAAGCCTTGTGTGTGGATCTGTTATGAATGTAGTGAGTGAAAATGTTTAAATCTGCATTCTTTTTAACTCATAGCTTTAAATTGGAGCCCTTTCCACTTCCGCTTTCAAACGTATCTGCTTTTCTTTCACAGACTGCAACTGAATCTCCCTGACCCTGAATGTATGAATACATCAATAAGTTCATTACTGAATAAATTCTACTGAAGAATAATTGATTCATTTGGTATGAAACATATTTGTGGTGTGTGTGTGTGTGTGTGTGTGTGTGTGTGTATGTGTATATGTATATATTTGCATACATTAATGCATTCATACATACAGTACTTGCATATATACATATATGTTACACATTTTTTCACATTATTTTTACATGTAAACTTAAAGGAGGAGTACACCTTTCATTATATTTCCAATATTAATCAGATAAATCCCATTCTAAAATAATATAATAATAATAATTGATAATGCATTTCTGTAACAGGGCATGCATGTTTAAGGGTGTGATTTGTCGTAGACAGGGTGCACACAATTGGCAATAAGTAGCACATATATACACAGAGCAACAGGCAAGGACAAAATATGCACTGAATAAATATTTATAGTTTGGGAGCTACACAATGCAATTAAGAAATCAACTCAAATTGGTTCTTTTTTCATTAGCAGTGTGCTTTTCGCCATACCAGTGGCATGATTATTGTGCAAAATTGTACAACGGTTGTAGATTTCCCTTGCTCTGCAACAGCATGCTGTTCGGATAAAATCAGCAAATCTGGCAATGTGCATTTGTCATGAGTACGTTTCAGTACTCACAAGTGCACGAGAGAATGAATGTATCACAAACCAAACTGCTGAAAAGCACAAGCCTGCGTATGCTTGTTACATTTCGATTGCCTTCAATCATAGGAACACACTTAAAGGCATCTAGGCCTTGGCGCTGTGACTCAAAAACACGATCAACAAGAGAAAGCTCTCAACAACGAACCTGCACGCAGCAGATGTTATCGTTTTTCCATCCAAATGCAGCACCCACCTGCACGTATTCAATAACATTATGGGTCGTTTTCCAGAAAAGGAGGTGGGACAGCTTATTAGTATCTCTGAT
The DNA here is from genome assembly GCA_029706075.1 of Aldrovandia affinis. Taxonomy (NCBI): domain Eukaryota; kingdom Metazoa; phylum Chordata; class Actinopteri; order Notacanthiformes; family Halosauridae; genus Aldrovandia; species Aldrovandia affinis. Next base: position 709,059 of record JAINUG010000163.1, on the reverse strand, counting down.
GTAAAAAAAAAAAAAAGTCACTTGTCAATAATATGCTTTAGTTGATTTATCCAGTTTTGCATGACTGAATGTGAATTGTTTTACCATTTTTGTTCCATACTGTGTCTGCAAGCATGTGGCTCTATAAAAGCTGTAAACAGCTGTCAAACAGCACGATACTGTATTGCTTATTGTAATTCTCAATGCTTAGAGGTGAATTTCAGTTTATCTGGGGTTTTTGCCTCTTTTTTCTTTTTCAACTGACTCGGATATTATGACAGATGCGCATCCCAGAGAACGAAGAGCGGGGAAAGAAATCGGAAGCAAGAAAGAACGTCTCCCCCATTTTCACACTGTCGTAGACAGCACTGCCACCACCACAGCCTCAAATTACCAGCAGGACTGAATATACATTTAGCATTTCCAAAAGTATGACAAAATAACTAGCAGAAAATATATGCTGTGCAGAGGTGAAACAGACGCTTCACCTCTGCCAGTGAATGAACTCTGATTATATGTGTGCACCACTTAATTAAATGTGACCTGCACACAGTCTGTTCCAATGCATTTTGGGAATGTTCTAAGTTCATGATTACATTAAATGGCATCTGAGATCGCACAGCACCCAGAACTGAATTGGTAGCATTCAAAAGGTTTGGAAACACTCATTTACTGTAAGGTACAGTTATATAAAGCATTAGCATTCACTCTTAATCAGTTTACCCAATTTTTGTTCAGGAACTGCCAAATGTACATTGTTTGGGAACATTTTAGAACAAAGATCGAACATAGAATAGTTTTTGCATAACAAATGCATTTATTCAAATATTAAAGGAAATATACTTTACCCTTGCAAAGCAACTCCCAAACCCTTGTCATGTACAATCACGTGTTTTGGTTATATGGCACCTGGCTGCAGGTTTCCTGTATTTTGAACTACAAATACCATTTGCCAATCCACATAAAAAGGTCCAGTGTAAGGAAAGCCAAACTGAAATCACACACAGAAGAAATTGGCAGTGCGTTGATAAAAACCTGTGATCACACCAGCGATGTATTATAATTGATAGTGTAATTTCCCCAGCTCACAGGTTGTCGGGAGTTTCACTGAAAGACTTCAGTCGGCAAGCTTGTTTATGTAAAGTGCATTTAATGATTGTTGCAATTTATTTTTGCTTGTACTTGAGAAGGACACAACGTGATGTGCGACGCATCAATCTGCTGCCTTCATGAAATGTTCCCTTTGAGTAGCTATAACTCCTCTTCTTGCTGCAGCTTTGGTCCCATTTGATGCTGCTTGGCAGGAGTATTGATTTTTCTCTGGCAACACAAAGCACATCGTGCTTTCATCCAGACTTGCCTACTTCCACAGGTAGAAATTGTAGCAAGGGTTAAGGGCATTCAGGCACAACACCGACACCTCATTCAGGCTAGCACACGCCCCATACAACATACAACGCCGTGCAACATGCAACAATGGGCATACAAGATTGTACTGTGGCTACATATCCTACATGCTGTTGTCCATAATAAGTAATGATAAATTGACACACTACCCAGGAGGTAAAACTCCTGCCGGTTTGCTAACCTCTCTCGCATACCTTTTTGGATGGGATAAGTATTACGCACCCCATCTAAGGGGTAAAGGGTACACAACATTAAAAAAACTACACTACCGTTCAAAAGTTTGGGGTCACCTGCTGGAAACTATTTTTATCTCATAATTGACAATGCTTTACACCGTATACATTTCTGTAAATACTTTAAAATGACAAAAAACACATGTAACAATGAACAAAATGAACATCAAAGAAATGTTCAAGAAAATTATATTGAAAATTGAATCTTGGATTCCTCAAAATAGTCACCCTTTGGCGTGAGAATAGCCTCACAAACAGTGGCCATTTATGTGGACAAAGTTACCAGCACAAGCAATATTTATGTACCTTTTTTTTTTCTTTAAACGGGAAGCAAAAAGGCTTCAGGGGTGAGCCCGGCCTAAAATAACATACACAACACACTGGCTAATACACAAAAAGAAAATAACTAACCTACCAAAAGAGAACAAACATTTATACACTATCCCCCTATCTACAGAAAGACAGGAGAAAATGCAATTAAAGAAAAGGGCACCCACCCCCTACAGCTTCCTTGCGGGCTAGTAATTCCATTAATTATTTACATATATACAGGACAACAACAAAGATCTCATGCCAGATTTTACAGCACACTAATTTATATAACAACTGAACAACAACAATATGGATCTGTGAGCCACGACTTTCTTTATGGTCGTCCTTTTCCCTCTCCGCCAATCCCGACAGCGACGCAATCGGGATTCCCATCAAGCGTTTCCACCTGCCGCTGATCAGAGAGAGAGAGAACACACCACCTCAACAGTAGCAAACACACACAACCTCAACAATATCAACAACAACAACAATCACAACAACAAAAAACAACAAGCATCCAGGGATGTAACAACCCCACCCTTAAATGCACAAACCAGGGTTTGGGTGAACCAACTCAGGAACACACGTTTTCTGAACCCTTTTTTGGGGATATTTCCAAGTTGAATCCCTGCACCAACGCATCAAACGCTGGTTTGAGTAGCACAGCCTCTAAAACCACAAGAGGATTGTGGTCAGTAAACACGACCACTGGGAAGGAGCTGGAAAGCAGTGACATATAAGTTTCCAGGTTTCGTAACATTTACTTAAGGACGGATCAGCTGTTTGTGCAGCAACCAGCTGTTCTTTACCAATCTTTAACGGAACTTCAGACTTTTCACACCTGTAGTCAAGTCAGACAACTTAGACGGTGCAACCGAGCTCGGGAACGTAGATTCGACAGGTTTAACAACCAGTTCACACTTTACTGTATCGCTGGGCGAGGTCGCATAAATGTCAGAAAGGTCCATAACATCATCAAGTTTACGGGATTAAGCCCGCGTCAGGACACAAGCAGTAAATACAGAGGGAAACTGGAGCCAAATCAGATTGGGTACCACACAGGCTAGGGACGTCTGGCCCATCAACTACAACAGACAGGGGTAACACTTTCCCACCAGGCAAATCATTACCAAGAAGAAGGGTAACTCCTTCGACCGGTAACTGGGGACATACACCTACTTTCACAAAGTCAGTAACCAGCTCTGATTTCAGATATATAGTATGCAATTTGACTTTCATGCAGCCAAATTTAATACCTCGGACTAGCACACTGGAGCCGCAAAATGTCTCATCTGAAAATGCCAATGTACTGTCAAGGATGAATGACTGAGCAGCACCAGTGTCTCTCAGAATTCTGATGGGCTTTAAATCCTTATCATCACCCATAAGTGACACTGAACCATTCAGTGTAAAAGGATCATACACACCAGTAGCTAGCGAATCAGTAGGTGGTTTGGTCTCAGTTTGAATCAGCGCAACACTTTTTTGGGCCGTTTTCTTTTTATTCCAAGCCTTACAGTCCGCAATAAAATGGCCTGGATCAAGACAGGAAAAACAAACGCGTTTGTCACTGGAATGACTGGTAGTAGTCTTACAAATCACAGTGAAGGCCTCCTGCCTTCCGGAATTTAGGAACATTCAGGACCAATTTATTAAACAGTTGCTTTTTAATAATCCGCTTTACAGCATCGTGAGGGACCTCCGCATTAAAGAAGTCTGCAGTTTCTAACAGATCAACCTTATGACACCAATCAAACTGGTCAAGAGTAGGAAACATTACTGACTTCAAATCCATATCTAACTCCTAACCTACCCCCCACATTAAGAGGAAAACTGCCAGCCAAACAAAACGAGCCACCGACCAGAACAAAGGCAGAGACTATCGAAAAAGAACAAACATTTATACACTATCCCCCTACGTACACAACAACAGGAGAAAACGCAATTAAAGAAAAGGGCACCCACCCCCTACAGCTTCCTTGCGGGCTAGTAATTCCATTAATTATTTACATATATACAGGACAACAACAAAGATCTCATGCCAGATTTTACAGCACACTAATTTATATAACAACTGAACAACAACAATATGGATCTGTGAGCCACGACTTTCTTTATGGTCGTCCTTTTCCCTCTCCGCCAATCCCAACAGCGACGCAATCGGGATTCCCATCAAGCGTTTCCACCTGCCATTGATCAAAGAGAGAGAAAACACACCATGCACACACACAACCTCAACAGTAGAAAACACACCATGCACACACAAAACCTTGACAGTAGAAAACACACCACGCACACACGCAACCTCAACAATATCAACAACAACAACAATCACAAAAAGCAACAACAAACATCCAGGGACGTAACAAGGAGGCCGAGAGAATAGGAGAAATCAAGGGACTTGTATATATATGCATATTTGAGACATTAGATTGACTTCATACCTATGTACCTATACCTGGAAAGCCATTCCTGTGGGTGGTAACATACATAGTCCTAAAAAAAAGACAAGTTGATTTGATTCATTAAAGGTTAACTTTGTTAACACCCCCCCCCCTTTTTCACTTATAAGGGAACCAGGTCAGCTCTATTTTATTATGTTACAGATTGTAAGGCTTACTACAGTACTAGCACTAAAGCATGTGCATTTTCAGATTGTTCCTTACCAATTTAATGGAGGTACAAATTAAATGGGCTGAGGGGCAGAGAACACTCCCGTTCATTAAAAAATGTAATAATTTAATAGCTTGAATTTCACACATTACCTTACCCCAGCACACAGCTACTGTAATGAGCATTCATTTAATTTATTCAAATATCATCCAATTATTGCACACAGAATATTTTGCAGGATTATCAAACACTCGTTAATTGAATGACATCAGACACAGCACTTTCTCAGACCTCCAACACTGGCAGTTCATCTTGTGGCTCCGTTTCCTGTCTGTGCAGCAATGACTTCCCCACAGCTATGAAAAGCAGGGAGTTGCTCTGGATTTCCACCACATGTGGTCATGACTGGTAACATTGTAAATAGCTTAATCAAAAAGATTTCCCAATAAATGCAATTTGCAGAGCCACGAGTGATATGAAGCCCGCACGACATCTGAAGTCAAAGGGAAAAAAAGTGAGAACAGAAAGCACACCTGGGGTTGAGTGGCAGATGCTGCTAGCTCTTACCTTCCCCCCCCCCCTCACACTGTGGCCAACATCATGGAGGAAAGAGTCTGTCATCACAGCGGTTAAACACACACAAATGTCCAAAATCCATTACCAAAATGTGTGTGTGTGTGTGTGTGTGTGTGTGTGGTGGTGGGGGGTGCTTTTTAATGCCACACAATTTGCTTGTGGTTCTATTCCCAGTCAGTAGTTCTTTGAGATGCAGTTGTTCATCCTCGCTATTGCGATGATAGATCTGCTTTGCCTTGTTTCTCAGAAAGTAATGAAACATGAACTATTACGGGACATTATTTATTTATTCAGAAACTCATGTAGCAGCGTAGATGAACGCACTATTTATCCGAATACCCTTTGATGTTTGCAGGAACACACTTGCAGCGGATGCAATTACTGCAATCATCTGTCTTGGGTTATCTTACGAAAATGAGGACGAAATATCTCGTGGGTCAGCAGAGTCACCTGAGCTATTGTTTTGTGCGTGTGTTTTGTTTTGTTGTGGCGCTTCTGCAGATGCAACAATTATGTTTGCTCAGGACTGACGCTTGCTTATTAATTGGCTCACTGATCTCTTAGCAGGTATCTTCTTCTGCATCTAGCATTTTTTTAAATATTTAATTGCCTACTTTGCTCTGTTTGCTAACATCCCTGGGGAACCTACCCCATGAGGCTAGACCCCAGACAGGTATTGGTTGCTTAAGCCATTTTAAAAATGAAACACCTTACCCATTCTCGTAACTATATGTAAAAGTAGTGAACCATTACTGGATCCTTCTGTTTTGTAGGAAAATGTCCAGGTAAATGACTGGGGCTGCTGCCTTTTTTTTTTTTTTGTCAACAGACTAGCAATGCTTACAAAACCATATCCATAAGAGTGCTACCCAGCGTACTTATAAGCAAATGTTCATAAGGCTGCCCGGTGGCTCATTAAACACTGTGTTTCAGAGTAATGGTGGACCCCACACAAAGAAAGTTACAATTAGGGTACACTTTTGTTACTCAGGGTACAACTGTGTTCTTTGTACCTTCAAAGGTACACATTAGATCCATCACAACACAGTTGTATACCTTTTCCCAGTAAAAATGACAAATTACAAATTTAGTTAAAGTACAGATATGCACAAAGGTAGGGTAATGAATCCTTATTAACACTGACAGACTGTAAGACAGTGTTTAATTGGCTGTAACGCCCCCGAGGAAGGTAGAGTTATAGTCGGTAGGGTTATCCCTGTCACGTCTGAGAGTTTCCTCTGGGTGACCAGGTGCCTGCTGTCCATCTGCTCCATTTCTTATCGTAACGTGACCAGTCTATGCATTAACGTTGGTATCAAACTATATACAGTGGCTTTGAAAAGTATTCAGGCCTTTTCACTTTTCCACACTTTGTTGCGTTATAGACTTAATTTTAAATGGATTAAATAGATTTTTTGCCATAAATCTACACACAGTACCCCATAATTGCTCGACCTATCTGCTGCATTCGACACCGTTGACCACCTGATCCTGATCATCTCTCGCCGACATGAAAGCAGGATACCTGGCTGACCGGTATCTGGCTGACCGATTCTACTAGGTGGCCTGAAGAGGATCCCCACACCCTCTCTACCGGAGTCCTACAGGGTTTGGTGCAAGGCCCGCTCCTATTCTCCCTGTATACCAAGTCACTTGGTTCGGTTATCTCTGCTCATGGTTTTTCATAGCACTGCTTTTATTTTACATTTACATTTTAAGCTGATGACACTCAACTCTTTCAAAGTTAGCGTAAAGATCTCCTTCTCCCATCATTCTGAAACCCAGGTCTTGTTTGTTCATCCTGTAAATAAATAATTGTAATTTTATCCTTGACTGGCGGTATTTTATTGTCGCATCCCGTTTGGTTCACTACCAGGCTACTGGAGTGCAGGCGGTTTTATTGGGTCCTAACAGTAGCCAATTATACCCTCTATTTCTTTTTAGATTTTACCCTCCCACACGAACTCGCTGCCCGCCTCCTCCCGACAAGTTAATACCTTGAGGCAATGTTTGTATCTTCCGAGACAGAATTCGCCCCAACCTACTGTTCCTCGAGGAGTTCATGCCAGCTCTCTCTCCCCCTTCCCCCTGGGGCAGACAGCCAAACACCGCCCCTGAGTGGGGCTCCCCACTAGGGCTGGTCTGGTACAGTCGGGTTTCGAACTGAGACCGTGATAGGCAGCTCACACTCGTAAAGGACCAGCCAATATGGGTGCATTAGACCACTACACTAGTGGAGGCCCCCGAAAATACACATTCTAACATATAAAAAGAGTGGTTTCATGGCAAAAATTGTGAATGTATTAAAGAGATATTGACTCTACAACCATCGGAAGCATGTTTCAGGCTAGAAAGGGTTAAGAATACAAAAAGGCGTTCCAAATTTAAAGAAAAGAAGAAAAAAAAGGTTAAATATTTTTATTTTTTAAGCACAATGGTTCCTGACTTTCTTCTGTTCCTGGCATGTGTGAAATTAACAGCTGTCAGGATGAAATGGGCCATCCTCACGCCTTTTGCAGGAAGGAGTCAGAATCATGCAGCTCTGACAGTTATGGAAAAATCTGTTATTCGCAATTTTTTTTTTTTCATTTTTCCTGCTGACAATTTTTCAGTTGATAAAAAAAAAAAATACATTTGCCATAGCGACATGGTGGGGAAGGAACTGGTGTCTGAAGAACTGATGTCGCACCTGTGAATTAGCCTGCTTTTAGGTGCCAGGATCCAAAGGCCTCAACCCCGAGACTCAAACATGTTAAAATACTATTTTTTTGCCTTTACTTTAGACGCAGACTTAGAAACAAACTTAAAATCCTTCAGGTAACTCCATAGTGACATAAAACAGTGCGTTTTATGCTGTATCCATTTGTCAAGGTTCCTGTGGAATCGATCGAGCCCTGCAATAGGAGCAGAAACACCCTCTGCTGTCAATTAAGGTTTGTTCAGTTATTCATTCAGGCGATTCATGCCTTCGATGGTAGTTATTAAGCATACCTTTCAAAAGCCACGTAGCTGTGACTCTGACAGCCCTTGCCAATGCAAATTAGCATGGAAGCTTCACACCGTGAGCTATATTATATTACACCATATTATATTTTGATGAGGCATAGTTATTTAATACATCACATGCGCAAAGCTGTCAAACAAGTCTTGTATCTGGAGGCAATGTGCATTCAATTACAGGTGTGATTCAATACGTAATGTACGCAATGACAATTAATGGCTGGTGGAAACATATTTGTTTTTCAAAATTGAGCGGGGTCTTTTGGCTCTCAGTGGTTCAGGGAGACTGCCCAGACACAGGGAGGTCTGGAGTCAGCAACCATCTGGCCAGACGGCGCATTTCCTGCGGCTGATGGATCCAACCTTCCCTTACCCACGCTTACGCTCCCAGTGACTTCAGCCAGTCAGCGAAGCGCACGGCCTCTGACAGACCTCCAACCCACCCCGGGTTACGAGACGCGCTTTGATGGAGCTGAGGTTGCCCTTACAATATCTGCCTCTTTTTATCATATTCGAAGAGTCAAATCCGCTTACTGTCAAGACATCTGGGAGAAATGAACATAGCGCTTGCTGTTTTATAGTATTTGGGTTTTTTGCTCCTGTTGTGATGGGAAGGCTAATGCCGGTGCATGGAGACATGATCTGAGCCTGGTGATTTAAACCCTTAAATTCCCAGGTATTAGGGTCGTTTTTCTTTTCTTTCTTATTGGCTGGGGCTGCAGCGGTGTTCTCCTGTCCGCGCTACTGATCCCACGGTGTGCCGAAGCCTTTTGGCTCAGTATGTTAATACCGTCATGCCTGTTTCCTAGGCCGCCACACTCCAGCTCTCCACTCCCCCCCTCCTCCTCCTCCTCCTCCTGATCCTCTGCTACTTAGCACTTTATACCCGACTTCTGATTCCGAGGTGTACCCTCCCCGTCAGGTGCAGTAGAACCTCTGTGCGGTATGCAGTGTGCGCATCGCTCTCGCGCATGGGAGAGTAAATTGCGCAAGGTGCAGCGATTCCAAATGACATTTCGGGAGAGGAACCAGACCACCACCACCCTCCCAGTAGTCCTCAAACGAATCCTCACAGCGTCCCCACAGCACAGCCCTGAAATGCGCCTATTTTCAAAACATTAATCACTCCGGGTCTCTGATGTGAATCGTCAATTGTGAGAGAAGCTAATGTGAGCGCTGATGGAGTGGTTTATTACAATGAGCTTGTTTGCCCATTCAGCCCTGTGTTTCTCTGGTGGTTTATCAAAAAAAACATAGATTAAATTAACTGATGATTGGATGCAAGAGCATATTTAAAGAGGGATTTTTTATTTATATTTGTGTTCTTACAGCCTTCAGAATCCGTCTTTCCCCCTGAAGCATCACAACATCACAACCCTCCCCGAGGCATCGGCCCTCGTAACCAGCGCAGTTAGGAACGCCCGCAGTCTCGTTTGATGCTTAGCTGCTTCTGTTATTGGTTCACGCTGATCGACTCTTTCAGGTAAAAGAGAAATCATTTAAGACAAGCACTTGTGGCATGCAGAGTCTGGCTGCGACGGAGCGAGCCTTCTTTCCAAGGCTGACATCAGAATTCCCAGCGGCCGTTATTGTACCCATTTGCAAGCAGAAACCAGGTTGGCGTCTGTTCACTTTAAGAGACGCATTGTTGCTCGGGCCAAATCAGCCCTGTGTCTTGATTTACCCCTGCGTACCTGTCAGGTGAGTCATTTGCGGGTATGGATGCCAGAGAGCTGCCCCGGTTGAAATCCCGCTGCTTTATCGTAATGTGTTGTTGTTCTCTAATGTAATTAAGTGAAGCTCAGGCCAAGCTTCCTCTGAAGAGTCACAGTGCCACCTATCGTTCCCAGGCAGAGGGAATCTTCTCCCCGCGTTCAACAGCCGTCTCTGGCACAGACAGAACCATCTGATGTTCCTTCGCCTCGGACATGGATGAGACGCACTGACAAGGCATCGGTGGCGTCCTTCGGTCCTCCCGGACGACGGCGAAGAGCTTGAGAAAAGAAACGCTTTGCCTTTCAGGATAGTCGGATGCTGTGAGTCGGATGAAGGAGACTCTTCCCCCCCACCCCTCGCTGAAATGGTTCTGTTCATTTGTGAGAGAGGCCGTGAGTTAAAAAAGGGTCCCTTGTTGAATGGAAAGGGCCTTGTTTGCCCGCCGCTGTGCCACCGAGTGCCATCTGCGGATTGGGGCCGATTCACAGCACGCTCTGACTAAAGGCTCTTAAGTGGATGTCAGTGGTAAGAGTTGACGAGCACTATCGGACCGGACTGACCCAAAGTGACCTCTGTCTGCTTTAAAATACTTACTGAACCGTAAAAAAGGGAAAACACGGGATCCATTAGATGCAGAACCGTTTCATAGCAGACGTTTGAAGCCTGTCTGATAGTATTTAACTTATGTGTCAATATGCCCTTCATGTCTAAGCATTTAATGTCCCTTCATTTTAGAATTGTGTTTTTGTATGAAACAAGTACAGAGCACAGAAAGGACTTCAGTCAGTCAGTGAGACCATTTAATGCAGGAATACGTATGCGTCGAACCTTAAAATGTAAATGTAAACAGTTTACGTGACCGAAGCTGCTATGCACGTAATTATCACATTCTTCTGTAAGATGACAGAAAAATGGTTTCCTCTTTTCAAGGGAATGTACAAGCAGCTGTGTCAATGAGAATACCCATCCTTGGCATTCTTTAAACCATATAAGTGGAGGAAAAAAAACATTTCATACTTGGAGTGGTGACAGTTATCGACGCTTAACCTAAAATCTCCTGAGTGCCCAGCATCCGTCTCCACAGGGAGTCCCAGTTTCACGAGAGAGGCGCAGTAACCAGCCCACCAGGAAGTGGGGTATAATTTCTGAGCTCATTACCTACCAGCCATGAATGTCTGGCGAACGCTCCTGTAATCATGCGCCGAGCGGGCAAATCCAATCGTTCATTAGCAGCTCTCCGTGAGGACGTTGCTGACGGGCCGCCAGTTAGGCGCGTCGCTGTTTCTTCCCAAACCCCCGGGTTAAGAATCCACTGTTCCTGTTAATTTAAAAAATTGAAAGGAGGGAGCGTGCCCATGATGAAGAAGCCACCCGTGGGTAGGACAGCATGCGGCGTAATCATTAGAGTACTGCACTTGGGGTGGGGGTTATGGGTTATATCCCAGGGGCCAGTGGGTAGGGTACGCGGCCACTCTGGGGAGACAAACAGCTGCACGTATTGGGATGCTAAACATATGTGACCTTGTAATAACCTTGTAAACTGCGCTGGACAAAGGTGTCTGCTCATCAGATTGACAATGCGATGTAAAGTCGGCTGGCGGTAACAAATCGGGCGACGCCCTGGCTTTGATGTGAGTGGCCTTTAACACATCCCTTGTCTGTTCTTCCCGCTCCAGGATAACACTGATGCCTCTGTCTACACCTGACCTGGTGGAATGCGGTTTAAGCCCGACAACATTTGTCTGAGCAGATGGATACGCAGTGGGGTTATCTATTTGCGGCCCACCGCGGAACAGCCCACCGTTTGGGCGATGCCCGCAACCGCTTGTTTGGGGAGGGGTGAGGGGGATTACCTTTTGAAGTCTGAATACTGGGGTTACTGTTGTTTGCCAGTGCCGCAGTGCTGGCCGACGTGGGGGGGGAGAGTCCGTGTCCTTCCGTCCAGAGCAGACTCGGGAAGCAGCCAGGGAATGCATTAGCCAATATAACCACTCCTGTGACCTGTTGTCACGCTGTACACACTAAGCTGGACTGATGGGGTCCTGGTCGGAAAAAAGGACAGAACTCACGAGGGTGGGCACCAATCAGATTCATTCCTGCATGGCAGGCACCGCTGTTAGGGCTGGCAGTGTAGTGTAATGGTTAGGGAGCTGGGCTTGTAACTCAGAGGTTGCAGGTTCAATTCCCAGGTGGGGCACTGCTGTTGTACCCTTGAGCAAGGTACTTAACCTGAATTACTTCCAGTAAGATATCCAGCTGTATAAATGGATTGTATGTAAAGAAATGTAAACTGTATAAGTCGCTTTGGATAAGAGTGTCTGCTAAATGCCTAAAATGCAAATGTAAATGTAAATGTTAGCTCCGTTATGGGATGAATGTTGCTGTGTCGTACATGACAATACATATACAAGAGGCTGAGGGAAAGAAATGGTCTGTATTCAAATCAGGATTTCCCACAAATGAGAGAAAATGGCTCCTGAATTACAATGAATGCCTGGAGAGAGACGGTTAGGTGTGAGAGGTGCTGTTGAAATAGGAGCATCAGTCTGCAGCCTGTAGGTTCTCAAAAGGACTCTCAAATAAGCATTCGGATTGCACAAACCACACAAGGCTGCACCACACGATATCCGCACTTAATGAAGGCATCCTGGCCGTGAAGATATTTCCAGGTTAACTGCAGTTTAAAACCAACCATTGTAGCTCAGTGTGGATATGATTCCCTAAAATATAACTGTGTCCGTGTCCCATGCACACTAACAGTACCAGCCGTGTCTCTGTACAATTCACGGATCTGCAATAGTAACCTTTCAATATATGTTTAATTTCTAAATATTGGATTGAAAAGACAAACTCTATCTACCTACACGCCGATTTGTTGTATTCATTTGCATGTTTTGCCACCATTCCATGCCTTTGCAGCAGGAAGTGACCACGTGAACCCACATTGAAGGACTGTGACTGTGTACAGTTGAAAAATATCACTTTTCCCAGGCCAAGACCATATATCTTCAGGCAAAGTGGCATTTGCACAGGAAAGGTCAGGGGTGTTTCACTCGCGCCAACAAATTAGAACATAAACGACGGCGAGGGGCTCTGTTTCTTTCACGCGGCAACCATCAGGCCTCCCGTAATGGTTCTTCGGGGAGTGCTAGTTACCACACTGTGACTGCTCCTTTTTTTCAAATCACCACTGAGTTCTGGTTAGGGTCTTTCCAGCCACTACATCATACAGATAATTTAATCTGTATCCAAGTATGCATGAAAGTGAGGTTAGATTCCCAAATTGCTTAGACAATAGTTTTGAATATTGAATAAGTATGTATATACTGTATATATTGTGGCAACCTGGCAGTCAGAGCCTGGTGGAGGGATTAATATGGTGCCATCTACTGGTCACACCCCGACCTCGCAGGACCAAATCAACTGCCACCTGCAAACAATCAACCAATTAACACCCGATCAACCAGGAATAAAAGGGGCCAGGTTTCCCTCATGAAGAGAGGGTGTGGAGCGAGAGATACAGAGAGAAAGAGGAGAAAGGTTGTTGGAAGTGTTTGCAATGTGTAAAGGAAGCCTGTGAAGTCTTTTGACCAGCCAGGATTTTGAGAGACTTTGGGTACGGGGTTAGCTCCCCAGACTGGAAGAAACCTTTTGTTTAAGTTTTTTGTTAAGAGATTTTGAGTTGTGTTTTTCATTTAAATGTTCAAACCGTTTGAGTGCCTTCCCCATTATTTGTGTTATTGAGCAGATTTCCTTTTAATTAAAGCAATTTTTGGTACATTTGACCTTGGATCTGTCTCTTGGTTTGCACTACTCCACATAACACCTACAATCAAACCCTGTAGGGTGTTACAATATATATATATATAATGTATTTAATAAGTGAAACTTCCTATAGAATTTGAATTTTAGTTGATTGGTGGAATAGATAGGGCTTTTCTGAATTCAGTTTTTGCTGAATAAAAATAGTGTTTTTTTCTGGATGACCCTGTATGCCCCCACCCCTGTCTCCCCCGTCCCCCTGAGAAAAAAAAAAAAAAAAATATCCTCCCTCAGTCTCGCTGAAATGGGGCCGCCCCCAGTTTCAAACACTCCTGGCCATCTGCACTGGGTCCGCCCCAACATTCTGGTCCCTGCCAGAACTTCTGTTGCCGCTGCGCTCCGCAGGACTCCCTGGGCCGAACGTCTGCGAATGCATTTGAACCGCGGCTTCATCAATACACATTTGATTCAGGACAACAGAAGATTCGCCTTTGTACGAAGATGAAGGAGCAGCAACGACCACGTCCCATTCTACTTGCTTTGAGACCGCGTCGCCAGCTTTGATTATCACGCGTACAAAGCGCCAGAATCACAAATAGGGTGTGCTCGGCGTCCGGCCTCTCTCTCTCTGGCAAGTATCCAGTGGTGCATTCTGGGACTTCACACTTTCAGCAAAATAATAGATGGAGCAGTTTTGGAAGTGAGAGATACAGGCATAATAAAATAACAGTTAATTATTTTGGTCACAAAGTGGCATGCGCTTACTGAAGCCAATTAACACATGAAATATGTTCATAAATAAACCTTTTACACTTTTTCTAGAAACCAGAGCATAGAAAAAAGCTTGCAGGGAATTTGCTAGGTTGAGGAATCATTAGATGTATTAAACATGTTTTTTGGGGTTTTTTCATTACAAATTTAAATGAGACCTATAAAGCATTCTACCTGTTAGCAATGGACAAGATTAATAAGTACAGAAAAAAAGATTGTCAGGTTTTGGATGAATTGGTGTGACGTATGGGCTGCGGTCTGTCATCTCCAAAAAGGTCAACAGTAAAACTGGTCATATCTCTGAAAGAGTCCAGGAGTCATTTAGGAAAAGGGTCAATTTTATTGTGGGATTACACTGTCTGCTCTATCACACTTAATGGACTTCTCTCATTCCAGTTCATCCCTTATCTAACTGCGACAGATGCTTAGTATCCGCGCTTCACTTTGAAAGGTTCCCAGGGTGGCTCTACCTCAAAATGGAATCCAAGCACTGTGCTTGGTGGAAAGGGACCATTTAGGAAATCAACGTTGCGAGGGTTGACCGGATGCGTACAGGGTGAAACACTTCCTAGTTATGTTTTTTCTTTTTTTTTTACATATGTATGGACTCCTTTTCCCAGTCCAGAACACCTTCAAGTAATGCCAATGTCAGATATAGGGAGATGCGTATATGATAAATGATAATTGTAAATGGAAATTTGATTACATTGAGAGAACAGTCTTGGGTGCCCTTCACAATGAAGAGGGGAGTGATGTGACTCTGGCTCTTACTGCTAAGGTATACTTGACTTTTTTCCCCCTTTTTTTTCTGAAAATCATTTACCATTTTGAACCTAAATTCTATAATATTCATTGCATTGAATTTCCGTTTCTTGGATCTCCACTTGAAAAGCTTGAGCGGTTATCTTACACAGTGCAAAAGGCCTGCACGTGTGTCCCTGTTAGGGGGGAAGGTGGGGGAGGGGGAGTTGTTTCATGCTAGCAGAATACATTGAGAATTATTTGAGACACAAGGCTTTGCAAAGCCTGTCGGGTCTCGTGGTGGCTGTGGTTTTGGCAGTCAGGAGCCAGGCGGGAGGGGGGGTGGAGTGAGGAAACGGCGGTGACAAGGCGCGGAAAGGCAAAAATTAACACCGAACCTTCGTCTCATCGCTGTCCTCGTCTGTGTTCCATGTTTCTTCAGCGTGTGAGACTGCTCCTCCTGTTTCATGAGAAGGAGTTGAAGTCTTAACAGCTCTGATCTATGAAAACATATTTATGTCCTTCTTTTTGGCAGCCCTTGATTAATTTATTCCATCACAGCATAGAAGAAGAAAAAAATACCACCCATTTATTTTTATTTTTTTACCAAATACTGATTGTATCATATATCCCTTTCAAATGGCAAATATGAACAGTGAGAATTGGCTTAGAATGATTGGGAACAGTGCCGTCATTTGTCACAGCAGTAGCATCACCAGTGCCAGCGTTGGGATATGTCTCATTAAGTTGCATTAACATTGTCACGAAAGATTAAAAAAACAAATGTAAAAAAGTAAAAAAAACGATGGAAATATAATATATATATATTTGCTAACATGCCACAAAGGGGTTAAAAGGGATTAATGGCAAGGCCCTATCCTGTCATGTTGCATATAAAATTACACATTACATATTGCATTATACATTTAGAGAACAGTGTGGAATACAATAAAATATTCATTTCAAAACTCCTTCACCCCAACACATGTTGCAGATGGACGATGAGAATAATTATAATTCTGATTTGACGAGAGGCCTGAAAGTGATCGTTATGATACCGAATCGTGAATCTGTCCAGGGTGTTGTGAAAGCAATGCCCGTATCTTTGACACCGCAGGTGTATTTTCAACGAGCATTTCCATGAACCCGTGCCCATCCCCTGATTTCCACTCTATTTATAAACCCACGGCACATGCGTGGCTTTGATTTAGGTTTCAATTAGCAGAGCAATGAAGAGGCTATAACTCTACTTAGAGCGAAGATGACCCCTCTATGTTTATTAAGCGCTAAGGATGGAGATTTACAGTCAAAGGGCATTATTGCTTTCCTGAGTTTTGCATTTTTCCCATTCGATAGGTGGCGGAAAGAGGGGAAATGGTTTTTTGCCGCTGGATTTATAATGCATCACAAGAGTCCACTTTTGGGTCAGCAGTTAACAAGGACATTATTGCCCTCATTCCGTAATGAAACCTCCGTTACATTTGCGGCTGGCTTCCATTTCGTCAATCGCTCACCAGCTGCAGCGAATCCTTAGTCACAGACCCTTCTGAAATGAGCAGTTGTTCTCAGGTTGAAGAACACCCGAATGCTAGCGGGAGAATGTTCTCTTCACAACCCCCCTGGTTGTAGGTTCATTCCACTGTGAGCCGAAACCTAATGTTTTATGCATACATGCTTGTGACTATTCGTGTCTGACAAGACCTGGTGGAAAGAGTAAAGGAGTCTATCTGCTTTAATGCAGCGGGCCTCGTATGGCGAGTTTCCAAAGTAATGACACTTTGGTCTGAAGGGTCACGCAAGCAAGGGTACTATTTAATGAAGATGAAGTTGCATAAAACATTATGCTGGTATACGTGTTTTTACCACGTGAGCCTTAAGCTTGTCAGTCAGTATGCTGTTCATGGGGTTACAATATGGCCACCATGGGTTATTATTCTATTATTCCTTATAAATATTCAACATTTACACGAGGGATTAGGTTTTTGGAAGTGTGTTTTTGGAATGTCTGATTTACCCCATGGATAGATTCAAAGAAGTGTTCCTTCTTTATTTTCCTTAACAAGTATAATCCATGGGGCCTCAGGTGGCGTAACGCTCAAAGCATTCGCCTGGAATGCAAGTTGCCTGAAACTCTAAAATCCAGCTGCGGCAGTCCAGCCCTGGCCGGGAGCCCCGATCAGGAGCGGCGTTTGGCTGTCCACCACGGGGGGAGGGGTGAAGGAGAGCCGGCATGAACTCACTGAGGAACGGTAGGGTGACCTTGTAAACATAGTTGGGCGAGTTCCGTCTCGGAGGAGGCAAACATTGCCTCGAGGTTAGCTTGACCTGTGGAGGCAGGCGGCAATTTCCTGGGGCAGGGCAAATCAAAAGATTTAGAGGGTATAATTGGCTACCAAATTGGGAGAAAAAAAGGGAAATAATCTAAAAAAAAAAAAAGTATAATCCATAACATTTTTATAAATTGATTCCCAAAGTGGTAATTTAGTAAGAGTTTATTAGCAGACGTCAGAACGACAAACCACAAAAGCTTAAGGCTATAGTACACTCTGCTTCACCCGAAGAAGAAACACACTCGTATGTGATAGTTTTTTGTGGAATGGAGTGTTTAAATGTGTCACATTCATTTATCTGTTTTGTCTTTTGAAAAGCATTGCCTCTGAACGGCTCCGTTTCGTTCTCTGCTATGAGCAGAGCGATTCGCATAAACGCAGCGGCTTTAATGCAGAATTTTTTTAATGAGGTGTTTTGTTTGCGGTTTTTTTTTCTGGTCTGTGGCGGTGAAGAAAAAAACCAAACACAATTCGCTCTTTTTAATAATGTTGAATCTGATGGCAGGTCGGCCCCGAGGTTATGCATTCCGCTCGCTTTGAAGATGCCGCAGCAGTGAGATCCAGCGGAGGCATGCTGACTTTCCTGCCTTTAAAAAAAAATATATATATATATATATATCTTATTTTTTATGCTGTTGTTGTTTTGCAGACTCCCGTAAAGGTCATTGACTTGCGCGAGACGTATATTGGCTTCTATTCGTCTTCAGAGACACGGGTAGCTTGAGGCTGAAGAGTACTGTGGAGTGTTGAACGCTGGACTGAACCTCACGGAGTAGTGGTTACAGCCCTTGATGCTGATCAGAAAAAACACCTATGCACCGTTGAGCATGGCACACACCATACGGGCGTGTCCCCCATCCAGGCAACCGCTGAATAAATGAATTATGTGCATATCGCCATTCGTGTCACGCATTATGCTTGCGTCAAGTTACAGTTTGAGACAAGTTTGATATGTGACAGTTTGTCTGTTGTAGTAAGCTGTTAGGAATGGTTATGAGGCTTTATTTAAATTTAATCAGGCATAGTGCATGAGTCAGATAAATTCACGTCCTCCCCCAGCGCCCTTCGTATTTTGTGCCTGTCGTCCATAAGCTTTTCCCTCCCGCTAAATGGATTGCCGTAAATTAGCCGAGCCATGTCCACACCTCACAGCGCAGAGCAGCACAGTGCCAGTGGCGAACGGCAAACCCGTGTCCTGTGGCCACGGAAACCCTTTGATGCGAGCTGCGGGAGATAATGCGATTGCAATTCAGCACTTAAGAGCTCTGCGCTCAGACAACAAAGAAAGAGGAGATGGTGTGTGTGTGTGTGTGTGTGTGTGTGTTTGTGTGTGTGTGTGTGGAGGGGGGGAAGGATTTAATCAACTTCGCAGCAGTCGGAAAATGGCAACAGCGTCCATTTGTGCATCGTCCCCCCGCATCTTTGTGGTCTCTAATAGAGAGATCACCCCCACAAACTTTGTACATTGAATTTCCGCAATGGCAGCATTTTTGCCATTCTCTCAGATGCACTGTGCAAAACTGGAGCCAAAGAAATGGGCTGTGTCGAATCAGAGCTGTTCATTAGCTCCAACGGCACAACGTCGGGGGAACGTGCTTACCAAGGCTAGGATCCAAGGGCAGTGAGGTGACTGTGAATCTCTGACTCGACTAGCCGTGTTTGAAGGGAGGAAGGTGCATTTTGGTCTTTCTGAAAGAGAGCATATCAACATTAGAGCTCAGAGTCCGACCAATATTAAGCAGAATGGGGCAGGGTATCGTTGGAAGCATATTGTCTCAAACTTACATTTCCCATTACTCAATCCCCCTTTCTTTTAATCATGATACTACTATAAGCACACCTAGTGTAAATGCAGAGTAAAGTGTTGTAGGAATACTTGAATACTTAACACTGAAACAAACCTTTATATTATATTTCAATTCATGAAATATTTAAATATTTGCCAGGAAATTGATTATTCACATTATTTGTATTAACTATTCATCTCTATAGCTGTAAAGCACTATCAGTGGGATTCACAAAGTGAATTTTGAACATTGTATCCTGTACTGGAATACTACTTGTTATTTTTTAATAAGAACACTTATCACAGAATTCACATATTACTTTCCTCTTGCCCAGTGTACCTGAATCCCGAAAGTGTGTTACTGTGTTATAAGCACTAGCCAGAGCTCCAGTAAAACAAGGGAGAGTTCATTCTCATTGTTGATCCCTGCAGATTAATGTTGTAACAATGCATTATCTACAATACACCAGACGATGACACATATTCAGTACCTGCATCCAAAATGCTTCTTGTGAAATAAATGTTGAAATGGATTGTGAAGTGTTGATATATTCCACAGAGGGAGAGGATCTGATTTCAGTTCTGTCTGAAAAAACTGATTAAACTATGTGCACAATTAGAGGATAAAAATAGAGATCAGTTTTCAGTCACACAAGTGGCTGAGCATGGCTACCTGTCGACCAGAGAGAAGGTGAGCCTGTGTGAGCCAGCCAGTGTGGCTTCCGAGCTTTAGATTCACATGCGGACTGTGTTTGCAATTAAAAGTGTAAAAGAAGTTGCGGCAGTGTGGCGGAAGGGTAGCGGAAGGGCAGCGGGGTGGTCTCACAGCTCCCGTCAGGCGGGCTGCAAACGCAGGCAGCGAACGGGACAAACAGGTTTGTGCGGCTAATTGTGCTGATGGCTGCTGGCCGATTGCTAAAACAAGGGACAGCTGCACCTCGTTCGGCAAATCCCAGCTGCAGCCACTCACCGTGAATAGGCGGCCGATTGAAAAGCAGCGAGTGAGACACACTAGAGAGATTCCCAGTCGGGTGTGCTTTCTCTCCTGCTCAGATTCCTCCAGTAGCACCCCATAGCCCTGGGAGCCCAAGGAGCCGTGTACCTGAACTGTCCCAGGGAGATGTGTGCCTGAGACCCGACCCAGACCAGGCTAAACGCTGTGGAGCCACTGACAGCTGTTCTAAAAGGGCTTCACTTACATAGCAGTACTGTAGTGCTGGCAAATTGTGTGTTTTTCTTTAGAACTGCAGAGATTCCAGTCAATATTATTTTGGTATTTTGCACCATCTGCGAGTGGAAACCCCAGGGAGTGCGCAGAGAAATTGTTAAATAAAAACAAAACTAATCTTCTCTCTCGCTCTGGTCACCATCACGTGAAACGGGTCACACCCCACACCCATTCACAGAAGTTAAATTCAAATTATTATTATTATTTATTTTTATATTTATATTATAGATTTTTAAATGGTCAAAGCAAGTTTTTTTTTTAAAGCTTTGAAATTAAACCAGGGGGTCAGTCCATGTAAAAGCTGTAAAGGTAATCAATGAAATCCTAAAATGTCATCTAAAAGAAGCTAGAAACCAACATAAGGAGACGAGGAATTCTTAAGTCCTTTTTGGATAGCGAATGCAGCCCCTTGAATCACCTTTATGCACCCACACCCTCACGGTGAGCACTGCAGCTGAAATGCTTGCACCCCTCTGATGCTCTCACTTGCGAGCCGGTGACTATTTCAGCCGCTACGGGCCCCACGGTACTACAGGAGAAAGTTAGTGCCCACTGGAGAAAGAGAGTTGTATCTTTTACTGATGACAGCTACAGGTAACTTTCAAAATAAAGGAAACAATTGAATAAACGAAGGGTACTGGCAGCTTTGTTATTGTGTGGGGTGCATTGTCTTGGCATGGTTTAGGTCCACTCAGCCTCTTAGAGGGCAAGGCAAACATCAATACATACAAAGCCATTCTGAGTGATCACCTTAATCCTATGGTGAAGCATTTCTATCCTTTCGGGAGTGGTCTCTTCCAGGATGACAATGCCCCCATCCAAAGGGCATGATTGGTCACTGAATAGTTTGAGCATTAAAATTATGTAAATCATATGCCGTGGCCATCTCAGTCACCAGATCTCAACCCAGTTGAACACTTATGGGAGATTCTGGAGCGATGCCTGAGAGAGCATTTTCCACCACCATCAACAAAACAACTAATTATGGAATTTATCATGGAAGAATGGTGTTGCATCCCTCCAATAGAGTTCCAGACACTTCTATGCCAAGGCACATTGAAGCTGTTCTGCCAGCTCTTGTAGAATCTATGCCATTCAAGCTGTTCTGGCGGCTCATGTTCTGGGGTGTAATGTTACATTTACATTTACATTACATTTTAGTGAGAGCGACTTACACAGTTTACATTTTCACAATCCATTTATACAGCTGGATATTTTACAGAAGCAATTCAGGTTAAGTACCTTGCTCAAGGGTACAACAGCAGTGCCCCACCTGGGAATTGAACCTGCAACCTCTGAGTTACAAGCCCAGCTCCCTAACCATTGCACTACACTGCCAGCCCTGCCAATAATGTTGATTCATTTTTATGCAGCCTTTGTGTTTAGGTATATTCAGATATAATTAATAGAACTCATATAACATAAGAAGTGAGAAGGATTTACTGTGGGTATACATGATATATGAGTATGGCTGTCAGTGAGTCATAATAGAGTATTAATATGTAATATATGCCATTTAGCAGACACTTTTATCCAAAGCAACTTACAGTAGTGAATGCATACATTTTTCAGTATATGTGGTGCCAATGGGAATTGAAACCACAACCTAAGCATTGCCAACGCCGTGCTCTACCTACTGAGCCACACAGAACCATATTCATTCAAGCCGTGGTATAAACACAAATATATAGCCGTTCAAGATGTTTACAAGACAAGGGATTACCATAAACACTCAACCATTCTGTTGTATACCCCTAATGCTGTAACTGCATTTAAGACACCTTTACGGACAGCTGCAATTCTCACCAGCATTCTCAAAGAAGTTAATTAAAAAGTGCACCTTTGGCCCAGTGAACAGTGGTAATTTTACCTCGGGTGCAAGGGGTGAATTTTCACCCCCTACTGTTGGGATGAAAATATTAATAATTTCAAATCAATGTCAAAAAACATTTAAAAGAAAATTATTTTTGAACATTGCACCCCCTGTTTTAAAACCCTAAAATTGCCACTGCCAGTGAGTATAATTCAGTTCAATGCCTGCTTGTTGACAGCACGCATCGCAACACCTGTTAATGTTAAATATTAATAAACAGCACAGCCAGATAAGCCCCGATAGTAATTTGTACTAATTTTACCCTTCAAACACAACTGGCACACATTGATCATACACATTTACAATGGCAGGGGCAATTTTCGGATTAGTTTGGGCATGTCACATGGAGGTTTACTGGATTGAGGATTGCTTTTGAACCCTAAATCATTTGTTATTTGTTATGTGGGCAGTGCCCACACCTTTTTCCATGTGCCATTTTAAAGTCTGAAATGCACAGGCATATCAAAATGTACACCCGGAACATAATGCTGAGTTATGCATTCGTTGCACTGTATAGGTCAAAGGTCACGCACATAGCGCATACAAAAAGTCAACTGGTAAAAAAAAGTGGTCTTCTTGCTATACTTGCTAAAAAAGATGCAAGTCTATAATACTAAAGAGAGGTACTATTAATGCAGGCTTTTGTTCTAGTCCTTTTAAGAAGAATCCGGCATATTTATACATTTATGAAACAAGGCATCACAGAATGAGCATTGCCTGGCTTCTTGGAGATGTCAAGATGATGGCCTGGTTTTAAATAATGATGCAGGGGAAACACGGAGCAGACTGGGACTCCAGGAGAGAGGTCATTTCCTCCTGCAGCTGAGAGAGGCAGGGTAAAAAAACCATTCTCCCTCTCTCTCCCTCGCCCTCTCTTTCCATCTCTCCTGCCTTCCCAATCGAATTTTCTCTCACTCTCCCTTCTTCGCTCTCTCTCTCATCCCCTCTGCCCTCTTTCTCTCTCCATCTCTCCTTCCGTCTGAAAGTAAGATGCAAAAATTCGATTTTCTTTCTTGGATAAGATTAGCCGAATTATGAAATGACATCACATGCTTTTCATTCATATCTTATCTAAATAGGTGAAAGATGAATACTGTACTGGAGGGAATGGGAATGTGAAACAGAGAGAGAAAGAAAAGGAGATGTGATTGTGATTGTGTGGCAGGCCCTACCACCTGTGTGGAAGTGCATTCATATGAAATATAATTGAACCTTTCTTCTCCGACTAATGGAGGCAGATACAATATTTTATTAACTCAGCCAGGTGATATATTACCACGTTTCCCTCAGTAAGATTGCATTAAGCTGTTATCTGTTCATTTTTTCTTTCTTTCTTTCTCTCTCTCTCCCTCCCTCCCTCTCCCTCTCCTGGACTCTCCTGGCGTGTTTAATCACTCCGGATGAGTGGAGGTAATAAAATCGGAGGGATTAAGTGACCTCAAAAGCCACTTGGTTGTAATTCCAGGACTGGGCTTGAGGGAGGGAGGAAGGGAAGGAAGGAAGGAGAGAGAGAGAGAGAAGAGAGAGAGAGAGAGAGAGAGAGAGAGAGAGAGAGGAAGGGAGCAAAAGCTGAGTCTTATCTTTGTGTTGTGGCTATCCTTAAGCTTCCCATCTGTAAACTTGCTTTAGGACTGCTGTACATTGTGAATTCACACCAAAAAAAAAAGAGAGAGAAAGGTGGCATTGTCTGTAACGGAGCCCTATTTCCTCGCGAAAGAGGCCATGGCAGCGTGTAAACCTTCCAGTGTGTCTGCATGTCAGCACTGCCTCGCTGTGACGTGACACTGTTTATTAATAGCTTTCCAGTTGACTGGAGACAGTTCATTACTGTGGCAAGATTAATCCACACCGTCTATAATGGCAAAATAAATGTTTTTAATTGTGTACTTTATTAAACAGTATTAAATAGTAGCAAGGCGTGTCTATTTTTATATTTTTTTGAAGGGGGTGTCTCTGACTTCTGACCCCTTCTGGGGTGAGTGATGTGGCACACTGCTGCACTCAAATAAATAATGCTGGTGATTGACAGATGACAGAGGGACCGCTGCTTCAGCATTTTTGGGAACATCACTTTTCCATTTAGCGGGCGACACAATCAGGCTGTTAATTTAGATGGAGACTTTTTTTTTTGAACATGTTTGCTTACTGGGTAGACTTGTGTGGGTTTATTACTGGTAAAAATAGCCCCAAAGGGGAAAGAAAAAAGAATCACTGATCCAAAAAGAAAGCTCTACTGCTGCCAAGTCTCTCATTTTCACAGTGAGAATCCTGTTTATGAGCACTCTCTCCCAGTGAGGGTGGAAATATCTACGAGTAACCCTGAAAAGGTTTCTCAGTTTTCACAGTGAAAGGGGTCCTTTCCAGAAGGCTGCACCCCTCCCTTTGTGTCTCTCTTTCTCTCAAATACAAAGAAAAAAATCATGGTTTTTTTGCCCTGAATTTTGATGTGAATTATTTGAAAGTGATAACAGGAACATATTGATAACATATTGACAATCACAGTTCAGAGATAATGCATCACTTTTTCTATATTGCTGAATCACCTCACTGACCTTTACATAATTTTTTACATCATCAAACATGAGAAAAAGGTCCACTGGCTTCAAAACCACCTGCTGGCCTCATTAAGGAATCCCTGTTCGGAAATTCAGGCCACGGGTTCAAGTTAACACAATACTTATTATTTGATCCATTGTATTAATACAGAGCTTATTTTTCAGTGTACCTGAACACTCCCTTTTATTAGTTAATGTGCTCACAACCATACATTTGCTTGGCTTTGAAAGATTGTATGGTATGCAATTTACTAAAGTGGGCCAACTGGTTATATTAATAGTCCCACACTGAAAGGAAGAGAGCCCGTGGATGCCCTGAATGTTTCTTTTTTAGTCTTAGAAATCTTTGCCTTGCACAACGCTCATCGCAACATCTCTCCCTCCCCCTCCAGGAACGCTTAGGTCTACTTGTACAGTGACAAGTTAAAACACCTGGCGGTCTTCAGAGGAAGGGCATGCTAATCCTCATTCTTCCGGACTGACGGAAGACATTGCTGGAATGAGGTGGGTGTTCAGTTGCGACTGTACAATCAGGCAATCAAATTATAGCACTCTTCCAGAGAAGTGAGTGTGCATACAAATTCTGTTGGAAACAAATGATAAGCATGAAGCACTGCAGTCCACACTACAGACAGCAACCTAGACGTCAGTCCAAAAAAGGTTTTATAACAACTGCACACAAAAAACATTGATGCCCAAGTAGTGGTTTGACCGAGGCGATTGTGTCAGGATTATGTTTATGCTACTTGATGATGAATTACAATTAGGTGCAAAGACAGTTATATCTGCATGCTAATGAACAAGCATACAGTTTGTGAGCGTTGGCTGTGACGTTTTACCATGAACTAGCAGCATTGTGGTGGCCCACAGGCATGAAAGAGAGCTTGCACAATCTATCGATTTGGTGGTGACTTTTTGTGATTTTGGCTATAGGCTATCATATTTAGACCAATCAGCCAGTAGGAAGTATGCAGATATTTGCATAAGGGGAACTATAGTTCAATAGGGCAACAATGGACTGGATACAATCATTTGTCCTTAACTTTGACTGACATTTTTTTCCAAACTAACACAAGTCACCAAACTTAACTTGCCAAACTGTGTTATTGAAAAAAATAAACACTGGCATTTATTTAAAAACAAGAAAAAATGTTGATTGAATGCTGGCCTACACCATATACGTATCTCAATACCTGCTTTTTGCTGTCAAGCCAAAGTCGGGCTTAATGGTTTTCCACCACCACCACAGGCCCCGGCAGGGCCAAAGCCACACCGTCTCGGTGCCTCAAGGTTGGATTTTTTGCCCGATGAAACTGCCTGATCCCAGTCGGGCCATTTGGGGGAAGGCGTGGAATTTCACGTGATTTCTTGTGTTCGCTCTTCTTTACAGCTGCTCCCACATGACAACAAGAGGAGCATCACACACACGATAGCTTCAGGCTCCATGTTGTTAGCTCGCTGGTTGTCAATACTTTCGGGAATCATTCTTGGGGTGAAATATGTTTGAGATATGTTCCCAGGGGTGGGATGTTTGCCCCGTTAACACCCTCAAGAATGTAAAATGTGGGTGTTAAGTGTGGCATCAGCACCTCCAAGCCCTGGTCTGTGGAAAATGAGATGAGCCAGTGGCCGGGGTCTTTTGCACAGGGTTATTAGCGCAACTCAAACCCCACTTTTCAGCCTGGCCTGGCCTGACCTCATAATGGAATTGCGGCTAATGGCCTGGCCTCATAATGGAATTGTGGCTAATGGCTAATTACTACTAATTTGGTAGTATTTAGCTCATATGAAACCAAACAAATGTCTCCCACCTGTCTCCAAATGTATACTTTTTACATCAAAGAAATGCATCAGAAGTCAATAAGCTAGAATTCAAATGGCATATGTCAAAGTCCACTTGATGTAGGTCTGCATTTAATCCTTAAAGCTTTCTAATACAGCTGAACCAGTCTGGCCCCTCTCATAATGATGAACATGTAATTAAGCAATTAACTCTAGATTATCTATTGATTAATGTTTCCCATTAATATTTCACCTCGATGGGATTTTACTGGTTAAATATTTAATGGTTTCTAATTAGTAAATTAATTGTGGGATTAACTGAGTCGCATATAATGATCCTCTAATGGGTGAATGCTTTTAATTACCAATCTCTTTTTTAATGTAGATGGGTTATGGTAGGTAGAAAGAGTTGTACTACACAATACTCATATGATCTCTGTTATTATGAATTATGAGACCAAGGCCACCTTTCCTTCAGTGCATCACTACTGTTATGATTTCTCAATAGTTTTTGTCCTGGACGTATTGCCTTCATACCCAGCATGCTTCAGGGTGGAACAGTAAAGTAATAATAGTTATTAATATGAATAAAAGTCTATCACATTAAATATTTAACATTTACTTATAAACTGTATAACATTTTTCTCAGTGAAGAGTTATTATTATTTTCCCATAATTTCTGTGTTATGGATGCTCATGAGAATTGGCTTTTATGTTATGTTTTTAAGCTTATTGGTCATTCATGCACTATTTCTTGAGTGCACAAAAATAATTATATTTAAGCTTGTTTCTGATACAATATGTTGTTATATTACAACATTATTTAATCATACACTGTCAAGAATAATCAGAAACAAAATATGTTGCTTGGAGAACTGTAACATTGGGGAAATAATAAAGTATATTAGTGAACCATTCAGAAATGATCTGTTTTTGAAATGAAGCTAAATATAATTGCTTTTTTTTCTACCCAGAAGTCTCTTGGGTTTCCTTTTTTAATGCCTTCTCAATAACCTAAAATAAATTTCTTTCCATAACACATTAAATACAAACATAAAATTATATTCCGCATGGATCGTTAACCTTTAGTACTGCGTGATTCATTCTTGTGCCACTATAAATGTCAATGTATAATTAACTTTTTTGTAAACATGGAGGCGGTCACATTAAATGACTCCTCTTCTGATTATAATGAAGAGTTATTTCTGTTGAATTATTTTCTGAAAATCTGAACCCATCACAGTTGGGTAGCATGTAGCACAGGTACACGATGCTGTGGACATTTTTACCTTGAAAACAGCATCAAGGCGTGAGGTGAGTGCTTTGCCTTTTGTCCCTACCAATCGTAATGTATTAAAACGTCACCTAGGACTTTTCTATGAGAAAATATATCTCAGAGAAAGCATTTGACATTTTAATAATCTGCATTGTGAGGGCTACTGACTTGGCGTGTGATCAATATCACATGTTCTCATATTATTAGGATTAAATATTAGAATTGATGTAAAAAAAAATATTTTTGCACATTTGGGAATGTAGTCAATGTATTCTATTTTAATGTTACTGAAATGTCATCTGTTACCTCATTATACTCACCTGGACCTGGGAATAGAAGCTCCTGTCAAGTAGTATCTGCCATTTGTTAATAATGAAGAATTTAGACTCCATGTCATTACAGGCTAGCCTCATTCTTAATACATAGCTGCAATGAAGCCAATGGCAAAAATAAGCTTTAAAGGTCCTGCAGATGTATTGTATTTATTGTATTTCACATGTAAATTCACATGGCTGATTGGGCAGGGAGCTAATATTCACGAGCTTACATTATTTGACACAATTTTTGACCTACGTCAGCAACGAGTCCTGTGTTTTTGAAATAGAAGACTGGACCTGGACCAAACCTTCATAAATTGCAGCCATTTCTCTCACTCCTATTCTTTTTTTTGGTAAAACGTGTAAAGACACATTTGTTTTGACATTCAGGTACAACACTGTCCATCACATTTGTTGTACCTAGGTTTGTTGGCTAGTAAACAATGAGAATGCGCTTATTAAAATGATCTGGTTGTCTGATGTCATTAATACTCCAATATCAGCCAAAGGGATTGGAACACCTATTGTAAACTGTTAGTAAAGTGATTAGCACAACCATTAGCAAAACCATTGGCTAGACAATTAGCAAAACCATTGTTCATCCATTATTGATGGATACAAGTCATTCACAAGTAGCTAGCTCAGCAATAAGTAAAACGCAAGTTGGTGGTACATAACAAATCCATTGTCGCATTGTCAAATGCATATGCAGTCATTTTGGCAAACCATCCCCCATACATAGTTTTGAAAACATGGCAAGGTGCAGCGATTATTTGTGGAAAAATTGCACTTCACAACATAAATTGCATGAAGACCCAGAGGATGTCTGTATTAACATCAGACAGATAGTTATATTTGACTATGTCACTGGTTATATTCATGTCAAAATATTATATATATATATATATATATATATATATATATATATATATACAATATATATCAGGTTTCATTATACATTTCCTGTTTGGCACCCCATTATATATATATATATATATATATATATATATATATATATAATATAGTGTGTAATCTCTATTTTCTCTGTTCCTGGAGAGCAGGCAGGGGCAAAAATGATAATGATAAGCTTTTGTACAGTCCCCAGGGTCTAATCACTGGTTGATTTCAAACGTAAAGGCCTAATTAAAATGGTTCAGCCTCCATGAGAGATTAGACTTCAGAATAAAGAAGGGCGATCAGTACACGGAAACGCATCGCATTCGTCTTGACACCAAAAGTTTCCCAGCACTACGGCATTAGGATCTCTGTAGAGGAAAGATGTCTAAATACAGAAAGAAATCACAGGTACTACTAGGGCTGGGTTAATCCAGAGGCTGCTTCACTAACCCCTCTGGATTCAATCAAAACAGCTAACATATCTTACCATTCAAGCAATCCTTCCAGGAATAATCTAATGCCATATTACATCAAAGCAATATTTTACCATTGAAATGACTTGAAATGGGTTTTTTTTTATCAAAAGGTCACCTGTTATTTATTTTCTTATTGATTGAATTAGGAAAAGGGAAGGAATCATTTTCATTAATGGATGTAATTTTGTGAGAATGGAAATAAAACTGGAAATAATGTGTTGAGCTTGGACATACTGTATATATATTGATATTATATAACTTTTTCACTAGATATATGACATCTAATATACACTATATAGACAATATACTGCCCTCACAGTTATACCTAATGAAAAAGTTATACAATATCAATATATGAAAAAATCTTAAATATACACATTCTATAATATTCTATATTATTGGTATGAAATTACATTTAAGGAAGGCAATATTTATATATTTATAAAGTACATTCTTACATACATTTAGAATGCATTGGACTTTCGATTACGGTGCGTATGAAAATACAGACTCTACTTTTGTTTCAAGGAATGAATGTCAAGACACTAGCCTTAATTCAAGATGATGGCACATTGGCGTGGGCCCAACTCAATCCCTTTAATTGTGTGACAAGAGATGGTAGTAAATCTTCAGTGCAGTTGTTTTAGAGTCTCCATCAGGAGGGCTTCTCTCAGTAGGAAACTGATTTACCCCAAGGTGCAGAGTGCCATAAGCACATGTATCGCACCTCAAACATGGCACCCCAAACCAGTCTCCCCCGACAAACGATGTCAAGACAGCCTATATACGTTCAGAGTACTGCCGCATCATCCAATTATGTACTCAATTTTATAGGAGTTTAGTTCATATAGTATTGTATTATATTGTAGTTAAAGTTGATATATTGCTAACGCTTCCTATGAATACTCTTGTCACAATGCATTACAGTCACTTGGTCTCAAGCAAACCTTACAGTAACAAAATCAATGGAAAGGCTCTACAACCGTGCTCTAAAAATACTGGACAGAAAACAATTAAGATTTCACCACTGTCATATTTTAAAGAAACATAACATTCTAAGCTTTGATAACTTTGTTAAGGTTGCCAATGCTAAGCTTTTTTTCAAATGCATACATGGCCTGGCTCCCTCCTCACTCTGTGACCAAGTCACATCCTGGCAAGGTGTTGGCTTGTCCACTAGGAAGGCAGCAGAGGGAAACTGCATCGTCCTAAACTGCAGAACAGCATTTGGCCAGACTGCTTTTAGCGTCAAAGGGACTAATGTGTGGAGTTCTCTACCTAGAGAGACTAAGCAAGAGGATGACTTTGCTCATTTTAATAAAAATCTAACAGTTGCTAAAAGACACACATACATGCATGCATGCGTAGGTACTGTTATTCTTTTTCAATGCTGTCCTGTCCTAAAATGATTTTATTTACTGTATTTGTATTGTCTTGTCCAACATCTTACATTTACATTTTTAGTAATTTACATTTTACATTTTAGTCATTTAGCAGATGCTCTTCTTCTAGAGATCAGTGTCGTGATACAGTAATAGACATAATCGTTGGCAGCTGCAACCGTACCTGTAGCACAAGGAGGGAAACGTTGTGTGTTTGGTTTTGTTGTTGTTGGGGGGCACAGACATCAACATAGATACATATTACAAAATGCAGTATTGAACATGAAAGCAGTGGTGATGACAATTAATGGTAATGTAGTCTGAATAGGTGGGTTTTCACTCTCTTGCGGAAGATGGCCAGTGAGTTGGCGGTCCTGACCGTGTGTGGAAGATCGTTCCACCACTGGGGGGTCAGGACAGAGAAGAGGCGAGACCGCGAGGAGCGGCTGCCGGGCGCTCGCAGGGAAGGGACAGTCAGTTTGCCCGAGGAGGCGGAGCGGAGGGGTCTGGCAGGGGTGTAGGGTATGATGAGTGAGGCTTATTCACTTTTAAAAGCCCAACTAGGGACGGACATTGAAAATTAGCGCAGGCTACAAATGTTTTGATACAGGGCATCAGCGTGTTTTTAATGCAATGTGTCTATGCTTTTTGTATCTGTCCCTACTCAAATAAACATTAAATAAATAAATGCCTAATGGGCCATGCATAAAACTCAATGCTTAATAATGCTTATTATTAATAGTAACTATCTAGTTGCTATTAGTAATACTTCAGGCCAACATTGTAAATGATAACTTGTTCTCAATTCACCTTCCTTATTAAATGGAGGTGAATTCTGTACGTGTCTTTGGGATCGTATGCTGCTCTGTGTGAGGTTCTGTATCTTGTTTGTTGAACGATGCTGTGTAGTGCTTCAGGCCTGTAATCGAGTGTAGGTGTGCACTTCTCCCTATATACGGAAAATAACATAATCTTGGGTGTTTTATCCTTTTTCCCCTTGGCGTGCAAGCCCTTAATGACTACATTGTGTTAATCCATATTCTATGCAATAATTTGTGAACACGATTGCTATAAATGTTCTTGATTAATTGCAGATGCAGTGAAACTTGCCACAAAAAAAGAGCGTTTGATAGAATTATTCTCCTGTGCCATCTCAGAGAAGAGGAGGTATTTATGGCTGGAGAAATCACACAGCACCGGGAGCAGATGAGGAGGACTGTTGGGCTCTTGAGGGAACTTTATCTGGAGCCAATGAATGACAATGTTAAGCATATATTTGAAATTGTCAGTATAGAAAATACAATAGCCCTCATACTGTATGTTCATAGAAATTAGAATATTCTGTCAAATGTATTTATTTATTTATTGTAATTATTGCATTTTAAACGAATTGTAGGGAATTCATGGGATCTGTCAGTTGAAGGGGGGACATGAAGCCCATAGTGTCCTAAAAAGGAAACATGAAGAGGTACAAATCTGAAAGGAAGCTGCCAGGAACACCTACAGGTTTCTTGGAGAAGAAGCCATTGTGACTAGTAGCCCGTACAGCACAGAAGACATTGAGGATGCACAATAATTGTATCAGGATGATCCACCTGGCAGCCCCACATTACTGTATTTTTGATAATGTTGCCTATATTGTGTTGCTGTTGTAATAATATTGTTGCAGAGGGATATCACAAAAATGTCAGGTGAACAGGAAACACACGCCATAGGTGTGCCTATATCGGGCCTCAGAATTAAGGAGCCCTTAGAATGCTCCTCTGCCAATCAAAATGCTTGGTCGTATCTACCCTTTTTATAAATATATATATAATGTTAAGTGTCTTACCTTTATATTTTCTGCTACCTGCACCACACTGTGGCATGTTTTGTGGGATAGAAAGTAGGTGGAAAGTAGAAAGTGTCCTGGACATGCGACCAGTCTCTGCAGGGGGATCTGAAGGCACAGACAAATCAAAGCACAGCCGTCGGCAGTGATAATTCAGTGCATCATTGCAGGCTATCTGAGATTCGCTGTGGTGCTGTGGATGCTGAGGATGATTTGCAAGGGCGCATTTCAATGCGCATGAACTGTTCATATTTCAATAAGGGCACATAGGGAGTATAAATGCTAAATGTATATTTTTTTAGATTCTTGAGGCCCCTGTATCCACATCAAACCATTGTTTTTTTGCATTTATTTACATATACATGTTTTGCCTATCATACATTATGTAATTTTACATGCTGGATTTTGCCAGATACATTAATATTTTGTTTTTGGTAATTCAGGTATGAAACGTGGCACAGTACATTTATACTGTACATTGTTATACCTCTAGTGCCCATGACGGCTTAGTAGCACCCTTTAACAACGCCATTTTTCCTAAACTTGTAACTTTTCTAATACTAAAACACGTACATATTAGGCTAATATTCCGCATGAATGTTTATTATGTGGCCCTTTTGGAATGTCATAACCACATTTACAGCTTCAATACAAATGACTAAAAAAATCACTTAAAGTGCACTACTTAAAATGTTGAATTGGCAAGTGCTGATGAAACATGACTTTCTTGGTGACATAATGAATGTGCATGTAGAGTTTCAGGTCGATTAGAGTCTTTGGGAAGATATTGATCAAATAGGCTACATAAGAACTACAAACCTCACAAGCAATCTGTAGTTCACTATAAGGTCATCACAACTCTTACGGTTCTATAGTTTAGTAAAACAAGATGTGTGTCATATCATTATTTCAGAAACGTACATAGCACACCAAAGTCGCCTCACACACTATCACTGATTTTACGGTATGAATTGTGTAATATCAGAAAGGGAGGGACCAAAAAAACATGATTGATGTTGCTATTGTTCAATACACTGTAAGACATAACATGACTGTCATTTGTAGGGTGATATGATTGGAACAAAGCTAGGTTAAAATGATGACTGAACTGAACTGAACTGAACTGAACTATTGAAAAAATAAATAAATTGGAGCCTCCACTCTTTGATAAATATGTATTGCAAACCACACGCTCCTCAGAGTCCTGAACTGCCTCTGATATTTACCTCACTCTTTCTGCCACATTCTATCACAAAACAATGCACAATAATGATCCCTTTGCTCTCATGTGTTTGTCATTGTTTCATTCATTTTAATTATTACTCTTAATTTGCATTGTGAGCTCTAACAAAAAGGTTCTGTAATTCTAAGGAGGCAGTGCCTCCTTTGCCTACCTGGTACATACTGTATATGTATTTAAGCAACACGTATCTTGCACAATTTCACAGATGTAGAGATGGTTTCTCTCTCTTTCAAGTGCATTCAACCACTTCTTACAAGTGCTATACTTAAATACTCTGGTGTGCTTACTGGTTGCATTTCAAATAGTCGTTGAACGATTTGCCTTAGAGCGAGGTGAAATGAAGAACAAAACAATCTGTACTGCACTGAACAAAAATACTATCACAGATCTCTTACGCGAACAATGATTGTTCTTACCATGTATTAATGCACATCTTTTAAGTTGCTCTGGATAAGAGCATCTGTTAAATGTGTAATATGTAAAATCTAAAATGTACAATCTTGTGTGATTGGGAATTTTTATTTATTCTGCCCCATCTGTTCATATATGCGTATCATAATGCCACCATATCAGCTCATAACGCCAGCATCGCTAAGTTGGTAGTGTGGTTGGATGAAAACACTAATGAATTATTAGACACAAAACATACACCACACCAAATGTTTGTATTAACACAGCACTAATGTTGACGTCAACGCCTATTGCAGACCAGGCAAGAAAAATTGTGTTGCTTTTCGCTACCATTCTCACCAAAACAGAGCCCAGGGTGTTTGTTCCGGGAACAAGGGCACTCTGTCCGAAGCAATTGTACATCTCGTATTAGAGACCTGTCATTATACTCTCAGCGAAAATGCATCAGTGCCACGGGTAAACATTTAGTGTAACTGTGCCTGTGTGATCATTATAAATACCAGAGAGATTCACAGACCGAACAACAAAGCTTACCCCACCGGGCACCTGGAGAGTGGATAAGAGCCAAACAGAACACCAGATACATAAGAACATTTGATACTCTTCACACTTAAAGGAGTACTTCTGTCAAAATCCTGTATTCCAATTTTTATATTTGCTCAAAGAACTTGCTCAAATAATTATTTAATTTTGAAAACATAGCTGGGCTATATTTCCACAGAACGTGATGTCATGGAATAAGTTTGCATTCATTATTTCCACTTGCCAATCCCATCCCATATTTTTAAAGCTTATATAGGATATTTTTGTTATGCTTAAAAGGAAATCAAAGGCTGTTTAGCCTTTTAAACGTGATACCCTAACTAAAGTTAAGGGTATCACTAAAGTGAAGTAAAAGTATTACAGTAAAAGTATTACAGTTATTTTGTCCTTCTTTTTGAGGCGATATTGATGCAAATTACTTCATTAAAGGGAGTGAAAGTGTGCGTGCTCCCGTAGTATCCAGTAGAAGCCACACTGGTATAGATTGGAGGCGTTGGGAGTTGGGGAACTGTCTGTCAATTAAGCTATGCATAATTTATTCAATAATATCATTACCATGCCCATTTAGTAGTATGATGTATTTCCCAGGTGAAAATAGGCTTAAAAGAGAGCTGATTTTTATGTTTATTGATGTATTTGATTGGCAAATAAGTAGTAGTTTTACTGATACAAAAACATTATTTGCAAGATAGAACAGCTGAATTTAAAGCCATGGAAGTACTCTAAGGTAGGTATACTAAGCAATTTGATGTCATCGCTCAGTGGCGACGACTTCCTAAACAAATGCGCTGAAACGCATGCAAACTGCGATTCAACCATTAGCTACACCAGCCACTGGCACTAGTTGTTTCTGTCCACCAACTATGTTACAAGAGGACAGAACATGTCCTACACGCCTGCTAAACATCAGCTGACGACGCATCACAGCTGTCAGGTGACGCTTCTGAGGAAGACTGCAGATGTCAGTCAAAACTGTCAGGTAATTACAATCTATTATCTCATTGTCTGAACAAAAGAAACTAAAACATTTATATGTTACAAGAAGAAAAAGTAGAATAACACTAGCTAGCTATGGGACCTAAAAGCAAAAAAGACATGAAACGTTGAGCCCAAAAGGTACTTAGACAGTTGTAGAAAACATGTAAACATATGAGAGGTGTTTTTGAGATGGCAAGAGCTGAATGTGGCTCAGCTCAGCTGAGAAGGCATCTTTTCTCCTTGACAGGTGAGCAAGGCTGGTTATCACCTGTAACACGCCTACCTCGACATGATTCTGAGGTTGCAATGACTACAACCAAGCAGAGGCTGATGGGCAAACTTTCCACGGCTGATCACATCTAACAAATAGACCAGTGGTTCTTAATCCTCTCCTCGGGGAACCCCAGCCAGTCCATGTATTTGTTAAATTCCACCACCAGCACACCTGATTCAACTAATCAATGCTCGTTAAGTAGAAATTAGTTGAATCAGGTGTGCTGGTGGCGGAATTTAACAAATACATGGACTGGCTGGGGTTCCCTGAGGAGAGGATTAAGAACCACTGAAATAAACTGTATGGAACCACAAATTAGTGAATGCCTAAATAGCAGTATAGGAAATCTAGAATCAAATATATTTACACATTCATTTCCTTTCTATAAAATAAAATCGCTTGATATTTCTCACAATCAGTTACGAACGGTCAACTCACAATGCGAGACCATAGTGACCACAGGTGTCAAACTCATTCCATCGAGGGCCGAGGGTATGCAGGGTTTTGTTGCAACCAATGCACTACACCAGGTGATTTCACTAATTAGCTCACTTCTTCAACTAAGGAGGGAACCTAATTGAAATCACCTGGTGTAATGCATTGGTTACAACAGAAACCTGCACACACTCGGCCCTCGATGGAATGAGTTTGACACCCCTGCCGGCGGCGGATAGTCCAAAGAAATGCAGGCACTTCTGTTGTCGTGTTTACTAACACTACCTCTCGTGCGGTGACATCAGATCACTTAGTATACTTTTAAGTCACTCAAAACAGAAGAATGTTAGCTGCGTTTCAATTCCAGACAGCTATGTGCTTGCACAACATTTCATCTTGGAACACTGAACGGAAGAAGAGTGAATTAAAAAAAATGGATGATTTCGCTACATTTTAAGCATTTAGCCGCCTTTATCCAGAGCAATTTACAAGATGTGCATTAATACATGTTATGATCAATCATTGAGTAGTATATGTGCAGAGTGAGAATACATTTCCAAGAACAATTAAAAATAATAGTTATTGGTCAGGCTCATGATGGCTTTCGCCTAAAATATTTAAGCAAACCTTAAAACCACCAATTCAGGAGCGATGATGTGCCAGTTTAAAGCTGCTTTGAGACTTATGCTAAGTGATTTCAGGTTTCCCACTGAGGCAGCAACCTGGGGGGTTCTGTTTGAACCAGCCGTGATCCTGCAGTGTGAAAAGGGTATTAATCTCAAAATGACTTCCATAATGTAAATGTGGCAGGGAGGAGAAATGTCAGTGACATTAATTTTGATCAGCACTATATGACATAATGGGATGATGTAAAACCATAGTTAATTTTTAAATACTTGACACATCCAGGCTATATCCCAGCTCTTTTAAGTCAGGCAGTGTAGATTAAATTGATTCAAGTGGTGGTAAAATTATTACTAGGTATGTTTAATTATGGCCTTATGTTTCTATTAAAATGCACACGGGTTCCATTTTTCCATTTCAATTTGCAAAATAAGTAATGCTACTCTAATCGACCCACAAGCTGCAATACAACATAATTACTACGATTTCAATAATAATGTTATAATGGCTCAGCAATAATGGATCTTATGCATTTGCTATTAGCGATCCCGCTAACATTACACAGGGCAACGTAAATGTTTTAAGTCCAAGTCCATTATTTGGTATTTTAATTATCATTGCTAATTACCTGTGAGCACGGTGTATTTACAGTTTAATATCATATTAACCCCCCTCCCCCGCCACACACACACACACACAGCCTGTTCATTTTAGAAACCACCAAATTCCTGTGATTCTAAGTATGGAAGCCAAGCCAAAATAAATTATGTTCGCCAAACCGCATTATATGTATGTCCACATGATGGCGATATAAACACAAATTTCATTGTATTTCTTTGGACGTTTTACTCTGGTATAAATTCATACACATTCATTGCCAGCCCATCTGTAGTGCAAAATTATAGACCTTATTATCCAAAGAGCACCAGTTTGGGGAGTCAAGAAATATTCCTATGCATATAATTTTTAAATGTCTCTAATAAGAATGATGTAAATCTATGAGATTTGTGGCTGTAGTCATGCATTCTATAGTTCCTTTTCAGAAGACAGACACTGACTGGGCCAAATCCACAGACTGGCTCAGCAGGAGCTCCATTTGGCCAATCAGAACCTGGAATGTGTACAACACAACCATCCAGGGTGCCTGCAACCTGCGCCAAGTACATGTAACTTGTGCCACGGTTCTCCCCATACGATACTCATGCCATTCCCTGTTTTCCTACTCATCTTCAATGATGACACTCTTTCCAGTGCTGTATAATCTGACCCAGACACACCAGAGGGGCTTCTCTGCTTCACACCACGCACTATAACAACAACACGTTATGGGAACTCTGCAACACAGTGGCTGATGCTGTGTGTGTGTGTTCAATTAATTGCCAACTACCTTTTTGTTTTGATGTGTTCAGGGCGTTTATTTATTCATTTATTGGCAAGAGCAGCACATCATTTAGCACCCCCTGGTGGCTTCTTTGTTTTTCAATTGAGCCCTGGCGTTGGCTTGCGTTGCATTGCTTGCTTTGAAGCTCAAGCTTGCGTAAAATAAACTTTGAATCTAGTATACTTTGAGCACACCTTCCACACTTTGAAGGGACGGAGAATAGCCCGTCGCTAGAAAATCTGCACAAATTTTAAAATGGAGGACCAGCGCATAACTGCTATAAATGAAGGTACCCTACTTAGCAGCTTATAAATCAGCTTGCTAGCTAGGTTAATCAGAGGACAAGCCAGCTAGCTATCTAGATAGCCTATTGAGTTTTGCAACATACTAATCTCGGCCTAGTAGCCTATCATAAGGACATTATTTGTGAATATCTACTATTATATCTACTATTCCCACTGGGACCACTATGTGTGCATTCACTACTATAAGTCGCTTTGGATAAAAGCGTCTGCTAAATGGCATATATTATTATTATAAACATTATTTATTATATGTATCATGCTAACGTTGTCACAAATTAGTAGCTCACTCTCCCCGATATGACACTGGTTTAAAAAGTATTCACCCAGTCAGGGTTTGTATTATGCTAAGCCACCTTCGCTCAGAATACCGTTTTCAAGAACATGCCAACCTATAAAGAATAGCATAGCCACAAACATTACCGACTCCATTTTTTAAGTTGGCAAGCTAATATAAGGGTATCCAATTGTTAAAGCGCTGCTGAAACAGCACAAAAATAATGGACAAAAACAGTTATAATGCAGTACAATGACAACTTTATTGGAAATGTTATATTATCCCGAACTGCAATGAAGACATCGAACATATTGATAACTGGTTTCCTACAGTTATTCAAATGAAGTAGCTAGCTAGAGCTGACTAAATGAACTGATCATGCTAATTTAGAAACATTTAGATCGCTACTTGAATAACCTAACTTCTAAACAAATGGCTAGGTGTATTGCTAGCTACATCAAATATGCTACAGTCAAATGTTAGTGTTGCATAAAGACTGCAATGGCTAACAGAAAACTATAGTATAGAAAGACACAGAATTCAGAAGTATTTTCCCTTTTAAGGTGCCGCATATTTTGCAATATGACAAGAACTCAGTGCATGGCAGTGTGTGCCCATGTTCACATTAAACACTAGTTTGAGTAGTAGTAACGTAAAATGTAGTCAATGATCACCCCATTCTGTGATATTGATAAATAAATGCATGCAATCATCATAGGAAGGTGAGATACCAACACAGCTTAGCTTTTTGTGTATATTCGTATTTTTGACAGCGATTCCACTCCATACGTCAGCCTCTGGTGGTTCATTGAAACATGCACATCAGTTTGACTACAGTACCCGTGCTTCCACTACAGCCAAATGTAGTTAACAGCAACCGGAACCCTTTCAGTGGTTTTTGCTCTCTCCCGGAGGTTTTGCTGTGGAGGTAGGTGGGCGGTACAAATTAGGTGTGTTGGGAATCCTGAACATCGATTGGGTCTTACACACAAAAAAGGAAATTGTCTGATGCGAAAACAAACCTAAATTTAGCAAGCTTGAAACATGGCGTACGGTACAGGTGTTTTTAAATGGATTCGTCAGCCCGCACTTGGTGTACTTGTAAGTGTTTTCTGAACGTTTTAATAAGTAGGGTCTGATAATTAACTAGCTATCACTGAACTTCAATGCATATTTGTGTAGCTGGACCTGGACAGCTTATAGAGTTACCGCTCTGTATTTAGCTAGTGGATAACCATTTGGATTATCGGGGTGTTTTGACATTTTCCTTTTGCTCCAGTGTTTCCGTTTTGGCGAATTTGATCATCACTGACCATTTATTGATCTTTTGCGACAAGGAGCTATTTTAGCTATATTTAAATACACCTAGCAACATTGTAGCGATTTTGAAAGACCATTCGCTGAAACTGCAAGTTCCAATCTTCTCTACAGTCCGACTGAGCTGCAGTCATTATCAGCGTATCGTAACGGGTACCCACTCTCATAATGGCATATCGAATGTATTTGTTGTTTCTGCACACCTACAAATGCCATATCAATGAGTGTGGCCATGAAAACATTTTTCTAAGTAAGACCACGGCAACCACAAAACACTTGAAGTGGCTAAACAGGGGTGGCCATCCCAGGAAGGCCAAAGAAAAAACAATGAACTGGAAAATCGGTGTTGCCAGTTCACTTCCTTGAGCAAAGCACTGAACCCCTAACTGCTGCAGGGGCGCCGTACTATGACCGACCATGCGCTCAGATGGTGTGCGTGTGTGCATCTAGGAGAGCCATGTGAAAAGATGCATTCCAATTACCCTGTGTAAAAACTGTGTAACATGCCCAAAAAAGATCCTTGGAGAGTTCAAGACAGGTGCGTATTGACTTTGCATTGCAATAGTGTACTTTAGCCCTCTAGTTGCGGAACACGGATGTCAACAGTGTTTAGTAGATGTATGCACATTTCAAGGATACTGTTGCAGTCAAATTGCACAGAGCAATGCTCTCTGCCTTGATGAAGAAATGTGCCCCTTAAAATGTGGCTTTATTAAAGAACGTGTCGCCGATGTTGGAAATGTACATAGTCTCTTACGACGAGTCAAGAGCGATATCTGTGACACAAATT
Organism: Aldrovandia affinis; assembly: GCA_029706075.1. Classification (NCBI taxonomy): domain Eukaryota; kingdom Metazoa; phylum Chordata; class Actinopteri; order Notacanthiformes; family Halosauridae; genus Aldrovandia; species Aldrovandia affinis. The sequence goes on along the minus strand of JAINUG010000163.1, from coordinate 667,641 downwards.
CTTAGCATTGTAACCAACTGAGTGTGATACGTTACCCGCCCACTACTTAGCGTGACCTTGCGAACTAGTTAATGCTAGATAGCTGACTGAGTAACCAAGATAGTTGTTCATTGGCTTGCTACCCTTTGAAAATTGTGGACTGCAGTTAGCTTGATACTCTGTACCTAGTCAAGTAGCTATTATTGTTATTTAATCTGACTAATACGCATTATCGCACAGGATGTAGGTTATAGTATAGTCTAAGTTAGATTTCCTTTCCTTTTCGCGTATAACTATTTGGCTAGCTTTGTTTGCTTGGGCCAATTAAAGAAGCAAAGAAAGGGATATTTGCCCATGCATGTTCTAAACGGGGTTGACATCACCGAAAGGATACTGTACAAACTAGTAGCCTGCTAGTTAGCTATCTAACTCATTTTAACTGATGTCTGGCTTACATCCTCGGTTAAATTTGATATCAAAATCGTTTTACAGTGTTATTTATTTATATATTAATTTATGGTTTAATTCTCGAAACTCTGCAGAGTTCTTTCCTTATTTTTCACAACCAGAAACAGCAACTGGAGCAGGTTTAGTAGTGTTGTGCATAACCATAATTTTTTTCATTTTTCGACAGTAAATATATCACATGTACAAATCACATGATGATAACATCGGGATAGAGGAGTGCTTAGAGAACAATAATTGTTTGTCAGTTAATGTTGGGGCACTGCTGTTCCTGCTGTTGCTGTTGCACCTTTTTAAAAATGCTAGTGTAACCAGCTGCATGTATAATATGCAACATGCATCATTTCAATTGTTGTTGCTGAGGTACTTCAATCAACCAGCATCTTTTTTGTCATCAGGCCAGACTTTGTTGGGTGGGAAAGTGCCAGCATACAGGAGCCATGACCTCTGCTGTGATCCGGAAACAGTTTTCTGCTGACCCCCCAGAACACATCAGCAGATACCCCGTTCCGTACAAGAAAGATCTTCCCTATGACATTGTGGAGTTGATGGAAGAGGTGGAGACCAAGGTTAGAAATGTCTGGGTTGTGCGAGTCTGGTGTGTGCATACTATTTGACATTTTGTTTTTGATTCAAAACTAAACACAAAGGGAAAGATACAGTGATACCCGAGGACTCAATGCAGATTCCTAGTGAAAGCTTGGTGATCTTTTGCAGACCTATTTAAGATTGAGGGTGAAATAATGGTATATTACAGATGTAAGCATTAGGCCTACTCCTAGATGGTCTCCATAATGTTCCCGCTTAGTGATTTGTAAATACTTCATAATTATATAGTTTGTACAGAACAAATTCTGATACCTTAGATTTGTTTTGGAGGTACATTAAAGTAAAAATGTGATCAAGGTTCAGGTTCATAGCCTTTCAATACTATAAGCCTAATCAAGTTGACACTGATGTGAGATAAGTCCGCCTAACTTCTGGGGATGTGTTTTGCTAATACCAAAAAACCATTGGCCAGTTACTTGTGATGAGTCATGATCTCCTGTAGGTACAGCTCCGATTGGAGGCAGCAAACCAAGCCATCTCAACAATTGACCTATAACATAATGCTGGCTAAACTTGCCAGAACCGATAATATTTCAAGTAAACCAAACTCACAAACTGTAACTTCCTTTTCAAGAGACTAGAGAGAGAGTTAGGAGGATGAAGACTAGCAGTGCACCAACAAAAAAAAACATGTTAACGCTGTTTCATTTTCCTCCCAGGGTGGGTTTCTGCCCAATGTGTTCAAGGTACTTGCCCATCGGCCATCAGAGTTTCGAGCATTTTTTGCCTACTATAACGCTCTGATGAACAAAGAGACAGGTAGGCAAATTGTGTGTTTTCCAGCTGATAAGAAACTTCTAAAAGATGCTCAGATATGTACTACAGAAGTATAATGTAGGTATTTAGAATGAAGGTATGAGGGGATTCAAATTGTAGTATTTACAGTAGGAGCAGGGACATCTACTCTGCCTTGTTGCCTTTACATTTGTGGCTGTATGTCTGCCTGTCTGTCTCCCCAGGCAGACTGACAAAAGTGGACCGAGAGCTGATCGTCGTGGCCACCAGCATCCATAACCGCTGTCTGTACTGTGTCGTCTCGCACAGCGCTCTGCACCGCATTTACTCCAAGAACCCCACGCTGGCCGACCAGGTAATGGTGCATAGCTTTATTGAGCAGGAGACGCTATAGCAGAGAGGATAGGAGTAAGCGTCTATGGCAGTGGGAGAACATTTGTTGTTTAGAGGGCCAAATGTATGCTACAGTAACCATCAGTCCAACCAATGAATGAATTACTCCAAATGGTTAATTAGCCAAGTACTCATGGTCAGCATCACCTGTTACTTGGCAAAATGCAGTGCGAGGCTGTGATTCTTCATTTGCAAAATTGTGTTAAAAAATATAATTTGAGCTTTGTGACTTATAATAAAATAATTAAGAACAGAGGGTGGATTAAAAAAATACATGCAGGAGCTGAGTTTAACAACCCTGGTCTATGCAAAGGAACTAACCGACTCACTGTCTCCCCCGGTGGCAGGTGATAGTGAACTATGAGAGCGCGCAGCTGTGCCCTCGGGACAGGGCCATGCTGGACTTTGCCCTCGCTGTCTGCCGCAGCGACACCATCACCGACAGCCACTTCCAGGAGCTGGAGGTTCACGGCTTTGACCGCGAGGACGCCTGGGACATCGCTGCCATTGCCTCCTTCTTCGCCATGTCCAACCGCCTGGCGCACCTCACGGACATGCGGCCCAATGACGAGTTCTACAGTCTGGGACGTGTGCCACGGGATAAGGGCAAGGGCGAAGGCGAGGCGCCGGTCCGTGCAAATCTGACTGAATTAAAAGTCTGAGGTTTTGGTGACCCTCGCTGTTGCACCTGTTGCCTACATCTCTTCCCTGGTATGTCTCTGAGCATAAGGGTCAGTTTGGGATGTTTTCCTAGGGATGGACAGTTTATTTTATTTTTATTTAGCCTTTATTTTACCAGGAAGTCCCATTGAGATTCAAAATCTCTCTCAAAAAGGGAGACCTGGCCAAGAATGGCAGCAGAGGTTACACAGTAAACACGTAAAACATGCAATACAGTACGAATACAAAGTGATAAAACATGTACAATAAAAAATGAAAAATGTACCCAAGGGCAAAGAATTAACGCTAGGGAAAGTGCTTGGTTGGACATAATGAGAATAAGTACTTCTAATAATAAGTAATAATCAGGACTTTACAAATATATTTTAATCTTGCATATTGTCGGTGTCATGCAAAAGCCTTGCCTAGCAGTTCTGCATTTTCAAAATATGTATTTGATTGGTACTTTTGATGTTATGACACCTGGAAATTATCCATATATGTATTTGAAAAAGAACAGCAGGGAATGTGTTCAGGTGGATGTACTGAGTGCATGTTATGGCTGGTTAATTTATTCTCATTATGTTCAACCAAGCACTTTCCCTGGTGTTAATTCTTTACCCTCTGGTGCATTTTAAGTTAAATTATCAATACATGTAGGCCAAGGACTTGAGGCGATGCTCTGTTTGTTCTACACTGCTTTAACTTAAAATTAGTATAATGTATTTAGGGTAATAGTTTGGGTAGAGTTTAGTTAAGTAAGTGGAATGAGTAGCTTAACTATGTCATCACCCTATTTATCAGATTATATCCCGGGCAGTGAACCTGTCAGGCAACGGAATCTTAGAGGCGCGTTATTTTCCTGCTGTGCCCATTGTCCGCTTCCTAAATTAATCTAGAGCTCATTTGAAGTGTTTGTCCATGTTAGTGTCCGTGTGTACGGAGCTGGCCAAGCTGATGTACTGTAAGGTTTAATTCCAGTATAGTATGCGCGTGCATGCATCTTATCGTTTAGCTAATTTTTTTAATTGTTCGGAAAAGAGCTGGGTTATCCAAATAGGAAAAAGTAGCATGGTTGAACAGGACACCACAACTTACGAAGGAGGAATCTATGTGCTTTTGTGCAGTCAGCCGGGTGACCCTGACGTAGGACCCAAAATGCTACAGGCTTGCCATTTACTGTCTTAATTGATTTTCATGGGAGATTCAACAGAAGTTCTGCCAGGGAGATTTCCAGATCTTTCCAATCACTTGGCTACCAATAAGAGGGGGCAGGGGCTGGGTGGGGCATCACATGGGCAGACATGCAGTCCTTCCTGCAAGTGCAGGCCGCGTGAGTTCCCTGAAGGCAGGGCCGCTCCCACATTTGCGCAGGGTAATCATATCTGCCTTGTACTCTGTAAAATCATTTATTTATTCGGAAATCTGCCTGCTTGTACTACATAGTTTCTTGTGGAAGAATGGAGTCCCTCCAATAGAGTTCCAGACACTTCTAGTAGAATCTATGCCAAGGCATATTGAAGCTGTTCTATTAGCTCGTGGTGGGCCAACGCCCTATTAAGTCACAATATGTTGGTGTTTCTTTTATTTTGGCAGTTACCTGTAGGTGTCTGCGGTGTTCATTGTACAGTAAATGGTGGTCTGCAGTTTTTGTGTATTTTATAAAAGGTCTCACTTGTTTTCTCTTTCCTGAATCAATGGTGTCTGAGCACATTTTTTACTAAACCCTGATTTTGTTAGACATTTTGACATTAGCAATGATCACGGTCCGATATTTTCATAACAATTTGTCCTTCAGCCTTAATTTGGATCAAAGAAGGAAGTAATGATTACTTTTCTGCACAGCCGTTTTGAGGTACTTTTATATTCATCACCAATGTTTGTTTTTTTACTTTTGAGCGGATATGCCTGCTATGCAATTGGAATTATCTTGCTCAGAATTATTAGAACTAATCTATTTTGTAATCTTTTTAGAGTATATCAAGTTTAAAAATATCATCAAAAATCCACTGCTGGAAAGAAAAAATATAAAAATCATCAGTTTACACTGAAACGGCCAATGACCTGTCTATTGCAGTTTGTCATCTGCCTGAATACAAAGGCAGATACATTGTAAATGATAAACTTACAATGCATCACACTCCTATCAAACCACAGTTGAGGAAAAACTGAGAAAGATTCTTGAAAGTAAGTGCTTATATCTGACAGTGTACATAATTGATGTCAAACCTGGTTGTTACAAAAATAAATGTTTTTTACAAAAATGTTTATTTGATTGTGCATCGCTTCTTTCAAGGACTGAATGGTCTGAATGTTTGGGTGTTCTTGAACACAATTTTCAGATTCCATATGCACAGTCATCTTTTTGATACTCCTGGATATACTATGTGGACATACGATATTCCTGTTCATTACATTACATTCATTCTGTTCAGAACAATCTATGGATAGGGCCTCATCTATTTGATTGTGTCTACCTTCCATTGTTTTGGCCATTTAGCGACCATATTTGAGCATATTTGAGCACCTGGTAGGACCAGTTCGCCAGGTACTGACTGTATGTGTCAGTGCAGATCAAAATTCCCATCTTGGCGAGGGATGAGAGCAGGATCTGGTCGTCCACGGTGTTGAATGCAGCTGGCAGGCTGAGGATGAGGAAGACGGAGCTGAGTGATTGGGACTTGTTTGGGAATTGTAGAGCCTTAGTGACCATGAGCAGGGCAGTCTGTGGAGTGGCCTGCCTTGAACCCAGACTGGTTGGGATCAAGCAGGTCATTCTGTAGGAGATAGAGATAGAGAGACAGTTGATATATACAGACCACTCTAGTGTTTAGGAAATGAATGAGAGGAGAGAAATCATTAGAAATGACAGCAGGATTCAGAGAGGGTTTTTTGAGGAGGGGATGACATGGGCGCTTTTGAGGGGAGAGGGGACGGAGCCAGAGGAAATAGGAGTTGATAACATTGGAGACAAAGGGGAGGATATCCATAGCGATGGACTGGAAAAGGGGGGAAGGAATGGGATCGAGAGGGCAGGTGGTAGGGCAGTGGGAATGAATGAGTTGAATGATGTCAGGGTCAGGGAGAGAAGGAAGACGGGGGTGAGAGGTTTAGGTAGCGAGATGGGTGAGGGAGGGTTAGGTGCGGGAGGGGATGGTAGTGTATTCATGTGTCCACTAGGGGGCCACATCCTTACATTTCACACATTAACAATGCAATATTGAGGTGCTTATGTGTTAGTGCACAACCAACCTAAACACATGTATGTATTCACATGCACACACATACTATCCAACAGTTATGGATAGTTCAATTTTAGACCAGTTTCTGGACCAGCCTCTTTCAAGTTGCGCATATTTATGCTTGTGTTTGTGCGTTTGTAAGTGTATGCGTATGGGCGTATGTGTGTATGTTTGTGTGCAAACACATATGTGTGTGGGTGCATAAGTACAGGTGGGTGTGTAATTGTGTATGCCTGTATGTATATATGTGTTTGTGTGTGGGTGGGATTTTTAATAGAATGCTTTCCTCCTGAGGTCTCTGGACGGTTTAATAAGCAGGTCTAACTAGAGCACCATTTACCGCTCTGCCAGTGAGTACACACGGGAACCCCTCTCATCCGCCTAGCAGTGCTGCGCTGAAAAGCAGCACCATGTTTGTTATGTGAGGATACAGGGAGGGTTTTATTAATGGGGCACTCTCCTCACACATTTTATTTGATATGGATTATAGCCTTTACCTTGCGTGTTTGCTTTTCTTTGCTACTTTTCAATGTAACAATTTTATTTCTCCCCAAATTGTAAATCGTGCCTTTCGAATCACCCTTGTGCCTCCTACACCCACAGATAATAGGTGTGCACTTTTTTTTAATGCACTCACCCATAAACCACTGACTATTTACACCAGTGGTACCCAACCTTGGCCCTGGAGATGCACTGCGTATGGTGGTTTTTGTTACAACCAATGTTTTGATCAATTAAAGTTGTTGAAAACATGTTCTACCATCAATTTTTCCTCAAACCTATTTTGACATGATGCAGGTTCGGCTCGTTGCCAATGGCCTTGGCAATAAACTCAATTAATTTCCCACATATGGTTCAGTTTCAGTTGCCAGGTGTCTGCCCTTTCAACAATCCCCCCACTGACTTCACCTGCCAGTCTGTAATTGAATGAATTAAAAAATGTAATCAGTCTGTATATAGTGAATTATTTCAATTAAAAATTTACCTACAGGTAATTTAACTTGGTTGCTCCTAACCTGGAACTCACTGTGTCATAAACTGTTCTTGACTACGCACATAAGAGCGTCTGCCAAATTACAATGAAAAATGAGAATATTTGTTGATGTGACTGATTTAAAGTATTGGGATGTGAATATGGGGCATTTTATTGTTCTTGACATGTATAGCTATTTCTGACATAATATGGCCTTAGGAGAGTAAATCATGCTTTAATGTAAATGAAATGTGTCTAAGATGAACAGCTAGCTTACAATTCAAGGAGGTTGCAATTATGGTGGGAATGAAAACCAGCTACACAGTAGGTCCACAGAACTGAGGCTGGGAGCCACTGATTTACACCCTTCAGGCCACACAGCACTACAGTAGAACTTGGGCCAATTTGAGGATGGGTGTATTTCTCACTGAAGAGAGCTTGTAGCTTGTGAGTGGCTGTCACATAGCTGGGAGGAACCAATGCAGTGGAAAGCTGAGGGACCCTGGCCAACCTTAAAATGTTCCAATTGAATCTAATTTCTCAGCAGAAGCCCCGGCTTAAATATTGAACAGTGCATTTCATAAGGAAGTATAACACCATAGAGCTATATTACTATATTTTTTTGTATTATGCAGCAACAACTGCACCATATTCTAAAGTGTTACTCAGTTTTATGTGTATTACATGTTTTGTCATTTTGTCATTTGTATCTGGGCTCCTACAACTGAGGAAAAAGCAAAGTCAAGAATGGGGTGTGAGCACATCCAGCCTTACTTGTGTCCAGCGATGCCACTATTTCACATCCTTTCTTCCTTCCTCTTTATTTCTTTCTTTTATAATATATGTCATTTAGAAATGTGCCCACCAGGAGGCAGCATTGTTCTTCTACTAAAAAAGAAGAATGCCTAGTATGAGTTTTTTCCTCTCTATTTATCCCTTCTACGCATAGTGGTCAGTGCAGTGGAAAGCAGCAGTGAGTCATCGGCTTTAAGTAAAGAAGGCTGAAACCCATATATACATTATTTTTTTTTTAGTTCAATAGATTTGTTTCTGACTTTTTCCTTTTTTTCTTCCCAATTTAGTAGCCAATTTTACCCTCTTTCTATTTAAACTATCTCGCCCTCGCGCTACAAGCTACACCTCTTGGACCATGATGACTTGGACCATAAACTGATTATTACTCTCAGCATGTTTCCGTTTGAATTATTTGATTGTCAATCAAACAATTAATTGGCAGAATAATCAATACCAATAGGTATAGCTTCCAAAGTTTATTTTGGGATAGCCATTTTTACATCTCAAAATTGTGTAGCATTTGATTATATCTACATATCATCTGAACTTGGGGATAAACGCACTCTTCGTTCTCTGAGCCAGAATTCAATGTTGACTTTGTAAATATTGTGAATCGGATCTGTGCAGATCGGGCAGTTTAATCTGTATGAAAAACCATCAAAGTGTTCACCAAATGAATGGTTATTTGCTAGGATTAATTGCCCGTTTGTCAAAGCTAGTGTTCTATACAGTTAACAGGATTTAAATGTAGCCTATTCTTTTAAATTATTTAGTTTATTTTTACTGAATTAAACCGCGCATTGTCATTTACATTATCTAACGTGACGTAAACAAAGAGAGCTACAACATGAGTGAGTGACAATTATTAAGAGGAAACTCTGTGATTACTCACCAACATTCCAGCTCACCACCCGCCATTCATGGAAAGGTAGGCTACTTAAAGGTGATTATAACCCATTGAAACGCTATTTTGACATCACAAAAGCATAGTGTCCTCTTCATCCAACTTTCATCATGATAGGTTTTCAGACTTTTAGGTTGAAACCTTGCAGGCTAAGTATCTATGATAACCTCATGTTACAGTAAAAATGTCTATGGTAGAGAGTTAGATATTATATGAATCATAAACCCAGTTTTATGACTCTCCCATTATCACAGGGTATATGTCAGGCATAAAAATCCTGCACTGAATTATTGATGTAGTAGTGTATGGTTGGTTAAGGATTCCTCAGGAAAGTCCATTATTTCATTGTGGCTGCAGAATATTCTCCCTGGAAGAGAATTTCTATTAAAATACAAGATACTTACAATGGAGGCATAGGAAACATCAAGAGGATATGACTGTGTATGTGTGTGTATGGTGTTTTGAAATACAGTATGAGATAGAAAATTCAAAGAGATTTTTGTTGGTTTGTTTCTTATCTTTTGAACTGACAGTGGTCGTTGTCATGGTGATCATTCTTTCAGTAGTCTCCTGCCTTTGAAAACCCAAAACATACAGAGAGATTGCCTGATGTAGTAATGCGGAGTGGTGCCTCTGTGAGACCAGGACAATGACCATCACAAAACAACAGGCCCTGGTGGGAAAGAGACGGATGGGTCCAAGGCTCTGCTGTGACAGAGACTGTAATGGGACAGAGACCGATGGGACACTTACCAGTGGCACCACATCAAAACTCAGGCCCAGACATTCTCTGAATATTGCTCTCAAATCACAATCTGTCCGATGTGCTTTCCCTCCCTGCTGCACATCCCTGTGTACAGGGGGAACAGTGAGGCCTGGGGAGCTGGCAGACATGGGGAGCATGGCGGCATGGTGGTGCAGTGGATAGCACTGTCGCCTCACAGCAAGAAGGTCCCGGGTTCGAATCTCGGCCGGGGGCCTTTCTGTGTGGAGTTTGCATGTTCTCCCCGTGTCCGCGTGGGTTTCCTCCGGGTACTCCGGTTTCCTCCCACAGTCCAAAGACATGCACGTTAGCCTAATTGGAGAGTCTAAATTGCCCTGAGTGTGTGAGTGAATGGTGTATGTACCCAGGTATGTACCCAGGCCGCCATTGTAAATAAGAACTTGTTCTTAATGGCTTGCCTGGTTAAATAAAGGTTAAATAAATAAAAAAGACATGCAAACTGCGACAGGATTCATTCATACCCATTAGCAGTGTAAATGGCACGAAACCCTCTGAAAAACTTAAACATGACTCGCCCGCCTCAGGACTGTCCCGTGGAGTGACGAGAGCTAACCTCATCTGACCAGATGCTGCTGCTATCATAGAATAGCCGATTAATAATCAAATAATGTTCTGTAATCATATGTACATCGACATCCAGTGTCTTTCAGCATAAACATTTTACATTTTTACATTTTAAGCATTTAGCAGACGCTCTTATCCAGAGCGACTTACAAAATGTGCATTAATACATGGTAGGAACAATCATAGTTCGCACACGAGATCAGTGCAGTAATACAGCGGTAGACATCGTGGTAGGCAGCTGCATACCATACCTGTAACACTGGGGAGGAAAAAGGTTTGTATTTTTTTTTTTTTAATGAATAGACAGGGATACAGATACAAGAAGTGTTGAGCAAGTAGGCAGTGGTGATGACAATTGGGTAGATGTACAGAATTCAGTGGTAGTGGAGTCTGAAAAGGTGGGTTTTGAGTCTTTTGCGGCAGATCATTCCACCACCGAGGGGTCAGGACAGGACACCAAGAATTGCAGGTAATCTATTTAATAGTTTGTATTTATTTATAGCACTCATGTCTGGGACGTAGAAATGACATATAAATGTTTTTCATATTAGGGTTCCCAAACGTTATTGGTGCTATGGACTGCACCCATGTCTGCATAAATTCACCCCCAGGACCTCTCGAGGGAGATTATATCAATAGGAAATATTTCCACAGCATCAATGTACAGGTAGCCAAATGGGTTCAGGCTACCATACACACACTGTCAGCATAACCAAATAGCCTATGCACTAACCTTTAGCCTATGCATGCACAAGACCGATAACTTTTTGCACTGTTAATTGTACCACAGCTATCTGGCTACATGGTAATTATTTCACAATTTCTATAGATGATCTGCAACTCTGATTGCGTCCTGATCAATATAGTGGCCAAATGGCCTGGCTCGGCCCATGACTCGCGTATCTTTAGAATGTCCACAGTTGCCCAGAGGCTTGCGCAAGGTAGGCTTCAGGTTTAACTAAAATGCACCTTTTGTAGGCTACAGAAGCCACTTTCATAATGAATATGATAATTAAAATATATATAGATATAAAATAAGTATCTAGGGTAGGTGAAGTGGCCTGAACTTTTATAAAGAATGACCACGGGATGCCTAGGATGCCTATAGCCCATTTGAATTATCTAACATTCCCTCTTCTATACCCTATAGGGGAAATATCTGGGATGCTGCTTGGGGACAGGGGATATGCCTGCCAACCATATCTCATGACACCCTACCCAGACCCAACTACTATGCCACAGATGAATTACAACAGGGCACACTCCTCTACCAGAGGCCGCATTGAGATGGCATTTGGGCAGATAAAGTCCAGGGTGGCTCCAGACAGAGCATGCAACATTATTGTTACCTGTGCAGTGCTGCACAATGTGGCCAAACTGAGGAGGGAGAGGAACCCCCCACTGGAACCCATGCAAGAGATGCCGCCTCTTAATCCCATGCATTTGGACCACAGAGTTCAGCGTGATCTAATTCTGATTTAATCACTTCCAATAAGTTATTTCTTATTTTCCACTTTTTGTTTTGTCTTGTTAAGGGGAGGTACCACAGGTGAATAGAAAAAAAAATATCCTTTCCTCCTATCAGAATGAAATTTGACCAGTTGAATATACACACAAATACAAGATATGACTGAATTTATTTTTATTAAAATAAGCAAATGAGGTAATCATTAAATATGCGCTAATTTGCATGTTGCAAAAATGTTTTAGTGGATGTGGATTCTGACTTTAGTGGATGAAGTCAGAATTAATTTCTTTGTTTTAATGTGATAAATAAATAAATGGTTGGTAATTGAAAGCACATACTGTAGCACTGATTGAGCATTAGTACTAACTTACGCATTTATGCGCTCGGCAATTGATTCCCAGGCTGCATCTCTCACTTTGTTAATGATGGTGGTGTTGCCTTTTTTAGTGATGATTGTCTTGTAGTCTTCATAATATTCCATGATTAGTTGCTGCTCCCCCGCGGCAAACGACTTCACCTTCTTTTGCCATTTCTGTTTAATCTAATGTTTCAATCGATATTCACTTACTCGGGCTGTTTAAATAGTTCATGAACGCGCACGTAAACAATTGCCCAAACCTGGCTTTCATCAGGCTTGGATTATCTTGACCTCTTGAGCCGCAATCTAGTTTTGTGAAACAGAATTGATCTACAGTTCGTTAGCCTGCTAACTCAAGTCAGGTTTATTTGAGTAAACTCAGATTTTCTTAGCCAGCTTCGTGAAATACCCCCCTGGTAAGTGCAAATGCTAAATATTTATGTTATTAGAAATAATTTATAGAAATGAACATAATGGAACCATTTTAAAATTCACATGACCCATATGCGTTGCTGATAACAATGTGCTGGGTGACAGATTCCATCAAAAGGAGGCAACATTGTGGCTGCGGGTAACCACGCTTGATGGATAAAGATGTTTAAGGTGAAAGTAATGTGAGCACGAGAAGAGACACAAGAACACATATGGGGGCCTCTCAGACTAAATGTACAGAAGTCTGTCAGCATGATTCATGAAGAGGTAATGGAAGAAAAGATGAATAAATCAGGTCTTATAAATAGATAAATAATATATATATATACAGTATATTTGTGTCGCAAATCTGTATAACTGTCTCCAGCTATACTTTGGCATTTGTAAAGAAACAGTCACCTTCGATGATCACTGCTTAGATGGACAGTCTGAAAATGTATTTTGCTTGTGAAGAAGAGAATGTACTATAACCTGACATATATGTGCAAAGCATTTATTCGATGACGAGAACACGGTTATGTGACGACAAACCTGAGGAAAACTTTGGTTGAACTATGTTTCGTTCTCTTTCCTTCAGCTTTACGAACTCAGTTCCCCATCGGTCATTTTTCCCTTCCTCTTACTCCTCTTCTTTGAAACCATCCATATCCTTCTGTGCCTGCTTTCTTCTCCTGATATTTCCCATTTCTTTTCTCCCCTTCTCTGTGCCTCATGTGACCACCACAACCCATACAGAATGTAAATGCTCAACCCTTTATAATCACCCCTGCGGGCTTTTTACTGATCGGTGTGCCTTTTATATCTCACAGACCCTTTCATCCCTCCCCAGGCCACATAGCTCTGTGATTGTGTCCATTCACACCAGTCCTTTGATGTAGCCCCCTTGCCCATGGCCATATTGAGCTCCTGGTACCTGAATACGTTACCTGTGGTGGAGACAAAGCCAAGCATCATGTGGATAAGGAAAACTGAGCTAAGTCACTTTAAGACTTCTCATTGCAGAACATAGCAGCATTTACATGGTATACAAGCTAGCTGTCGTAGCTAGATAGCTAATGTGAAGTTCTAATTTGGAAACTCATTGGGTGCCAATAGTGTTTTGATTTAGCAAATTCCTGGGACAATAAAGAGCTGAAGAGAGGCTGACCATAATTGTTGTTTGTCAGTGTTGTTGTAAGTCAATCAGTGAGTAAGTGTGTCAAGCAAACTAAGCTAATCATGGAGTGAGAATAATTAGCTAGCTAGCTATCAAACAAACAAGCTCAAAATAAAAGCAGGATGTACTTCACAGGAATGTATTGATGAGCTAGTCCATACCTTTTGTTTGGCATTTTTGTTTCTGTAGCTAATCACCTAATGTTCGATTTTCACTCCTCGACCCTGTTGACAGTCAGTGGTAGCTAATTGCAGTCATGGTTATATTATGATTATTGTTGTTTTTGTGGAAAATGCCAAATGCAAATGGGATATCATAAACAGGATTATATATTTTTATGATAACTAGCTCAACACTGGATTCATGTTTTTGGAGCAACTTTAGCTAGCTAAATTTTAGCATGTGAAAGACTTCTGGATGGGTGAGTGAAAGCTATTCTTTCATTCACTATGTTATTTGGGCTACAGTTTTGAAATAATTGTTAGCTAGCATCATATAGCTACCTGTGCCAACTCCAAAACTGCATGTTTATGCAGTGGCCAAACTCAGCAACAGTTTTGGAGGGGAAGGGGGAGGAGTAGGGTTTGCTCAGCATCTGCATTTGCTTTAGTTCGCGAGTGCCTGTATGTAGAAAGACTGCCAGGCTAGCTAGCTGGCTGGCTGAATAGGCAACCGGCTGTTATCTGGCAGCAGTTGGAGCTAGTTGAACAACTCATTGTGGTGTTAAGGCAGGCTAGCTTTCTTAACACAGTATTTATGCGCTAGCTAAATTTGTGTGAACGAACCCAGATCCTATCTCGCTTCTGGAAAGCCTGTCTCTGACTCTTCAACAATGTTCTCCCATCTTCCCCTCAACATAGTTAAAAGAAACAGAGGGTACTGGCATCGGTTTTAAGACCCCGGAGATTCTCATCTCCATACCAAAATCACTCATCAGGGTATTCCTCAAAACAATCAAAATGCTCACTACAAATATAGGTTTGTTTTGGATGTCCCATCAACCACTTACTCCTGTGCATGTTTTCTTCATATTTTCATCATTGATGGGGAACCTGTGAACCCTTTTTCTTATTTGCCACATTAGAGCAGCCAGCCACTACACATCTACCCACCATTTAAATAATATTTTCCACAACTCCCCCCTCTATTTTAAATTGGCCCCGTTAGCTTTATCCTCAGCGAATGCCCGACTCTAAGTCATCGAATGTTAGCAAAAATAGAACACAATTTTAAAACCGGTTTAGAAATCCTGCTTTAATGTTTTTTAGTAGATTTGTCATATTTCACACATGTTATGGGCAATTGCATGTTTTATTTCTGCAAAGTTGTTACTAGCCTGTCAGGTGCCCTTTAAGAGACCATTTTCAACCAGCAGCTGATTGATTAATTGACAGTTTGAAGATGTAGTTTTTCCCCGCTGTTGGTTCGTGTAGGGGTGAATGCAATAGCTCTGTGGGCTCGTGGTCAGACTGTTGAACAGGAAGCTTGTAACACCCCCTGGGGTATGTATACTCAGGGGAGTCAGGCTGATCACTTTGAAGACTTTGACTTTGCTTATCCACTTGGTACTCAACTTTTTTTCTCTCCTTTCTCTAACGCCTTCCATTGCTTTCTGTAGAAATCACCAAAGGAGATATGAAGGCCAATACGGCCACCTAACATTTACCAAAGACCGACATTCTGAATAGATGAGTGCTATTCAGATAGGAATTTGCTTATTACTTTATCTGCCAGTTAGTGTTGAGGCCTCATTCTGGTTGATTATGTTGTGCACTGCAGCAAGCGCATAGGCATTTCCCCTTTTTTCTGTAACATTTAATCGCATTTCCCAAATGGGAGGAATGCTGGGTAATCTCAGAGAGCTATTAAGAAGAACAGTTTATAACAAATCACAATTAGGGACTCATGGCAGATGCCCAGCTGCAGAGTTAGAGCCCGCCGGCATGACGGATGGCATCGGAACCCCTTTACCCCGGCATTCCATTATCACTGAACGTCTCATTTCAGCAGTCATTTACTTGTCGCTTCCCCTCCGCATTGACTCCTTGTCTTCATGCAGCTCTCAGATGCCAAGGTGACATTTGCTGCCTAAATGAGATGCGGGGGAGACAGGTGCTGTTTGTCAAGGCAGTGTTGTGGCCATTCTGATCAGGTAAGAAACTTTGGTATTGCTCTGTATTTTTGCTTTGTATTGCTCCCCAATTCTGAGTGCCTGGTTGTAAATATAGGGATGTTCCCATCCTTGCATTGTCCACTGTTTATTCAGGAGGGCACATGTTGCACTCTACAATACACCAGCTTTTATTGCTGTTAAGTTATTATTAACAGAGCTATTATTATTGTTTATTATTATTATTATTATTATTATTTTATTATTATGTCTCTAAAGAATGTAAAAAGGTATAATATTGCTGGTCAGCATGCATGTAAAGCAGGTGAATCCATCGCAGGGCACACACACCATTCACTCACACACTCATACCTACGGGCAGGGTAGCCACAGTTGGCTGACCACAGTTTTATTCTGAACCTTTTATTTTTAAAGCAGCAAGTGGGTCTGGGAGGAAATCTGCTATTTGTTGAACTTTTTGAGGTCTAAAGGGGAGTTGCCCTCAAGGAGTGTGCTCCCGGGTTGCTGTAGTGATCAGGTGTCTTGGCGAGAGAGCATCGCCCAATGGCGGTCAACACCCAGAGAGGTGTCCTTGCCACCTGTGGCCCACAGTACTATGATACCTTAACCTCAGCTCTAGACCAGGACTGGACCACTTGGCATTAGCATTGAGCTTTCTGTCTCTGCCATTGTTGATGCTTAAATGTGTTCTAATTTGCTGGTTCACTATGAACGTTGATAAAGGGACATGGCTGAAGACAGAGCATGCATAGCTATCATAGCAAAGCAGACTGTACCGGGCCACTGGGTGGAGCAATGGTAAAGGCACTCACCCGGAGTGCAGGTTGCACACTGCAGTCGGGGTTTGAGGAGTCCCATTCGGGGCAATGATTCGCTGTCTGCCCCATGGGAGGGAGTAGGGAAGCCGGCATGAGCTCGAGCAGCTCTGTGTGTACCAGAGTTACACTCGACGGCTTGGCAAGTTCCGTCTCGGAGCAGGCAGTTCATTGCCCTTTGTCACTGCCGGTCTCAGAGCTACGGCAGTGAGCTCACAGGACAAGGTGTGATAATTGACATGAAATAAGCGTACAATTAGCCCAGGAGCGGGATTGGGTGTTTCCGCTTTAGATGAAAGACCAGCATCAGTAACTTACATCACTACTTTAACCCATTCAACATCCATGTTCTGTTGAACATTTGCCTTTTGCAGTGTGTTTAAGGTTACTGTATAATTGATCCTGACCCTGGAATGATTGGTTTGTCAGAAACCTACAGGGTGTGTTGAAAAGTTTCACTTCCATTTTAAACTGTTTTGAATGAATGCTATATGTAAAGTCAGGTCAAGGCCCTAACCCATTCATAAACTATGTCTGGAGCCTTCTGTAAAGTCTGCAGAATACTTGCTGATTCATTCAGATATTTAATTTCCTTTATCCTTGCTATATTAATATGTCTCCACAAAAGCATACAATATCCAGAGGTCATATCATTAATGCATAATGAACTGAATGCTGTGAAACGTACACATTGTATACATTGCTTGCCGTCTGCTATGCTCACCATCTCCCATAGTCCCAGGAAGCATTGCAGTCCCACACTGCTATTGGCTAAAACTTCATGTCCATATGGCTCTAGACCATTGAAGGGGGTAGGATGCGTTGTTGTAGCTTGGTCTCATTCGCTTGGCATCACTATGGTCAGATGGAAATCTATCAACTGGCCATGAATCCAGTTTGCTTTTTATAGTTTCAAGTATTGTCTAACTGAAGATATTCACATAATCACCTCCCCCCCATATTATAAACCATATGGCCATAGAGATAGCAAGGGCAGGAGATCAGGCTGTGCCATATACTGACATGTCTCTTCATTATGTGTGCTGAACTCACATCCTTTAAGTATCAGGAGTTGAGGTTTAAGGTCTGATCGTTGTGACGCCAAGAGAATGAGATCAAGTTGTTTTTGGAGTCGTTTAGGGGTCCCCCATATGCCGTTCCAGGCCCTGTGCCGAAGTTTGTTGCCGGCAGAGAGGTTCATCCATCCATCTAATGACACTCTTCTGAGCACAGCTGGGACCATGGGGCTCAGGCTGTCTGCTCCCCCGTTCTCTGCCAGCGCCTGGGCACCAAGGCAGGCACAGGTGTATATATCCGAATGGGTCATGCCAGTCCATCGGAGCACAATGCAGGGAACAAAATGTGTGCCGTTTCACTGACCATTTAAGGCATGGAAAATAGGTCAATCAAAAAAAAACTAAAGGCCTTTACTATCAATAGGCTCTGGTATCATTCATGGCATAGGTAATGCTATCGAAGAACATCATGCCTTTCAAGTAAATGACTGGACAAGGAAAAGTTAATCACTTCCTAATGTAACATTTACACCGGTAGTGCGATACAACTCACTTAGACTTTTGTTTTATTGACCCAGTAGTGAGTAGTAGATTAAACAATCACAACATTTCTTTTCTTCGTGATTTGACGATTTAATTATGGCCTATTAAACATGCTGGATTACAGGGTACAAGGTCCCCCCTGTTGCTGCACTGTGTCTCCACGCTATCCTCTGGGAGTTCAAGGTGGGGGGTCCCAGGTGAGCCACAGGGCAGTTGGCATGGCGATGGGAGAGTACAGAAGTGATATGCCAGATGTGTTCCCACAAGCGTTGCATTGTTTTTTTTCTTCCTGTAATTTCAATTTTCAATACTTACACAGCTGCTAAAGATGTGCATGTCTTATATTTAGATATTGTTGGGCTTTTCTTGTGCATTTTAGTGGAAATGTACGTTCATTTGAACCTCTCAGAGCTCACAACCCACTTAATGAGTGAAAAAAGTGTCAGAGACGGGGCAAGGTCACATGGAGTGGCAGAGAGGGGGCAAGGTCACATCAAGGGGTGGCACATGCTGAATGGACCATTTATTTCTTATGATTAAATACTGCTTATTACTACTTGTGTGACTGCCTTTATAATGCTGCTCAGAGGTTTATTTACAGTATTGTATGCAAGTTATATCTTACATCTCAATTTACATAAATATCAAGTCTTTGATATGAAGCCTGAACTATGTCTGTACCCGGTAAAGGTCTGGAGATATGAGCAATTATGGCAAAGACTGAAGAAATAGTCCTTGGTCCTTAAATCATTCTCTCTGTTGGTACTGGCCCCCATATGACTCATCCAATGTTTGTCCTTAATATTCCTTTTTCCTAACATTTCCATTGAAGCAACTTATAAAACAACTATTGCCTTCTTTCACATAAGATTGTTTTTTATGTCTGCTTACATCTGTGAGGTTAAGTCTCAAAGTAAAGGGCAAAGTCCATTACATATAGATTGTTTTATTCAATAGAGACCATGATACACACTTTTTTCTATTAATACTTACTTCAATACAAGCAAGCAAATAAAGAATGAATGCAACCCAATTCCTTCTCTGCACTGAGGGTAAAATATGTACTGCAGACATTTTATTTTAATACAGCAGTAAAACAGAAAGCTATTAATCCAAAAAAACTAACTGCAATAATGGAAAGAAATGTATAATTCAGTTATTTTACATATTCATGCACTGCAGTCAGCACAACAGCACCACGAAAGCAGATTGGAAGGCAAATGGCAAACCTAAATGATCAAAACCGGAATATATCCACAATCGTAGGTGGGTCACAAAAATCCCAGAAAGAAATGATCCCAGTTCAAATGTTGTATATCACCCACTGGCCAAACATTTTACGCAGCACACAGAAGACAAAGATAAGATTTATAAGTCATGAGAACTGTACTTGCCCTGTATTTGAATGCAATTATTCATCCCTTTATTAATTATTATTATTATTGTACATAATTATTGTACCTTTATTTTACTGTTTTATGAGGGATATCATTCATTGTGATATAATACCTAGTTGTCTCCCTTTAAGGATTACTAATGTCTGTCTGTGTTTCTGTCTGTCTATGACAAATTCATACTGGCTAATAACATGCTTTGATAGTCTTAACATAAATCTTGTAACTTGCACTTGGACTTGTTACACGGAGGGTGCAGGGACGCTCATTATTGCTGTAGTTTGTGTGCAACGGAGTGTTGTGTCGAGTCTCTGGCTCACTGATCTGCCTGGACTCAATTCACCAGGAACATCCATTGTTCATTCAAATGGATAGAGGTGTATGCTAATCTGCCTGCTAACTCTTATAACAAACGATGAGTCCCTTAAAGCAATAAGTGGCTTTAGAATAAGATATGAAATGAAAGTAGTTGAAAATAACAATTTGAGGTTCAGGGGGCCTCCTTGAAAGGAAAAATGCTTTGACTTTAGCTGTATCACAGTGCCTTCCTGTTCACTCTCAAGACATGTATCCATTCCTTGATGTCATTAAAGATAAACAGCAATCCACTCATTGGTGCTATCAATATCAAAGACATAAAAATGACCATAAGGATACACATTTATGACACAGAATACATGCTAGTGAGCCTAATGCAGATCTAAGTTTAAAAAAACAGTTAAAGTTATTAAATGTTCTCAAAGTCAGTAAGGGAAATGCACTGATAATACATGAAGTGTTAGATTAACTTCCCCTCTCTCCACATTATCAAGATGGCAATGTTTTGATGGCAGGTGTGATTGCAATTATTTCTGTTTTGCCTCCCTTGAGGTTAGTTTGTTCCAATCCAGTACTCTTGTTTTTTTTTGGTTTGTCTGTTTCCATCCAATGTTTAGAGAGAATGACATTCCAGGGGAGTCATAGCTTTTGGGGCTTCACTTGTAAAAGTGAAATTTAAGGGAGCAAACCTTTCCTGCTCAAACGTGAGAAGAAGACTCTTATATCTAACCGCACTGCACCTTATCTCTGCTTAACAAATTAAATAATATGTTTTCTGTTTGATTTGCTGATGTTAAACAAGAAATTATGCATAGGAAAAAAAGTGGGGCATACTTTTTACATATTTGGAAGAGTTGTCTGCATTGTAGATAGTTTGTATTATCCTAAAATCCATAAATGCAGTTTGTCTTAAAATCAGTTTATATCTTAGGTATGAAGAGCATGACACTGAGGTTTTCACATGGCTAGTACTTGAATAGTCATGTGCTGTGTATTATTCATAAAAGTGTTACTCAGGAAAGGGGGGTGGTACATATTGTGACTTATTAGAATGACTTGAGACAACATTGGGGCATAGAGGTGCTTGGCACCTTGAAACTAAACGATACCAGATGGCAGGATATGTCTGTGGTGGCATTCCTCACACAGCCAAGATGCTGGCTGCTGTGGGGCATGGTGACCTGAACTGATGCCAGAAATAATGTTCCAGAAATAATTAAACCCTTCGACTTAGGTGTCCCACCAGTGACCCCACTCTGCCATGCCTCCATCAGAAAATCATAAAAATATGAGCATTAATAAGTATATTAATAAGTATATTTGTTTTTAAGTGTATTCATACATTTTTATTAAAACATGTTTTTTATTCAAGTACAGGCTGCGCCACGGCCAACGGCCATTTTGGGTTATGGCGTGTTGACAATTTTCTTATATAATACAATACAAATGTTCTTATATAAAATAAAAAATCAAATCAAATAAAGTTATTATGAGTTTTACATGCATTTCCCATTGTCTTTCAATAACACAAACTGCTGCTAGTAAGCAAAAACCGAAAGTAATTTATCTTGTAATACTCTAAATACTGAGAAAGTAAACAAAAAACTGTTAGATTGTAAAAGACAAAACTTCTTCACGTGAAAATCTGAATAAACACATCTACATTGGCACTACTCTAGTTTTTCCCCTCACCCGCAATTCAAGATTCATCAAGTAATCGGAGCAAATAAACTTGCTTAGCTTTGGCCTAGCGTCTTGGTTTTCATTTGCCACACAGAAACATTATGATTGTCACTTATTGACAATGCTAATATAGTTTAATTGCTAGTAGTGATCTTCAGGGTTCTGGTTCCAGGCGCTGCGCATTGTGGCGACCAGCAGCAACTTTGTGTTTGTTTGTTTCGTTGTTTAAGCGTAAGTTTTATGTTGTTGGCATTGTTTTTAATCCATTCACTGAACGCAAATAATAGATGAGTGCTGACGCGAAACGGGCGAGACATGGAGCTCACAATTTCACTTGTTTTATGGACTTTATTACACCTAAAGCTGTGTCTGTACGGATCACCAAACAAACAAATGTTAGGAATCCAATACAGCAGGGAGTTTCTTCTCCAATGGCATCAACCTAGTAGCACTAGATATCCAGTTGATACTAACTATCCGAGGGACAGGTCTGCTTCTAAAAATGGACTGTCTGTGTCTAGGGGTGTCAAATCCTGAAACATATGGGGAAAAAAGGAAGGAGTGCGCCAAAAACTAAAAAAACTGTACCTTTATCGGATTCCCTTACCTACCATTTTCTAGGCTAATAACTAATCCCTCTGTCACAAGATTGATGAACTGCAAGCCACGGTACATTTTCAACATGACTACAGACATGTATGCATCATGGCTTTTACAGAGTCCTGACTCACTGACAATGACTCCGATAATGACTGTAGTATTGATGGGTTTGGTGCGCCTCTGTGCTTGGACCACAATGTGGGCTAACAGGTAAAGTGTAGGGATGGGGAGTGTGCCTCCATATTAATGAATGTTGGTGCAAATCCATCATTAGGAGGGAGAGACTATGTACAAAGGATATCGAACTGTTAACTGCATCACTACGCCCTCTGTACTTGCCACCAGAGTTCCTGCAGCTATTTATCATGGTGCTTTATATACACCCCAGCGCAAACGAGGCAAACGTGACAGATGAAATCGAACGTGTAGTGCACAAGCTACAGTCAATCTCTCCCTATGCTCCCAATATTATTTTAGGGGATTTCAACCATTGCACTCTGAGAAACAAAAATGTCCATCAATATGTCACTTGCCTCACATGCAATAAGAAGATCTTGGACTTAAAGGTCCATCAAAGGTGCATACAAGTCCATTGCTAAACCTCCCCTAGGACAGGCTGACCACAACACTATTCTCCTCATTGCTGTCTATAAAATTGTTCTGAGAAGGGAGAAAACACAGACTAAAAGGGAGAAAACATGGACTGATGATTCCATCCAGCGTCTACAGGGATGCCTAGAATGTATTGACTGGAATGTATTCAGACTCTTGTAGTGACATTGATGAGCTTACTGAGGTTACAGGTAGCTATGTCACCTTCTGTGAGGATATGTTAATCCCCCAAAAAAGCATTCACGTTTTCCCAAATAGCAAACCTTGGGTTAGTAAATCTCTTATGTCACTGTTGTCTGAGAGAAACAAATCATTTTAGGATGGTAATTTGGATGAGTGGCATAGACTGCAGAAAGAAATTAAATGGGAATTAATACAGAGGGCAAAGCAAACCTATAAGGAAATGTTGGAGAGGGAACAGAGTATGAATGATGGATTCCGCTTGGGATGGGATGCATACAATCATTTTACATTTTACATTTTAGGTATTTAGCAGACGCTCTTATCCAGAGCGACTTACATTTCTTTACATACAATCCATTTATACAGCTGGTTATTTTTTACTGAAGCAATTCAGGTTAAGTACCTTGCTCAAGGGTACAACAGCAGTGCCCCCACCTGGGAATTGAACCTGCAGCCTCTGAGTTACAAGCCCAGCTTGCACCACACTGCCAGCTCAATCACAGGGTCAAAGGGCAAAAGTAAAAAGATGGTTAAATTAGACAGGTAAAGTTCTGACCAACAACTGTCTCAAGAGCTAAATACATTTTACTGAAGGTTTGATGTACTTGATTTTAAGAAATTTCAAACCACTACCACTGGACGCAGCTTCTTTGATGAGGGTAGTTATTAAGATCTTCAAGTACAGTAAAGTAAGGAAAGCCCCCGGCCCAGACAAGTTAGGAGGCCGCCCACGAAAGCCATGTGCTAAACAGTTAGGCCCGATCTTCTGTAGTTAGTTTTTAAGTATTAAGACATTTAAGTATTTAAAAAAATGCCTGAGCCTATGATTACAAAAACTCTTGTAGCTTTTGAGTAATCCTATATTTTCATGACATTACATAGACACAATTCCAAGTGTTATGTAGCTTCCCTATCAATACTATTATGTACATATTTTTTGTAGTATTAGACATTTAAATATATTTTGAATATAAAATGTTTAATGGTAATATTAAGGAAGGAATTTCAGTAGTTCAGACGTGAGAACACCAGGGCCTGGACCAGGAGTTGTGTGGCCTCTTGGGTGAGGAACGGTCGGGTCCTTCGGATTTTATGGAGGGAGAATCGGCAGGTCCGGGTGATCGCTACGATGTGGCCCGAGAAGCACAGCTGTTCATCCAGGGCCACTCCAAGGCTCCTGGCAGACTGGGACGGAGACACTATGGAGCGTTCCATGGTGGTTGAAGCATCAATCATTGGGGAGCCCTTCACTGGGAAGAAGAGCAGCTTTCTCTTCCCCAGGTTCAGCTTCAGGTGGTGGGTGGACATCCAGGCAGAGATGTCTGCCAGGCATGCAGAAATCTGCACCGGGACCTGGGTCTCAGAAGGAGAGAAAGAGTTGAGTGTCGTCAGCATAACAGTGATAAGGAAGACCATTATCTCTTTTCCAGAGAGAGAGAAAGAGAGAGGACCGGTACTGTACAAAAATAAACAACATAGCCGCTGTTAAGCACACAGTTATAATTAGTTAATTCTGCACAGCTGTGGCCGTTAATCACCCCCCTGCCTAGACCGACGGCTTCCACAGTTGTATATTAATTAATTAATTGTTTTCAAAAACTGATCTCAAAGCCAATTAAAGTTGGAGTGCTTTACATAACAAACATAAGGAATACAGTGATTATTGTGAACAGAAAGCAATATCGAAGCTGCAAGTAAAAGCTGAAATACAGTCTTGCTCCAGCACACACATAGGCAGTGTGAAGGGCCCCAGACGAAGCATCGCAGTGATGTCGGAACTGAACAACCTTGTTAATATTCACAATCACTCCGAAGTACATTTTGTGCTCCCTATGCCATTAACCCTTAAGAAGTGTTTACTAAAAGGATCAGCAGAATGCAGGGTGCAGGGAATGCACCCGTCTCATTTGTAACACAGCCAAAGTAATGGTCAATGACCCACAGTTGTTCTTTCAGTTTAAGCATCAGTGACAGTTGGCCTGTATGAATTCATGACCGTTTTACCTCAACTCAAAAAATGATCAAAGTGCAAAACAGTTAACATAGATCACAAATTGATTTGTTGAATTTTTGTGTGGTAGTATAATGGACAAAAATGTCTTCTAATATGTTGCATCATTTAACAATCGATCCATGTCAATGTTTAGGCCTGTGGATTCCTGTTTGTGCCTATGCTCTTCTTCAGTTCAGCATGTAACTTTCCAATGCAATTTCCGTCTTTCCGGACATTGACCTCAGCAAACATCAAGAGCCTTCTGCTTCAACTTCCCCTAAAGCAGAAAGGCACAGTGGTGCATTTAGGAGGTGGTGCTGCATCTGCAGCAGATCACCATGTTCTATGTTCTGTATAGAAATCAGATGTTCAGCTCAGTCCTATCTATGAATCTGTATTAATATGTTAGCTGTGGATGTTCTGTCAACCTTCAATCAGTCATTAACATTCTTAATAAACCAGGAAAATGAGAACACTGGCAGTAGAGAAATAACTTTCAATGTAAAGAATGTGTTGACCATAAGGTTAATACATAGGAAACATGTGCCGAAGGATGCATGGGTTCAAAGACAGAGGTCTGTGTACTAAGAGTACACTGCACTTTTACACTTTATTCTATTTTTTCACGTTATCTCTTGGCCTCCCTTTAATCAGCTTGAAATATGTAGGAAGGTATCTTCACTTTGATGACATCATGACACCGCAGGGCATTAAGGCTTGCCTAAGGGAGGAAGATGACGCCTTGTTGATCAAAGTTGCACAAGTGAAGCACCAGTCACTGGGCATGTATGGGTCTGCTTTATAACTCCCCGTTCGCAGATTTAACAGTACTGTTATTATATAAGAGTATTCAGCAGTGAAATATTCATGCGTATAATTCCAGCTGGACAAAACAATCTACTGCCTCTGTCTGAGTTCTGAGTTCTGCTTAAGGATGAAAGAGCTCACCCAAAACATTATGTTTAGTAAGGAAAGCTACAGCTTCTATGTGATAGATGACCATAAAATCATCCAGGAGGTACAAAATGATAAGGAGGCCATAATTGTTTAAAAGTTATCCAACACAGAGCTTCAGAAAGGACGTCGAAAAGTTTCAGGCTACTTCTGCAGCCAAATGTGAGTTGCACCACTGCACCGCAAACAGTATTCGGGGAGAAATCAACAAAATTTTAAACGCTGAGATGACGTCTGCTGCCAACGAAGAGCCACCGCCCGGCTGCCTTCATCAGCCAGATGGCATGGTCAACCGTCCAATAATCCAAAGAGAATTCATCATTATACTTAGGATGGTGCCACAGTGGAGGGACGATAGATCAATGGCCGCCACTTGCCTAAATATTTCTCAGTGGCGATGCACGCATCTTGCTTTTGGGATTTGGTGTCCAATGTCTCCAGTTAAGTGAGGGTACAGCAGTGTAAACCTGGGATTCAAACCTATACATTTCACAACACTCTCACTACACAGGGGGTTGCAAGCAAGATTGTCCTGTGCTGTTATGTTTTGTCCCGGTACTCCCCCGGTGTGCCGTAGACTTTACTGCACTTCAGCAGCACACAAAACAGAACAGTGCCGCTGTCCTGTACTTCTGCGAGACAGTAAAACAGCACAGCGCCAACTGTCCCATTTACTGTCCTGTTCTTGGATGTTGCAAAAAAAGTACACAGATTTCCCAGACACAAAGGGTGTGCTGTAACAGTGGGACAGAACAGTTCATGGAAATTGCTGTCCTTTTTCTTACATTCACTTTCATCTGTGTATAATTGATTGCATTTGGCTTATTATTTAGCTGTTACTGAGATTCCTTTCCATGATGTTCCACACCTAAGTTCCCTACCTTTTATACCATAGCTACCTGGTGTGTGTCATCTCAAAGTCATTTATAGTCGACATGAGCTGGTGGTAGTATTCCCAGAACCATGGCCTTGCATTTAAGTGCACTTAAAATCCTGTGATAATCTGCCCATCTCTCTCTGTGTCCTGGGACGGCTGCAACCCTGATCCCTTCCAGCAGTCTGGAATCACACCAGCAGGCAGACAGCAGCGCAGCATGCAGAACTGAGCTGTCCCACCATGTCAGGAGAAAACCGTTTGCCACCGCGATGAGGTGAGAGCAGTCTCGTCTGGCACCTGGTCACATCGCAGCCAGTCCGTAGACGTGGTGTGCCATGACCGGCATGCGGCCACCTGTTTTCCTGGGACGTGACAGCAACAAAACAAAAAAAACGCCAACAGGGGGCAAAGGTGTCAAAGATGCCATCTGGACCAGGTTGGGATGGACGCCCTCGACTGAAGCTAATCAGATCTCAAACCTAGTCCCTCCCAAGCCCTAGATGCGAGAACTGTTCAACGCTGTTTTCAGCATGACAAAGACTTAACAGGCCTAGATTCATTCAACAGAAACAAATCCTCAGAAACACAGTTTGGGGAGTGCAGCGATTACCAAAATGAACTTGTCAAATTTTTTTGTGTTGAAAATAACTAATTATTAGATTTATTTGTAGGTCAGAATGAATGATGAATGTTGAATTTAGGCCAAACTTAGAATGGCACCTCTATCAGAAATTAAATTCCTGGGAAACAGTTTAACTGCATCAGCAACAGCCTTATGAGGGCCATTTATATAGCATGTGTTTGGCATGTCCAATTTACATATTCACCTAAAATATAACATTTTGTAAATTACATATTTTATTGATTTTATTAACATTGCATTCTTAGCCTCTTAACATACTGTACATTGGTTATTTTATTTTATTTTATTTATTTTATTTATTTATTTTCGACAGCAGGCTTTGGTTAAATTCACAATGCAGTTAAGATGGTTGTTCTTCACTTTTATGATGTATTTTACATCAGATATTGCATAATGTAGTCCTCTAGTTCTGTATTCTGTGTACATGTGTACATTTGTATGCGTGTTCTTATAATGCAAAGTGTTTAATGTGCATGCATAAAAATACCATGTTTAAGATTTAACATTTGTATATGCACATTGTCTTTTTTATTTGTTACTAGAATGTATTGGGACAACATACATTTTTATTTGATTTGAAATGAGTTTTGGTATAATGCATTTTTCATGTTATTAACTACTGTATATAGTTTGTTTAGTGTGGCTCCTAAAGTCATGAACATCTTAGATTTAAAGGACTGTTGAATATTGCAGTGCATGTTTATATTGAGATTTTGTAGTTAGCTTTTGTTTTTTTGTTATTTCAGTGAATTTACTCCTGTTAAATGCATACTCTGGCTAAAGGCACTGAGTTTTGCCAGGTTGGAGCTAATGCAGCTATGTATTCACATTTTCCAAATAAATTGTAATATTCATTTGAAGCACATAGCTGTAAATGTTAAGCAATACATGTGTACAGTAAAATATCCTGACTTTATGGAATGTTTTCCTTCCTTATTCTTTAGTGCAAAAAAAAATAACTTAGTTAAACGGTGACACATTGTGACACACTGACACACTGTATTTCTCAATCATTGAAGTCCATGCAACCTGTGACAGAAAACCATGACACAGTCAGAAAACTCTGTTCTACCCCTGTGGACAAATGTGGTATTAGAAATGGAGAGATGTGTTACATGCACAATCTTACTGTCTGGCCTATTTTGGCGTTGTAGAGTTGCCTCAAGTATACCACAATCTGAGGTGAATAAAAAAATGTATTAGTGGACAGGGTATGTTTCAGATGCACTGCATACTAGAGCAGGGTTTAAAAAAAGTCCTTAAATAAATGTGCACGTTAATAATAAATATAAATGCATTTGGCCCATCCGTGGAGGCCACTCAGTCACACTCTCACGTCCTTCAGTGACTCGGCATTAATTTATTTTTGTACGGAAGATTGAGCCAATTATGTCATAACTAGATGTATGAATCATTGGCTAGGCTTACAGGCCAATGCAACTGTGTGCTTATGTTCGTTGTTTTGTTTTCATTTGAAATATGACAATATGTAGCATTTCACATTATTGAGTATGTATCCTATAGAAGAAAAACAATTGCCATTGTCATAGAGGGCTGCACATACTCTTGCATGTATGTATGATGTGCACAATTTTCTTATTTCAATTTCAATTTGATCTTCATAAGGTTGTCAGGACTAAAACATATTGAAATATACAATATACCATCATAGAAGCAAATAGTGTGCAGGGCCTTTTTTCATGCCATATTATATGAAACAATATTTTAATATGATTGAATTCATTTCAGTCTTCGTCACTTATTTTACTTTTGATCCTCTCCAGTTACCAATAATTCAGCTGAACTTTGTCACTCAGTCCAGTGCATTGAAGTTGTATATCGTTGAGGTATGTAGTCGATATCTCAAAAAAGATATATAGTGCTTCACTCTGTGGAAAGCTAATTAACTAATCATCTAATATTAGTTATAATATACATTGGATATATTGAATTGAATGTCAAATTGTCATCCTTCAGTGTAAAGCTCATGGTTTGAGGTCATGCCTTTTTTAATTTGCTTGCGAAAGCACGCAGCTTGCCATTTCCTGTGGAAATCACTCTCAATGAAACAATGAAAGAGTGTATCTGTCAAAGGCAGCTGACACATTCCTGGAGCTGGAGTGTTGTCCCATGACACTGTGAACACAACCTGCCTCATATGATTAAAGCTTAACATATCTCAGTATCTGAGCATTTTTTAAATATACCATCCCTTTAGAACAAAACGAATGCTCTGGAGCATGTGGTAATATTCGTGTGAAATATTAACACCACGCAGGTGGGACGGTTGTTTACACGCACAATGTAGCTATATTTGACATGTTGCTCAAAACCATGTTAGGTGTTGCTAAACTAGTTCACATTGAGGAATATCTAGTTTCAATGTAATATCCATACACATGAAAGACCTATAGGGGGAGCTAGTTGGAGAGCAAACAGCTTTCAGTTCTTTACCTCTTAAGGACTATTTAACATCTACAGTACTTTGTTTGACTGTTAGATTTGAATACATGCTATGGTGCTGTTCGGTTCGCTTGTAGTCATCTAGTGCAATTCTGACAGCGTCGTACGTGGATGCAAATAAAAACTCATTACAGACGGGTGGTCTCGGATCATTAGTAAGTAAGCTCAGCATGATGCGATGTTGGGTCCACCAAAAACGTGTGCAGTATAAAAGCAAACGACCATTCCCGACTTACATGATAGTAGCTTTTTTACTGTTCTTACCTCAGACTGCCAGAAAATAAATAATTTCAGGGGAACTTTGGGGGAAAAAGCATTCCTTGAGGCACGCGTGTACACATTTCAGGTAAGACCACGGCGTGGCAGGGGCTGCATTATTAACGCATATAATGGGGCATCTCGCTGTCGAGGCAACGTCATAAGCGCATTGGCGCCTGTGTAAAAAGGAATCGCGGCGGGGACCGAAATGCACTGTGCAGCGCCTTTTTTCGATTGCGTAAGAAGTCAAATAAAGAATTTAGAATCAAATGACATCATAGCGCTGTACAAACACATTGTGCGATAATGGAGAGGAAAGATTCGATTTTACTCACGGCCCACGTGTTTATGGGCCCTTCTATTCAAGGGGATATCTTTTTTTCACAACCGTGAGTAAATTAATAGTTTTTTGGATTAAAAACGTTCTTTTTAATACAAAAAACTATTTGATTTGTGTGAAATTGCTTCAGGAGAAGGGGAGGGAGGAAGTGATTTTTTCAGCCTCAACCTGAATTTAGCTTAACCCAAGCATGTTATTGTTTCTCCGCTCGCCAGAAGAATAACACATCAAAGCGCGACGGGCTGGGCGCTTGTTTTAGGAGTGCGCTGAATGCCAACTTGAATGTTGCGCGTGTGCTGCAGGTGAATTTAGACAGTGGTGAAGGACTAGAGCATAACATAAAAACCGCCCCAGTCCTGGGTCAAATATTTGAAATATTTCAAGCCACCAGTATCCTGCCTAGTACAGGCACATTCAAATGCATCAATTGTCACCAATATTAAAACAAATCTTCCTACAGAAGATTGTATTTTTTGCTTAGTAACATGTTTTGTTTTGTTCTCAGGGAACTGCTGGGATTGTTTTTTTACTGGAAAAGAAAGAATGAAATGAAAGAATGAAAACAACAAATTTATTTGAGCGAGGTTTAACACACACACACGCACACCTGCACACCTGCAAATGGAAGACGTACTCATTTCCACACCGGTAGTCAAGAAGTGGCTGAAATTCTGAAAATCTTACAGTAGGGAGCCCAATATTGTGACCGGTGTAGGTAACTCATTATGCCACTAGGGTGCGCCCTCACCAGGAACGTGTTCTTCAGACTTACTCTTTGGACTAATACCACATTGTATTGAAGAGGCACTTCATTTTATGGTGACACCTGTCATCCCATCTACTATATGCATGAGCACTAGGCTGCATTAATATACAAAGGCTATCAAATAAAGGAAAATAGCCTGTGGTCAGTAAAACCTGTGCTGTAAATATGGGTGGACTGTCAAGAAAATGTGCACATTTCCATAAACCTATATCACAAAGACACATTTTTCACACACACACATTTGGCATGGCATATATGGAATGACTGTATACGTATAGTTGACAACATCTATATGCATGGCTGCACCCTGCAGAAATAAAGGGTGGAATTGGGTATGAAAATGTATAAACCTGCAAAAGCCATTACTGCACAAGAGCTCTCGCAACCCAAATAGCCTGCTTCATTTACCCTCAAAAGCATATTTATCCATATGCATGTTTATTTTTAAAATGTTGATCCCATAACCACTAGGTTACGGGTTAAAAATCTAAGCTGAGCACCATTGCTGCGATGTGATCATTTCAACAAGGCATTTGGTGTCATGTTCCCAATATTATATAAAGTTGACAAGGTAATTAACAATACCACAAAGAGCAATACAAATTGTAGTATTGATACCTACAATATCTTAAATACAACTCTTTGTATGACTTGGAATTGATTGATACCGAATTGATTCTGTAAATTATCTGGCTGTTAAATTCATAATATATAGCTTTAAAAATCACATTATCTAAACATGTTTCTTATAATAATAGTATATCTTATAATGGTGTTGCAGTGTATTTTTGATTACCATTAAAAATCTGCAATGACATTTTAATGAAACTGGGAAAGCGTTACTTTTTTTGTTTCTTAAACAACATTATTTTGTTTTTGGTGGTCAGCACAATACTAAGAAATGTGCTTTAAAACTAACTGAATTTAGTTCTACATTTTGAAGGACATAGTGCTTTACTTGGATTGAAAGGCCAGATCATTTTGAATTCTTTTATTAATTTGTTTTGATATGTATAACCTTGTAAATCTCATTCATTTCTCACAAAAAGTTTATAATCTACTAATACCATCTGAGTGAGAGAGAAAGCACATTTACAGTATATGAAAAGAAAACAACATATTCAACTAATTCTGTAGATTATGTGAAATGTTCATTTTGATTCAATCCAGGCCACACACACTTCATCTCACCACTGTAACGGAGTTGGTTCTGACTGCAGCGAGTTTCAAAACCGAGGATCCCAATACCACAGGATACACAATTAGCCAGCTGAGCTAAGGACTCGAGTCCCCAGCCAAGGGAACCAATCGTACTCTTATCTACGTCACTTTCTGCAGTGGAGGCTCATGTGCTTTACTATTGTATTCTGAGCTCCACTGGAATCCATCATCATCATCATCATCATCATCATCATCATCATCATCATCATCATCATCATCCCAGCTGAGGGGGGGGGGTGCTTTTATTGAGAGAATTTCAAGTTTGAAGTCAAAGGGTTTATTACAGAATGCAAACCTCGAATGGTATCATCATCATGTGTGGGCTGGTTTTCCATTGCTTGCCTTCACTAATCTGAGGGCCCTGGTCCTTTATGGGGAATGCCCCTAAACGGCACACATGTTCATCACACACTTTCACACGCTTTTCTTCCACACACAGTCAACTGTCTTGGCTTTTCAGCCAGTGGCCACTGGAAAAGGGTCATCGGTGGGAGTGTGTGTTACAGATCTCTGTTGTTCACTGTAATGATTTCTGTGATATTTTAAGACCGCAGTGAAGTAAAAGCACACACCGTCATGAACGTAAAAAAATTAAAAAAACCTTGAATGGGAAAATAAATGGTAAAAAATCAAAGTTTGTTTGACACAAAAAAAAAAGCGAGGGCCGCTGGATGGTTGTTACAATGTTATTAAGCCAGCTCCTCCTGGATGGCTCAGCGTGGGCCAGAATGGTTTGGGGAGCAGGGTGCTGCTTTCCTGTCGTCCCACCACAGCTTGGCTGTCCTGTGGCACTGGGTTTCAGTTTCTGTTTGAGAGGGCGATAGAAAAAAGGGAGAAATCGTTTCCATGTGCAACGCTTCTGCCCACGCACTTTTCTCTCTCTGGCTCTGTTGTTCTCCTTTTCCATACTGCTGCCTCTGATTCCGTAATGGGAGACAGCTGAACTGAATAAAGCTGTTCGTATTGACATTAATATGAAGCACAGTAGACCCCTTTTTAATGGTGAGTTAGTTACTTCAAAATAGGAGTCCTTTTTCATTTTATGTTTGCATTGTTTTGTCTACCCCCTGTATGGACACAGTTCATCTCTCTCCTTGGGACATAGTTTGTCTCTGGTTTCAGCCCCCCACATACTGTAATCCCTAGGAGAGAAACTATGTTCCAATCTATACACTCACTCTGCTGATTCCAGATCAATGGACAGTGACAAGTGTTTCACACAATGCGCTGAGCACTGAGTTCAGCAGTGAGTAAAGGTGTGGTTTGGAATGCAGCCACCATGGTGATTCTGAGTCTGCCATAAAGCCTTTTAATTAGCAAATTAATTCAGGTCAGAGGCTTTATTAGATGAGCATAATTTGCAACTGTCACTGCTTGATGATGAAAACCTGTACTGAAAGACCAGGAATTATCAAATTTTCTCCAGCAAATTAATTCACCTTCCTGTGACCTTGAAAAAATCTTTGATGATGGTTTTAAACAAAACACTATTTAAATTCATTCTTTATTTTTGTATTTATTATTATTTTTAAAAAGGATCACATTATTTGAAGGGAGCACATGCTGACAGGTTGTTGACAGAATATTCACACCGCTCCCAAAGGAGTGATGCATTTATACAAGTGTTCATGAGCTATAACATGTGCTAACAAATATGTTCCAAAAAATGTAATGAAATGCATTTCATTTTTAAAAGGAATTGACCCATATTTCCTCCCAATCTGAAATGCCCAATTGTGTGTTTGTGCTCATCACTGCAACCCGCTGTCAATTCAGGAGAGCGCAGACAAGCACCCGCTCTTCTCCGAAACACGGGAGGTCAAGCCCCTGTTTCTTTTCACGTTTGCACAGACAGAGGACGACACTTCATGTGTAGCTTGTGCATGCAGTCTGGGTTCACCAAAAAGGGCACTGGTGCACAATGAGACATTGGACGTCTAAAATCTACCTTCCCTACCTAGGCAATGCTACAAATTATGAGCCACCCTGCACGGCTAGCGGCCACTACCAACCCTGTCACGGTCCAGAATTCGATACGCATCCACACTAGAACAGTACCTTTACAGGATAAGCCAACCAGCAGCCTGGATATTATTCAGTCTTCTATATTTACTTTTCCAGAGGCTTAAAACGTCATGCACAGTTATGGGAAACATTGCAATTCCACTGCACAGACCATTTGCTCCATTTGCTGAATTTTCAGCATTTCATTAATCCTCACATTAAAACAACATCTATATCTCCACATGCTATGCACCCCATTTTTCTAATTTCTCTCTTCCATTGTGAATCTGCCTTGCCCAATACTAGCCAGTCGAAATGCTGTCAAGTCAAGTCAAGTCAACTTTATTTATATAGCACTTTACAACAGTTTTTTGGAGACTGTACCAAAGTGCTTCACAGTTAAAAAACATAGAGCAAAAAAAATATATATATACATATACAGTACATAGTATACTAAACATAATAGTGCAAAAAGTGCAAATACAAATAAGTGCAAGGGTTCAGATAAAAATACAAATAAAGACAAAATAAAATAAAACATAAAGGGACTAAAAGTAGCGACCTAGGAGGCAGGCTCAGCTCTGGTCAAAGGCCAGTGAAAAGAGATGAGATGCTGTGAAACGGCGTAGCTCTGCGCTGCTGTGGCCTGCACTGGGGGACAGGTTCCTGATTTGCATTTGTATTCAAATGCGCTGTCGGGGGTCCAGTTTGCACGGAGCCTTCGGCGGTCTCATCCTGGCTCCAATCACATTACACCTCATCAGAGTGCTTAAAACCCTCGGCGACCAGTCACTCGCACTCTGCGGTGGGCCAGAGCAGAGCACAGAGGACCCACTTTTAGATTCAGTGAAGGAAAGGAACAGATGAGCTAATCAGATGGCCGCCTGAGTTCTGAGAAGTAGAAATTTCAAAACGGGCGGTCTTGGTTTTTCTTGTGTATCACAAACGGGGTCATGTTTGCCAAGGTTTTTGAGGCCTTACCCACATCAGAAACAGAGCAACAGGCTCTATGTGTTTGTTTGATGTTGAATGGGCTGTGTTGGAAGATAACAGGTTTATCTTTCCAATATAAAGCGGTGTCACATTGTCATGAATAGGTGTGCTTTGTGGCACCAGGCACCCGTGGCTTTGTGGCACCAGGCACCAGTCCGCACCTCAAAATTTACAAAATCGTCCAGGCCTTCAGGGACAAGGGGAGAATCAGCAAGCGGGTAAACGTGGTCAGACAATTTTATTTATGCAAAAGCCTTTTTCCTTTTTCATTAACCTCAATAAAACCCTAGAAGTAATGTAATTACCCCCAGATTTACTGTACACTGTATGTCTGTTTTGACATGCTGGCTTGGGCTTTAACAGCTCAAAAGGTTCCACGGCATCTATTCTGTTTTCACTTGGGCCAGGAGTGCATTTCTAACACAAAAAATCTCAGTGTGAATAAGGACAGAGCATAGATGCTTGACGCTTCTCGTCATTAAGCTGAGTCCCGGTTCCTGCAGAGCTGGAGTTCTGTACCTTCTCAGCAACAGCAATTCCCTTTGTAAGAAGCCCTAACAGGTTTCTAATTAGGCTAAATTTCCACATGCATAGAGCTATATGCCATAGTTCCCCTTTAAGAAACAAAATGGTAGCATAGGCATTTACATGCAACCACCATAACTGCATTGTACTGTCACTGACAACATCACTGTCTGAGATTGATACAGTATGCTTGTCACTACAGTGGCAGGCTACAGGTCATCCACTTAACAGAGGTCATCCTCCAGCTGGCCTAGATATCACCTCCAGCAACTCTCTTTTGCTCACTGTGCAGCCCCTTCTGTTGTGGACGTCTCCAGAGAAATTGGCCAGAAACCTGTGATCGTTCTGGTGCGATGCATTTATTCTTCTTTATTTGTACTTTTTTTCTTCAAATGACTGTTTTTGTTGAAATACTTTTGAAAGACTTTGCTGTATACTTTTATGTACAGTCTTTGTTCTTTGTTTTTATCACAGTATCATATCATTGTACTGTCTGATTTTATAGTGTACCTTGAGTAAATAGAATGGTGCCTTACAAATCATAATCATCATCTTCATCACTGCTCTCTCACTGAGTCTTCCTGTGGGTCATTGGTGCTATCGATTGGTGCTATTTAAAATCTCACTTTACAATTTGTGCTCACAAAACCCTGGTTCAAATGGCAGTGCTCTGAGGGCTGGGGTGGCAGTCAGAAGACTGTAAAATTGCAGGATCATATTCATTCAGAATTCACATTACTGCCATTTTCTGAATCATGGCCAGACCTGCAGCTCGGTCTGTGCAAATTAATTTCCGAAAGTTGACTGTTAATGGGACCTTTATTATCTTTAATCCATTTCCTTTAATCCCAAATTATTTTACTCACTGCTTAAAGTAAACCTGATGTCATGCTGAAATTTTACATTGCAGACTAATTTCAATTACCCCCAATGAAAGAAAATGAAGAAGGAAAACTTATATTTGGTGCAGAAATATACAAGTATGTATGATACAAAACAATGCTGAAATGAACAGCAGTTTGTGAGAGAC
Organism: Aldrovandia affinis; assembly: GCA_029706075.1. Lineage (NCBI taxonomy): Eukaryota > Metazoa > Chordata > Actinopteri > Notacanthiformes > Halosauridae > Aldrovandia > Aldrovandia affinis. Next base: position 630,762 of record JAINUG010000163.1, on the reverse strand, counting down.
AGAGTTGATTAATGCTATCTCTCTCACCGTGCTAGACATGGGATACTCAATTGAAGCAGTCCTGGTGGGCAGATATGCACCTGTATGAAAAATAATATAATAACCCAGCATTTTGTAATGAAAAGAAAATGTATGTATATTGTGTGACTATTCCATAATGTAACACAGAGAAGTTGCAACATGCGAGGAGATTGCTGAAAACTCCTGCACTCATCTTGACCTTGACCTCCGACGTTGTGACCAAGAAATCAATAGGGTTTTGACCTTTTGACCTGGAAATTGATGGTGCTCTCGGAAATAGACTAGGCAGCAGTTTTCAGTACAACCCATGCATAATTCTCAAACTACCTTGGATGTTGAATGTTCACATTTGAGAACACCTCAACGTGTGAAGAGCCTCTGGCTCCCTGGGAGGTGGAATGTGAATGTATCCGATACAATGTTCCAACTTACTCTGAGGCTATGCTGTACCGGTACATCATCCACGGCAAGATCCAAGTCTTTGATATCCTTGGCCCTATCTTCTACGGGAAAGGACTCCATCACATTGGTCTTGTTGGAGGCAATTTTGTGAAGCCTCAGGTTGGAGAGGGACAGCATTTTCTGAGCTTGTTTCAGAACATCTATGGCCTCCTCCTCAGTGGGGAATGATGTGAGGGCATCACCAACATAGAAATCTCTCTCTATGAAGGGTCTCACATCACTCCCATAGTGTCCTTCCTCTTCTCTCACTGCCTTCTCTGGGAACCAGCCAGGACAACATTTGTGTTTCAGTAAAATCCCATGCATGTTTGGTTGTGCAAAAGACCGGAAACAACTTTTGTGACAGAATCACTGAAAGGAACGACGAGCTGAAAACATAATGGCCATTTGGTGACTTTGTTGGCGAGGCATAAAAAGATGAGGCCACCCAGCTGGGGAAGGGTGACCTTTTTCTGGCTGCAGTGTTGAATGAATGCTCTTTGACGCTTCATGGCAAGCCTCCTCATTTTGACAGTGCAGTGAGCAGTGTGAGCGATCCAGAAGAGAAAAAGTTATCAGGACAAAGGTGATCAAGAGTATTGACCTGTAAGAGGCTGATGGATTGGGTCCGTCTCCCCAGAGAGACCAGTACGGCTCCTCTCCTCTCAAGGGTCACCTGCCACCAATGGATGGGTCTCTCTCTGGCAGCGGTTCCACTCACTGTGATATGCAAAATGCCACACGATTGTATAATACATGCAAGCCTTTGTTGAAAATTAAAAATCACCATGAACATAAAGGCTTAGAAAGAGCCCCATTTACATTTACGTCACTAGAAGCCAAATCGCTGCTAATGATACTGAATACTACTGTCGGTGTTAGGTGCGGGACAAACCCCAGCCACCCTCCACTAAGATTCCCTATCCTTTTTATTTCAGGATTCCACCCCCGGGACGACCCAACCAGCACACAGACAGGCAAGAAAGAAAAAAGGTACAATATGTATTAATAAAATTCATAAAAAGTAGGACAGAGAGTATTCCTACCCTGTCCCCAATCCCCTTGGTTTCCCCTACCCCACTGTAGCAACGAGGCCCGTGGACCGTAAAGGCAGGACAGGTAAGCTACACCCCACTGTCTCCACAAGGCAGCAACCTGGGTAACCTACAAAGGCACACTGCACTCCACAGCATGCTCCCCTTCTCCACACACACAGATGTTGAGGGAGGGGTATCCACACATCAATCCCACCCACTACCTGTTGGCTACCACCCTGCCCAACTGCTCCCATCTCCCCCTTAATCCCCTTTTCCCCCAGAAACCAACAATTGGAGCCCTCACTCACACAGTCACACAACAAAAAAAGAAAACCACATGGGGGAGGTCGCGTCAGGCTGCGCCACTTCTGTCAGCCCTAGCTCCCCCCCAAAAGACCAAAAAAACACAAAACTCTTGTGCAGGTTTTTCAGCCGGCCTCAATAGGGTGTCCTCTCCCCCCTCCAGCTTCACACCTTCACAATTACTGGAGGGAAATGACAGTGCTTTCAGGAACAGCGACTTTGCTGTGTTACTATGCACACACACACACTTCACACTGCTGGGCACTTCCATCATGGTGGAGCAGAGCTCCGATATTAACCAATTCTCCACCCTGGGATTTCTGCCCGCCTCCGTTGTCACGGCTCACTCGCTTTATCCTCTGTGGTCCAGCACTGTCATTCTTCCTCATTGCCTGGCCAGACTCAGGCACGCTGTTGCCGCTGCAATCAAAAACACTCAACCAAAAAAACTCCAAATAGACAAACCAAAACAAAAGGAAAACAAAAGAAAACACATTCACATCCACTCGCCACTGCCCATACTACTGGCACCTCCGTGCTAGCTTGGCAGACAAATCAATTTACATCTGCCGGGAGCCTTCTCACACTTCCCACCAGCAACACACGCACAAGACAACATTCGTTCATCTCCCTTTTTTCTCCTCTACCTGTCCTTTTATTAGTTCTCCCTCTCATCTATGCCCACCCATTTCCACCAATCATATACACACCTTTCACTACTATTTACATTCACACTCAGCTTTAATTACTTGCATTCCTCCCATGGGTTCCCAAAATTTCCCAATGACCTCACTCGCCCAGATTTCACCTTCCAACACTACTGCTACTGAATGACTACAACTACTACTATGAGTCCAACTAAAACTACTGCTGTTGCTAATAAACCTACTAGCACTACTAATTAAACTACCACTAATGGTGCTACCTTAGCAACTGATTTAAAGTAGATAGTGAGTAGTGAGATGAGTAGTGGCTTGGTGACAGTGGCAATGTGACATTGTCAGATGGGGCATGCAACACTGGTGGGCATCTCTCTACAATAACATTCACTGTATTGTTGCTGTACTGATCTCTTGCTCTAGCTGTGATTATTCTTTCCATTTCAAATGCACTTATTGTAAGTTGCTCTGGATAAGTGTGTCTGCTAAACGCCTAAAATATAACTGTAAAAATGTCAAGGTAATAGTCACAAAAAGGTGCCAATTCCAGATGGTGCTGTGACGGTATGAACTTTTCACGGTATGATAATTGTACTGCTCAGTGTTACGGTTTTCGGTATATCACGGTCTCAGTTTTAAAGTTAAAAAAAGGTATCACACAAAGTTTACAACTCAATCTGTTTATTGTATGGCTCTTTTCAGATTTTTGCAGATTTATATACCATTTTAATTTAAAAATAAATGCAACTGAATATAGTTCACTCCTTTTAATTGTATGTTTAAATCAATTTAAATCATTCACTTTGCGAAGTAAGCACCATTTTGCTTTATCACGTTATCAGCTTATCGGATCTAGTACAATTTTTATCTAATAACTTTTTCCATTGTGGCATAACGTGAAGGATGATGGTCACGCAGGTGGAATGCTTGGTTTGACGCATTCCCTCCTCCCTTCCTACATTCTCTACATATGGGAGATTCGTTCTCAACAACACCATCCTTTTTTCTGAATCCAAAGTGGGTCCACACGGATGAACGAGTTCACTTTTCATATAATTTGTCATTACAGACTGCCTCGGCATCGGAATCAGCATCGGATATTGCAAGTTTTATAAGGGACTGCAAACTGAGATTTATGCCATGTAGCTAGCTTGCTAATAACAGTTACCTACCTACCAGGGTTGGGAAATGCAAGGGAACTGTCTGCACATGCACAATCATGTTGTAAACAAAACAAAATGCAAGAACAGCCAAAGAGGTGGCAGGATTAAATGACATTAGCTGACACCCCAGGTCCAGTATTATATTATTTAACATGGGTTATTTAGACATTTTAGTAGGGTAACGGTAAAAACATTTTTACTCACCTGAAAATAGCTTTTGCCATGTGATTTGCTATCATAGTATTACGTTAAGTTTATGATAGTACTATTTCATATTTTAATATCATGGTATACCGTCATACCGGTATACTGTCACACCCCTAAATACTATTCAACAGCATACTTGAGGTATCCATTAACCCAGGTCGCTTTAGTAAATATACCCAGCCATCCAAATGAATAACACCTAAAAATCTGAACTATGACCCTGGGGGATAGTCATAGCTTATCCACAGCTGAATCAGAGGGTGAATCATTTATCAGTGCCTCTCCATCCTGTGATGAACTGCGAATGACGGCACTCAGGAGGCAAAGCAAATGGACAAGTTGCTTGATTGTACCTGAAGGGTAGGAGGGGCTCCATTGCAGTCCTGTACAAGGGTCCCGTCCGTGCACATGTCTTTTGTGTCTGAGGGAAACGGGGGGAGAGAAACTGGAGTTGGCAGATGGATGGGGTGGAACAATGTTGAGACAGCAGGGTGTCAGGGAAACAATGGCAGGGCTGCGCTGAGGGCTAGTGAAGCTGAATACAGAGCGAGGATGTAGAGCCGGACGCATAAGCAGGGTCAAAGTCCACCATGAGCAAAACGTTTCATGGCTGTTATTGGTGATGATTGATTATTGTTACTTTTAAGAATATGATACTCGTTTTTTGTTGTAGTGATTCTTGAAATGCTTTTGAACATATTATGAATGTACTTCACATTTTAAACTAGGAATAGCATTAATATACAAGGAATTTCATATTATACAACAAAACACAGAACATAGACCAGCAGCAGGAAATCATTTTCCAAGCCGTTCAATTACGTTATCCAACACTGAAATTGAAACTGATATTTTTCTATTTTTGGTCAGGTGAAGGATATAGTCATCCTCTGCTATCTCATGTAAAATGTGTATATGTATTTTCCTGTTTTACATCCAGTGCTCTGTGTTAGCTTATTGCTAATGCTGGTTACATTACAAATAATTAGATCTGCCAGCTCAGAGCATTTATGAAAGATTTTGCAATGTTATTGTTTGACATTGCCTTGATCACTGAATATCATATTCATTACACATGTTTGCCATTTAATTAACTCACATGTGAGAAGAAACACAATTCATGAACATTGCGTGTTGTCCTGACAGGCTATTTGATCCATGACATTTCCCAGGCGTGTGCTTTCCCAACACTCAAACAAATCAATTGAGTGGTTCTCTGTGGCTCAGTTTGTAGAGCACGGCGTTAGCAGCGCTTAGGTTGTGGGTTCAATCCCAACTGGGGCCACATATACTGAAAAAAAAATGTATGCATTCACTACTGTAAGTCGCTTTGGATAAAAGCGTCTGCTAAATGACATATATATATGTATGTATTGGGGACTCTGAAGCAGGTTTGCCCCCTGATGGTGGAAGGCGATATCACATTATAGCCTTTTTGGTCATCAATGAATTAGTACAGATAGTCAGCATGCATTCAGAAAAAACAGGAAATCACTTCAGTGAAATGTCCACAATCACAGTTTTTAAGAAGGGTTTTTTTCATTTGTCTGACAATGCCAAAAGGTGTATGTGTGGGCCTATTTAGGCTATTAACAACAAAAATAAAAACGTAATCTTTTATATTTTGCCTAATTGTGCTACCAAGCCTCAGAGAAGGACCCGGTGGGTACAAGCAATTTGGCGGGAGCAGGCCATAGTACACAATCTTGCACTCCAAGCATGCAGTGTTAATCAGACATCTGACAGGGACTACTCTGCTAATCTCTCACAATTCCAGACAGTGGAGTAGATTATCATTTTCGACATTATTTGGACAAGACTATGGTTATTCCTCTTATACAAAAATCTATCTACAGTAAAAGCCTAAAGTAGAGCTCATCTGTATTTCTTCACAAAATAATAGTGGCATGGGCAAATTGAATTGAACTGATGTAAGTGGGATTGACCTAGCGGAAGTCTGTACCTGTGTCAGGTGTCCATTTTGGAGGAATCGTCCTGGGACAGGGCCGAGCTCTCTGCTGAAGCTGTAATGGAGATGGAGGAGACTCTCCTGGGGACATTTGGTCGCACCAGCTTTTCACATTGTATTCTTCACAAACACGAGCTGCAGTTTATAAAATAAAGGTCATGATGATTATGATTATCATATCTATTCAGTGATGAATAGATTATGCTAAATATGATGGAGATGTATTTATTATATTTGTATTATTAGCATTAGTGTTTTAGCAGTCTCTTTCTCCATGATTTATCCTTATGCCAAGGATAAATATTGATATTATATTTATCCTGTGTCTTGTTCACACATGTATACAACACTTTATAGTCTTAAGTGACTTATTTTATTTTTTATTTTATTTATTTAATAGTTATTTATATATTTATACTCATTCACATTTTTATATTATACAGCTATAGCAATATCTAAAATAAATGATATTATTTCATTTTGTATATAAATGTTAAATGTTTTGGTCACAAAGTGCACTGTGTATACTACACGCAGGTTTATTAAATTGATTTATATAATGTACATAATCTATTTCTGCTCTTACTTATTTCCCCACTGTCCTCAGTGTTTGTGCCCTATGACCCATTATGGACTAAAATGATCCAGATATTAAGAAAGTGCCAATGGAGGCCAAGGAGACCACAGCAGAGTTTGACTATGTAAAGTCGCATGTTTACATAGTTACGGTTTGGCTGTTAGTGTCTGTACGTTGATCCAGCCCGTCAGACTATCTAAGGCTTGAAATAACGATTCAAGGCAAAATCATAAATTGCAGATGCAGACAGATCCTAAAACTTGCACGGACAGAGAAGCAGGATACAGGATATATATTAGATAGATATTCGGCACGCATATGAACCGCGGATTAATTGCTAAATTGAACCATAATAGAGAAATACAGTTTGTCTGCCGCTGTTACGTTTTAAAGTAACAATTCCCTAAATCTCGATGCAGAGTTACAGTGAAGAGATAGACAAGACAGGTGCGTGCTGTGTTTTGCTCTGAAGCGCAACGATTGGTTAATTATGCACAAAAAAAGTCATTGTGTGTTCACGTCATGTTGAATCCCAACGAATCAATCAGAGATTATCGCGTTGCAAAAAGCAGACAAGTCATGGCTAGCGGAGGAGCGGAGGAACTTGAAAAACCTCCTGCATCCGCTTCCCTGTAAATTATATTGGCTGGTTACCCAATCTATCCAACGTTAGATACATTTAAAACACTCTAGTCTAGACATTCGTAGTCAGCTGTTCAAAAAAGTAGTAACATTAGGTATTTTCATGCAGTGACCATAGCCAACTCTTAGGGGTGCAGTGAACTTGTTAGCTAATTTAGTTGAATAATCTCTTAGTATACAGTATATGCGCAATGTTAGTTAGCCAGCGATTTCTACTTTGGCTGCCTCGTTACAAAACATTTAGCAGCCTTGCTTGCTGGTTGTTGATTGTTGTTAAACGCCCGAGCAATTGAAGAATGGTTACGTTAAGTTAGTCGTCAGACAGATCAGTGACACTTGACAGTTGTTATTAACTAGCTCGCCATTGTTAGCTGTTTTAGGAAACCAAGATTGGATGTCTACCCCTAACATTATTGTGTAAGCAGTGATAACGGGTTCTCCAGGTTAACTAGCTGGCTAAACATAGCTAGAAGAAAACGTTATGCTATTATTATTATAGGTTAGTTAGCTATGCTAAACGATTAGCTAGATCAGGGGTGTCAAACTCATTCCATCGAGGGCCGAGTGTGTGCAGGTTTCTGTTGTAACCAATGCATTACACCAGGTGATTTCAATTAGGTTCCCTCCTTAGTTGAAGAAGTGAGCTAATTAGTGAAATCACCTGGTGTAGTGCATTGGTTGCAACAAAAAACTGCATACACTTGGCCCTCGATGGAATGAGTTTGACACCTGTGAGCTAGATGGTTAACGTTAGTTAACCAGGCTCGCTAATGCGTTTCCAAGCTGTTTGCAGAGGGAAGATAAGTGAAGTGTTTCAAACTAGCTATCGAGCCAGCTCATGATGTCAACCAACTAAACGTTTCTAGTTTGTAGAACAGATTATGTCAGTTTTCAAGTTCAATAGCTCAATTGAGCAATAGATAACATGAACGTTTTCTGAATTGGCTAGCTACATACCAAAGCGGATACACGCTAGCTAGCTAGCCAAGACTAGATCTATGCTAACGTTAGCTAACTCTGTATAAGAAATGTTAGCGATAGCTAGCGAGCTTACTAACCGCTATCTTATTTACCCTACAACTCAGACTATGGAAAACATCAGTTAGCCAACTAGCTAGTACTTGGCTAATTTAGGGCTAAGATAACTCCATAGACGCTAGTTAGCTAACGGTAGCTTACTAACCTAACATTTTAAAAAGCGGTAAATGTTCACTGCTTTAAGTGTTTTACAGAATAAATGGAAATCAAAGTTATATTTGTCTCCATTCTTTTTTTTTGCTGATCCGATCCGTGACTCAAAACCGTGATACGATCCGAACCGTGAGTTTTGTGATCCATTGCACCCTTAGTCAAAGTGCAGGCCAGATGAAACATTGTGTGAGGAACAGAACAGGGGTGCAAAGTGTATTTAGTTTTGTTTATTTGTTCATTGGGAGGAAAGAAGAGGGGGCACGGCGCACACCAGCCACCAGCGATTTTTTTTTTTTTTTTTTTTTTTTTTTTTGTGAGGGCGACCTGGCGTCCCTAGCCGACATGGCGCCTCAGGCAGCTGCCTGTATGGCCTGTGCCTTGAGCTGGCCCTGCTTTGATACCTTCTACTAGCTCTCACACCCTACTGACATTTCTTCTGAGGATTTTGGCAGATAATCAACTTATCAGACTCATTTATAAGAATGTATCAATGTGAAGTGAGGGCCATGGCTAAGTAACTTTTTTTCCATTATAGTTGGGGTGTTCATGACTGCTAATGATAACATTATGCATTGTTTAATTAAATTAAAGAGTTTAATGTATGTATTTCCATTTGCAAGCTGCCTGATTTGTGTCCTTGGGCTGTATGTTCAACACCTGATATTCACAATTTAGGCTTATATCCAAATGACCAAAGTGACTGCCTTTTCCCAAATTCTGTGGTTAGAATTTTAAAAACATGTTCAAATTCTATTTCAAGGTTTCCGTTTTGCATTCCAGAATAGCGCTGACATTCCAGAGGTCCAAGAAAAGTCATTTTAGCCACCTCTGCTCTTTCTCTGACCACAGCTTGACAAGGCCGGGGGCAGAGATGACAGGATTGGAGGTTTGACATGGTTTGAGTGTGACTGGCGTGTCTCCCACCATCCCACCATGCTGCACCAACACATTATGTAAACCTTCAGCGTAGGTTATCCTGCCCATCTTCAATGTTAAGAGGACTCTACTTTGCCAGACCTGGGGTCAGAGTTCATGCGGTTAAACACAATAGCAAAAGAAACGTATATTATATATTACATTGTAATATAATGTTATGAAAACAGGCAATTCAACCCATCTTGGTTTGTCATTTTGCCTATATCTATAACAATGACAAAAGATCTTATTGGTAGTGTGCTTCTCATGTATTAAAGACAATTCAAACAGTAGGCAGCAATTCATGCAGTAATAAAAAAAAGATTAATGAAAAAAACAAGAATTGAGTCAGTAAATTACAGTACCTTTTAGAGTAAAACTACAACTGCATCCAGCTTGAGTCCAATACATGCAGTTAGTCTCTGTATTTATAACAGAGTGAAATTTGCTTCCAGATAAACTCATATCTACCTGTGCCCTCTGGTTTCCTCTGACAGAAAAAGTTGGGTTGCGTCAGATCAACCACAGCGGAGTGACCCCACTCCCAAGACCTCCTGATCCTGTCTCGCCAAAGCCGGCTGTCGTTTTAAGCCAAATGCTCAGACGTTGCATTTTCCACTGCGCCTCCAAAAGGCTTAAGATGTCAGTTCGCATTCTGCTCCGCGCTGGGTAAAATAAGGCAGGTGGATGCGGCTCTGAGCTCTGTCACACATGAAAGATAAGCTGTTTTAGGTTGTGCCATGGTTGCACGCACGGACACGGAGGTAGGTAAAGCAAGCGTTTCCATTCTCTGGGACTGCCCACGGTGCTATGTGTGACCACAGAGTGGCCGATTTACTAGCATTAGACGTTAACCGCTACCTGTTCTTTTTCAGTCCCTGAGATGAGACGTTTCATGTGGATTACAGTCATTGTGATTGGCCTGCCACTGGGCAGCAACAACCCAAAACCATGATGGGGTGGGGTGGGGGTTGAAAAACTAAATAAACAGATACAAGATAAGTTGTGCTCTTTTCCAGCTTTATTAAAAATAAAGGATTGTTTATTAAAAACGTATTTTCTACATTTTTCAATGGGTCACATGACATTCAAAGAACAAATATAGAATTAAGCAGGTAAGCAGCAAGTCGCTGCTATAAGTGCACATAGCTATGGCTCAATGTAGTTGCAATGTTGTTTGTCGTTAGCAGGCACTTCACACCACAGAAATATACACACATACACAACATTTTAATTTACCCCTATTTTCTCACAATATGTATTGTCCGGTTAATTGTGCACGTGGTCATTGCTGCCTTCTCTGTCATTTCTCTGGCAAGCATGCGCTCTCCTCCAAAACGTGTGATGTCAGTTGCTGATTCTTTCCTCTCTGCAGGCCATCATCTAAACTCGCATAGACATTGAGTTGGAGATTGACGATTCACGCACAGACTGGGGATGGCAGAGGGGGTCCCTGGTGTGCGATGACAAAGATGTCCTGCCGGCTGAAATCCCTCTCTCCCTGGGCGACGTTACAGCCAATTATACAATACAATACAATCATTTAGCAGACGCTTTTTTCTAAAGCGACTTACAGAAAGTGCACTCCGTTTGAGCAACCACTTGATGCTACAATGTCTAAGCACATCATTCATCAAGTAAGCCACATAAACAACACAAGTGCTAATTATGCTAATTATTAATTATGCGCCACCCTGTGATCCTGCCAGTCACAGGTGGCAGCAGCACAGTCCAGTTTCAATACAACAGCGGGACCAGTCCACATACTGAATTTTATCCATGTTTAACCATTTTAAAATAAGATGACAGAAAAGAACACAGAAATATTTCTCACGTAAACTATTCACTCTACAAACGTAACGTAGCAATAATTTTATGGGGATTTTAACAATGTTACTAGAAGCTAGTCAACAGAACACATAAATATTACTCATTTCAAGTGTTAGTACTGTAAGCATAGCAATCACTTTGCAGGGATTTTAGCAATGTTAATCAATGTTATCATAAGCTAGCAAATAGAGCACAGAAATATTTAATATGGTAATTATAAATAAAATGTATGTATGTATGTATGAATCAACAAAATAGAAAAAAGGAAAGAAACAAAAGCAAAAGCAATGGATGGGGTTTAAACTACAAAAAAATCTGTTTCAAGTGGTCGGTGTGGTTTTGTCCATCCAGTGTCTTATTCAAATACATTGCCACAGTATTATATTTTCTCATCTTGTGCCGACTTGACTTGGAAGTGATACCACCTACTTTACTTTTTTAAAACAACCCGCACATACACCTGTGACCTGAGCACAACCTGAGAACAATGTTTACAGGGTAACTAAATCACCAGGAGGTTGGGAGAGCTCAAATAAGAATATTCTGCCAACTGTGGTGGGTGTATGGAGGGCACCACAGGAGCTGGAAAAAGACTTAAGACAGAACCAGAGGAATGGAATGAACCTGGGATGGCCCAGTGAGGGAAATGCAGGGGTTGCAGACTTTTCTACAATGACGTTTTGATGGGGACAACCTGGCACCCCAGCTCTCACTCGGGGTAAGGGTTTATCACAAGCAACCAAACAACTTCCGCTTTAGCGAACGAGTTGATTGTTTTACACTCTACAGGGGTAGAGCTGGCTGTGAGCTGGACCACCCCCAACACCCTGGGATGGGATCTTTCTAAATCAGCAGCTGGGCCAAAACTGCTGGGACAAAGTTTTCTTTATCATTGGAATCCAGCGCCAGCAGGAGACTATCTGGCAACCCGGGCAGGGAGGTCAGGTGTTTTCGATGGGATTGGGCGAGGCGGGCATAAAGACTGGTGCAGTTTCACAAATGTTCTTGAAATATTGACTTTCTGAAATGAGAGAGAGCTACACAGTTTGGTCTTGAGGATTAATGTTGTGGTTGGGTTATGGAGAGGTGCGAATGGCCACACATTTGCATATTGTTTTTGTGTTGATATCCATTTAAGTTTTCTTTGACTCACATCAAATTCACCCAGCCACCAAACATGGCTCTTTTCTCTGGTACAGGATCATATTTGGTAAAAAGACACATCTTAACAATGTTGGAATGTGATTTAAAGGATCATATTTGCACATCTTAACAATGTTGGAATGTGATTTAAAGGTGCACCATAGTATTCACAATTAGAAACATCAACAAAAACATCAACATAGTAACTGTGTGCAGTTATAGGCACCACACTACAAGAAAGTTATTGAAAAAGTACTATAAGGGTAACTAAATTGGTACCTGGCATGAAAGGTAAAAGTTACAAGGAAAGACTTAAGATCTTAATATATTCATACTTAGCAAATGGAGACTATGGAGGGATTTGATTGAGGTTTTTACATTAATAAAAGGGACTAACAAAGTGAACTACCAAAGATTTTTAAACATTAATCCAGTTCAGCAGAACAAGAGGCCACCGGTGGAAATTAATTCCACACAGATGTAAGGAAGTTGTTGTGTTTTTTACACAGAGTTGTCTGAAACAGAATACTTGGGGTATTCAAGTCTAGGCTTCATCCAGTGCTGTATATTCTTGACACTAGGAAATTACGAGCCTAGACTCGGCCTGTTCTCGTCATTATGTATTCTATTCTGCCTCAGAGTGAGGGCAAAGCGACAGGCTCTCTGTGGCTGAAGACAGGAGATACGAAGGACATGAAACTTTAACTATAATGTCCTGCCTGGTGCCCAAGCAAACAGGTGCCCAGCAAATGGTTGTGGCTTCCATTGTAATATATATGGACAAAGCCTTGCAGAAAGAAGTGTTTTTTCATGGGACTGACAAACAAAGCTGGCACATCAGCAAGAAGATGAAGGGACACAGCTGTTGATTCACTACTGAGGACAGCCCTCAAGAAGCAAGCTCATTCAGGCCTTCTCACCTGACCTTGGTGATAATTCCCTCCTGTTCATAGTGTGCATTGTTTTGTTGAAAGCTTCTTTTATTTTTTTAGCATTTCATTATTGTGTAACAATGTGCACAATAAATCTGTGCGGACAGTTTAAAGACTGGACAGTAAAATGTATCTCTCTGTTTGGCATATGGCCAGCTGCATGTCTGACACAGACATGAAGTCGATGACAAATCACAGCAACGTCCTCTTGGCAAGGCAACATTTGGTCGATAATTAGCTGAGGCCTCTTGAATTCATTACAGAACTTGATTGAAAGGGAGGAGTGTTGTTAGTGTAAAACTAGAGCTGCTCATCTGCTAGCTGACAACCCCTAGCTCTTGTGGTCTCACTGAATCATGAATAGCACCGTGTTGCGCCATGCTCAAATCTCGAGCTACGACCTCAACTGGCAGCTCTTGTCTCTATAAAAAATGAAACTTAGCCAATGCAACCTTTCACATAGTTATAGAATCTACATTCATGTTTCCAATGCAACCTTTTAGAGCGTGCACTGTGTCACCAGTAGGGTGCAAAATGGCTTGTGGGTGAGTGGAGTGTAGCGGCTTCAGCTGGGCAGAGGGTAACCGAAACTCAATAGTCACAATTGGCACACATTGGGAAGAAAATAATGGGGGAAAACACATTTGGTTTAAAACAAAACTGAAAAAACGACTTGCTACAGAGCTGGCCAATCTTTTCGCAGGTACGCAAGCAATGAAAGAAGATGACTAACCTAATGACGCGCCACACACATAATGAGTATCCTCTCAACATTCTTGTGAAAGAGACTATCACCACCTCCAATTTAAACAATTCTGTTTCCTAAAGTGACAGGATGGTTTTGGTAATGGTTTTACCAATGGCTTTGCTATTGGTTTTACTAATGGTTTTGCACAATTCATGGCACAAGTGTTCACAATTGAAACACCACCATGGTAAAACCATTAGTAAAACAATTGGTTAACAATTAACAAATTGCTGACATCATTAACAAAATTTGTAAAACCATTAGCTAAATGATTCATGTCAGGGGTTGTGAGCTCCCTCACACTAACCTATCTACCTTTTCCCCGTTTTCTTTGCAGGTAACCCACAACTCTCCAAATAGCACATCAACATGTAATTAAAAGGATAGAATACAATCAACAAAATTGCTGATATTAGCAAATCCATTATTAAAACCTTTGGTAAAACCATTAGGAAAGCCATTTGTAAAATCATTAGCTATATGATTAGTAAAACCATTAGTAGAACCATACTTAGAACCATTAGTAGAACCATTGGCTAAGTTATTAGAAAAATCGACTGCAAAAAAATATTCCCTTGTCTAATAACACCATTGCGAGACATATCAGTGATACAGCAGCTGTCAATCACATCAAAACCAGATGCCTGAAAGGCAGACTTTTTTCCACTCTCTGACAAAAGTCACACAATTAATCACACAGCATTGCTTCTTTCATTGCAACTCCTGGTGGATGTCACACAAAAAGAGATGTTGACGTGCGTATTTGAGCTGAGAGAGAGAATGGAAAATGAGAAACGCACTTGCCAACATATTTCTAGATGAAGACTTCCTCATTAAACTGGCCTACTTGAGCTGTGTCTTTGAAAAAGTCAAGGTGTTAAACACACAGACAGTGACACAAACATCCATCAGCTCGCAGAGTCTATGCCTTTATTAGGAAACTAGAAATGGAGGACAGCCAAAAGTCATTAACTGAAACCATTGAGTTGCAGAACATGGCGTTCCAAAAAATGATGGTTTGTAAGTCGCCCCAATCACTGGCCACTTTGTAACGTGACTACCATATGAGTTTGTTTTTGGCTCATTGATCAAATCATGTGTAGTTAATGTATAAACAAACTGTGGCATCACAGGGGGACGTGTGGTGGAGGAGTGCTGCATTCCCCTGCTGATCGGCGGCCACTTCACAAAATGGCCGCCGTTGTACACACTACAAGCCCCACAATGCAACACGACTCCAGGTGTAGGTGCTTGGGCCACCTAATCAAGGCCAGTATAGAAGGCCCACACGCAGGACAAAGGAGAGAGAGAGTGGGGAGCCGAGCACATGGCTGGAAGGAGCTGGAAGAAACAAACCAAGGAAAGTAACCTTTTGATTTGAGAATTGTGTACTAGAAGAGGATTGTTGGCAGGATGAACTGTGACATTTTTGGTTGAGGCATTTTTTGAATGTTTGGATTTTGGATTATTGTTTGGAGGAAAGTACCCATTCACGCCCTGTGGAGAAATAAACCTGAACTTTATGTTTGAACCGTCTGTGTTTTGCCTGTTTTTGTGTGTTGTTGCACTGCCCCACACCGACCTGCCCTGGTAAAACCTCTCATGATGTCACAAAACATTATCACATTATCACAACAGTCATAATTGTATTTGTAAAACAAGGCAGACATTACATTTTACATTTTTACTTTTTAAGCATTTAGCAGACGCTCTTATCCAGAGCGACTTACAAGATGTGCATCAATACATGGTAGGAACAATCAGTTAGCGCACGAGATCAGTGCAGGAATACAGCAATAGACATCATTGCAGGCATCTGCGTACCATACCTGTAACACCGGGAAGGAAAAGGTATTTTACAATGTTTACAAAATTAACTTTTTTTTTTTTTTTTTTTTTTTTTTTTTTAAATAAAGAGTATAGTGTTTGAACAAGTAAACAGTGGTGAAGACAATTTAGCTAGATGGACAGAGATCAGGGTAGTGGAGTCTGAAGAGGTGGGTTTTGAGTCTCTTGCGGAAGATTGGAAGTGATTCCGCAGTCCTGACCAATTGCGGGAGGTCGTTCCACCAACGAGGGACCAGGACAGAGAAGAGGCGAGACCGCGAGGAGCGGCTGCCAGGCGCGCCCGGAGGGATGGGGCAGTCAGTCTGCCAGCGGAGGCGGAGCGGAGAGGTCTGGACGGGGTGTAGGGCGTGATGAGTGACTGGAGGTATGGGGAGCAGTACCTCTGGCCGCTTGAAAAGCAAGCACCAGTGACTTGAATCTGATGCGTGCTGCGATGGGGAGCCAGTGCAGAGAGGAGAGTAGAGGGGTGACGTGGGTGAACTTCGGCTGGTTGAACACCAGGCGAGCAGCAGCGTTCTGGACTAGTTGCAGTGGCTTGATGGCACAGGCCGGAAGGCCTGCCAGCAAGGAGTTGCAGTAGTCCAGATGTGAGATCACCAGGGCCTGGACCAGGAGTTGAGTGGCCTCTTGGGTGAGGAACGGTCGGATCCTCCGGATGTTGTGGAGGGAGAAACGGCAGGTCCGAGTGATCGCTGCAATATGGCTCGAGAAGCACAGCTGGTTGTCCAGGGTTACCCCAAGACTCCTGGCAGACTGGGACGGAGACACTATGGAGCCTTCCCCGATGATTGATGCGTCAATCATCGGGGAGCCTTCGCTGGGAGGAAGAGCAGCTCTGTCTTCCCCAGGTTCAGCTTCAGGTGGTGGGTGGACATCCATGCGGAGATGTCAGCCAGGCATGCAGAGATCCGTGCCGGGACCTGGGTATCAGATGGAGGGAAGGAGAGAAACAGTTGAGTGTCATCAGCATAACAGTGATAGGAAAAACCATGAGCAGAAATAACAGAACCAAGTGACTTGGTGTACAGAGAAAATAGGACAGGGCCTAGCACCGAGCCCTGCAGGACACCGGTAGAGAGGGTGCGGGGAGAGGAGAGGGATCCTCTCCAGGCCACCTGGTAGGACCGGTCAGCCAGGTAGGACTCAAACCATGTCAACACAGATCCAGAGATTCCCATCTCGACGAGAGATGAGAGCAGGATCCGGTGGTCCACGGTGTCGAATGCCGCCGACAGGTCGAGGAGACACCTATTCATATTGCTGATAACATGAAACAATTCAATTAAAAAGATTGTAAGGACATGATAGTCTATTAGTACGGTATGATGATTCAGGTCAGGTGTTTTGCGGTCACTCTAACATCACCTCCTGTGATGGTCGTGGTGAACTTCGGAGAGCTCGTGAGTTTGAGCACATGCGGATACGTTTGACCCAAGGATGTTTCCTGGCTTTCATTCCACCTTGAAGCTGAATGTTTTCACCTGAGTCACTGACTGGAACTGGAATCGTTTCTTATCTCAAATTCTAACACAGTGCTGATGTAAAGGCATCTCTAAAATGTGCCGGATGACCGCTCTCCAGGGGCGCAGTTTATCAGCACTGATTTCATTATGAACTGCACATGCACACACTTTAATTAAAAGTGTATGATTTATCAGGACAGACATTTCCAGGAAAACATTGTTACATTGTTTTACAGTGGAAAATGTGGCGCTAGTGGGCAAATACTAAAAACTGTTGGGGGAAGGGGGGCATTCTGTTTTTTCTACAGTCACTACATTGCTAAATTATTTTTGGGATCTTGAAATCATGTTTGAATTTGTCTATTTATGAAGCAACAGCTTTTGCTATTTCTATTATTATATTTGAGACACCAATATATTTATATTTACCATAGCATTTGGGCTGAGGTATAATATAATATATGCCATTTAGCAGACCCTTTAATCCTAAGCAATTTACAGTAGTGAATGCATACATTTTTTAGTATATGTGGCCCCAATGGGAATCAAACCCATAACCTAAGTGCTGTCAGTGCCATTCTCTGCCTATTGAGCCACACAGAACCATGTATATATTTCATTTCAGATTTTTCCCCTGCTTTTCTCCCTATTCCCATTCCTACATTATTGATTCAATTACCCTCCCCATTGAGGGGGGGTTGGCTATGTTGCATTATTCTGGTCAAATTATTGTATGGTGGATTGTATGAATTGAGTTGAGCTTAATTGTTATATATTCATCTGTGAATTAAATAAGAACAACATCTGCCTCCTCTTTCACGCACTTATTTTGGTTGAATTGGGACACAGGATGAGTCATGTTTAAGTTTCAACTTCATCTGAAATGAAGGATTTATTTGGATAACAAAAAAACAGTAAAATATGCAGCAGCTCATTAACAACACAGATAAATAAAAGACAGTCAGTCACTGCTGCCAGACTGTTTTCAGGGAACTACGATACAATTGATATTCATAACACAAAATATGTCTAGTATCAACCAGTCACATTGTTGAAATTAAACGTGTAAATGGCACATGATTGACAATTCACACCACGGTAAGGTTGCCTTTCACACCTTGGCCGGTAATTAAATACATTCCCACATGAGCTTCCCGAAAATTAATGGAATAACACTGTCATTAATACTGATTAGCTACGCACCTCCACAAGATGTAATGAAGACTTTAAAGGCTGGGTTCTCTCTGCTCATGGTACCTGTCAGAGCCATCAGTTAGCGTCAACGAGGCTTGCAATCACAGACAGAGCAAAACCAGCCCCAGAGTTTATCAGTGAGGCCTAGGAATAAATTGTGGATTTCATCTGACACACATTAAGCAGCGAGTTGTACAGTAGTTTTTCAAATGTACAGTTTCTGCTAGCGCCAACTGTGGCGAGGAGTCCCACAGGGCAACACATGCACATCAACAAGACAGGGAGGGTGTCAGTCAACACACAACAGTGACTCCTCTGGTCGATTGGGAGAATACGGTCTACCCACGCCAGCCATGTAAGATTCAAAGGCTTTCTGCACAGCTAAGCTGGTGGGCTGCGGAGCAAAAAAAGCAGTGGCTGGCTCCCATTTCAGTGGAACTGGAGCTGGTCTGTGCCGCTCCGAATTGACAAAGGGCTTTGCGGGACTAACTTGCAATTGGTTTATTTTTATTTTATTTTTATTTCCTATGGAATAAAAACAAAACGGGGATAAAAAAACTAAAACTAGTGTTTGAAATTCACAGATTCAAATCACAGACACCGTCTTTGAGCCAACCTCCTGGACTCTGTGCTCCTCTCAGCAATCTGCACGATCCCTGTTTTCCACCGACAAGAAGGGCAAACTATATTCTTTCATGGAATGGAAGGGCTTTTCCATATTATAATATTTCAAAGGACCAGGCCAGATGGTCGACTCGACTGTTGTCCCAAATCAAAAACGCAATTTGAAGATTGTGGTGGACTTCAAAAGATTAGAGTGCCAAAGCAAGCAGCGAGAAACAATCAGAAAGATGTTCGGCGTACAAAGGGATTCAAATCGCGTTGTTTATTCGCGGTTCTGTGTACCTCTGTTCTGTTATGGAACAAAAGACGATCTTAATTTACTTATTCACAAACAGCCTATTGATAGAGGGGACACTCAACTGAAGATTGAATTGCTACATGTTTGTTTCCACGACAACGTGACATGACTGAAAGCAGTGTCCGTAATACAATGCCATTCCCCCGGCTCCAGTGAGGTATTTTTCCGGCAAGATAAGAGTCAAAAGTTAAAACAACGGTGCTGAAATCAATATTGTGCCAAATGTCAGTTAACTGGTCCCAGCGTTCCCTGATTTCCTTCTGTGTCTCGTAGATAGTTATGTGGACATTGTTGTGTTCCCAACAAAACATCATAATACAAAATATGACAGGTCAGTTTATGGCCTTCTTTGCTCCACAAATTGCTGCCAGATTCGTCATGTTCTCTGCACCAGAGACAGGGATTCACCCGTGCACGTTGCCCGTAACATCCTGGTACTTTCAAAAAGCTAACTCATCGTCTTGTCAAGCCACCTAAAATGCCTCCTGTCTAATTTTCCATCTTACATCCCAGCACTTCTGGTTTCAGCACTCTGTCAGGTGATGTCAAATCACTCTCGTCGTGTCCGTCTGTCTCTTTTGTCACTGCCTAATACGTGAATTGAATTGCAGCATGTACGAGAATGCTCTTTTTTCACCTCGGTTCTCCTCTAAATGAGAGAATGTCGTGAATCTCCATATGTACAGGGTGGGGGAAACTTTTGCACTGACTTTAAACTGCACAAAAGAAGAGAAGTCTAACAAGAATATCCGTGATAAAGGCCATTGAATTCACATGAGGTTTAATAAGACAACGATAGGAATCGACAGCAGATAGTTATAATAAGCCAAAGCTGTCTATAAAACATAGAGCTTTGGGTTCACAGTGAAACATCTCCTTAATAAATAATAATAATAATAATAATAATAATACATTTTCCACTCAAGACACGGATTCTAGCTTTGTGGGATAGCTTGGGAAAAAAAGACTCACTAAAAAACACTTGGTGGTGCATCTTTTAAGTGATGTGTATTTGCAGTTTGCAGTTTTTTTATATTATATATTTTGAACATTTGTAATATATATACACGATTATATACACAGATATCTTTTTCCCCACAAAAGACATTGAAACAAAACCAGCGTCTCTGTTTCCTGTGTACAGTCCAGCGGGCGATCTTCAAGGCCGGGGCGAGGCGGGGGATGGCGGGGGGTCGGGTTTAGGTGAAGTCCTTGGAGATGGCCTCGATGAAGTTGGGCGCCGACATGAGGATGGTGAAGGTGCAGATGATGGAGAAGAGCGAGAAGGCCACCAGGCAGAGGCGGTCCACCACGGCCGCCGCAAACTTCCACTCGCTGGAGACGGCTTCGCTCTCGTCCTGGTTCCGGAAGCGCTGGGCGATGTACCGCACCTCGTCCAGGATCCGGCCGATCTCGGGGCCGTGCTGCGCCAGGGCCCGGTTGGGATCGCGCTCGTCGGCCGGGGAGCTGCCCACGCGCCCGCACACCACTCCCGAGTCGCCGTTGGGCGGGCAGCAGGGGTTCTCCATGGTGTGGTAGCTGAAGTACATGTTCATGTTGCCGTTGGTGCTGGTGACCGGCTGGCCCACCGCGGCGCTCATCTCAATGCTGCTGGCGCTGGAGTGGTGCGGGGGGGCGTGGCTGTATTTGTACCCAATCAGCTTGCGGTCCTCTCCCGGCTGCTTCATGCGCAGGAACCAGGCGCACCAGTTGAGCAAGACCACTCGTACCTGAGGCCGGTGGTGGATAAGAGAGAGAGGAGACGGCTGAGCACACTACAGGGGCTGCCTGCCAGATTTAAGCTAATCATTTGCAAAGCAGACATCTTTAAACAGGGTGACTTATCTATAGAGCTTACATTTTTCAGGTTATTTATTTATATAACTGGTTATGTATATAAGTCATTTAGTACCTGGGAGGGTAATACATTAGGACCCCACCTGGGATCCAAGACAATATGGTTCCAAGTTTCAAAACCACTACTCATGTGGACTAATCTCCTGTTAGTAGCTTTAAAAAGGAAATGGTGTACAAGACTGGGCTTTACTTTCAAAGTGTCACTGTAAGTGACAAGTGCTGTATGCTTTTACACAACTCAAATGCATGCAAGCAGGCATATCCAGTGTTACCTGGAGTGCTCTGTGGGAAAGGGAGGGGGGGGGCACTAAACCAGCTGCATAATTTACTGGCATGATATGAATCTTATCTTGTCGATCATATCAGCTGGAATTGTAAATGCGGACTGCTGGTTGAGTATTAAATAGCAAATGTGAAGTATTTTTTTTTTTTTATTACACAAATGTACATTTACAATAAGATCTTTGTTTTTATACTTCCAATTAAATTGAATTATGCATGGCAAGTATGTACAAGATATATGCACCCAATATTGCCATTTAGTATTTTGGTTAACATGTAGCCATATGCAAAAAAGAAATTAGGCTGCTTAGCTGTTTAAAAGGAGCTCAGGAGGGTCAGTACAAGGATCAGAATCAAGAATACAGATTCATTACACATTCTGGTTAAAATCAGATTCTGTCTTTTGATTGCTGGTAGTGGTCAGAACAGTAATATCCCTGTTGTTGCAACTAGCTGCATAGTTTTATAAAGATTCAATCACAGGGTAGAAATCATAATATAAGACATATACTAACTGACTATAAAAACAATGAAAAAGCTACCTCAACATCACGTTGTTTCGCAAACAACAGAAAGGTGGGTCAGGGACGACTGTGTAAAATCACCACTTGGTGAACTCTGTATGTCTATAGCTGTTGCTGTTTGTTGTCATTTGTTGGGGGGGCAAATGGGGCTATTTTCTTTGGTTAAATTTTAAAAACATTTAACGTCCCTTCCAAAATGACAACAGCGTCATGGACTACTGGGTGTGTCACGGTCACGGTCACAGTTTCTATGACATTACGTGCCCCATGGTCTGGCATCGAATCCTGACCATGCCAGTGCTGAGTGTCGTGCATAATTGGCTGTAGTGTTGCCCAGGGAGGCCGGCCTCAGACTGTGGGTTTCTCCTCATCTCGTCCCATAAGAGTTTCTCAATGGGATGCCTGCAGTCTGCCTGAGTCAACGGCACATGAAGTGTACTCCTCCGACCCAATTGCCTGGCTAGCTGGCAGACTGCTTAGTTAAAAGCAGCAGGGTCGGAGTGTGTTTGCTCCGCTCTCATAAATTAACAGAGAGGTAGACATCGACGTATTGGCCATTACAATTGCCCATTTCAAATTGGGCAAAAAATGAAAAAATCTGTCTTAAAAACTGATTAAATAAATAAAAACCATTATCAGCATCATTTTACATTTAGTACCTTTTTAAATAATCTATCAAAAAGCAATTAGGCACATATTGCTTTGAAATATTTACACAAACCTCATGGATGCATTGTCAGAAAGGACAAACCCTTCTGGGGCAGCTATATTAATGAATCCTTTTAGCATCTGCGGTTTATTATTTTTGCCTCGGTACAAAGTGGCAGCCATGAAAGGCTGTCATACCTGGAGTGCTGAAGCATGTTGAGCGGAGTGTATGGCAGGTGAATGTCAGAGACGGGTCAGGGATGTGTGCGTGCGGGGTGGGTGGGGGAGGAGCACGTCTCCGTGGTGACCACATCGCACATGTAAACGACTTCAGCCTGGAAGCTGGAGCTCTACTTGAATAATCCTTGTTTTATTTTCGGTGGCTCACAGTTCTCATCATAAGCCGCATAATCCCGGTTTAGCGTTAATAACAAAAATTAATTCCGCTCCGCTATGATCTAGTTGGTTGCCTTTTTATTTCGGAGCGGCTCTAAGCGGTCTCCTTTGGGGGACGGCCGCTGGGAGCAGCTGCAGTGATGATGGATCATGCGGGGATAAAAGGGTTTAATTTCGCACAACAGGAACCCCTGATGCAGTGCCACTGCTGAACGCGATGATCTAAATGACTAAATGCGAGTGCAATAACAGACCAGGGAACAGTCATTATGATATATTGCAACAGGCTCCTCTTTGAGTAAATGTTCGTACTGTTCTGTTGACCTGAAGCAGCCAACGGCAAATTCTGATGCAGTACTTATGTAGTTCAACACCACCTGGAACCAGGTAAGCACATAATAGCACTGCTGCAAAACTATTAACCTTGGTTCTTCTCTGGGCAAGGCCATGTTGGGAAGGTACAAGAAGCTGCCAAAGTAAAGGAAACATTTCAGTAAATGAAAGGTTTTGGCAGCTCTGTTATGGTGTGGTGTGCATTTTCCTGGCATGGTTCAGGTTCAATGACCCCCTTAATGTAGGGCAATGTAAACACTAATAAATACAAAGCAATTCTGAGTGATCACCTTCACGCTATGGTGAAGCATTTCTATCCTGATGGAAGTGGTCTCTTCTAAGATGATGAGCATGACAATTATGTAAATCATATGCCATGGCCATCTCAGTCACCAGATCTTGACCCAATTTAACACTTATGGGCGATTCTTGAGTGATTTCTACCACCAGCCATAAAACACCATTGTGCTTTGGCACCATATGCCAAGGTGCCTTGAAGCTGTTCTGGTGGCCCGTGGTGGCCTAATGACCTATTAAGACACTTGTTGTTGGTGTTTCCTTTATTTTGGTAGTTACGTGTATAGTCTTGTTTCAGTGAGGATGGCCATAAGGCCAAAGCCAAAATATGACATTCTAACAGAGCCATGCAACGTCTGATATATGCTTAGTTTGATTTAATTTAAACAGCACTGATCATATGGTTGGTAGAGGCCCAGATCCACAATTGACAATGAAGCAATCCCCCTTTTGCATAGCTGGGCATTTGCAGAGGCACTTTGGTTTAAGGGAAACGCTGGAGGGTCCAACAGCAGGGTCTCAGCCTGTCTTATCAAACCTCATTGCCCTCTGGTTATATGTCCAGACCTCTTTCCTCTGGCCTGCCTTGCCATTGGGTGACCTCCGTGACTCACCCACTTGGGCATCTTGCTGCCGTGAGGGTCGTGGTGGTGGAACTGGAGGACAAGGACGGTGACCACCACGGACAGGCCTACGATCATCATGGTGCTGGCAAAGTATTGAGCTGAAAGCACAAGAGCGTACATTCTGAGCTCCGCGGTGCCGTACAACAGCACAGCGGGATCACCTTCTACAGTACTACAATCACGTTACCATCGCAGTTATCAGCAGGGTTAATATATAATAATATATAATATATGCCATTTAGCAGACGCTTTTATCCAAAGCGACTTACAGTAGTGAATGCATATATTTTTCAGTATATGTGGTCCCAGTGGGAAATGAACCCACAACCTAAGCGTTGCCAATGCTGTGCTCTACCAACTGAGCCACAGAGAACCACGGGTTGAGTGTTATTTTTCTTTATCGCTTGACCAGCTGAAGCCCTTATCTGGGGCTAATTACATAGCCGTGATCAGTTCATTATCCATTTAACCAGCATTCATATGAGGTGGATTTTTACTGAAATGTGTCTGGGTTAGCCACCCGGGGTTCTGAACCCACAGCCTGTACTGTTATTACATTGCCACAATAGCATGAACATTAACAACAGTGACATTACATTGTTATAATAGTTCATCGGGACCCATGCTCTTCGCCTGAGGGAAGCCGTCATCCCGAACCACTGCATTCTGTCATTATGTTATGTTCACATCGTTATACTGTAAACACAAGCAGTGCACTGGGCAAAGAGGAGACGCTTTAGGGCACCTCTTGTCAGTGTTGCTTAAATGAGCAGGTCACACCGTAGTCATTTACACACTGACAACAATGAGGCAACAACAAAAGTAGAGGTATAAAACATCAGATTACAGTGATGCAAAGGGGGGTCTCTGCTTCCTGTCAGGTAGCAACCATTTTAATTTTGGTCCTGGAATACGTTGAAGCCTTTAAAGTCTGCGGCAGTTCTAAACTCTTCAGAGCTGTCGATCTCAGAACTTCAGGTAATTGATTTCTTCTGTCAATCTCCTTTCTCGGTTCCCCAGGAGAAGCCTGTCATCGGGTTCCACGCCGCGATGCAGGGAATCGACCATTGCTTAGCAGTTTTTAGTTGTGCGTTATTACATCACAGAGCCTAGTGCCTGACCCGGTCACTTCCTGTGGATAGCACTGCCTATACTAATGGTTATTACATCAAAGGTAGAAATAATGGCTTCATGTTCATAAAGGGAATGCATAACAGCACCGCAACATGCTGGATATACAGTATATATGGTGATTAAGCTTACCGCACGGTCAGAAAGGTATGATCATTTACATCTCATTTGAGCATAGAGAGTGATAGGCTTCCATAGATTGTCATCATTACCATGATCGTTACTACAGAATGACAGAATGGGGTGTACTACCTATGTCCCATCCAGGGTTTTTAACGCAGGGGAACATGCTACATTGCCTAATTTCTAGGCCTCAGTGTCTCTCCCAAATGGCATCAGTCATAGAAACGCACATACAATGTGCTTGTGCTATCATAGCTGCTCTGAATTGCTTACACACATTTGCACAACAAATCTTTACAGTCTTCAACAAATGTCCGATGTTGTGCTTTGCAAAAAGAAAAAAAGCAAATAAAAACTCAGCTTTTGAATACTAAAAATATTACAAAAAATATCATCACATTACATTCACATCACTATGGCAGCGCTATTGGGGGAGTCACTGCTGGGAAACCATTGTCCTCAAATTGTCCTCAATTCTGATCAAGGAACAAACTATCCTTGCTGAAAAATATGTTTTTTCCAAACCACTTCCTGTTTTGAAGCCAGATGCATCGTCACAGATGTGCCCCTCTCTTCACACTTGTGGTCTGATGGGCAAAATAGATTTACACTTGAAATGGTTTCAGTTTAAAGCAATCGATCTGAGCACTCTTTAAGGAATGCTCGGGCGAGCCTATCATCTGATGTAGAGGCTCTAGGTAAATGTTATGCAAAACGGAGTGTGATTTGAGTGTCATGATGTGCCTTATGGTGAAGGCTTCAGTGATTGTACCTGTCTCTTCATGCCTGAGTGACAAGCGTGGTCAATCAGGCACCGCCAGTCTTAATGCAGTGTCCATGAAACGTACAAAGCCTGGATTTAATGAAACCACAATGTGCTTTGATCTGAATTTAGAATTTTATTGAAGTGCGTTATCTCTTCAAATATACTCTCAAATGTTTGTTTAATTTCGTCAACCCCTCATCTCATGACATCACCTTGAGTAACAGTCTCCTCAACTGTAAGGAGCAGTTTCTTAAACTCTCTCTCTATATATTATGACCGGGACAGATAATGAGTAGCAAACTCACCAATGAGAGGCACAGAGTCGGAGGTGGCCGGCATGATCTCGGCCACCAGCAGCATGAAGACGGTGAGGGACAGCAGGACGGTGATTCCTGAGGGAGGGAGAACACAAATGAGTAAACCAATAAATTCCTCCGATCGCTCACCATTCCCGAAGCATTGATCTTGGCAGGCGTTCATCTCCCTGAGTTCACAATTCACAATGGGAGGCCAGCTCAATAACCACACCAATTCAGTGATTGGTGACTGGGGGCGGGGGAGGGAATCAAGTCATTAGGGTAACTCGCCAAATGTCAATGCCTTGTCTGTGGTGATTAACAGTTGGGAGGAGCAGGAGTGCAGTTCAATGCCTGCACACTTTGGAAGAGCACCCCCCTTGTAGGTATAACATGAATTGGGTGGAGGAGTTGGAATGAATGAAATGTCCCTGAGAAAAAAACACTTTAATTTTAACCCCATATCAGAGTTTGAATCCCAAAATAGTATCTCTATGGTGGATCTGAACAAAAGCACAGTCCATTTCAAAAGATTATTAGGTTTAGAAAATCAGGAAAGTCACAGATGTCTAAATGGGTGAAATTTAGGCTGTGGTGCCAAGTAGTGGTATAACATACTTCATCAATACAAAAATATAAAAAAATAATTAATTAATAATAATAATTATTATTATTATTGTTATTATTATTATTATTATTATTATTATTATTATTATTATTATTATTATGTATTGGGGCAACAGACTATTAGCTAGGGTACAAGATCTCAGACAACCAATGGGAAGCTCAGCTACAGTCACACATCCCAGAATGCCCTGCCAATGCCTCACCCAGTGAGATCTTCTCGCCGGAGTCTGCAGGCAGCAGGAAGACGAGCAGGGCGAGACCGGAGATGAGCACACAGGGGATGAGCAGGTTCAGACCGTAGTAGAGCGTGCGCCTGCGCATGGTGACCGTAAAGGTCACGTCCGGGTACGGCTCCTTACAGCACTCATAATACAGCTCATTCCTCTTCGAGGGGACTCCTGGGGGCAAGAGGAAGAGTAGGGGGTGAGTTAGTGATAGTGAATTAATGACTGTTAGTGATTGTGTGTGTGTCTGTATGGTCCATGGCACATACAAACTACTAGATTTCCAGAATGAATTGATGGACACATGAGGAATATGACATTATAAAAATATGATCAGGCTCCAAATTGCCACGTTGCTGATGCACCTGTCAGCTGTTTGACAACATCGTGTTCACCAAATGAGGAACAATGACAGAAATTCCCTTCAATGTAAAAAGTTAATTTAAGGGAAATCATTCTCTTTTTTGAACAGGCATCATTGAAAAGATGTCACGTTTTTGTACAACAAATTGTACTTGGAGAATGTTGTACAATTTGAGTGACTGTTATACACTGACACTCCCTGCAATAGAGTGCACATTAGCCTGATTGCCACTCTTTAGAAAGGCCATACCGAAATGCTCCTGCGTTTGGCCTCTGCAAATCGGGAGTCCCCCTGCTGTCTGAAAGCTCTGGACCGCTGTCCACGCGGGCTTGACCTCCCGGCACGGTCAGTACCGCTCACGGGCGAGATGCGATGCCAAGCCCACCATCGGCACCTCGCCCCCGTTCACCTCCAGCAAAAGCCCTGGAATCAAGCTCGCTGGCACCAATTACACAGCTGCGGCCAATTAGACAGCCTCAAACGGGAGACGGCAGGGACAGCGAGGAGGATGAGAGAGCCAGAGAGCGAGCCCGAGGCGGCCGGAGCGATAAAGAGGAGAAGCGCTTTAAATCTGTCAGCTCAGTCCCCTGACACCTTATTAAGATGCTCGCGCTCGCCTCATTACGGGTATGACACCAGCTCGATTCCGGAACTGCGAGAGGAGCCGCGTGACGCCAGCTGACCTCTCTGTTAATGTCGAAGACCGATCGATCTCCGCCGCCGGTATCGATCGGCGTCACTTCACTGGGAGTTTTTAACTTCGCCTGGAGAGCAAGACGGAATGAGGGGTGGAGCCCGGGGACAGGAAGGTTGCCTTTAAAGGATTTAGGTTTAAAGGATACTTTGGATGGCCCTGTGAGAACTGTGTTATTTTCCATATATGGCACAGGGAAACTTCAGGGTCATTTCAGGAGAACATAAAAGCCCAGGAAAAGAGTATGATATACAGTAAATTCCCATGTAAAACAATTCTGTGTACAGGGAAAAAGAAAGTATCTATCTGCCAATCACTCGATTAATCAGCATTAAGCACTCCTAGATCTATTGACATAGTTATCCAAATGCACAATTCCCCTGCGATTCATTCTTGCCAACGTCCTTCCCCATAAAACCCATAAACCAATTTTGTTAAATATAAACTAAGATATACAGATGATCAGAGAAGAGCAAAATGTGTCCATTAAATGTTTTCAATGTCTAATATAGGGCTTAAAAATCCTAAGCAACCTGCCCATGTCCAGTTGCGAGTTGCCTACATGCTGCTTGAAGTACAGTAGACCAACATAGCTGCAGTTCTGTAGCAGGTGTCAAAGCTGTGTGCAGGAAAACCTTGTTAGTGCATATGTGAAATTAAAGGTTTTGGTGGTCATTCGATTTTCCTGTCTTTTTCTGCTTTTGGTCAAACCTTTAACTTCTGACTTAAAACATTGTTTTGGGGATTCTGTCCCAGAGGTGGCTGGCCGTACCCACGAGGTCCCATTCGCCATTGGGGATGTAGGTGGAGATATCCACTGCCAGCATCTGCAGGTCCAGCAGCCAGCCATTGTAGGTCCAGGAGCCAAACTTCAGGTTGCACTTCTGAACATCGAAGGGGAACCAGCGCACGTCGATGTAGCAGGTGCTCTTCAGGATTCCTGCAGAGGGGGATGGTCAAACGACTCATTTCCTCATGTATTTTGCTTGTCTATTAACAGCTACTATCCTGCCCACAGTTACACATAAATTATTATTGCAACCCATTTACCTACAGCTCAGTCGATACAGTTGCTCAGTAACGTTGTCATAATCCATGAAGTATATTGATGGTATTATACTTATTCATGTTCAGAACCTCAATGACTATTGACTTTTGACTATTCACTGTGCTGTGGTAAATACATTGTTGTGTATAACTAATATGATTGTTTAAACAAAATATACAAGACACAATACAGCATTTACTCACATGCAGCATTCATATCCCCTGAATGTCAATTTGATATGATATTTCTAAACATTCAAAAATGCAGGCACCTTCAAACTGAAGATATATTAGCTGCAGTGTTGTAGCACTCTCAGACACCTCTAGTCCTCTAATTTGAATGCTTCCTCCCAAACATTTTGCAAAGGGTTTTCCCAGCCCAAAAAATATAACATTGCAAACTGGGTAACTCAGATCGCTATAATCTCACCTGGTGGAATATACTGGCAGTACCCTGACGCATTGACCAGGACATTGGTGTGGAAGGTGGCATCAAACCTTTCATCTGCACTGGAGGATGAAAGAAAAAAAAGAACAGACTAATTACCGTGGGCTCAACCCAATGACTGTGGGTTCAGACTAACTAAAGTGGGATCAGAATAATATCTGTGGATTTTAGACCAATGATTGTGAATTGACACTAATGACTGGGGTTCAGACTGATAACCATGAGTTTAGACCAAAGACTATGAATTCAGACTAATAACCAAGAGTTTAGACCAATAGCTATGGGTTCTGACTAATAACCATGAGTTCAGATCAATGACTGTGGGTTCAGACCAATGACTTTGCATCAAGACCAATAACTGGGTTTAGAACAATAAACTTCTAGATGAAAATGGGATATCTGCAGGTGTACACATAAACGGTTTTCCACGGTTGTCCAAAGCAGACACTGCAGATAACCTTTTAGCAATACAAAACATTGTTGTTATGCTGTTACTCCCTAATAATGTGATGGCAAATAGTAATGTAAACTGCTAGACATTGGGCCCGTTCATATATACAACCAATTGAGTTCAGCTAGCTCCTTCATTATTTCCAGGTCCAAACATAAAAATGGATGACATCCTCAAGAAACTCCTCCACATTTATTGAAAGAATAGATTGAACAGAAAGTCATTACATCACGCATGCTGAAGTCACATCGACAACCACAATCAAAACGTAATGACCTTCCCTCATCGCCACCTCCGTGAGCACACCTCTTTTCCTTTCCGTGCTGTCTCCCACGACCCAAAGCGCACTGGCAGCAGAACGAGTCTTTCGGAGAAACATTAGCTCGTCTGATCCATACCGCAGACTCTAGATCTACATTTACGATCGCACAGTCTGTGGCACCGTGGTGCAGATTGATGTTGCTAGTGCGACAGTCCCACTGACGGCTGAGGTGTGAGTTTTTTAGATGCGTGCCACGCTCTGATTCCACGATAACCCCGTATACCGAATGGTGGCCGACGGGCTGTCTGCTCTTCTTCACCGCTGCCTCAATTCCAACAGCGCCGGGATGACACTCACGCACAATAAAAAAGGCACAGGAAATTTCACAGCTGTCATTTCACAGAGTCTTGGAAATGATTGAGCCAAATGGTTTTTTTTTGGGGGTTGTGTTATTTCCAGGCTGTGGACTGATTTATTTTTGGTGGTTCTGTTCTTGTGCTGTGGGGGGGGGTGGGGAGGGGGTGCACTGCTGTCAGAAAGGGAGGGAGAGAGGACGTTTGATTTCCTCAAGCTGGCACTCATCTGAGGCCTGCCGTACGTGGCATATGACATCGGCTTCGCTATCGGCTTTGTGCCATTAATTTTCAGAATACGGAGGCTTTGAAAATGGAAATAGCTCCCAATTGTTATCCCAGACACTCTAATTGTACACTTTAAGGAAAAAAAAACCTGTGGAAGATGTTAGGTTGGAGGTACCTGGTGCTCATAGCTTTGTTGAAGTACTTACGGATTGTTGTTCGAAAACATGTCAACTTAATTTCGAGCCCACACTTACAATTTCAAGCATGGGTTGCAATTATTTGTAAGGTAAACTAGAAATAATTGTTTTTTATTTTTTTTCAGAACAAATACTTATTCCCCCATTACAGAGACTTCATATTTTAGTGTATCCTATCAGTTTGGCTTGTCCTGAAAGAGACTGCACTCTTTTATATGGTTATGCTTGACCCCGGTTACCTCATGCCTGTCATGACACAAGCTTTCACACTTGCTGTTTTGCCACTTGGCTCCACGCTGCAGTGGTCCACGCAAACCTGCTCTCCATTTTTGTCATTGCCTTTATATCTCATAAATCAGGAGCACAAACATCCAGCCTCGATTCTTTGCCAGATTATTGCCTCATTATCGCACGTGCACACCCAAAAGTGAACAGACGGTACGCATTAAACAGGCCTACATCCTTACCTCTACAGCACAGCGATTCAGTTAATGAGCCTGTGGTGTGTAATATTTTCTTCAACATATTTAGGAGTGTCAGAGGACAAGCCAAGACTGTGTGAATATGTCCATATACAGTATATAAGTGTCCATATATCCATATACGACCTGCAGAATGCAAAGGGGTCCGTCGCATTAAAATGTGAGGCTGAAGATCTCAATGTTTTGGCACACTGCCTCAATCAGAGAAATTGTACTGTAATAAATGCTTCACTGATGAATGTAGTGTGCTGAAATGTTTAGTCCTTTTTAGCTTTAATTAAAAATGTAGTGTGGGATTTGTTTAATGCAGCTTAATCAGAGATTAAGACGTGAACCAGCCAAGAGGGATAAAGAAACCACACTCACCCGATGCTGGAAATGATGAATATTAACATGAATATAGATGATGATAGGGAAGCAAACATTTTTTTAACTGTTCCTAGACTCTGATAAGGGGTTGGTGACAATGAAAGGCCTTTAAATTGTATTTTTGCGTTTGAGAACTCTTCCAAGACTAATGAGAGAGTGCACAATTAAGAATGTGTTCTCCTCCCGCATTTACAATGTATGTCCACATGGGGCAGAAAGAAAGTTGATGCAATACTGCACTCACAATACTGAGAGAGAGAGAGGAGAGAGAGAAAACCCAGCTGAGAAGGAGAAGGGGGCCAATGGGAGCTCCCACAGGAGTGTGCACACCGTGACCACAGGCCTGGAGGCTGAGGTGAGGGACGGTCCCGCGCCCCGCTAACTGCAGTCTGCTTCTCTGGAGGCAACTGCAGCCGTGGGGCTCATGCATGTTTTAACAGCGGGCCTACGGAGAAGGCGTGAAGAGAGTGGAGAGAGCGCTCTCAGCTCTCCTGGTGAGTCTGGAGTTATCTCGAATCGCGCATGGATTTATCATCCTTGACTAGCCAAAACATCTCCATTCCAGCTGAAGGGGAGTGTGAGGTCATACGGTGCACTGAGGCAGTGTGAAACGTGGATCTCCATCAGAGCTGCTACGGTACCCGAGTAACAAGACTAAACAAAAAAAAACCTGAGTGAAATCTCGTAAATCTGGGACTAAAAATATCACGTTATGGTACATGTAATCCACCCTACCGCCCCAAAATAAACAAAATAATGCGTCAGACCCTACAAATACTGTGAAATGAATACCATTGAATACTTATAGATATAGATAGATATGTAGATTTATCTCATAGTCTAGTCAGAGAAAATAAATGTACCTTGTAATTCCCCTTTATGTAAAATCACATAAAAAGGATTGTGTCCTGCGTTGTATAGTGCCACTTACACACACACACACACACACAGACACACACATATACAGGTAACTGCCAAAATAAAGGAAACAATTAATTAAATGAACGGTTCTGGCGGCTCTGTAATGGTGTGGGGAGTGATCACCTTCATCCTATGGTGAAGCATTTCTCTCCTGATGGGAGTGATCTCTTCCAGTATGACAATGCCCCATCCACACGGCACTGAATGGTTTGATGAGCATGAAAGAATGGACGCATGGTGTTGCATCCCTTCAGTTGAGTTCCAGTTGTAGAATCTATGCCAAGGGGCATTGATGCTGTTCCCTTAGCCCATTATGGCCCACTTTATGTTGGTGTTTCCTTTATTTTGGCAGTTATCCGTATATGCATACGCAAACACATACGCGTGCGCACAAACACACAAAAGAGTGTATTTGCACATACAGAGAGCCTCACACACACACACACACACACACACACACACACACACACACACACACACACACACACACACACACACACACACACACACACACACACACACACACACACACACACACACACACACACACACACACACAAAGACAGAATTCCTACAGTCTCCTGTTCTAATGAGCTAGTCTGCCCTGTAGCCATCCCTCACAACAGGAGTGAGATTTACCTTTCATTTTTGCTGCCAGAACTCTGCAAAACATTATTATTAGAAGAAGAATGAAATGTTTTGACATCACACAGGGAAATAAAGCACACATCTGCCGTGTCAAACTTGATCTAGTGCAGTTTTTTTAAATCATTTTTTTAAACCCATGCAAGCATAAATACAGCTGAAGTGCAAGCACACCTCCAAGATTGTTTCCTGCAAACCAGTGCCTATTTTTCACCCTATGGGCCACACAGTACTACTGGAGAGCAGTGCAGATTGGAGTAGAAGCATACAGTATCTCTTACTGGTGATAACTGGCACCCTGTGCCAACTTATGCCTTTTTGAGGGCCTATTTAAAAAATAAAAATCTCTAGCACATTCAGTGTATTCGGTTTTCGCATATCTCCTCATTAATATCCTCCATATTAATGCGGCCTGTACACTCACATTTGTGTTGCCATTCTTGGCTCTGTTTTGAGTTTCAATGAACAGATGAGAGGGAATTATTGAGATTTTCGCAGAGGATGGGACAAACAGGCCAAAAGAGAAGGGAACTGATAAACAGTGAAAAGAGATGGGGGGTTCATATTGGGTCTCTATTGCTGTTTCAGCCGAAAGTGCCTGTGTGGTTATCAGCAGACCGTGTCACCTGACAGGTGAAACTCAGGTGAAGCCATGTCCCCTCGGACACTGACGTCCGCCTCCCTCAAGATCACTCGCTCACAGTTGTTGTTGTTCAGCAGCGCAAAGCATCACTGATGTCCTGTCTGCTCCTGAGAAGGATTCGATTTTCTAGATTGTCTAGATTGTCTCTGCTAAGCTTTGAATGACACATTCTCACAAACATGAATGTGCGGGGTGTCAGCCAGCCATAAACCTTCTCAATTAAAAAAGTGAGAAAACCAGTTGTTTGCATGCCGGTTTCCATATTGCACAAGTTTTTATTTGATCTATAGCCTGTCACAGTCTGCCACAATGAAACATAACTGGCCACAGGATTGAAACCACTGTGATGCTGGCGAGTTTCCCATTCAACAACTGACCACCTTCTCTTAATTGGAGAGTATTTTTAGTCAATGAAAAATGAGCAAGAAAAACTAAAAAGGATGATCAAAAGGGACAAAAATAAAATCTAGGGAACAACAGAAAGAGAAAGAAGTGAGTGAAAGAATGATTAGGAGAGAAAAAGAAAACAGGAGACCAAGGTAACTTTTTAACATAACATAACATATGCTATTTAGCAGATGCTTTTATCCAAAGCGACTTACAGTAGTGAATGTATACATTCTTCAGTATATGTGGTCCCAGGATACCTGGGATTTTATTCAGCCAAAATATTCCTCAAAATCTTCAGTTGGCTCCCACACACATTTTTACAACATCACCCGATACCTTGTATCACTTGTGTTTATCTATCACTGACTTCCATACATTTTAAATCTGAAATGCCATGAATTTTTAAAATCCGCTACATTTTGGAGAAAGCCACCCTGAAGTAGACATATGCAGGCATATGCTTGTCAGTCTTCATCCAAATTCATTTTCAAATGTAATAAGTATATCTCAGCTCACCACGCAGAGAATCACACCCACTCTATAGATGCATTTTATATTTCAGAGACAGAAAACTCTCATCCTTAAAACATTGCTAATTTTACATAATTTCGATGATGGGCAGGTGGTTGTGTGTATATTTTAAAAAACTAAAGTTTTTACTTTGTACAATTCCATCATATCCCATATCATATTGAATCATTGCATATAATTGCTGCAATAGGCTCATTACTTTGCTCAAGGGTAAAACAGCAGTACACCATCTGGGATTGGAAACCGTGACCCTCTGGTTGTCTCTCGTTCTGCCAGGTTTATGCTGCTGCCGATCTGGGTGGGTGATAGCCCGAATATGGAAACTTGCACAACGTTCCTCTAAATATGAGATTTGTGGAAAGTCGGACTTTGCTGAGAATCGCCGCAATGCGCCATGCACAACATGTTTTATTCAATCGAAAGACTACTTACCTCTGAAAATGGAAGGATAAGCCTCTGAGAAGAGCTTTGAATAAATACTTCATAATATTTAATCCTGTATGTAACTGGCCATCAGCTAGATTTAAAAAAAGAAATCCAAAGGAATACGCTATAATAAATAAGAATTATAGCTAAAAAATAAAATAGCTATTAGCTAACATCATAAGATAGCCAGCTAATGTCGCAGGCAAAATACCCCACAGGCTAAAGTTCGGGAACTAAAGTTTGTTAGTTTGTGCATAATTATTTTCTTAACTTCATGATTCCTTGAGAGTTTTCATTTGACAGAGTTATTTTTATTTTATTTAAAAGGGAAGCAATGCGGAAGGTCAGCTGCTGTTCACAAATACATAATTTAAAAACCCATGATCCTTTGCGTGAATCCTAGCTGAACCTCCCTGAGTGCAGTTCCATACCTGGGCCATTATGCTCATGCTTTCTTACTGTGATAGAGTGCTGTAGTGTGATAGTTTCTCTGTACTGTAAAAAAATAATGACTAGGATGGTTTACCTCAATGTTTAAATGAGATTGAAGAGGACACAGCCTGAGACTTTAAACCAATACAACAAAAATGTGCATGAAGAGGTCTTTTTTTTTCTAAATTTCATGGAATGCCACAAATTATAAACTTAAATGATTTAATGCGAAATTGTTGTTCTGTTCTGTCCAACCATGTTAAACATTGAAAACGGCACATAACTTTGTGCACA
Source organism: Aldrovandia affinis (assembly GCA_029706075.1). NCBI lineage: Eukaryota > Metazoa > Chordata > Actinopteri > Notacanthiformes > Halosauridae > Aldrovandia > Aldrovandia affinis. The sequence continues at coordinate 594,250 of JAINUG010000163.1, read as the reverse complement.
TCATTCTTACAACACGTACTCACCAGATAGTTCTTGCACAACTTCAAGGTGTGTTTCGGTCGTTATCTTGCTGAAGAATGAAGGAGTGCCCGATTAGCCATAGTCCAGATGGAAGATGACCCCAAACTTTTGAACGGTAGTGTATCTTTTCATCAACTTTTCATCTCTTGCAGTGTTCATTTAGTTGACTAAAATTGTGATAACAATTATCCTTAACGACCAGGTTTTTGATGACAAAGATGAGATCGTGACAAAAGTAACTTAACATTTTTACTGATGAAAATATGATGAGATGAAAATGTATTGGAAAATGTGTGCTCGCAATGTTGAGAATGTTTGCCACAAACAGGCCAAAAAGAGCTTTCTGTAGTCAGATATCAGATATACAGTCATTGGCTGAATACCCCATGTGACATTTGTATACTCAATTCTCCATAGCTGTTATTATGTGATTGCTCGTTTTCTCATTTTTGACCTTGCTTGCTATCAAGTTTAGTAATAACCGTCAAATGTTAGCTATGCCATTTGAAGCCAACTGAAATAATTGTACAAATGTCCCTTGTTGGTTCTGGGAGGAAAAAACCCATTTTGTCTAACTACAGCTAGCATCTGAGACATTTTGTGAGCTAGTATCTTAACTGGCTAGCTTTTTCAAACCAGCTTTGATGCAGCTAATGTTCGCGAAGGTTGCCATTTTGACAGACAGTTTGTAAAAACTCCTTAAAGTGTATGTATCAGACTTCAGAAATAAAAGTCTGAGGTTGAATCTTGTTCTCTGTTGAATAGTAGGGACTATTAAACTATTTGGGCTATTAAACTTCAGTGGCAATATACTGAAAAAACAATGCCAGAGCACAAGGCCAAAGACAGTGGACATGTAATACTGTAGTTTGTAAACAGGCTTACCTCAGTAATTTGTCTAATAGTCATAAGCTATTATATAGCTAAGAGCTATCAGTCTCTCTTAAAGCCCCAGTCTCTCCAACCTATCCAAAACCACTCTCGCAAAGACAAGCTCATAGCACCCTTAGATAATTCACTTGAACAACAAAATCAGAGCCTATGGGTGGGTGATTTCAAGAGTTAAACCACTCTGGAGCTCTTCGCAGTTGAGTCCACAGTAAACTTAAGTAAGGGCTTGACTTCCCTTCCCTTCACTACTAAATTCACTGCAGCTCAATTCTTCCATATGTGCATAAATGTTGCCAGAGGAAAAATCTTTTTTTCCCAAATAACCCCTGCCTGTGTCAAAGTACTGCTAGAGCAAGAAGCCGAAGACATAGACAGATGAATTTCCATCCCTTAATCGGGACCCTACTTTGCCTTGACAACCCCACAAAGACCAAGCTGTGCATCTGACATGTTCATTCATTTTTCTGCACGGTCCCTTATCCTCCACTACAAATGGTGAAAAAAAACGACACAAAAAATGCATTTGGGTATGCCCTATTCACAGATCTACTCAACAACGATAAAGACAGCTGCTTCAAACTGGTGGATTGTAGGCAGTTTTTTTTGGCCTGTTCCTTTGATTCATTATCATTACTTTTTGGCACACAATGGGTTCCAGATTTACACTCTTATCCTTCGGGAACAAAACAGTTCAGTGTAGCGTTGAAGAGTTGTCGCTTGAAGAGCCGAGGAGTGCCGCTTGCATTATTAAATAGTATTAGTGTAATAGCACACACCTCATTAATGCATCCAGATCAGTGTGAGGCACATAACAAACAGTCAGATTTGTCTGTGTAGGCATATCTTTCCACAAGGTCTAAAACATGAGCGAGAAAATGCTAGAAATTTCCATGTAATCTTAATGTAATCGCATTATTCCCCTGTTTAGAATCGGAGAGAATCCACCACGTATCACACTGCGGCAGTGAGAAAGGGACAAAATAAAACCAGCTATTTGATAATAGCTTCTAATTGTCTTTTTTTCTAGAGTGTTGTGTAGTGCATTTAGTTTCTGGTAAGTCTGTGATGTAACATCCAGGAGAACTCTGAAAACAGCAAATGCAAATTAATGCAACATACAATTGCGATCAGAATCGTATTACATAATAACAAAAAAATACTCCTCTCAGCTTGAAGCCTGTGATTGATTGTATTAATTGATTTTTATGACAGCCTGGAGGCTCTGGTGACGCAAGCGAATCCAACGAAATTACGCCACAGAGTTAAAAAGAACACATTATTATGACTAGTGTTTATGCCTTCAGAAAATAAGCCAACAGAAGAAAAAATAATTCTTGATTTGTATGGTTCATTTCTTTGGGTTTCCGCTTGGTCAAGTTCTCATTTAAATATTACAATATAGGGATCTGGTTAAGCAGAAAATATTTTTTTGTGTGTTAGTATCTAGTCAAGGCCATCAAGAATTTAGTCAGTCAGCAGTTTCTTAATATGAGGCGTGAAATAATTTTAACATTTAAGATGCATTACGTATTGTAAAATAAGTGACTGTGTTTGAGCATACCAGGAATTCCTGTGTATGTTGTTTTTGTCCCAGCTGAAATAACTATTTCTGGCATCTAATGCATTTTACATTTACATTTGACATTTTAAGCATTTAGCGTACGCTCTTATCCAGAGCAACTTACAAGATGTTAATTAATACATGGTAAGAACAATCATAGTTTGCGCACGAGATCAGTGCAGTAATACAGCGATAGACAACATTGTTGGCAACTGCATACCATACCTGTAACACTGGGAAGGAAAAGGCTTTTTTTTTTTTTTTTTTTTTTTTTTTTTTAGGAGTAAACAAGTATACATATACAAAAGGTATTGAACAAGTAGGCAGTGGTGATGACAATTGGCTAGATGCACAGAATTCAGTGGTAGTGGAGTCTGAAAAGGTGGGTTTTGAGTCTCTTGCGGAAGATCGCAAGTTCCGCATTCCGGACCGACTGCGGAAGATCCACCACCGGGAGGGGTCAGGACAGAGTGGCTGGGTGGCTGGGTGAGGAACGGTCGGATCCTCCGGGGAATGGTCGGATGAGCAGCTAGTTGAACTCTACTCTGTAATACACCTGTTTGACTGATTCACTGATGTATTAATTGATGGGCAAAATTAAATCACATTTGAGTCAGAAATGTTGAAATTGGGAACACCTTGTTACTGAGACCTAACACATAGGTAACTGCCAAAATAAATGAAACACCAACATAAAGTGTCTTAATATGGCATTGGGCCACCATAAGCCACAAAATCAGCTTTAATGCATCTTTGCATAGATTCTACAAATGTCTGGAACTCTATTGGAGGGATGCAACACCACACGTCCTCTTTGATGGTTTGTGGTGGTTATGGTGGTGGAAAACTCTGTCTCAGTTGTTCAATCTCCCATAAGTGTTCAATTGGGTTGAGATCTGGTGAGTGAGACAGTCATGGCATATGGTGTATATTGTTTTCATGGGCATCAAACCATTCAGTGACCACTTGTGCCCTGTGGATGGGGGCATTGTCATGGAAGAGACCACTCCCATCAGGATTTAAATTCTTCACCATAGGATGAAAGTGATCACTCACATAGAATTTTAATGTATTGCCATTTATCTTTCCCTCTAAAGGGTTGATCAAACCTAAGCCATGCCAGGAAAATACATCCCACACCATGACACAGCTGCCAGAACATTTTACAGAACATTCACTCAAGTATTTATTTTGCCAGTTACCTGTATGTCTGTGAGAAACAAAGGCTTAAAAAAGCAAATTACCTGAGCCAAACCTGAATGAAAAACCAGCACAAGCAAGGGTTTCCTGGACTGAATTTGACAAGCCCTACAATAACAAACAATATATTGTTTTTCATCAGTGTCCGGCAACTGGTGGTGCATAAGCTTTGTTGGGAGAGAAGGAAAAAAGAAAGAAAAGGAAAACCCAAGGATGAGACAGAAACATTTAATTTTAAAGCTGGGCTAATTAATTTCCTGTCTTGTTCCCGTTCTAATTTGTGCCATCTGCATTCCTGTCAACGCCTCCCTCATTAGGCTGTTATTGTGCTTAACCCACTCGGGTAACCAAGTATGAACATCCCCTGCTGCGGACGTGGACCTGTCCCACCCAGGGCTGCATGACAGAATGCTAAGCAACAACACCTGCGACGTCAGCCTCTCAAAATGCACAAGATCCACAACAGTGGGATAGATGGAAGCTATACTTGCCCAACAGTGACAGCTGTGGCTGTTGGCATAATGGCTGTTTTTAAATGTAAGACTTTGAGTTGGACACTTTACTTTAATAACGTGCAAGACCACTTTTTGGACTGTATTTCATTTTTCCGTCATTCAGTTCTTTCGTTCAATGTATTATTGTTGCCTTGGGTGAATTTGTCTCGCTCCCGGTCTTTTGGCCACGCCTTCACGCCTTTGTACTGTATTACAGAATTTTAAGCTAAACTAAGATGTTGACATCTAAGCTAATGTCTGACTGGGACATTACTTTAAATCGTTTCATAATGCCTTCAGTATCTTAGGAGAGTGATTAAAAGTATTGACATTTAAATGTTCTCAAGTGTGCCAAATTCATTTTGGTGTGAAAATGGGCTTTTCAAATTCATGATGTCTGCCATTATACTCTCATTACCGGATGCCGAGCCAAATAATTGAAACGGAGTATATCTCATCAGAACTCTGGAAAAAAAATTCTCCTCGTTTTGGTTCCTCGCTAACCATGCCCGGCCCTCCCATTCCACTCAAGTGGTGCTTAATGAAATGTGTCATTCCATTAGACAGCAATCCTTGACTTTATTGTAAAGGCTCCTGTCCCAGCTCTGCCAAAAGTTGAATCTTCTTTCTGGCATACTTTCTTTTAGGGTTTCCAGATCACCTTCGAGGTAAAATGAGCCTGTAATAAATCAAGTTTAGCTGAGGTTCTTAACAGGTTGTCTCCCTTGACAACGTCTCCTGGCGCAGTGGGGAAGGCAAAAAAAGAAATCGAGCACCATTTTCACTGGCAGCTGTTCCGAAACTATTTTTTGTCCACGTAATGATGCAGCCATTATTCGATTTATGGAAAGTGGAGGACGCTCTGACAAATACTTCACTACCCCCAGTTCAGTACCTGTGACTTAGCCTTTGTATTTGAGACCTAGCCATTCTTAATCAGGGCACTCCTCAAAGGTGTTTTTCCCAAGAAAGACATGTTGTTCAGGCTTTCAGTGTTTATACCATGCTAATTTAGTTATTTATTTCATACTGCATTTGCCCAAGATTTATCTGCTGTAAAATTCTACTGTCAACATGGAGATGGAACTCTTCAGAATGATGTCTCTGGTCAACAATAACATGAATAGCATACGGTGTATTTGTAAATGGTGTGAATATAACAGCTTGTTATTCTGCTCTAATATGCCTTCTGACACCGGACACAGTGTGACGGCATACGCAATGCCTGATTTTATGCCTTTATGCGCTAACGTCTCAGCTCGCTGTGGTGCAGTTACTCGTCGAGGCAGAAGTGAGCTGGGCGAAAGCCGTGCTGTTCATCGTGACGTACCAAAATTACAGGATGCCCTGGCGAGCACCGAGAACTACAACGGCTTAGCTTCCCAAGGGGGTTCCACAGCATCAGGTCAGGTAATGATGGGCCAGTGTGTTCATTTCAACGCGGATTACCCCAGCTCCAGGGAGTTAAACCAGCATCCCAGTATGCCGCATTTGTTCAGGAACCCTTCCTCCCTCCCTCCTCAATAACCCCTCTCAGCTGTACAAGGGACAGACTTTTGAGATTGATATACATATGTACACGCATACAAACATATACAATGAGACTCGTTTCTTCAAGGCAACCATGTCAATTTCCTCTGTGAAAGAAGACCAGGGAATTAAATCAATCTCATCTGCGGAGGAAACCCACTCACGTAACCCTGAGCAACTGCTTTAGCGAAGGACCTGTCAGAGGCCTCTAAGTGTGCTGCCCACCTTCATTCCTTTTGATCTTCACTCTCCCCTGAAGCATGATATAGTTTACCTCACAAAAACGTACACACAGCACAACTGGAAGTAAGGATTTATCAAGCTTTCTAAAAGAAAAACTATCCCAATGCTTATTTGAAAATGAATAGCAGGGAAAGTATTCAGTTGGACGAACTAGACACACACCAAGCCAGTGGCCCTTACTGTAACACTGCTGATTCATCAATGCACGATATCATTAATTAAGATTATTAATAAAGATATATATATAATCATTTCCCCAATGGGGAAATAAGCAGCAGAACACGTCATAATATTAAAGAAATAAAGATCCAGAAGAGACGAGGATAATATGTTTTTTTGTCTCCTGTCTCTTTTTTCCATTTTCCGTGTTTTTTTCCCTCCTTTTATAAGAATATCGTGAGGCACGCGAAGGAGAGAGGGGACCAATTACCGGGCAGGGCAGACAAGAGAAAGCAGCTCACCTGTTGTACAGGAGTATGTCTGGCACCCACACCTGATTGGAGGGAAAGCGCAGGCTCTGGACCCCTGGGTAATTGTCAGGATTCCAGCTGAGGTACACATCTGTCCAGTACTGAGCACCGGGGAAACAAGGGAAAACAAGAGCCAGGGTCATTACAGAGGGACATCTCTCAGTGATACAATGCAGCCCGTCTCCTCGTCGCTGCGAGCTGCACACGCTTCAAAATGCGGGTAATAATAATATCATAAGAATGGACTGCATTTATACAATGCCTTTCATCTCAGGATCGCAAAGCACTCGCCTGGATGATAGATGGTGGACACTAAATACACTAAAAGGTCTGGATGACTATGACTACAGTGTTAGTATAACAATGCATGACATTGCGAGATTAAACATGCACGGCGGGTTATTGGCACTGCAGACCAAAGCCTTGGTCAAAACAAGTTCCCTTGTAGGGAACACATTGATGCACGTAGTCAAGCAACAGCAGCGCGCTGTCTTCATGGTACTCCATGGTCTGCCACAGCATCACACTGCTTGTTTCACAGCCCTAAAAACACAACTTGAAGACAAATCGTTATAAGTTATATTCATTGCCCAAATGAAACTTCCTGAATGTTTATAACAACAAGGACCTCAATTGAAATAAGTCCTGGGACTTTTCTGTGTCATCCTTGATATGTCTTTTAAAATGTACATGTACATGGGGATGTATCCATGTATTGTATTCTTTTAAAGTGAAATGTCAAATAAACTAAACTAAACTAAAACTAAATGTGCAGACAGATGAGCATGTTAGCTATAACTAAGTTAACTAAGTAGGTAAGATGAGTACCAGACCAGACCAATCCATTACTGAAGTGATCACAAATGTAAAAGCTCTGCTCTGAATGTTGATCTGTGTTCAACATTCAGAGCAGAGCTTTTACATTTGTACTGCCATTTCTCCTCTACAGATAAGAGGGGACGCTTTCCTTGTGATCACTTCAGTAATGGATTGGTAAGCCCAAAGCTCATCCCCAAATCCGATGTAAACGATGCTGACACAACCAATATATTCGTGAGATTGCATGGTGACCCCACCGCTGGGGGGGGGGAGGTCACAGGATCTTGAAGGTGGGAAATTGTAATGTAATGCTCCATCAGCATATTTGTCACCGAAGGAATAAATACCCATATGAAATGAAACACCAAATGAGAGAAGAGGAATGAAAGTCAGACCTAACTGTGATTTGAGAAATAATGGGAAAATCTGCAAGACTTATATATATATATATATATATATACACACATATAATATACTGTACATATGTTATACAAATTGACATGTATATTATGTATAAATACTGTGGTATCACAAGAGGCAACCCAAGGAAATGCCTGCCTGTCCCTTTAAATCTTGTGAGCCACGAGAGCCATAGAAACTACAGCTCCCATCAGCCTGCAATCCCACACCTGGCCACCAGCTGCATTGGATGAAACAATTAGGACTGCTGGCAGCTGACTCCAATTGTGGACTGTATGAAAAGGATTGATTGTGCCGCATTGAGGAGAGGTTGGAGGGCAGCAAGCCATGCTGCGGGTCCCAGTCTCCAGTTTGTGTATGCTTAAGTTGGTGTTCTGGGTTTTTGACAAGATTATTTTAGTTTGAAAATTATTTAAGACTTTAGTTTATATTTTTGTGAAACCCTATTGTGGTGTGAACCCTGTTGTATGCTCTCTGGGCCATGTTACAAATACCATATGTAACTTCCTGTGTGAACTCCAGGTTTCAAATCAAAATACTTTCTGATGATTTGAAAAATGATTGCAAACTTTAACTTACCAACTGCAACCAGACATTTGATATCAGGACCTGGTTCTTCTCATCCTAGGAGGGGAAAACAACAAATATCAACAGACTGAAAAAAAAAAACCTGTTAGCTGGCTCTTTTTAGTATACTGTAAGCTATAATGAAATGTTAATACATGCACATTAGTGTGTGTATAATATTACAGATTTACATAGCTCTTGTAACATTAAAATAACTATACTTGTAAACACATCTCATTTAACCCTGTTCACTGCTCTGTTTATAACTTGAGTTATATCCTACTGTTTATTTTTAACACCTTTGATTTTAATGAATCCGAACGTAATTTTGTAATTCAATATGTATGTTTGAGTTTATAATTCACCCCGTGTATAGTGTCAGGAATCTCAGCAGCAAAAGGAACGAGGCTGTTTGATGCTCAATGCTCTATTTAAACAGTCAAGTACCCTCTAAGGTTCAATGGGTGTGAATTAAAACACATTTTCAGCAACAACATGCAAAGTATGGAAGCCATCAGAAAGTGGTTTACGGTGGTTCATTAAAACCACAAGAAAGCAACAAAATTTGAATAAATGTGATGAGAGTTTGATTAGAGATGAAGAAGCACCGAAGCACTCAATTCGAAAGGCAATGGGGTGTCGTGTCTATTGACCCAACTCGAGTTTGAGGACAGCCTGACATCTACTTCTAAAAGTCTTCTGATTCAGCAGCAATTACTGCTGTCTGTGTGGCAGGTGGATATAAATGCAAGAAGTTGATGATACTTTAAGAGAGCTCAGAGGAGGTTGGCCTTCCCCCTCGGAGGTTAGCACCAGTGCATCAGGGAATGTTCACAGTAAAATAACTCAAATACTCAAAGTATCCCAAGTTTTGCTTGGAGCATAAAATGACTTCGCAAAATGGTAATATATTCAGTACGACATTCAGCTGACATGTCTATCAATTCAATTATGTCCTGAATGATAGTTCTCTTAACATATTATAAACATCACTTCCATCCATCCATCCATTGTCTAAGCCGCTTATTCCTGGTCAGGGTCGCGGGGGGGTGCTGGAGCCTATCCCAGCATGCGTTCCGGGCGAGAGGCAGGAATACACCCTGGACAGGTCGCCAATCCATCGCAGATAAACATCACTTCATATACAAAAACAAGTCAAATATTATCAATAAAATTGATAAACCAAACCAAAATCATGTACTGTAAAGTGTAACTCTTTCACATAATTCCGTAACTACAAGATTTTTGAGTACGCTTTGTTTCCTGAAGTGATGTTCTGGCTCAAGAAGCTTTTGGCTGTGAAATTGTATGGGCATCAGCACTTGTTTGAGCTGCCATTCGATAGAATGCATCCAGTATGCCGTCTTCCTTCTCAACACCCAATGCAACCCCACAGACTAACTGGCATCCATCTCCACTGATTCAGCGCAAAAGCTCTGTGGGACATCAACCGGCAAAATCTGCCACACAACTCGTTTATTGTTCTTGTGTCGGTTCACATGAACGGTACAGTAGAATACAAATATATATTTCTGAGTATGTTGCCCAAATGTTAATGGCATGCATGATTCTCCACACAGCTGCCTCATTTCATGCTTCAGGTATGTTGTTTGTTCACAAAGTGAGGGCAGACCAATGTGACTAACCTAGAAAGATGACCTCCAACTCTGTTTGCAATAGGCCAAATATCCACTAGGCTGGGGTTACTCTAATCTGCCCCTCGAATCCAAATTCAGTCCTGGTTTTCATTTCTCTCAGCTAGTTAGTTAATTGAACAATTTAGTGTAATTGAGTGGCCAGAGTGTCTTCACACCTGATTCCCAGGTAAAGGGAGTGTGGAGAAAAATGGCAGTGCTCGGCCCACAAGGACCGTGATTTGAGTAACCCTGTCCTAGGCTAAAGGAGTAAAACAACACAAAAATTTAACCGTGTCCGTTTTCAGCCATGCAACACTGTGCTGTTGTACAAAGAATGGTCATCTTCCAGCCGAATGGTCAGGGATGAGCATGGAGGCAACAGTGTGTGTCTTGAGAAGTCTGAGGTCTGAGACTAAACCAAACAGCAAGAGTAACCAGGGGGGACAGCAAATCTGCTTTCCCATATTAAACATTGGCTTATTTGAGAGGACAACACAATTCTGTAATTCACCAGCAGATATCTGTGGCACAGCAATGACAAAGTGTCTGACAAAGCTGCCTGCTGTTAATTAGGGTTACATCTGAATCTATGTCAAATGTCCTTCCATTTCACTACTGGTCAGGCACTTTTTTGTGATTTGTGCTGTGAAGAAGGGCACAAGCCCCCATATGTGTAAAAATATGTTTCAGTAGAAGATTTTAGACCTCAGCAATGCTGGGGGAAAATGACAGCAATAGATTTAACACAATGGTCTTAAATCGCAGCCGTAGAACCACTCACATATATGTGCCCACATTCTCAACAACATGGAAAGCAACATAGCATAAATAGGACCTCATTAAATCCATAACTGCCATTCGACAAGTATTCATCATTTCCCAAAAGAATGGGTAGATTGTTTGTTTGCATAAATTTGAATTCACAAAAATGTTAATTCACTATCCCAAGTGTGTCATTAATGACGGCAGGCTGGCGGACACTTACAAGATTAATTTCAAACATGCAGATATACATCAAGAAATGCAGAATGGTTCTGGCGGCTTTAAAAGATATCCATGACTTCAAATAGCCCTGCGGTTGACGGGTTTGACAGCAGCTTGGCACAGAGGCCCTGACAGCACAGCTAAGAAGTCTGCTCATCTGAATGTTCCTACACCAGTTTAGGTTGATCGTCTTGCTACCGATCCGCTCTATAAAGGAAAGTATGACTGATTATAGAGAGGATTCCATAGGTCACAGACGCCACCCTTGTTTAAATGGCAAGGTGTGGAGAACCACCTGTCAGTTCTCCACACTTTACCATTTAAACAAGGGTCTGAGGGTCACATGCCCCATGCCCCGAACTCAAGCAGAAGAGTGATGTTGGCTGGGCACACCGCAGCAGCTGGAGCTGTCCAGTGCTGAAACGCAGGGCCAGCTGCGATCGCTCTCCCCACAGCACAGCTGCTCTGTAATCGCAGCGTTGTTGCCATGGTCTGTCGTTTTGAACCATGGAACAGCGGCTGTGTTTGTTTTCATAATGCTACTTCTTTTGGGGGGGTTTTGGGACAGGGTTTAACAGACTACTAACACTGCCTTCACAGTTCTGCCCCCTGGCTGTGTGCGTTTTGAGCAAGCTCTAAAAAGTTTTTCTCCAGAAAACGTATCTAGCTTGACATTAAGTTAATGATAACTGTAAGGTCAACTGCATATTCTTTCACCTTTCTTTGGAAATGGATGTGGAAACTGATAGGAGAGCTGGCTCATAAATAATAAAGAATGGCAGGTTAAATGGGGACTGATGGGAATTTAACATGCACGTCTGGTGCTCAGTAGATTTGGCCCGTGTTATGAGTACTTAACTTGACTGAGGAGGACATTTACAATCGCTCAGAATACTCAAGAGAACCCAAATAGTGATCAAAGTGAATCCTCACAGCCTGCGCTTTCCCTACTATCAGGTAGCAGTATAATACAAAATTGCAGGTATGTATTGGAAAGTTCTATATGGACACAATGCTACAATGAAAGATATATGACTCGACATAAGGCAGAATCTCTGCCAATACATTGTTCACATCCCAAAAACTTCACAACATGTGAACGTCTGTTCAATCTATGCGATTTCCCATTAACGTTGAATAAACAATCTATAAAACTGGAAGGTTATTTCAACAATTTGAATTCAGTGATTTTCAATGTTAACAATTAAGTGTGATAAAAATGAACAATTACTTAGATATGAACAAAGCACAAAGCAATTTGATAAAACGGGGAGTGGTAAATACAGTAAGCATGCAGTATGCAGTAATGGCTTTTAAACATTAACTCCAGGTTAAGATTCTAAAGTCTGTTTTGCCCACTTAATAATTTCCCCTTACAGGTGTCTTCAATTTAAATGAGAGGAAACCTGCTCTGGCTCAAGCTGTGGGAGGGCATTTTAAAAAGCCTTGTTGAATGTATCAAAGACTGGCCAGCTGAGTGCCCGAGCATCAGAGGCTGTTAGCATCTCATCCCAGTGCAGGGTCACTGTATCAACGATGTAATTGCTCCAAGGGGCGACTCATTAACGAGTGAGTGATGGTGTATTAATCGCAGGGAACGTGTCTCCTGGTTCTCTGATGGTGTGTCAAATTGTCAAATTGTTCCAATGAGAGCCAATCAGAAAAAAATCTAATGAATTTCACGTGAGATATATGTGATTTACATGTGAATACAGTGCCTGTGAAGTAAACAAGACAAACATGGGATCACATTTATGATAAATGTTAAAACTTCTAAGATCACAAGACCTACACAGGTGACAATATGTATGACACACATTTCACATGTATATCACATGTGACAACACGTGAAATTCACGTGAGTTTTCTGTAAGGGCAGAAAGATGTGGAATCCCCTCTTCAGGGCAATTTCGCATTCAGTTCCACACTACAACCTCTCCCAGTAGTGATCTTTTAAAACTGCAATTGACCCCAAAGTGTAAAACCATTTGTGAGAAAAGATTCCTCAAAAAAGGTTTAAGATTTAATAGGTCAGTCATCAGTGCATATCCAAGACTTTCATTGGTGGATATTATGCAGGTTCAAGGTTGGCATACATCACTTGGATATGAACACAAAAGTGTTTGAGGTAGGTCAACTCCATTTATGAATGTCTCTTAAAATGGCAGAGTGCACCCTCTCATAACCCTTTAAAAGGTTTTGTTATATCTTAGGCATTTTAAGAATATAATAAGAGGACACGGAGGTAACGTTACTGATTTGCTCTGCCATAGAACTCTGGCATGAACATGCAATGCCTGCATACAGTGTCATAGTCAAGGGGGTGTGACGGGTAGTAATACGGTTCAACGCGTTTCACTAATACACAACATATCCATCCATAAAGATAGTACCCACGGCTTTATTATGCACGCCCAGGTCCCATGCCCATTTATACAATGACATACTAGAGCCATAATCGTCTGCATTAGAAGTCAAATTAACAACGGAATCAAACATTTGCAAATGCCATTAGTGCCTTAATGCCAGACTCCTCCATCCAGCCACCTGAGCATATGTTACAGCGAACCTGATGCATTTCATTAACGCATCTCTCACATACCTGGTAATCCACTCGGTTTACTCGTCCATTTCTTAAGCGTGTTTTATGCGATACAGAAACGTAAGACAGTCGTGAAACCATTTTATATTTGATGCAGGAGTCAGGCACCTGTCCTTCACCGTCATCTCTGGATTCCATACAAAGAATAAAAAAAGTTTTAATTTTAATTTTATTTCCATTTTATTGACCATCCATCCCATGCCTTTTTCCGCATTGTCTCAGTTTTCCATGCAAATAAATTAAGTCAAGCTAACCCTAGCAAAAATGAGTAAAAAACAAACACTGCTGGAGAGCTTCTTTGAAAAGGGGAAACAAATGAGACAGAGTACTTTTTAAAAGAAGTTGAGTTGAGTCACATTTACTTAAAATGTAATAATTAAATGGAATATCAAAGTGTTTTGTTATGCGCTGGAGGAGCTTGTCGATCAAACTGTTTTCTTAATGTGTATGAACACCCTAATTAAACATGGAAACTAAAATAATGAAACCCGCTGTGTTGGAATGTGCCGTTCTAAATCAGTTATTCCACTGTTGCCCATGTGGTGGAGTTTTAATAAAATTGCCCAAAGTGAAGAGCAATCAAAAAAGAAAGGGCAGTTAGTTCTAGACGTACAATATAGCAAGTTACTGTTGCACCCAGGAAAGACCTTCAAGAGGATTCGTTTTAGCAAACAACTAACACAAGCAGTAGCTATTTTAATTAGGTGTGTTATAACCCATTTTGAGTTTTATTGCATATATAGTAATTAAATACAGATTTGTAAAGTAAAAAATGAAGAACGGCATGCTTATAATGACGTTTTGCTATGCAGGAATTGAAACTTCTCCCCCTGAATCTGTTGAAGGGATTTCTGAAAAAAATCTGTTTACGGGACCGCTAGTGAATTTAGGTCGGTCGATTTCCCTTGACAGAGCACTTCCCTGCGCCTCCTCTCCCTTCAGATTGTAATGCAATATTGATGCGCCTACCGATGTTGTGCCCCATTCACCAATTCCTGCCATTTGTCATGAAAGGAGAGATTTATAAAATAACTGCAATACATTCTGTCAGATTCGATCTGGCCTTGATTGCCTTTAAACATCCTCTTTGAAAAGAAACGTTCCTGATTTAACTTTGCAAAATAACTTCCCGTGAGTATCAAGTGACGTTCTGAAACTTTTTTTAAATATTGCTGTAAGATATTGCTATTGCTCCTAATCTTTCTTACAACTTGAAGGTTTGCTGAACTCGTATTAGGAACTCGTATGTTCAATATCAGCTGTTATTGCTGTAGAGCGAAAAAGTGTTTCATTAAATTGTGATGCTGCCACGAGTGTTGTGATGATAAGAACAGTAAAAGCAGCAATGTACGAGGAGCTACCATGCAATACTGATTTTGCAGTACACTTTAGCAGAATGTTTACGGACTTGGGCATTTTTCATTAATAAACTGGTATAGTGCGAAAAATGTCTTTAAAATTTGAAAAAAACATTTCCGACCAATAAGTGGAAATAACGATTTGAAACTGTGCACAGTTCTAGCTTCTCTTGTGAAAATCTCACCTCAAAACGAGTCTGGTGTACATGTAACGATCGCCCATCCTCCATTGTACACTAATCTCCAAACCTGCTTTCCCTCCTAATAAACAACCATAAGGACAATGGTTAACGTGTCCAATTAAGACGCGTTAACCATACGCACAGTGGGGGTCCACTACCAAGATATGTTTTTATAGTTCATCGAAAACTGAAACAACATTTTTACTCGTGGTATTTGTTATTCAAGATGTCAGAAAACACTGATACAAATTTAAAACGTTTGTTTGAAAAAGGTTGGTATGAAATATAAATATCTATGAATATTTTGTTTGCACACCATCGCCTTTAATTTCCTCAAAATGTTGTGATACCTTATTTTTCATTTAAGTTTTAATACATGGACACTCCTAATACACAGTGTGAGTGGTTTTGGTCTTGTAACAATGGTCCTCTGTGTTCTTGTTGCTACTGCAGGTGCTTTCATCTTGAAAAAGGACACTTCCTTTGCAAAGGTTTTTGCAGCTGTTTGTAATTATGTCAGCAGAGTTTAGAAGTCAAGTAGTTAGAGTAAAAAAAAAATGTTTTGGTGTTTGATGAATGATGACAACAAACAAATCTTGGTAGTGGATTCAGACTTTTGAACCCCACTGTATATACAGTACCAATGGCAGACAAACATTATGCAACAGGCTCGTGAACAGCTGGAGTTGTTAACAGCAATCCTGTGAAAGCGTATTCGGGACTGAGGATCTCATGAATACGATTAGGAATCTCCGATATAAAATAATGGTTAAGGTATAGAGATTACTAAACATAATATCTTAGAAAGGCCAATCAAATGCATATAAGCCACTTGCTAATTCTTCTTAACCTGGGGCAGGGTTTCTTAATAGGACATTTAATGCTTCCTCACTAAACCCCACAGCTGTGTTGACTGTACTTGTGTTGGTAATTTACAGGTTCAATATTCATTAAATTTTCCTCACTGGTTACTTAAGTTCATGGAAAAATAAAGGGACATAAATTGTTATTTTTTTCATTTTTAGAAATAAGACACAGCAAAATACAACTCACGTTCACAGGCTCTGCTCATAATGCACTACGTAATGGTAAAATAAAGCTGAAATGAAGACCAGCTGGATCCACACACGCGCGTTTTTAAACCCATTAAGGGACCGCGAACAGCTGGACCATTATGCTGTAACCGATGTGTATCCTGTCACCTGGTGATCTCAAAGGGTCGGTCTATGATTCCCCAGCGCCTCCCGACTGACCCAGATCCATGGCCCTATCCCTGTCCCTTTCTGCATGCCCTGGGGATGGCTTTCGCCGCAGATGGTGCTCGCGGCCACAGGGGTGCCTGAGACTCAACGCCCCACGCCCCGCGCCCTGCGCCCTGCGGCCCTGTGACTACAGCCAGGAGCCAGCATCTCTCCTTGGAGCTTCTCTCAGAATTCATCTGCTGTGTTGATGGCTTTTACTTTTTTCCCAGCAGACTCTGCATCTTCTCAGCCTGGAAGCAACCAATTTAAAGTTATAACCCATCTCCCAGTGGTCGATCCAGTCTTTTTGGAGGCGAGGTACACTAATGTTTAGGGATTTGTGCATCATCTTGCGCCTCCATTGAATAATTCCAGTGACCATGACACATGCAGAAGGAATGGGGTTGAGGAACCTTCCCCAAGCGTACCATTCGTATTATTGGAAGGTTCTCAAGCATGTTTTTACCTGCTCTTATTCTCCTTGTCCTCCGCCCTTCCGCTTCTTGAGCAAGCCAATGCGATAGCAGTGGCAGCTGTCTTGGCCCATGAACCAATTAGGAGCAAATGATGTGTTCACCTTTTCCCAGTGGTGGATTGTGGGCTCTATGCCATTTGGATCAACGGGACCCTTCACTGAGTCTGTACCCTCCGCTGCCAAACAAGATGTGTCTACTCAGGTGGAGAATATTAATGGAAGGGGAACGGCAACCCAGTAAGAACGCTTGTCCGTGTTATATTAAGTAGTGGTTTAGCCTAGTAATGACTGCAGTTAAATCAATAAACAATGTGTCTCTGCAGAAAATTCTGCTATGCAAGGCATTGTTACATACTGTACCTTATATAAATTATAGTATAATTATATAAAGGATTACAATGTTGACACTAGGGTATGGATATAGTTAAGGCTTTGGTTAGTGGTATGGTTTTCAATTGGGTTTTGGTTATTCAGGCAACATTTCAATTTATATAAACCACAAACTTGTATTTCAAGTTCACAAGTTTACTCAATAATTCACTATTATCACGAGGACAGGGCGATTGGACCCAAGCGCAGAGACGAGGCAGGAGGCAGGAATCCAAAACAAACTTGAGGTTTAACTAAACAATGAAGGAATTGAAGATATGCTGGAGAAATGCCAACTAATTTAAAGTGAAATAAACACTGAAGAAATAAACAAACTAAAAGTTAAATAATAAACAGGAGAAGATCAATGAACAAAGCTAAGGCTGATACTTGAAATGGCATGACAACAACAGAGGCAGGCAAACACTAGGAACAAACATTTCAAGACAGAGCAGAGTTAACAGAAAACAGACAGCTTAAATAAGGAACGAAATGAGACACAGGTGAAATCACTAAGGCAATAATACACTCAGACAATCAGGTGAAACAAGACACAGATGTAATCACTCAAGACAATAAAACAATTAGACAATGACACAATCAGGGAACACTAAGAGTTCAATGCCACCCTCTGGTGGCGAGCAGCAGCTGTGAGACATACACTACTGGTCAAAAGTTTTAGAACACCCCCATTTTTCCAGTTTTTACTGAAATGTAAGCAGTCCAAGTCCAGTGAATAACCTGAAATGGTACAAAGGTAAGTGGTAAACTACCAGAGGTAAAAAAAAAAAAAAAGTTTAGGTTACCAAAAACAGAAAAATAATTTAAATTTCAGAGTTATAAAAAAGGCCCTTTTGTAAAGGAACAAGTAATGGGTTATGTGGGTTAACAGTCGCTCTGTGCATGTCGCCGACTCTGGATCCAGCAAAAGAGCCCCAGACCATCACGCTTCTTCCTTCATGTTTGCCAGTTGGTGTCACACACTGAGGAACCATCCTTTTGCCTACTCGGCGGCGTACAAAAACCCTGTGTGATGAACCGAAGATTTCAAATTTTGATTAATTGGTCCATAAGACCTTCTTCCAGTCTTCAGTAGTTCACTGGCGGTGCTTAATGGCCCAGGCAAGCCCCTTTTTCTTATTCTAACATCTTAGCAATGGCTTTCTTACTGCCACTCTACCTGTCAAACCTGCTCGAAGTCTTCTCTTCACAGTTGAAACTGAGACTTCCTTACTTCGACCTGTGTTAAGCTGTGCTTAAAGCTGTTGTCCTGTGAGCCGCCTATCACGCAAGCTGTTGACTCTCAGAAACTTGTCTTCTGATTTTGTTGTGGTTTTGGGTCTGCCAGACCTCTTCCTCCAGTTTCCAAGTGCCCTTTGATGGTGTAGGAAACTACTCAATGCCAAAAAATGGCATTATTTTTCAGTATTTGGTTCCCTAAACTTTTTTTTTACTGCTTACCTTTGTACCATTTCAGGTTATTCACTGGACTTGAACTGCTTACATTTCAGTAAAAACTGGAAAATGGGGGCGTTCTAAAACTTTTGACCGGTAGTGTATATAGAGAATGGCATGCAAGTTACAATGTGAATACAATATCAAATGGCCAACTTAATACAATGTGTGACTGTGTCATTTCAGATGCATTGTCTATTGAGTTGGCAGTCCATCTCAGATCCGTACCCAGACTCCTGAAATTACCTTTCATTTAGCAACCAATTTCCCTCTGAAGCACCAACTGGTCTGTATCTAATGTTTGCTACAAGCAAGCTTGTGCTTACAACCTTCAACTTAATCATAATTTTCTACATTGGTTTAGAATAGTTTTACCAACGCAATTGCACTGAAGCTTGCAAATGAGGTAAATGAGCTTGCTACCATTTAGCTTGCTAGTTATGTTTTTCCATGCAAGCAGGTGTAGTGTTTTTGGTTGGGTTGCTTATCAGCTAGCTATTATTTTCCTTTTTTGTACTTTTCAAAACGCCTTTCTGTTGAGCTCCTGTAAAAAAATGTTAAAGAATATGGGTTGACCCATATTTGTTTAGCTCAAGTACGATCCATACCACGTCCAAATGACTTTTGATACCCACTCTGAATGATGGATATTTGTCTGGTGATACCAAATCTGAATGACAATGATGAGAGAAGTTTTGATGACTTTGACACCAACTCTGAATGACGGCTATTCATCTTATTCATCTTTGCCTCAATTTCCATACTTTTGACATACTGTACATTCAATAAGTACAGTGTTGCATAGGTTATTGGAGCTTAGAGGTTTTTATAATGTTTTTATAGGACTCCAAGAGGGTTTTTTGAGTAGAAAATCCCCTCCTTTCAAATATGTAATCTCTAATTGCCGAAAGTATCTCCTAGCAATCTCTACAGCAGCTATGTCAATACTCTCTTGCCTGATTGGAAGTTAATACCTACTCTTCTAGGGCAGTACAGAACACACACAATTATCTTTTCCACAATATGGCTAGACTTGATAAATAACATGAGATTGTTCATAGGCAATTATCAACATTCTCTCCTCCCAATGTCTTGCAGTCTTGCATCAGAACTGTCTGAATTGCATTCCAATGCAGGTGCACCAGTTTAATAAAAATGTATGCGTGCAAGTTGAGCCCTGCAGTGTCATTAGCTGACAAAAGACTAGGAGTCTGTAGCAATGGGGCACAATTGGATTCATCCTGCCAGGGGTAGGGTGGGTTTAAGTTGCCCAGGTGTCCCCAGGTTACTGTTGGATTAGGTCCTCCCAATGGCATGGCAGATGCTCCCAGACTACTAGTTGTCATCAATGAGAGATATGCAACTCCTCCTGTTTGCACTGGCTGCCCTGTAGTACTGTGTGGCCTGTAGTGTGGGAAATAGACACTGGCTTGCAGACGATTGCATCTGACGGGAGTTTGTGCTTCAGCTGCAGTGTCCCTTGTGTGGGAATCAGTGGCACAGCACAAAATATGCAGGACCTGTACCATTATTCATATGTATTTAACCTCTGACCCCTAATTTCATGTCTCATGTCTTCAGTAGAGCACAGTGGTGTGTGAAACACTGCAAGGATTCAGCTGGAATCGGTTAGGAATATGAGCCTAGAACTTCCACAGCCTGCAGAGTCAACACACAGGTAAATGGTACATAATGGATACAATCTTTAGTAAGGCTATTACCTAAAAATATTGCACCTGTGATTCGCTCAATCAAGATCAACAGAATATAAAGTCATAGAGCTTTGGAACATATCCGTTCCCACACAGAGGCAGATGTCATTCAGAGCCTTTCCTCGTGGGCCAGCAGTGGCAGACAGCAGTAACTCTTAGTCCCACGGCCCCGTCTGTTCCGTTAATCAGGGCATCTCTCTTAGCGCATCATGGGAAAACAAGAGACAGATCCCAAGTGCAGGGAGGGGGATTGAGGTAAGCTGAGCAGAACAGCCCTGTGCTGATGCCGTGTGACAGCTGTGCGTCTCTCATTTCTGTGGCCCCGTGAAAACCCTGCGTTCTGAGATGGATCTCGGCCCCCCGTGTGTGGCAGCCTATGTAGGGCGCAGCAAACGGCTGGTTTGACTGAAGCTCCTCCAGATACTACCCCACTACGGTCCATATCTGCAGATGTTTAGAGAGAGCGTGACAAGAGTTTGGTTGCACGTATATGTGTGTGTGTGTGTGTGTGTGTGTGTGTATGCATATGTGCGTGCGTGATTGTAGTAAAAAGGGATCAAAATAAAGCCAAAAATTGGAATTTAGCTTTTTTGAAGCAAAAAAACACAACTAATTTTAATAGAGGTAACGTGAGCCCATGATTCGGCAAAGGTGTTTTGGCATCGTCCTCTTCCAGTCCAGTGAAGCCAGGTGCAATGTTAGCACGTTACAGCACAAAAGGAGTGGCCACTAGCGGATAATGTCCCATGGATCTGGCTGTCACACTGAGTGAGGGAAACACACAGAGAGCTGATAAGCGGACAGAAAGACAGGGAGAAATTAGTGAGCCAGAGAGCGGTGGACGAGACGGAAAAAGAAAGGGATTTTTATGGAGAGGAGGGATGAGTGCAGGATTTGCACGCTGGACAGGGAATGGGGGCCGGCTGATGTCCTTATTTACATTTAGATAACATTTCACTCACATTTCAGTGGTTAAACTCCCAAAATTGAATAAATAAGAAAACAAGTCAAATAACACAGTGATATGTTGCTTCCTCAGTTTCATTTTAAAAAGTCATGAGTGCCATTTACCAAGTTTTCATCTGTTATTCTTGTTTTTAATTGTGTTATTTAATCTCGAAACCTGTAACTCTTTGAAAGTGAATCTCAGGGGAAGTGTTTGGTTGGATATATTCATCATACTGTGTTCAAAACAGAATGAAAATAAATTATTTTTGATAGGCATCAATCACTGCAACATGAGGGCAATGGTGGCAACATTCAGTTTATAGTTTATATCCAAACACAGGTGACCAACAAACCAGCTTTCTTTCCAGTTAGAATTGCTATAGATTGTTTTTATATTCTGTGATGGTGGGTTTAGTGATTGGAGCCAATCGCAGAACCCCGGAGGTATCGATAAGTTAAACTGTAAGCCTACAGCCTAACCACAAGCTCTGAATAACAGAGAATAGGAGAAACAATAACAAAAAGGGGAAAACAGAAAATATCACCCAACGGGTGACTGAGTGCTACAAAGACACAAACAAACGAATAAATGAACCACCGACACCGAGTGTCTGAACGAAAGGATAAACGGCTAGAAGAGCCAAATAACCAGCGAAGAAAATGAAACCCGAAACACAGTCCACAGACTGCCTAACCGGAACACAAACCAACTCAGGAGGAGCGAGTAAGTTTCCTAAATCAGGTAACATAAAAGAGATCCTACATTTACTAAATGAGATTTCTTTGATCCTAAAGTAAGTTCTTTTAGTAGTGTCTTTAGAAAGACGTTACCACCTTACCGGCTAAATCGTAATGATGGCTTACGATTTCGCAAAGAACCAAAAAACAGCTGGGGTTTAAATAGGGAGGAAATGGTGATTGATTTAATCTGCCCCTCCCACCAGGAGAAAGGCGCAGCACCGCCCTCAGGTGGTAAGTCAGGGAAACAACCATGACATATTCAATTGCATTTTACAATTGAGTAGACAACTAGCAAAGTACATTTGTTTTACACATTGATTTTGGAACTGAACTGTCCTTGAACTATGTTAGCCTGCTAATTAGCACATGTACGGAACCAATTTGCTTATTAAAATTATTAGTTTTTGAATATACAAAATATGAAAAAATATATTCCATCGATTTGCATTTTTTTATTAACCATTTTAGAAAAAGGACTATTCCACCTGTTTTAAAGTTCTGGAACAAAGTCTCGTGGACAGATGAGACAAAGATTAACATGTACCAGAGTGATGGAAAGCAGAAAGTGTGGAGAAAAAAAGGAAATGCCCATGATCCAAAGCATACCACCTCATCTGTGAAACATGGTGGCGGGGGTGTTATGGCTTGGGCCTCTATGGCTGCCAGTGGCACGGGCTCACTTGTCTTCATGGATTATGTGACTGCAGACAGAAGTAGAACAATGAATTCTGAAGTCTACAGAAATATTGTATCTGCTCAGATAAAACCAAATGCCTCCAAACTCATTGGACAGCACTGCTAGAGCAACGAAGGGGATTTTGACGGCCAAGAAGTGGAAAATCCTTGACTGGCCGAGTCAATCATCGGATCTGAATCCAACTGAACATGAATTTTACATGCTGAAGAGGAGACTGAAGGCAAAAAGTCCCCAAAACAAGCAGGGAGGGGGGAGGGAAGCCGACATGAGTTCGCTGTGTATAGGATTTTATAGCAATAGGAATCTATTTTATAGCAGAAATTATAATTAGTATTGACATTAATGCCAAACACGTGTGACTCTTTTTTAATTGTGATTTTAGTCACTTCAAAAAGTCATTTTTCATCTGATGTTTCCATTATTTTGTACACCCCCAGTACATACAGTATGTGAGGAAAACCCTCAATGAGCAAGAACAGCCATTCACTATGACAAGCAGCACAACAAAAGCTAATTAACAGAATAAAGAGTGTATAATGACTTCAATCCTGGGCTGAGGCTCAAGTATCCCAATTTAACTAATTATTCACTTGTGTACCAAATTCCACACACTCAATCATAAACAATACTTTCACACATTTTTAAATGAATCATCAAATGTGTAACAATGTAATAATTGCTACCTACATAGCAGTAGACACTAACAACAATGCAATGTCTTCAGGAAACAATCCACATAGCATATTAAGCAAAATTGTATTACAATATTATTGTAATTTATGGATGTCTCGTCCCTCTCTTTGATGTGGCTCTGAACCTGTCCCTTTGGATCTATCCATGCTAGATTTGCTGCTCACTTTAAACAAAAATTCATTATTTATTTTGCACACAACACGACAACTATTTTATTCATCAATTTCCCACACCATGTATTCATGTATCCTACATTGTATCAATCAACTAAATTCAGTTGAACTATGCAAACAAAGAGCAGGGTTGGCCCCTGTCTGTGATGTTCTCTTTCTGAAAAACAACCAGAAATATCTTTACCCAGAGAAGTCGCGTTGCATAATTACTATATAAAATTACGATATCAATTTTTTATGCGTCTCCATTTCCATTTGATTATCTGCCTATGAATTAAATATCTTCCAAAAAAAATCAAAATATGCAAAGCAATGTACAAGCCATCCAAAGTATGACTTTACAGCATCGATGGGAACATAATTATGTTTTCTTCTCACTTATTTGATTAAGAATATATGCAAATGCACAGTTGTTAAAACCTTTCAGCTCTTCTTAATTGGCCTTTAATTGGAATTAAAAGCTGGTCTTCACCTTCCGTAAATTCAATGGATATCATCCTAGAACCTAAAGGGGCTTTGGCAGTAATCCTCTGAAAATATCATGCCCTTACACTTATGCAACTTTCTAACTTATACTTGCCACTTTCTTAAAATTATTACAATTAAATGGCCATAAAGCAAGGCATAATTTGAAATGCCAACCATGCCCTCACCCCGGGGATTGTTCTGTAGGGTTCCCGTAGTGTTTATAAGGTAAGAATGTTCAATGGATTTGTAAATGACTGATCTTATAACAGACGTAAAGTGGCAGTTTGTTATAAAATAACCTTGTGGCGATGGATGGGAATTGCATAAACGGTCCAATCAAAGCCAAGCAACCGCTGTTGTGTTGCAAAGCCTATCAGTAACGCCCCAAACTGGTGATTGTTGACATTAAAATATGTAGGCTACACTTGGCCATTCATTTTCCTGAGAATTGAGATGGCTTTGATGAGATTAAAGCAAAATAATTAGCAACCAGAGCAGCTTACACTTAGATGTAGCCTAGCATTAAAACAAAATGTTAGTAACACTTTCTATGAATAATGCATTTTAAGCATATTTCTAATGCCTTATGAGCTATGCATAATGCCTTATAATGCTTTACATAGTTGCTAATAACTGTTTATAAACGTATATAACAATAGTTATATAGAATTATGAGAAAGCTGCATAATGCCTTATGAAGTAATGTCATATTTGGGTTATGATAGGGTGACGTTGGGTACTAAGCTCATGAGGTATTTATGTTATATTCTTTAAAATTTGAAGGGCCAGGTAGATTATCATAATGACATTTGGAATGTTTTCTAAGATGGCTGCCTAAGATTGTTGCCTAGTTTGTGGCTCACGCTCTCACTTGCCAAACTAATTAGTTTTTTGACATTTAAACTACTACTACTTTATTCTTTTTCATCAATTTTGACATTTGATGTGATGATGTCTGACCAGGATAAAAGAGACGCGCAAGAAATGTCTCCTTCAGCACCTTCACCGTCCCAGCTACAAGAAGCTAAGAAGTCTCGTTCAGAGCTCAGTGTGTTACACCTGTTAGCCTTTCTATGGCGGAGGAAGAGTTAAACTCACCTCTAATGCAACAGCTGATCTGTTTCGAAAGCTCCCTATCAAACTCACTTAAGTCTTCAATAGCTAAGCTAAAAGACTCCTTTATGTCCCTCGGAAACAAGTTGGACGCATATAACTAAGACTAGAAGCTGTGGAGAAAGACGCGGTCTCTCTCCATTCCGCAAATGCGACGATCACGAAGCAAACCGACACACTGCAGGCGGAAGGCTAGTAGAAACAACAACACCGGAGAGATTATAAAACTAAAGGAGCGGATGGCCATGATGGAAGATCGTGCTAGGAGGTCCAACCTGACACTCGTCTTCCTGGAAGAAAGAGTCAGATGATCCCATCACCTTCCTACAGCGTCTGCTCCCGGTCTGGCTTTCAGCCCTGGCTGCTCGGGGCACAATCGAAATGGAAAGGGCACACCGAGTTTACGATGGCATCGATACAGATCGGAAGAAACTCTGCACCTTGATCTTCAATGAGCTGCGTTACAACGATCGCCAACTGATCATGACAACCTATCGGGAGGGGGGCTCTACTCTGACTATCTCTTATGGTGGCAGAGTAACTAGGCAGATTATTTTCTTCTTAAATGTTTGGCTAGTGGGAGCAGTTGCCTCTTGCTTTAGCAAATCATTTACATACTTCTATGTTCCAGTTCCTACGGGGTTAATTCCCTGGCTCACTGGCTTTCTGTTGTGGTTTATTTTTCTTTTCAATATACGTTTTTGATTAGTTTTTCTTTCGTGTGCAGTCATAAAGCTTTGCTTTACCTTATCTGCTGGAGTCTAGTTGTATTCTCTAGGTACTCATTATCCTCTGCCTACTTCCTTACTGTCATATGGCCAAATAACTATTCATACCCTTTTCAATACCATCTCTGGACTCATCCATGCTGGATGGGTTGGAATAAGTGCTCTGGAATTACATTTTCACTAATTATGTCTTTTAATATACTCTTAATCTTAATCTTCCCTCTCTTAATGCTTGCAGATAAAATTTCCCAATAAAAAGGCTAAGAATTCTCGACTTACTTGAAGCGCAAGCACATCGATCTCACATTTATTCAAGAATCTCATATGAGGCGTGAGGATGTCAAAAGGTTTCAAGATAAAAAATTATAGAATTATTGCACACTCCAGTGCACTTACTAAAACAAAGGGGGTGTTAATTGCAATGAACAAAAACTTGATGCCAAAATAGACGCTTCAGGCAAAGATGCAGAAGGCAGGTACTGCTATGTGTGTGCGACAATAAACGGTAAAAGACTGTCTTGTGTCAGTATATGCTCTGAATGTATTCAATCAAACCTTCTTTGAAGAGCTCAAATTGAGAATGTTAGACTTCACAGATATCTCCTTTCATTGTTGCGGGTGATTTCAATCCTCACACTCAACCCAATATTGGATTCCTCTCATGGCGCTGCATCTCATCGTACGGCAGCTGCCAACTATCTTAAACTATTCTTAAATGAATTGAATATTGTGGATGTGTGGAGATTGAAAAGCCCATCTATTAGGGACTATACTTTTATTCCTCAAGACATAAAACGTTCTCTCGTATTTCTCACCTGCATTAGTTAAATCTACTTCTCATGTAGATATTATGCCAAAGCTTATGTCAGACCATTGTGCTCCCTCGCTTTCCCTAGAAATGCTACCCAGTATGACCTACTCTAAAAGATGGCACTTTAATGTGTTCCTGTTGCAGGATGAACACTTTTTGAAAGCTATTTCAGATGGAATTTCAGAGTTTTTAGAGATCAACAATACAAGTAACATATCGCCCCATACTGTTTGGGACGTTACCAAACTACATTAGAGGTGCCTCCATTTATTTCTCTTCAAATCTCAATAGAAACCGAAATGCTGAAATTATTTGTCTTGAGAAAGATCTCTCTTTTAGAAAAACTATTTATATCTCAGCCTCAAGTAGAGAGTACTGAATAACTCGCCTCTCTGAAAGCGGACTATAAACTGTTGACTTCTGCTAGAAGAATTCATACATCTTAAAACTAGACAAAAACAAAATGAATACGCAGACAAACCTAGCAGGCTGCTTGCTCTCAAACTTAAACAGTCTGAACGCCTAGCCTCTATAGATGTAATCAAAGATGCCAACAGTATCTTACATTCATCTTCGATAAATGATGTATTTACACAATTCTATTTGAAACTCTACTCCTCTGAAATGTTATTTGAACCTACTTCTTTGGAACTATATCTCAACTCCTTAACTAGTCAACAAGCTGAGGGCCTGGAGGCTCCGATTACCATAGAAGAGCTACATTCAGCGGTCATGCTGATGCAAAAAACAAATCACCAGGGCTGGATGGTATACCACCAAAACTTATTTGATCTCTTTGGCATTCAATTGGTCCAATACTGTTGAATTCAATTAACTACTCTGTGAAGACAGGCTCTTTTCAAAGAGACCAGAAAACAGCTCTATTATCTATTTTACTTAAAATGGGTAAGGATCCTCTAGAATGCTCCAGTTATAGGCCTGTTGCTCTTTTAAATTCAGATATTAAACTATTTTCTAAAGTTCTGGCAATAAGATTGGAAAAATATATTAAAGGTCTGGTTCACATAGACCAAACTGGGTTTGTGCATGGTAGACTGGCATCAGATAATATCAGGCTGCCTTTTACATATTATGGAGTCTGCCTCCCAGCTGCAATCATCTTGTGCAGACCTATCTTTGGATGCGGAAAAAGCGTTTGATCGTTTGGAGTGGTCATACTTATGGGCAGTTTTAAAACGCTTTGAGTTTGGCCCTTCCTTTATCCATATGATTAAAACACTGTACCATGAGCTCCTTGTTAAAGTCCGCACAGGCCACAAAATATCCTCTCAATTCTCAGTGTTTACAGGCAGTAAATAAGGTTGTCCCTTAAGTCCGGCTCTGTTTGCCCTCTCTTTGGAGCCCCTTGCCCAGGCGGTGAGACAGAGTACGGACATCACGCCTATTATGATAAAGGGTTCTGCGCATCATATCTCCTTATATGCAGACGATGTATTACTTTTCTTAACAGATGTCTCAAATTCTACACCTCAGGCCCTGAAAATATTTGAAACTTATGGTTCATTCTCAGGGTATAAGATCAATTGGGACAAGTCCATTCTAATGCCTTTAAATACCATGACAGAACATTCATTCTCTACAACCCTACCACTCAAAGTTCAATCACAAGGGTTCACATACCTGGGGATTAAGATTTGCTCAACCTTTAATCATATGATCAAGGATAACTACACTGCTGCAATTACAAAAATTAAACAGGACTTGTCCCGCTGGTCCCCTCTTCATTTTACTCTCCATGGTCGATTTTCTGTGATAAAAATGAACGAACATTTTTTCATTTTAACTTTTGTTTTCAATGCTTCCTATTTCTCCTCCTATTAAGTATTTTAAGGAAATTGATGTGCAGGGACTTGGAAAAGGAAAGGGAAATGCCCAAGAATTCGCCTGGACACTTTACAACATCCTAAAATTTGTGGTGTTTTTTCACTCCCTAATTTTAAGTTATACTACTGGGCCTTCTAGTTAAGATTCATTCAAATTTGGTTAGAACCTCAGTCCCAAGTATCTTGGAGATCTGTTGAAGAAGCATGCGCTCACCCTATCAGATTCCAGGATTTATTGTTTTCAGGCTATAAATCAAGGTCACTCCATCTCCATTTTGGAGCTATACTTGCCAATGCATTAAATGTATGGATCTGAATACATTACTGAATATTACTATACAATTTCATAGGCATTCTCCATTTTGGCATAATAAACAAATCTTATCTGGGTCGAAACCTTTTCTTTTTCCCGAGTGGTCCAATAAAAACATTTTCATTTTAGATGACATATTTAATAGCGCTGGTCTTCAAAGTTTTCAGGATCTTAAAGAGTCATATTCTCTGCCAGGAACATCATTTGTTTTATACCTCAGGCTACGTTCAGCTTTAAAAGCCTATGGAGTTCCGTGGAACTCCCCGTTAACTGATCATCCACTAGTGAAATTACTACTGACTCCTCACAAGTCAACAGGTCTGGTGTCGTCCATTTACTCCAAGTTAATAGCATATGATTTAGGTGCTCCCACAGTAGCCTCCTGGTGGGATAGAAAGCTTGGGGTGCAATTCAATTGGAAGGAGATATGGAGTAATACATTCACATCTTCCAAAAATCTCTCACATCAACTAATTAATTTAAAATATATTCATAAATTCTATGTTACTCTCAATCTTCGTTTCACAATGAAACTAGCAGATAGCAACTTGTGTCATGTCTGCTCTGTCAGTTCAGTGGGCACATACTTGCATATATTCTGGGAATGCTCAGTGATTGCCAAATTATGGGCATTTATTCACACAACCATGTGTCAGTTGTTAGAGAAAGATTTTCCCTTGTGCCCTGCCCTGCCCGGCTTTGTGACACCTCAGCAATTGAGCTAAATAGAATGATCCGGAAGCTACTCCTATGCTCCTCCACTGCTGCTAAGAAAGCCATTTTAAAAGCTTGGTTTGACCCGAGTACTAACCTAAAATGGGCATGGACTGGTTACTATCAGGACATTCTTATTATGGAATCCTCCATGGCGAGGCTGCACGGGGCCTCTCCAAATACTTTAGGGGAGCGGTCCCGAGCGATCTCTGCTGTTGGTGGAATTAGATCAGCGTAGGAGCCCAGACTGAACACATACCTTTTATGACAACCCCTCTGAGATGGGAGGAATGACTTTACAGCCACATGACTGCACATGTTTGTTAGTTATTTTATTTATTATTATTATTTTATTTTTATTATTTATTTTATTTTGATTTTTTTCATTTTTATGTTTTATCATGTCTTGGCTTATTTTGATTGAAAAAGTGTACTTTTTTGGTTATTTTAAATTTAAAAATTTGTTTCTGATTTTTATCCCATTTTTCTCCCAATTTAGTCATTTTAACTATGTTTGTATCTGTTGATTGTAAAAAGAAAAATTCCAAGAAATAATTATTCACAAAAAAATAATGACATTTGGTTGCATATTTTCACATTTCTATGTACGGCTAAGGAAGTCTTACTTTGCGACGGCGCAATATTCTGTCTGTCAGAATTCCACAGTATTTTGCATTAGTTTAGATTAAAGTGACTCATTGCATACTAAGAAAGATACTAACCTGCATCCATGCCACAGGCTTTCCTCACTTTGAAACTGCTTTAACACTGGAGGACAATTTTGTTTTTAATACCAACAACACCGACGTTGATAAAGTTGCATTGCCCCCCTGTCCCTCACTTTTGGAGTCGGCATGTTTTTGTAAAACAGAAAGCTGATGTCTCTTAATTCATGACAAATTGATCAATTTCAAGCCCTCTGCATAATATGAAAGCCCTGTCATGTCGTCCACTTTCAAATTGAAGCAACTCCAAAAAGCCATGGGAACCCTGCTTTGAAGTGGCCCCCTCTCTGGGCCCTTTTAAGGAGTTGCTTCTCTCTCTCTCGCTCTGACTCACCACGTCGATGATCTGCAGCAGCGCCATGCCCAGCTCCACCAGGATGGGTGCAGAATCATTGGAGACGGGCCTCTCCAGACGGTTGTAGTTTCTCATTAGCTCCTTGTACAGTTTCCTCTGGTACTCGCCCTGCAGTGACCCTGTCAGAGAGATAAGTCAGCCAAAATGAGAACGTGCTGTCAACGTTCTTCAATAACTTACACAGTATATAGTATATGTGTGTGTGTGTGTGTGTGTGTGTGTGTGTATAGGCTACAGTATATATAAATGTGTGTGTGTGTATATATACTGTATATATTAGGGCTGTGACGGTATGATAATCGTTTCAGTTAAAAGATAAAAACGAACAAAAATGCCGGTTTTGAGTTATGGTTTTTATACAACAATTTATACATGTTTTCATATGAAATCAAATAAAATACACAGTAATATTGGACATAGCTAAATACAAAATAGGCTAAGGATTAAAATAAGACCAAAGTTGCCTATTTTCATAGAAATTACTATCTATTTTACCATTGACTTTCAGCAACATGAATCGTAAAAAGTAAAAAAAAACTTTAAAAAAAATACAAATATCCTTTAAATACTGAGAAATTCACCAAAATATTGGTATATTCTAAAAGACAAACTTGTTCATATTAAAACACATCTACATTGGCACAAGTACTATAGCTTATTTTCGCTATAATATATAACAGCTACCTACCAGACTTGTGAAATGCGAGGGAGCTGTCTGCACGTGCGCAATCGCGTTGTAAGCAAAACAAAATGCAAGAACAGCTAAAGAGGTGGTGGGATTAAATAACATTAGCAGACACCCCAGGTCCAGTATTATATTATTTAATATGGGTTATTTAGACATTTTACTAGGGTTAATGGTTGAAATATTGTAACTTTTGCAAAGGAAGTGTCCTTTTTCAAGATTAAAGCGCCTGCAGTAGCAACAAGAACACATAGAGGACCATATTAATTACGTTAATATCCTGTATTAAGTGTTACAAGACCAAAACAACTGACACTGTGCATCAGAAGTGTCCATGTATTAAAACTTAAATGAAAAATAAGGTGTCACAACATTTTGAGGAAATTGAAAGCAATGGTGTGCAAATAAAATATTTATCGATATTTCATACCATCCTTTCTCAAACAAACCTTTTTTAAATTTGTATCAGTGTTTTATGACATTAAGATGAGTAATAATATTCTGTTAGTTTTCGATGAATGATGAAAACAAACAGATCTTGGTAGTGGACCCCCACTGTATATATGATGTTTTATGGTTCAATTCGATTTTTTGGCACAACTTTTATATTGTGTGTGATTGTAAAGTCACTAAAATTCCAATTCCAGCCAAGAGGGGCAGCACTAGTTACGAAGGGGGCACAGATCAAAGTTGGGGGTTTTGGTATTTAAAATACACATACACATGCACAAACATTCACGTGCAAGCATACACACTCACACACAAACACACGGTATGTACAGCACAGTGAAATCCTTTATAAAACATGAAGTGAGCGCTCCCTAAAGTCCCTAGAGTTCATTCCCCCTAAATGAATAAAGATGTGAAATGAAGATGGACGGTACAGATCTTCCCCATTTTGTGCCTTGGCCCCAGGCATGTAAGGCGGACACGGTGCAGATCTGGATAACTCTGATGAACTACAAGGCTCCTTGCAATTTTCCCCTGGAGGACAGTGGTGGCAAGACGATTTCTAAGTTCCCTTTCCTCAATGATGAATCACTACAAGCGTGAGACATTCTTCAAGGCAAGTGGCAATATTAGATTCTCTTCTTTTCCCTTACTGCCCTGCTGTGTGTTAGACATGCGCAGAAGGTTCACATAATGACTCATATTACATTTATGTTAACATCTGTAAACCAGAGCAAAAGTGGTGCCTATCAACGGAGATTCGGGAGCACATTTTTTTCCCTCATGTCCTCCATGCCCATCTCTATTACTTTCTTTACTTCTACTCTCATTATCTTTCTTTGTATTGTCAAGGCACCGGGCCTGTCATCAGACAGTGTTGCCAAGGCAAAAGTGAACTGTGGAATAAAGCATATACATAAACCCTTTGTTATAAATTTGTAATACAGTTTATACACACACTCACATACATCAATTCATTTGGTTCCTGTATTTATCACTGGTGATGGCAAGCTGGCACAGTATGCACATGCCTGCTGTTGCCCAGACAAATGTGTTATTTTTTCCATTTCTGAAGTGTAATATTTAGTCATTTGAAAACACTTTTACTTTTACAAATTACTTACTCCTTTTTCAAGCTAGAGTAGCAAAGGATATCTGCCTTATTTTTACCCTGCATGTGGTGAGTCGATGGACCTGAATTATACTCTTCAGCATTCTTAGAGAATTCAGCATGCGCTACAGGATTTCAAATGGTTTTCATCGCTTTTTTTTGCATAGCTAATCGTGTTGGCTAGGTAGGCCCCATACAATTGCTTCCATATCGGGGAGTTGGCTGTAAAACACTCATCCCCCCCCCCCTCAGTTTGTGAGGAGGATGGCTGACTGGATTACTCAAATATCCAAGACCAGTATGAAAAGGGTAGAGAAAAATGACATGCACATTATGTCCCAGAACCTATTGGTTTTGCGTTTCGATTAAGAGAGCACTGCCAATCGATGTTAAAAAAAAATTTAATTTTTTAAACGACATAAAGGTGACGTTCTGCAGCTGGTGTGCTTCAACATCTGTCTCCTCATTTATCCCAATGTCTCCTTGTCTCTTTCTCTCTTAATTCCTTCAATTAGCTTTATAGGCTTGACAAGAATGCACTCAAGTTTCCAAACATGTTGAAATAGCTACTGACCAGCATCACATCTACATCTGTGTGGGTAGAATAGGTTGCCTATGGTATTGAGGATCTCCAATATAGCATCCAATTTATTATTGCTGGGATCTGATATATGTGCCTATTTCCGGCTGAGTGATATTGTTAATTTTGTGACATTGGGGGGTGGGGGTGGGGGTGGGCACTTGTTAAATGTAAGAATTTAAGTCAATGAAGGCATAAATGTATTTCTGACAATAGTGTGTATTTTTGTGTGTTTCCTTTAATAGGCAGGTGTGTTATGGCTACACAAGTCTGCTTAATGGTTTATATATTTAGCTTTTTTACTTGACTTCATATGCAAACCTGATGGTTGCTGCTACAATAAACATATTGTACAAGTAAGGACAGGAAACGTAATGAACATAAACATTTATGTAATGTCATAGACCACCTAGAGAGGAAGATGCTCCATTCAATTTTTGTATACAGTGATGCTGACGATATGGTCTCCATGCTTGTAGTCATGTAACCCTATCTGATGAAATCATAGATAACAATATATTCCAATACTCACACGACTCTAGTTACCTATTAACATCAAATACTCAAAGGTTATCTGAATCAGTGTCAATATGCATATTTGTACTTAGAATAATAGTATTATTAGTGTTTTTAAACAATATAATCGTCATTTTCAATCCTGTCGAGAAAGCCAAAGTGCTACTTGTTTGAAAGTCAACAGATTTAGTTTATTACATCATTATACTCCGCTGTCATTTTCTCAGCATTGATTCTTCTGTAAATCAAAATGAGGGAGTATTGAACACATGGCCATGACAGCATTGAAGCAGAGACACTCTTATTCATGTCATTATTTTCTTAAGTCCCACCTGGCAGGGTGGAAGATTGGAACCCTGATTTGATGAAGTTAGAGCACTGAAGTGGTTGGGTTCATTAATGGCAAGGACTGGCTCATCTTTGGTTTTAAAGATCCTTTTCCTAAAAGTGCCTCTAGGTTATTGAAAACCATACATATTCACTGTTTAAAGCCCTTTTGAAGGAGGCTGAATATGAATGGGTTGTTGTGAGGTTTTTCAGTAATTCAGATTGTTAATACTATTATTAACTATAATTACCTCTAACAGAAGGTAATTTACTCCTGCTTTCAAAAATAGAGGTGATGTTTTTAAATAATAATTGTCAAGTCCATCCAGTAGTAGAAATTTACATTTTCAAGCAAAGAATATCGCTACCATATGACAAGGCCAATTATAACATGTGGGCCCCGCTTTTAACTGATGCGGCCTGGAAAATGATATTGTCAATTGAATGTCACACAATTTGAGTCCACTGTAGGGAACTCAAATTGACATTTTGGTAGCTCTTTGCAAGTGCTCTGGTGTAATAAAAACTGTCAGAACAATTGATGTGTCTCAAGTCAATCACTAACCAGCATATTTTAGCAGCCCAAGGAGTTCCCTTTGATGTTTGGAGAGGGGAGAGAGAGAGAGAGGGAGAGAGGGATAGCCAGTACACCAGTTGGATATTGTAGGAACCCTGAGCCAACAACCTAATATCCATATACTGTCCCTCTCTTGTAAAACCTGATTTCAAAAACTAGTTATCCAACATAGAATAGATATTTGGTCATAAAAACCTCTCTGTGCTCTGATTTAATGGTCACACATAACATTGTGGTGATGGCCTGTAATTGCCAGCCCCACAACAAAAATCCAAAGCTCATTGATGTCCTGTTGGCCATTTTTCTAAAGTGTCATTTTCATTTGCTTTCATGTACATTCCGGACTATTCTCTGAGGAACCCATTAGTCATGATTTGTTCTGTCAACAAGCCACTGACACCACATTACTCCTAAACCTCAGGAAAACTCCTAAACAGGGTTTAAGTCAGGGTTAAATCTGATGCTACACACAGAACCTAACATCCATCCATCCATTTCATCCCACCCAGCCTCACAATCTTCTTCACACCCACACATGCTATATATATTCTCAAACATTTTTTTATTCACACTTGGACTTTCTTCTTTCTGTGTTTCTCTACCACCCTCTCGCTCCCTTGACCCCCCCTCCTCTTTTTCATCTCTCACACTCTAAATACTGTATATAAATGGAATATTTAATATACAATGGAGCTAAACTGAAAGCTTTATGCACTGGGACAAACGTAGCTTTATCTCTTATGGCCTTGAGTATTTTTATAAATTACACAGGACTTTCTTTACAAACATGCAGTGGTAGGATGCACATCTGTATATAATTCAATTATTTTCATAATTAAACAGACATTGGGAGCAAAGAGATACAATCCCCAAAAGCAAAGCATGTTGCATCATTGAAAGACTTTTAGCTTTTAACTTTGGAAATAAAAACATTTCACTGATGTTTTGAGTTTGCAACTTCAAACTTTCTTTCCATTCTCTGTGCATATCCTTCATTTTTGCCTTGAACTCTCACTTTACTCTCAGTTTTCTCCCCCTTCTTTTAATTAAGAATATTAATAAAATCAAGTGACAGACATAGAGAGAGAGACAGAGAGAAGGAGATATAAAAAAATTGATGGGTTATTGAGGACAGGCAGTGCTGTCTTAATCAAAGAGCAAATAGCAAAGGTCCTGGGATATAATATGCATTGCATCACTGCATCATAGCATCTGTTCTTTACACTGTTTTGAGATATGCAAGTGTTTGTCTCATGTTCCATTCTTCCAACTCACAAACTACAGTGGGAATGGCAGCCTGGCTGGTGCCGTGTGCCTGTGTGAGTTCAGTCTGACTCTAGTGGGAAATGCATGAAAGGCCGCCAAAAAATGACCACATGCTACAGCTACTACAAACTACCAAGACAGAGCTGAACAAGCTGATGGGTTGCTCACCATGTTATGGCACTGTTCTAGTGTTTGGATGGACCCCATATTCTGGTGGTAAATCTAGACAGTGCCAGCACCAACAGTGGCCAGCAGCCCCACGGGGCGATGCATAATTGGCAGTAGTGTCGTCCAGTTCAGTTGGCTGGATTGTCTGTGTCTCTTCACTCACCAGCGACCCCCACTGGTCAATGGATCACCCACAGTCTGCCTGTACAAATCTGCACATGAAGTTTCTCCCTCCGACACAGGTCTGTGAAAGCTTAATATAGACTGCGGTGTGAAAAGAAGTGGAGGCTGACATCACAGGAGGTGATGGGACTTTTCAGAGGACAGTGTGTGCTTTTCTGCACTCTCGCGATTTAATACAAGGGGTTGCAGCAAGAATGGGGGAAAAGGAGTAAATGGCAACCAAAAAATAAATGTAATACTTACTTAACTAGGTTAAATTTAAATCTTTACTTAGTTTAGCACTATAAATTCCTTGTTCCACTGCATCAGGTCTGTAGTCAAGGTTGAATTCAACTAGAGTAACAATTTTATGCCTGTGTATTGTACATTAATCAAGCACAATTATGAGATTGGCAGTAAGTTCCACTGGCAGGATTACACACAAGTTGTTTTATATTTTCAGATCTAAACTGTGTATGTTGTAACCTTAGTTTATAAACTGCATGCACATACTTTATTAAGTATTTACAGACTATGACAAAGTAAGACAAACTGCGACTTAACAGGAAGTTGCAGAGAATAATTTGTTCATTTTAGCTTGAATAATTATTAGGCTACATTTGAAAATGTATGTATATATCATTTGTACTGGGATAAAGACGAAGGACAACATATTCTAAAATTGAATGTGGTGCGGTGCGTTGCTGTGATGCCTGTCACACATCGGTCTCCGGTAAGTCCTATCGCGTGCCTCAATATTGCCTTGTGAGCAGATGCCAATGCGTTTGTCGTGGCCTCGCCGTGCGTTAGTCACAGCATAACAAAAGAGCGGATCTGCCAGGACTCTGAAGAGACCCTGCCCAGGACACTGGGGCTATGGTTACAGTGAAGGAAGGGATGAGTCAGCCTAAATCTGTCAGCACAACTCTCAAAAGATGCTGTCAACCTACCATGGAATCATCTTTCTCGGGGGGGTGGAGAGGAAGAGATGCCACTGCCATGTCACATGAATGAGAGTACAAAAAGGCTTGGCCACAAAAGCAAGCTCACGGCAGGTGTGTTACGACCTAGAAAGTCATATGAAAATGAAAATGGGACCAGATTTTTTTGCCTAGCGATTGTATTCAGTGTGTTTCAAATATCAAAAAATATGAACAGAATGGCCAGCATTCACAGAGGTTACAATAAGTAATTGCACATTGAGCATATGATAATTGCAGTGCATTAGTCATTCTATGAATCAGTTCTGTTTCTTTTTGGATGACTTTAAGGCTATATATGCCCGTGAAGCCTAATTCTCATGAGCGGACTTAATATATTTGTGCAATGTAATGTCCAAATAAAATTAGGGTGGATTTTTAAGTTGTCTGTGAATGCTTGTCTTCACGGGTGTGCTGAATGTGAAATTTCCTAAATTGTTTTTCATTGTTCATTTCTGGTCATTTTATGAGTGACAGAAAAAACGGCTCTAATCGGTTAATCCACACCTGAATTCACTGATTAGTCACAGCAGAAAACAGAATGCATAGAAGATTGAGAATATTCTCTGTCCCATGAGGGAAGCTACAGTGTAAAGCTATGGGGCATTTTGTAGAGCTGTGGGGCCCATGTATGCCCCATACATACACTTTGTATACAGTGGGTATAATAAGTATTCACCCCATTTTTCACATTTTATTTTATTACTTCATGGAATCAAAATGGATTCTATTGAGATTGCTTGCCACCGTTCAACACAAAGTACTCTGTCAAATAAAAACTCCAAAGATATTTTCTTAATTTATTACAAATAAAAAACAGACAATAATTTATTACATAAGTATTCACCCCTTTTGCTAAGACGCACCTAAATAAACTCTGGTGAAATCAATTTTCTTCAGAGGTCACATAATTATTTTATTGGAGTCCACCTGTGTACAATTAAGGTGTTTCAAATTATTTTAAATTAAATATACCAGTCTGTGAGAGGTCCCACAGTTGGTCCCACTTGTTTGCATTTCCAAATAAGAGCTTCATCATGAAGACAAAAGAACATTCAAAGCAAATCAGAAAGAAAGTTCTTCAAAAGCACCAATCAGGGGAAGGATATCCAACATAAAGAAATGGTAAGAATATGGCACAACTGTGAATTTGCCTAGAACAGGCCGTCATCCAAAACTGAGCATCCATGCAAGAAGGGCACTTATATATGCCATTTAGCAGACGCTTTTATCCAAAGCGACTTACAGTAGTGAATGCATACATTTTCAGTATATGTGGCCCCAGTGGGGATTGAACCCACAACCTAAGCGTTGCCAATGCTGTGCTCTACCAACTGAGCCACAGAGAACCACTTGTTAGGGACCATTCCCTCACTAAGCACACCATAATTTCTATGCTCTATAAAGTTTTATACAGTGTTTGTACGATTCTCAACAGCTTTTTTCAGATGTTTCCGGAATAAAAAATAGGATACTCACCCCAAATATGAAAGCTTTCCTTTTCTCCACTTTCACAATATCGTGCTATCGACTGCAATCGACCCAAAACCTTTTCAAAATGTATTTTTAATGTTAGGAGCATTGGCCAGCTTTATCCCAAGGCCCTTCAATCTTAAGATAAAAATAATATTTTGTTAAAGGTTTTTGTGCAAGTTTCTCACAAAAATTGAGAAGGAAAAGTAAGACAAGGTTTAATTCATGGGCTAGGTAGCCTTTCGATTAAACATGTATGGAAAAAGTTATTCAGAAACATGCACAATGTCTCAATGCAGGCATGAAAGATGTTTATGCCTTTCAACAACAACAAAAAGCCAGCACTAGGGCAAAAAAAATGCTGACAATGCCTGAATGAATTTGGAAAAATTCCTCATCTTACATTGTTGCAGTGTATGATGGTGAGTTCAATACATTTTGAATTCTCATTAAAATTGCGCTGAAATTGGATTTTCATCTCTGCATTGACTTCCATCTAAATAACAATTAGCATGTGCTTTAACCATGAATCCAAAACCATGATTTATTTTTGGTGCTAAACAGAGTGGATTGTGCCACTACATGTAACAGTGAGCACATCATTTATATACATGACATCTGCTATTTCATACAAATATTTGCGAAGACACATTTAGACAATCCCGGACATTTTCTCTCAAACCTACCACTCAATCCTCAAAATCCCTCATCTTCAGTTGACTTACATACACATTTCCAAGACTTCCCCCCCAAACCTCCCCCTTACTACCACTGACTCCCACACATTGCTACACTGAAACTTCCCTTGTGAGTATTTCAAAATGCCTACATTTTTGGGAAACTTTTGGCAACCCCGATGATCCTTTCCAAAGAGTGAGGAGGACTATGGCTCAGGCCTCAGACACTACCTCCAGACAGACAGGGGCATGAAAGGGACATTTGATGTCCTCAATGATAAGAGACGAGTCAAAGGCTTCTGAAGTGTTCACATGGAGCTTCCGCAATGCAAGCACATTAAAATGCAGTCTGCATCTGGGCAGCACGTCCTAACCTCTCTCTAAATCACCATGGTGTTTTTTATTCCCAGGAAGAAAAAATGCCCATTGCAATGTTCCTTGATATCTTTACTGCTCAATTTGCAGGCCCTTCAAAAAAAAGCAGAAACAAATTCAGGTTTCAGGTTTTTAGAATGCAGAAGGGGTAAACAAAAATAATGAAGAAAGTGGAGTGAGGCTAGCGAGAGAGTATATAACCCAATTAAAACCTAATCACATTTCAAACCCTCATCACTCTGATAGGTCATTCCGCAAAGTTCCATTTGTTGTGTTGGCAAATCGAAAATACTGAATCGAAGTAAAATCTCTGTATTGATGAAGAGGTGGACCCGATGTTTGTGACAGAAGACCGGAGAGTTTAATTCCACAGGAACACAAGCAAATAACAAGCATGTTACAAAAGGTTCAACAAACACTAGTTTGTACTGTGGTTTTATACAGTTTAACGGGTGCATTTGCATTAATTCAAACTGGGGGATGAGAAACAGGACCAGAGACATTATTGTTACAAGACCTCTCTTGGCTCAGCCAGACATTGGGGCACAGTCCATGCAGTCTCTAATATAACAAACATTAACCTCATCTGTGTGTTCTCAGACCAAATGTCATGTTTGTTATTTATAATCTTACAGTTGCATCAAAGATATTTAGGGACCTCTTTTAGTGACATTTATTTTTGCAAATCAAAAAGAGTTAATGGAAGAAATACATGTTAGACTAAATGCTAAGTAGCTTGGTAGATACTAGCATTTTGTTTTGTTAAAAGATTTCAATTTTGGATTTTTGCTTTGGATTGCTTTGGATTTGACTACAGACTGCCTTGGAACTGGTTTTGGATTTGGAACTTTGAACATTTGTTTGCGATTCCCTGGCATTTTTTAGTCGTTTTAAATTATAATTTTGCTTAATTACTGCCTCCTCCGTGTTCTTGCACTTGCCTGCGCCCTCTGCAAGGTATAGTGTCGCCCAACCCCTGTGTATATATTTATCTATACTGTATAGTCAACTCCAGAATTATTCAAACCTTTGATAAAGATGAGCAAAAAAGGCTGTATAAAAATAAACAATACAGGTAATGAGCTATACTGGATGCTCTAAAAATTATTTTATACTAATACTATATGATTATATTATACTATACTAATAGTTAAAAAATAATGTTTTCCCCCAAAATATGTCACAATTGTTCAGACCCCTTATCATTATTTTCAATAGAATCCTATAAAAATAAATCTGCCTCACCCAAATAAACATGTAATCTCCTGTGTTGATAGGGATTGGTGAACATGTTGGGTGATCTTTGACCATTCCTCCATATAGAATATTTCAACATCCTTCAGATCCTTCGGTTTGTGCTTGTGGTTGCAAAACAGTAATTTTGTGGTCAGCTAAACATTTCTTGGTTGATTTTGAGGCATGCTTGGTCACAGAAGGACCTTTCAGAAAGATTATGATTTCCCTGGCAGAGGGAACCAGGCTTTTCTGACAAAATGTGTCCAATGCAAAAAGCCACCGCTGGTGTGAATGGCCAAAAAAGGCTCAATTTTGGTCTCATCTGACCATAAAACCCAGTTCCAATGGGAGTTCCAAAGCTGATCGTGGATTGGAACCAGGTGTTATGGTATGTTAGGCTGTATTATGTTGTGTGGTTTGCAATGTGGAAAAAAAGTCACTGAATTGTGGATGGAGGAGTGTACATGCTTCAGCTACAGTGCTATCTGCTCAGGTGCAGTTGGCATAGCACTGACTTTGAGGCACCCAAGCAAATGGGAGAAAAGGGGATAGAATCGCCACCCTCCCCCCAAAAAATAAAAATAAAAACCATGATTATCTATGATTTGATATTTATAGCATCCCACAGAATGCACAATTGTAGGTCTTTTTCAAAAAATGTAATACCCCTGGGGCTTGTTCAATTTAGTCATAATTACAGAGAAATACTGCTTTCACGGGTCACAGAACATTCATTTTCATAGGTCAGAGCATTTTGTTTGTGAAAAACAAATATGAGCCGCTGTACCGTAGCTGTATATTGGAGTAAATAGGCTTTTCAGTTTCAGTCTGTGCCGGTTCACAGTCCTCATTTAACAGTGGGTCTGTGGGCTAAGGACAATGTTTGCAAAGCCACATTCACATGCAATTTGTGCACCGTTCATCACTACTAAAGTGTAGTACATAAATGGAGGAAGAAAAGGGGTGTGAGACCTGTATACAACAAGTGATTACATATCCATTAGTTTGTTTTGTTGCTGTGAGTAACATTAAACC
Organism: Aldrovandia affinis; assembly: GCA_029706075.1. Lineage (NCBI taxonomy): Eukaryota > Metazoa > Chordata > Actinopteri > Notacanthiformes > Halosauridae > Aldrovandia > Aldrovandia affinis. Next base: position 552,078 of record JAINUG010000163.1, on the reverse strand, counting down.
GGAATGGAAAAACAAAAACAAATTTACCTTTACAAATTTTCATTATTTTTGGTAAACAAACAAAGTTGTATACAGGGGTAGACAAACTAATGAGAAGTTGAAGAACAGCTTCAATCCTGCTTGGCATGCTGTTATACAGGTTTTGGCTGTTTCTAGAGGGATATTGGACCATAGTTCAAGAAGGAAGACCTCCAGTTCTTTGAGAGATGAAAACTGTAGAAATATACTTTGCACTCTACATTCCAGAACGCCCCATAATGGTTCATTGATGTTTACATCTGGTGGTTGGGGTGGCCATGGAAGGTGTTTGTCTTCATCTGGGTGTTCATGAAACCACACTTGAATCAATGTAACAGTATGTATGGGGTGCTATTGTTTTGGAATTTGTGAGGAAAAATCTTGAGACTCAAAATATCTTTTTGTACAGTACTTTAGTATTCTTTTTGTATAGTACTGACAGAATGGTTCTTGTTTGCCCTGTTATTGTTGCTGCCAAAAACAATGACAGCATGTTTTGACATACCTGTAACTATCATGTGTTAAAAGCAACATAAGTAAGAAGGGGAATGAATAAAATCGCCTTGGAGTGGAGTGGAGTGGCATTTTTATCCTTTCAGTTCGGAATTTCAGAATTTTAGTTCAGTTGGAGCACCCGATGGTGCTCTATTTTTTGATGCATTACTTTATTTTTTTATGTGTCAAAAATAATGGCCCTTATATCGTGGATTTCACATCTTATTGAGACATTATTTATTTTTCATAAGGAGACTCAAGCTGTACACTCCAGCCAGCTCGAACAGTTGATGAAGCAGAGTGCCAACTGCTGAGTGCTCATAAAGAATGCAAATCAATGCAGAAACTTCTGTGTCCTTGCTAATGGCCACAAACAAGCAAGAGGCCCCTTATAGGAAAACCTCCATCCTGTGGAGAGAGGAAACTCATTTGTGAAATCTTAGCCGGTGACTGCATTTTGCTTTATGTCCATAATGGTGTTGAAACACTGACAGGCTTTCATTTCCCAGATTCATACCCGGGGTCTCCAATACTGTTATGCCCATTTTTGCTACACTGATATCTGTGTTTTGCCCCCTCTCTCTATAGAAACACAGGCAAGTTGTTTCTGTAGATTCACCTGACTCTGGTTCCCTTGGGCTCCAATGATAGTTGTGCCCATGCTAGTTTCTGGCCCCTGTAACATGACCTGTAACACTGACAGGGCTGTGTGACTGCAAGGTTACGTCTCTTCTACCATCCCCGTTACAAGCAGGTTCCCCCATCATGTAGGAGCAACCTATGAGTGAGGAATAGAAGATGGACAGATTTTAGATTTTTTTCTTCTTTTTTTGCTATTGATGAGCTTGCCAGTTTAACAAAGGATCAACTTTCTTACAGGGAATTGCCGTTTTACCTAATAGTGTTTAGTTTCATGCTGTAGCGTTGCAGTACATTTGCACACTTCACATGAGATCATTATTCACTATATCAGAGAGATGGGGGTTGCAAGTTTGAAGACATGTTTCTAAAAACCTTTAGCCGTTGTTCGCTGCCTTCCCTGTGTGTAGCTCAGCGGCCACCGTTGTGCTGTGGCTGCTGTCTGGCTCGCACATTCAGGGCTCGTGAGGCAGAGATCTCAGGGGGTCGGGGTCTTTCTATGCTCCGCATATGGGCCCAAACAAGACTCTATGGGAATCCATAAAGAGATCTTTCTTTAGCAGCCTCTGGCTCATTCTCCCTTGGACTAACGGTCTGCTTTGTGCAGGGAGACCCCAACCCCCCACAATGAGGCTCCTTCTGTCTCCATTTATCCGTCTCTATCTCAGCAGGTTTCACTGTCTGCAACCTGTAGCTCTTTCCATATACCATTACAAAAAATGCAATATACAATCTGTTAAGATAGGTTTGGAAAACATATGGCTCATATTAGCAAATATAATGTGCCAGGTATTACTGCTTTCAATGGTAATTATTGTTATATTAATATGTTGTATGTAATTCTGTAATACTGTTTTCTTAATATATGCACGCCGTGGAACATACGGAAGTGTGGGCGGAATGCTGACTCGTAAGCAATAGCCTCTATATTTTGGATATAACATCTTGACGCACATTCTGAAATCTATTACTTTTTCACAAGGGAACGCTTCCCTCAGAAAGGGTTTTATTTCCTGTCATTCGAAGCACCTCATGGGCCTCTGCAGTGCCAGCCCAAAGAGGCACCGGCAGACACACATGAATATTAAAATGTGACCTTCTGTGCACTGTCACCGAGGACGGCCGCACAGATACAATAAGCCCATTCGGCCGTCTCTCGAGGGGAAATTGGAGGATGTTGCATTTTAGTTTGTGCCAAGTAGGCCAAGGATGAGCCTGGACATGTTGGCCATCAGCCCTTTTCTGGATATGGTAGGATGCAAAATCCAGTCCCACAGTGAGTTTGGACTGGACTTGTGAGTGAGCGTTGTATTGCGAAAGATGATGGGATGGGTAGCTACAGAATCTGAAAAGAATGGCTCTTTTTGGGGTATGTCATGGTCGTCGTATCTGAATTAGTATTCAGACTTTCACAATGAACAACGCATGAACGCAAATCCAGACGTTTATACTTTCGTATCAATATTCATAAAGGAGAGGCTCTGCTTAATCATCGAATGACCCATTTTCCCTCTTGAAAGTGTGAGCATGAGTTCTCTTTGCCGTGAGCCATTATTTGCACAGGACAAATAGGAATTACAGGATTTGGATTTTAAAATCTTATTGTACTGTGTTACAGATGTCTTAATTAGAAGTACAACCTATTCAGACAATAAGGAATATGCAATCAAGCGGTACCCACACCCTCCATAACCTCTCTTGGACTTTGCATCTAAACCTCTTGCCAATCCTCAAACCCCCTCACTACTCGACAATCCGCACTCAACATCACCCAACCATGGAACATCACCATCATCACATCACCATCGTCCAACCCAAGTGGCGTCCACCCCACGCGACACCATATTACCCCACATCATTTGTTGAGAATATACAGCAGGGAATAACTGCCCCCTATTCATAATATCAGAGTAATCAATACACAGTCATCTCAGTTGGTGTCTGCTGTGGTCAACAGGTGCAACCTCTGGCTGCGTGCAGTTCTAGACCGATGTAAACCCATCTAAATATCCCGCCACAGTATAAATGGGTCAATTCCAATGACAAGGTCACAGGCAGCAAAAACTAACAGGAAGTGCACTGGGCACCAGCCTTTCGAAGCACACCCCGCAGTGATGTAAATCAGCCGGATTAGGATTAGCCTTGGAAATCCACTGATGGGGAGACCCAGCTCACAGGCCACGGCAACGGTTTGCGACCCTTCTGCATAAGAGTCGTAAATCCCAACATCAGGCGCCAACGGATTCCAGAGCACAGCCTGCAATAAGAGAGCCAAGAAAGGCCTCAGAGTTTTGGCTGCGCTTTTCGTGGCCGACGTTGAAGCACCGTCACACGCTTTCTGAACTGACTTACTCTTTTACTGCCACGTTCACACCACCAAAGCACAGATGTCTCCCATTGCCGTAATCATTATATGCCATTGGGAGCGCACGGGGGGAGCTGTGATGTATTACCAAGCCAGAATGTACCACCACACAGATGGTGCAATGAAACGTCTGAGCTCTGCAGTCAATGCTGACGAGGCGGCGTTCCAGTATCTGTTTTTAACACGGGAAAACATAAGCTCGCAACATGACACGGGATCCGTCTGTGAAGAGACGTCAAATGGGAAAGGGACACGTGTTGGAAACGCTTCACATTAAGGCAGCCTCATTCTGGCGTAGCAATATTGCAGGTTCATTGTTTTACAAATAACACATTGTTACATAACAACTACATGGTAACTAATGAGAGAGCAGAACTGTCGCGGTTTGTGTAATTAAACTTGGACAAACCACACAATCGCATTAAGCGGTTATTTACTTCTTTATTTATTTATGCATTTTATTTGATGGGGGCAATGGACAATTTTCAACTTGGATGTTCGTGCATCCAATATATTGTACGAGAGTTGGCTCCAAAGGCAAATCTGTAAATCACAGCAATACTACAGACATCTTCAAAATTAAAATGTACGTGAATGATCAAATGTGCACGTATTAAAATGGTACTAGGCCCACAGCAAATGTTTCTCATTGGTTACTGTGTGGTTCTTTTGTAACTATATGCTACAAGGGGATGCACCGCAATCGCCCGTTTCATTATTCGGACTGAGGAAGGAACCGTAGTGTTTCCTGGGGCCAGCACTCAGCAGCTGGCTCCTCAGGCTTGAGCTGAGAGTTTAAATGCTGCAGGTTAACCCTGCACTCAGGCACTCCAGAAACATTGCCATTCACAATAACCCGACCCCATGTAGCCTGGGAGCAGCATTAGCATGTGCACACCTGACAGGTGTCACGCTCACTGTGAGAAATGTGTGGAGAGAGACCATGGGCTCTCAACCTGAATTCACAAATCACTCGAAAAGGGAGACAGTCGGTGGAGGTGAGATAAAGAGCGAGAGAGAATGGAATAAATAGAGACAGAGAGAGAGGGGAAGAAAACAAATGAGAGGTAGAGAAGGGTAACAGAGAAGAGTGGAAAAATGTTGGAGGTGGAATATAAAAAAAACAGATACGGAAGCCATGTCGAGACCTTTGTTAAAGTGTAATTTCTGCCTCGTAGAAACATTGCTTGTTTAAGGCCACCTGGCTACTGCAGTGCTCTTCTTTAATGGCTCCATAAACAGTGACAATATGTGCAATGTATAACAGTAATAATATATTTACTATTTAATGATATATATAACAGTGACAATATATTTTATAGGACTGTATCTTTTCAAACCACCAATACTCTTGTAAAAGGCATAAATATATTTCAATTACTGGGAAGGAAGGACAGACAGAGAGAAAATGAGAGGGGGAGAGATGCTGTTCAGCAAAAGGGAAAGAGACAGATGGGGGAGAGAGAGAAAGCGACCCTTATCAGGGTATCACAAATGATGACAGAAAATGGCTAGGCGCATTAATATCCAGCTGTTTTGAAATGCCTGCGATGAGTGCCTGCGTGCCTCACACAGTGGCATCACAGCTCAATTTCCTCCACTTCCCTCGTGTTGTCAAGCATTTTTATGCTTCTGCGTGTGTCTCTGTGTGCAGCGCAAACCGAAAGTTGCGTGTAGAATAAAATAACCCACACCCTTTCTCAATAAGCAGACGCGTGGAAACGAAGGAATCCCTGAATGACATGCTAATCTCATCTAAAACAAGAATAATTAAAGAAGGCTGCGCAGGAGGGTGGATCCCATGTCTATATCAGAAAAATTGATGGTGATGGTGCCATCACAGGCATTGGGTTTCGTTCATCATGCCAAAGTTCAGGAGTCAGTATGTTTAAAGCATCTTAGAATAGGAGTGCTGATCTAGGATCAGATTGCCCCTGTCCATAGCCTAACCTCCCCTATTATGAGGTGAAAACACTGATACTAGATCAGCACTCCTACTACTCTGAGATGCTTTATATATGCCGGCCCAGGGCTGTGAAACCTATTTATCCAGCTTTACAGCTTTACTAGCTTTAGCCCTGCCCAACCATCTCCTCAGTGGTTGGCCATTAGTTGTTAAGAATATCCTGTACAGTGGGCCAGCTTAAACCTAACAGCAAGCAGAGCTGGATAGTGCCACCTTTTTACTCCTATCTGAAATCATATACTGATTATAGTCACCATCGATAAGCATGGTGAATATTTTTTCTTTCTCTTTTCTTTGGCTGCTCTTTGCTGAAATTAAGTCATTGTACTATCAAACCTGCAGCTAGAATGAATTAAACTCACAGAACGTATCAGATGCGCACGTGAGCAGAAGGACAAAACACACATCCGCATGTACATGCACACGCATGTATACAGTGCACACGCACATAAGCACACACACAAGCTCACGTGCACATACTTGTACATATTCACACACACTCACACACAGGTGTACACAGACACATACACACAGCAATTCAGAGGAGAGGGAATTGATGTTTCTTTTTGTTTCTCAATTGAAACTGCTGAGTAAGGGCAGCAAAACCATTTGGTGTGAAAGCTGATGCATCAGGGCAGTCTGTTGAATTGTGTTTTCTGCAGTATTGATTTTAAGTTTGTGCTGATGGAATTCTTAGTTACAATGTCAACAACAATTGGTGAATCATTCTTTTACTTTTATACCTTACAACCGTGGTTGATTAAATCAATGGTGATATGAACTATATCAAATGTACTTATTGTTACTCTAGTACAATAATTCATTCCTGGATGAATTGTTACTGCGAACAGTGTAAATAGACACTAATGGTCTATTTATAGTCTATAAATAATGGCACGCACTGATTCCATGCCTTGCCCATGAGGCCTGCCCTGTCATTTCCAATGCCATGATTCACCTTTGCTCATGTTTGAAAGCCTTATCTGTTTGTTCATCCATACTGAGTACTCAGAATATTGTCTCTATCTGTATATCAGATTTATTCAGTCACAAATCAGTTGCATTGTCAGCTGGCAAAGTCATCTGTATCTCTATGCCCTTGGCCATTAATTCATAATATATTAACATAAAGTGTCATGATATGAACAGGCCATGAAGTCCATTTTTCCTCATCTTGAAATCATTTTCATCATTATTTCCTCTTAAAATAATCTATTTGATTCAAAGCGGAAGTTTGACTGAATCTTCAGCAGCCTGCCCAGTGGTGAGTAAGTACAGTAGACCAGTAGTTCAACATAGTTACAGTACAGTAGCAGGTATCAAAGCATTGTGTGTTGGAATACTTGCCAGTACACATGTCAAGATTGTTTTCTGTCAAGGGGAGCGCCTATAGTTATCTACTGGTTCAAACGTCCAGAAAAGTTGGACCTTCAGGTAAGCTAGCAAACATTTTTTATTTAGGTTTGATTTCGATTAACATGGCTATAAGTTTGTTGGTAATGTTAAAAGCGTATAAGAGGGTACGCTTTGATGTGGACACCCTATGTTTTATTCCAGAGACATCTAAGAAAGCAATGATTATAACAGAGAACTGGACAGTGTCTTAAAATGAATTGCAAATTATCAAATATTCTTGATAAACTTTCTGCTAAATTAACTGTGATACAGAATGCAACATTTTCTGGTCTTATTCTCCAACTGTTGTCTGAGTCAATCACCACTAGTGTAAATGTTGTGATAAAACCACAATTAATTATTGCTTCTCTATTTCCTTCAGTATTAATTATAGCAATTAATTACTGAGTGGTTACATCAGCAAAACAGTTTATAAATGTGAATGAGCAGCTGCCATTAATAAAAACAATTAATTGACAACAATTTGACTAATTGGTAACCTAATTATTGTTCAAACTCTTAAATGCCAATATTGTCATTAAAATGAAATGATGCGAGTATTAAGTAAGTAGTGTATGTAGCACACAGCCAAATGTTTGGATTAATAATGAATATAAAATCATATTCATTATTCATAGGCAGTGGGGTCCAAAATTCTAATTCAAAATGGAGTCCACTACCAAGATCTGTTTGTTTGCATCATTCATCAATTTTACTCAAGAGAACAATTTGACCTGTAAATACTACTTCTCTAAGCTCTGCTGACATTATTACAAACAACTGCAAAAACTGTTTTCAAGATTAAAGCACCTGCAGTAGCATGGAGAACACATAGAGGACCGTATTAATTACGTCAATATCCGAAAAATAAGGTGTCACAACATTTTGGGGAAATGAAAGGCAATGGAGTGCAAACAAATATTTATAAATATTTCAATTTCATACCATCCTTTCCTTTCATACCACACAAGTAAAAATTGTGTTAGATGGCAGGATTCCATCTATTTCCTCCACAGCATGGATTCTATAGGGCCCTGTAATTGGTCCTGTAATGGGATACTTGGGGAATAATTGCAATATCTTTTTCTCTCTTTTTCCCCAGCCTTGGGAGGAGGTTTATCCTCCATGTGAAAAATGCTCACTATATTATTATTTATGAGACTTCCTCCAGCAGTACTCGCTGACCCAAGGCTACTGAATAAATTCATAGGTTAGCGTTATGGATGTTGTATGTAATTAAATTATCCAGGACAGACTCTCGAAATACATAGGCATGACCTATCTCTACAGTGCAGTCAATGCTGCCATTAGCTGTTCTGTAGAGTTCCCAACAAGTGGCTACTGAACTGACTGGTCCTGCATTTCAATGTGCATAACTCAGCATTTCCTAATTAAGACACTGCAGCCTTTCAAAGAGCGGTGTCTCCTTTTGTAATGTAAAGAACAATGTAGCAATGTATTGTATATGTCATATTTTGACTCATATTTTGCAGTATGTATTTGTTTGTTTCTTTGTCAGCATTGCAAGCATGTCACTGATATTAATATAATAAATGTGTAAAAAACTTTACAGAAAATCAAGCACTTGCTTAAATGTGTCACTGAAACCCCATTGCAATCGAAGTGAACCCGAGCCTTAATGTCAAAGCAAATATAAGGTGACAAATCTTTTAAAAAGGCAAAGATATGAATTTGGGGTCATTTATTTATACCTCTAACCAGTAGTCCATTAAGCACAGAAGGCAACACGAGACATTGAAAATGGAAAGGAACAATGAAACCATTCGTTTCAGGTAGAAACAGCAGGCGTTCAGCACAGGGGCCCTCGCCTGTCGAGACACGCTTCCATAAGAAAAGCATCACCACTTTTACAGCCTGTTGGCATCACCTGTTGGATGGCACCTCCTACACCACTTCAACCGTAATTCTTACCACGAACACCTGGCATTGTTGTTCCCTGAAATACAAACCCTCCCATAAACCCTGGCCTTGTAATAAGTCTCGCACTGGCAGGAACATATATTCACAATGGAGCAGTCTTTTTTTCCCCGACGGAGAAGGCCGTATAATGTATCATAAAAATAGTTTGTCATTTATGGACAATCATTCAGCTCCCTGTATTTTGCATGCACATTTGATGTATTGCTTGAGGCATTAAGCAGAGTATGATGTGTGTCAGGTGTCTTACTGTACTGCCGTATAGTTTATTAGGGAAAGAGCAGCTAACCTTCTTTGTCACATTACCTAAGGGAGTAGCTTTATGTATACAACATATATTTCAACAAATAAAGAAATAAATTCTAGTTACCCACTGCGGCTGGGGTTCAATTCCCCGGCTGCGCCATCAGGCAGCCAACATTGTTTGGCTGCATTTAGCAATAAAATATGGGGTCAACTGTTTACATGCATGGAATTGAACATTATAGCAACATTATGAAACAGTAAAATATTTTATAGTAAAAATGGCCCATGGTTAGTTTAAAGTCAGATTGGCTATTTTTTTTTTTTTTTTTTTGGAGAAGTCAATGGTGAAGTTACACAGATCGAGATGTGTCAGCTTTAAAAGTCAACACTGTGTACATTGTCAACAGCATTATAAGTTAACTTTATTAATCAAGTTATTTTGAATTGTCCCTGCCCCCTGTCTGAAAATTGCTTTGCATTGTGTGCTAAAGAATACAGTAACAAGTTGTTCAGAAAAATGTATGAAAGCTAAACGTAATTTTAAAAAACCTACTTTTTAAAGCTATAATACTGAAAAAAACGTCCAGTTGACTGAAATGAAATCAGCCTTCTGGTGGGTGAGAGTATGGCCATGTTTAGTTCTGGACCTCCCAAATAACCGCTTTAGTTTATCTCAGTTAGTATTATTGTTTCATTCATTTCTAGAGGGTTTACTTGGTAAGTTTATTAATTAGCATTTTACATTTACATTTACATTTTGGCATTTAGCAGACGCATTATCCAGAGTGACTTACAAGGTGTGCATTAATACATGGTAAGATGTTAGATGATTTTAGTAATTGACTGTAATATACACAGCATCGATTGATATATTTTGTTATTTCAAATTGATCAATAAATGCCACATTATTCCTAAAGTCACTGTTTGTTTGTTATTTGTTATTTGACAAATAGGGTTTGACTGACTACTACCTCACTAAATAAATATTGAATAAGTGTACGTTGATGACCCATGTTAACTCTAGAGCTGAGTGAATTGTGTAATGGCGTACTTGGATGATTTATGACTGATCATAAATAAGCTCAACTCATGTCTTTTTATACATTGTCTTAGAAATAGCCTCTCCATCACATTGAGTATGCATGCCAGAACATATAACACATGCCTCATGATCAAGTTGTAAACTTAATTAGCCATTTCCAGACTATAAGAGTTTCTGAAGCCACAGCACATAAATTGACACGTCTGTGGTTTTAATTTGTATTTCATGTCTTGGTTCTGACATGAATTTCCCTGAAAGATTATTGTGTGCATGGGTGGCTCTTGAGAAGACAAGAATGTCTTTATTATTCTATTGCTATTCATTTAACCATATTTGTTGACATCCCCGTAGATACTAATGATTACACCTCACCTCTAAGTCAGCATGTATTTTAGGTTGAACTTTGAAATGTACATCCATATTTTTCACTTAATGGTGTGGTCTTCAAGCACCACTATGGGTCATATACTGCATGTGTGCAATATTACATTTGGGTTTTGAACAACAATGCTCTTTTGATGAATATTCTGCTGATCAGGACATGTGTTCATGTTCAAATTGCAATGCTGTTATGATGATTAAGTGCAGCCCACTTGGCTTGGGTGTGTTCTTTGTCTGCTACACCTCTGAAGAAACCACTTTGTGGACTCTTTCACCACAGCCAGTCCATATATCATCAACATTTCATAAACATTTGCCATGGTTTCATTTATCATTTATTTGCACTACCCACTCTCCTAAGAGAAGAGTTGAAGAACCTCAACAAGATTATGCATGACTAATAAGTTGTTTACATTAGCAAATTACTTTTTATATATCAACTAATGTGAAGCGGGACCCCAATGTCAACGTATTCGTTTGTGCAGTCAAATCACCCGTTTGTGCAGTCAAATCACCCACCACCACATATGGTAATACCATTCCACGTGACTAAACTGTAGGACTAAAATCAGAATAGCTCCTTGAAATCAGGAAAAATTTCACCATTTATCTACATGACCATAAACTGTAGGACTAAAATCAGAATAGCTCCTTACCATATTTTTCTCGCTCATCTTTTTTTCAAGGAAACATTTTCACTGCTACGCTGTTATTTATCAGCAGAGAGAAGCCAGGAGGCTCACTTTGTCTTGTGCTCCTCAACATACTCCTCAACAAAGGCAAGGCATCCAAAAGCAGCTGTCAAGCATGACAAAATGTCCCACCAGGGATATTTAAAATGCATTTAAAATGGGACACAATTTGTCAGTAGAATCATACATTGATACACCAGTGATAGCCCACTAAACTTCTAAAGGCACAGCATGAAACTCTAGAACATTATGTATGAATTTCAGTGTTGCCAAGGAAATATAGATGTGCTGCAGGGTCTCAGAATGAAGATGGTTAAAACATGAATCTCAGGGACAAGACAGAGTGTATTTTTATGTAATATTCCTTGATACTTTGGGTTTAGCGCGTGAACCAAAATGTATGCCCTATGGATTTAATCATATAAAAGAATATGTGTTCATCATCAACAAATATAAGCAATGAATTGTGACACAAAAATGAACAGGTTTTTGGTAGGATTAACAAACTGCGGCAAAGGTGACAGAAATAGCCATGGTTCCTTGTGTTTATGAAGTGGATGTCACGCACAAACCGCATTCGAGTCAAACGACATTTGGAGAGAATTAGGCATTTGGTGTGTGACGGATAATTACACAGTCATTGTAAATATGCCCGGGTTTTGCACGACTCTGGGCAAGCAAAAGTGCCATTTGTGCCGTTTCATCTTTGATTGCTCTGTTTCTGTACACACATCTTGAGACACTTGAAAGCTTTCATTAAAATGGATGACTTTGGAGTGCCAAAACATTCCATTCCATCTGCCAGCGTGCCAGGTGACCATTGACTCCATCTACGTGCCTGGCACCTCAGTCTTCAACTTCCGCCAACTGTTTCTACAAATGAAAGATTTAACTATTCCTCTTAATATACCATGACGCCATTTTATATCTGTCCCTGGATGCACTTTGGATTAGCTAAATCATGAAAAATAAATAAGGAGCTGTTAACTACCTAAGGTAGTAGGCTACATTGATATGTAAAGCTGATATTAAAGTACTGAATTTAATGCACAGACTGACTGCATACATATGAAAGAGAAAGAAATTGTTCATACTAATATCTCTTACAAAATGTTATTTTCAATGTTATTTTAGCTAGCTTGCTTTCGAGATTTCATATAAAACTCACAATCTTCTCAAGCTAGACATGGCATTATTTTCAGCAATACTGATGTGGTTGGATTGGCTGTGATATAAATGTTTGTGAGGAGCTATCTGGTTATATACAAGTATGATGTCCAAATAAATAAAATATACCATCTGATATTCTCTCATTTTTTTCATTTGAATTAGTTCTGTGCAACATTTCAATTTAAGCTAATCAGAACGCCACAAGATATTATAGCAAGATGTGGTATCCGATATTAATCATTGAGATCGGCTAGTCAGGCACGATTACCTCTACTGTGGCCATATCGTCATGCTGGCTAACCCCAACAGACTCTTAAGGTATCTCTAAAACTTTGCCCCTTGAAAAACACATCATCACAGCGTCAGATGCAGCACTAATCAGTCAGCGAAATCACGGTCTTATCGCCTACCGCCACCTTGTGGCATTAGTCACTATTGTATTGAGCGCGGTCACGTAGAGTCATAAAATAGGCGATACATTCCTCTCCTCTCCGAATGGACGGCTGTACCGGACCCATTGCGGTCTGCTACCTGTGCGTGATATCGTACTCCCTCAAACAATATTTGTTTAAAAATACATTTTCACTTGCTGAAAGCATACTAAATACAGATATCAAATCATAGACCACTTGCACATTTAACATTTATAGCTATATCAGTTTCTACTCCAATACCAATGTAGTTCCAAACTGGAGAAGACAAGACATTATGTGCATGCTGTAAAACTGTAGCCTACGTTGATAAATGCTTATATTTTGCTTTGGTGTAGCAAATCAAATGTAGCCTACAATTAACTATGCAGTTGCTCCGTTTATGCCAAAACATTAAAACCGTATTATTACTGTATCTATAAGATAAACTCTATAGACAAACTTAAATGTAACTTTGCAATTTAAATACAAACGTTCGTGCTGTTACAACACCGTGCAAGTCTTTCTTTTTTATATATAAATTAATGTATTGGTGTGAATATATGCGTATATGTGATATAATATTAAACTGCATTCTTGCTATTATTTCTGTCATTAGTATTATTTTCCGTCATTACTATTTGTTGCCGGTCTATATGAGTTTATATATTTTAAAATATGTCATCATATTAGGAGGAAAAGTGTACTTTTTGGCACCATTATTTCAAATGGAAGAAGTAAACATGAAGTAGCTACCAATATCGCTAGATGGACTTCTTATAGTCCATGGAGTTGTGTTGGTTTTAAGCATATTTGCTACCCACATAAGCGGGTTTCCTACAGCAGAAAGTGAACTCGTAACAAGTAGGATACCTCACCTTTGAAGAGGAATGACATCCATAGATACATCCAAAGGTAAATAAATAGGAAAAACTTCCGACACTGCATTTTCCAAAGAAGAATCCGCCGGTCCTGTTGGGTGCTTGCTAACTCGCCTCTGAAGAGGAAAACAAACGATCGATTTGGTTATGAGAGAGAGAGGGAGAGAGCGAGAGAGAGGATGAGAAAGGGTGAGAGAGCAGTTGTCACTGCTCACGCGCTCACACCGACTCGCTCAAAGACTAGCGTGCGCGCCCTCGACACATTGAAATGGATATTTCCCGTCACAATCCTTCGTCTTTCTATATCGTAATAAAAAGTGCCTGCTGGCTGTCGTTTCAACCCTTACCTGACGCCCTATTCGAGCGCGTTCCGACAGATCGCCCTACTGATAGTTTTTCTTGCTATTCATGGTTCTTTTTATTCACCATCTCTCACCTCGAACCCACCACTTGAGTAGACTGCCCAATGTTCTTCACAACTCTGTAGTGCCAGACCTTGTATCCTCTTGTCTCATCTTTCAGTTAACAATTTCCAAACAACATGTTGGATTAGCCTATTCGTTCATAATTCACTTCATTGATATGCGTAATGTTTTTTAATGTGTTTATTAAAAAGCGTTGCTAGATTTTCCAAATTTGGATTTTCCTGAAAATGTATTAAACCTCTTCACGACGTGTACTTTTGCTTGTGTAGGCTGCGTTATACAGTATATATAGCCTGTGTGTGTGTGTGTGTGTGTGTGTGTGTGTGTGTGTGTGTGTGTGTGTGTGTGTGTGCGTGTGTGTGTGTGTGTGTGTGTGTGTGTGTGTGTGTGTGTGTGTGTGTGTGTGTGTGTGTGTGCGTGTTTGTCATGTTAGAGGTGCTGTTTGGTACTGAAATTAATTTTAACAGTTACTTTTCCAAAGACCTCTGCCTTGTCACTTCAAACAATGTTTTTTATACCTAATCTACTTATAAACTCATAACCAACTTTTTTATTTTGCCATGACATGGCTGAAATTATGGATTGTGCCTTTAATATTATGAAGGCATCTGACCATCAGTTCTTCAAATATTTTGTCATTTTAATTACTGCGATATGGTCTAAATATCTTGCATTATTTGTTACCCAAAAATGCATTTTTCATCATTGGGTGAGCTGGTGTGTTCCATAAGGTTCACGCTATGAAACACAAGGAAAATTTGATATGGTAACTACCTACCTAAGTTGTTTTGTTAGAATTTTCCTTAGTCTTTCTATAATATATTTTTGCTACAGAACTATAAAGCGGTGCAATTGAATAGAAATGGAATGTTATTAAAAGAGACCTTCATGCAATGGAAAAGGCCATTGCAATTCCACCATGCATCAGCTAAAGTCTTTTAAAACAACACATTGAAGAGAAACCCATAATCTGGAAGTAATCAATATTCACTTTTCATTTTGCTCTCAGCCTTTTGGAGGGAGGGAGACAAAGGAGCATGCTCTATGCTTTGTTTAGCACATGCCTAGCTGTTTTAACTCTACTGTTAAGTGTGATGATGAGCTCATACAGCATAATTGCACTGGTTTAATTGAAGGCATAGTTTAACATTATTGAATGTTTGATAAAAAATGAAACAAGTATTATTATGCTTGAATTAATCATACTTGTTTAAAAAAAATTCAGGATATCCATGTTTTAATTTTATCAATGGAAAGTCAGTGTTACATTTTTTAGAAAAGAAGAAACCCACATGGGCATTCTCTGGGTGTCTTGGTAGCCTTCTGTGAACTGACTTCACTTTTGAGGTGGTGTATGTAACATGTAAAATGGAGGAATCCTCTCAGGGATTTATGCCCACTGAGGGTTGTGAACTAGAATTCTCAACTGAACAGCCCGTTCTCATCATTATGCATTCTTATGTTATGTTCTTATGGGTGAGCTTTGTGGAGAGTCATAAGTCACCCCCCCCCCCCAAATAAACAACAGTGCAGATGAGTGATGATGTAGATGAGTAATGCTCTGCAAAGAATGCTCTGCAAGGTTTCATTATCCAAGATCCATGTTCAAGTTTCTGGTACCCCAACACAAATACTCATCAACCTGAACATGCCTTTTTTGAAAAGAACAACTGCTTTTACTTCATGCAATGTGTGATAGATGGTGGTCCTGTCTGGCTCAGTAGGTAGAGCATGGCACTGACAATTCTTTGGTTGTGGGTTCAATTCCCATTGGAACCACATATACGGAAAAATGTATGCATTCACTACTGTACGTCGCTTTGGATAAAAGCGTCTGCTAAATGGCATATGTTATGTTATATGTTATGCTAAAGGAAACATTGCCCTGCTTGAAGAGTAGGGTACTGTGGCATTTATTCTCCACCCTGAACATGAACGTTTGGCTGCAGCTGTCAGGTACCTAATGAGGGAGCGTAAGAGACATGGCATATAAAAGAGGATGAAAAAGCGACATGGTTTTTGACAGCATGCCCAGATCCATAACCAAAGTCTTTGGATCAAAATTCATGTGGTGTATAAAAAGGAGAGGCTCAGGGCGGCGGATGGTGTAGCGGTCTAATGCACCACACTTTGGTGTGGCGTGCGCTTCCTGTCAGGGACGCGGTTCGAAACCCGCGTCTCTACCGGACCGGCCCTGGTCGTCAGCCCCGATCGGAGGCGGCATTTGGCTGTCCGCCTCCGGGGGAAGGGGGAGGGTGAGCCGGCATGAGTCCGTCAAGGAAAAGGTTAAAGGTGTCTGTGGAAGAATTTCCGTCTCGGAAGAGGCGGGAACAATCAGCCAGGAATGTGTGTCTCGCTCTTGGAGGACGGGCGGCGGACTCGTGGGGGTGGGGAATTGAAATAAATAGAGGGTATAATTGGCAACCAAATTTGGAGAAAACCGGGAAATTTTTTGAAATAAATTTAAATACATTTAAAAAAAGGAGAGACTCTGATACTCCAAGTTCTGCTATACAGGCACAGGTTGAGTAATCACAGACATCGCCAACATAGGCCAGTAGCCATGCTCCCTCATAAAACAGCAAGTTTAATGTCAGAGCAAAACTGTGCTGTGTGGTCATCTTCATATTGGAAAGGAGGCACACATACACATATCCCCTCCAGCAACTAACTGGCCTTGAGTACTGAACGTTTTTACATTTGCAAACTTTTTAAATGTATTTACTTTTAATTTATTTTAAACTGATTTACCTTTTGTCATAATGCCAATTAAGCCTTAAAAAAATAAATCAGATTTCAAGTCAAAATTGCTAAATGGTAGCTAAGCAATAAAGTTATGATAAAGATATCCCTAATATTGTCTAATGCAGTCTTTGCTGATTAACACCCAAAAATGACATAGAACTGAATGACAGTAGGTAGATTAGAATTTCATTCTCAAATTTTAGAGCTAAAAACAAGAAAGTAATGATAATGAATCTGAAGTTTATCGGTTTACACACCATCAAGAAAATATTGATTAGAACTAAACGTACTATGCAGAAGTAAAAAAAGTGGCCAAAATACATGCAAAAAACCCCCAGACCATTTTGACAGAACCTTAGAATCAATATGCTTTCTACTGTTTCAGTGGGTTAGCATGAATTTGCCTTAGAAAGTCAGATTAGCATTGGATGGTCCAATAGCTGTGTTTGTTAGCCATGTGCCTTTCTTGTAATAATTAATCATTGATTCATTACCATTTCCTCTCTGGTGGATGTTTGTTGATTATTAAAAGTATTGCTCTAATTAACGAGAAGGACTTGGATAGATCCCGCTGTTCAAGAGATGGAGGAGCAGACACAGAGGTGATGGAAGGTCTCACTCTGCCACCAGTGGAGTTGCACTGGACAGCTGGAAAGAGCACCCTATCCGCAGAGGTGCTCTTGTGTCTGTGAAGAGTAACAAAACCACTTTAGATTTCATAAAAAGGGATGACATGTTATTTGGTGTGTATGGACTGTGCAGTGAATATGTTATTCAGTTGGTTTGCTGGCTGTTCCCTAAAAGTGTGGTGGCAATTTAAAGTTTAAGGCCAAACAAAATATTGATTTAAGTGGCAAACAAACAAATGGAAATGTCTAGACAATTATTGCTGAAAGGGTTCATAGTGTATCACTTATGGAAGCTTTCTGAGAGCAAGGCTGACAGCGCTGGCAGCCGTTCAGCCTTTTGTGGCACGGAATAACCTCTGGATTGGATGCAATCGCACGCACCGATGATGACCACTAACACATTTCACGGAGCTGTCCAATACTGGGGGGTGCTGAAATCCCTGCAGTGATCATCACTGATGACACTTTTGAAGGGACTGTTCAGAATCAAAGGGATGCTGATAGTCAGCTATACGCATCAAGTATTTAGCTGTTCTGACAAAAAAAAAAAAATTAAAACACATTCCGGTGCACGAAACAGCCAGGGCTTCATCATCTTCCTGCAAGCATGCCTTTGTTTGTTTGTGTGTTCCTTATGTATTTTAGAACCTTCGACTTGTTTTTGTTGTTTGTTTTACCCTTCTAAGGGTAAAACAATATGCCTTGGTATTTACTTGCCTGTCACGAGCGTGTAAATTGATCAACTGGCAGACTAATTTCCTTGTCAAAGCCACCACACATTTGTTTTCTCTCTCCAAAAGCCAAGTTGGTAAAATGTTTTCAACAGTATAGTTTCAATACCATACCATTCTACAAGTATTTGAGCCACAAAGGAAGCAATGCTTGAAACATTTAACAACAAAAGTCAGCAATGTATGTAGAAATTGTTCCAGTTTTTTGCAGATATTGGGGTCTGCTGTGTTTTTGAATGGTTTTGAAGTGATATCTTTCTGAAATTATTTCCCTGATGTTCCTTACCTCATGAGTGAAAAGGGAAACATATTCACACCTTAAAATTATCTTGAAACAAATAAATACTGATAATGCCAAGACCTGTGTATATAGTATCTCATCTAGGAAGGTGAATGTTTTGTTCATGTCTTGTGTTTTTCATGAGGGTCATCTGGCATTATAGTTTACAGAATGTATAACCAGGCAAGGGATTGTGACCATGAATGTGAAACGCAAATTATTATTTTAATGCCACATTTTGCATGTTCAAAGCCATGATTCAATATTGTTCTGTTAGTTGTCAGATGGTCATCACTCTCCTCTCCCCCCAAAAAAGAACAAACAGCAACAACAACAAAACTAAACTAAAAATAGTTTCACTCAGACCAAAACATTTACTCCAGAATTTTGAGTTGGTATTTCAGCCTCGACACAATTTAAAAATAGATTTACCTGGAGAGACGCTCACTGCCTGGATAATGTAGCCATTTTCACTCACAACCAAAAAGACATTAGAAGATAAGACAGACTCCCACAATGTTGACTGGAAACAGGCACTGGAAATAATAAACCACCTCACGAAGTGAAAAGATGCCTTTTGATAGAATTTCAATTGCCCTGGGGAAACAGAATCCAGATAGAAATGTACATTGAAAAAGAGGTACAGAGGAATGCTCCCAATACAGGTGGCCAGAAAGAGAAGAATAACACAGCAAAATCACTTACAGAGGCTGCAGTGGAGAAAATGGTACTTCATAGAAAATATGATTTTCACGTAAACTTTGCTGTCTTGTAGCATTTGAATTGAACCCGTGATATTTGAGAATGTATATTCTCTCTCTCTCTCTCTCTCTCTCTCTCTCTCTCTCTCTCTCTCTCTCTCTCTCTCTCTCTCTCTCTCTCTCTCTCTATATATATATATATATATATATATATATATATATATATATATTATACAGGGGGTAGATAAAGTAAGGGAAACACCAAAAAATATATGAATACTCTATTTAGTAGGATAAGTAAGGGCTGCCCTTTGCCTTCAGAACAGCTTCAGTCCTTCTTGGAATGCTGTTATACAAGCTGTTTCTCGTGGGATATTGGACCCTTCTTCAAGAGGGAAAGCCTCCAGTTCTTTGAGGGATGAAGGCGGTGGAAATGTACTCCTCATTCTATGTTCCAGAACTTCCCATAAAGGTTCAATGATGTTTAGATCTGGTGATTGGGAAGGTCATGGAAGGTGTTTGACTTCATCCTGGTGTTCATGAAACCACTCTTGAATCCATTTAGCAGTGTTTATGGGGGGCCTTATCGTCTTGGAATATGGCAGTGTTTCTCAAATAGTGGGGCGCGCCCCCCTGGGGGGGCGTGGTGCGATGCCAGGGGGGGCGCGTGTGACCCCGCGAACATGCTTTTTTTTGCCGTACTAGAATAAAGTGTAATTGCAGATATGATGTGCAGTAAACAAACCCTCAAGAGACACCATGGAAAAATATTTAACAGGGTTGAAAAGAAAGGCGGAGAGAGACGAAGATAATGAGACAAACAAAAGTCACCCGAAAGCTAAGACGAGGAAATATGACGAAGCGTATGTAGCGCTTGGCTTCACTGTGACTACGGTGGGAGATGAGGAAAGACCGGTGTGTTTACTGTGTCTTAAAATGTTGGCAGCGGACAGCATGAAGCCAAATAAATTAAGGCGTCACTTAAAGACATTACACCCCAATCACGCTGATAAGCCGCTTGAGTTTTTTAAGTGAAAACGTGCCGAATATTGCCGACAATCATCCCGCTTTGTGAATGCTACTTCAGAAAACCAGCGAGCACTGTTAGCATCATATAAGGTGGCGTACCAAATTGCTCAGTGCAAAAAACCCCACACCATAGCATTTCTTTAATGTTAATAAGGATACAATGTTATGCAGAGGTGTACTTATAACAATTTTATAGACAAATGATACTATTTATAGTCGCGGCGGAGAGTGGGGGGCGCGAAATGTTTTCTTCTTCCTAGGGGGGGCGTAACAGAAAATAATTGAGAAGCACTGGAATATGGGAACATCTTGAGGGCACTATATTTGCACCTTATGAACCTGGTTGCCTAAAATGGCTTCCTATTCCTTGGATATAATCCTGCTATGCAGAGTAATAATCAGACCCAATGACTTCCACAAGATGGCTGCCCATACCATAACAGATCCGCCACCAAATATAACAGGCAATGTGGGTTGAAGGGTCCTTTGGCTTTTTCCAAATGTAAACCCATCCAGATGTAGGAAAAAGAGTAAAAGATGACTCATCAGACCATATTACTTTCCTCCACTGTGCAGAAGTCCAGGATTTTGTACTCATTACACCAGTTTATGTATTGCTGTGCATTGGCCTTGGTTACAGCTTTGTGAAGCTCACAACGTACAGCTTGTGTTGAGACTGGCTAATGGAGGTGTAGATTCAGTTCTTTGGTCATTTTTGAGGCCGTTGTTTTATGGTTTTTAGCAACTATCCTGTTCAGTGTCCATCTATCACTGTAAGTGAGCTTCAAGCTTGTGACCACTGTTCCTCTTTCCTGTTTTTTCCCTGCTTGGCATATGCCAACGTGATTTCAGTTTCTGTGACTGACACACCGTTCAGGAACCAACTATTTGTCCTCTTAAAATCTGTTAGATCTGTCATGTTGCTTTGGAAACTCACACATTAAAGTGTTGATTTTAAAACATCTCTTATAGCAGAAGCATATTAGTTATTAGTATTTACGTATATTTATATATATATATATATATGGTCTGTCAATTAATCAAAGATCAAAATAACAAACAGCTATTTTTTTTCACAGTGGTAAAAATGTAGAGTTCAGCTACTGAATGAGATACCATCTAGGAATTGGAAAATATCTTGATGTCACCAGTCAGAACCCATCCT
Organism: Aldrovandia affinis; assembly: GCA_029706075.1. Taxonomy (NCBI): domain Eukaryota; kingdom Metazoa; phylum Chordata; class Actinopteri; order Notacanthiformes; family Halosauridae; genus Aldrovandia; species Aldrovandia affinis. Next base: position 530,734 of record JAINUG010000163.1, on the reverse strand, counting down.
TCAGGAACCAAAAGAGCACTTTTTTCAGTTTTTACAAAACCACAACACCTTGTCCTTTTTCCTTACCTAGGGAAAAAAAATACCTCACTAAAACTACATATTTGTAAGCAGAGGCCAAAGCCAATCAGTAGTCTCGAACTCCCTTTTCCAAAATCAAATAATAAAGAAAACAACCAGTAGAGAAAGACACTTTCTTTAACTTTGACTATATTAAGTGCCTTTTAAAGAACACTTTATTAAGAACATTTTAGAAGAACATATTATAGAGAGCACTTTATATCCAACACTTTAGAGAACTATAATCTCGCATGAAAGTTTAAAAAGGAACATACAATGAACCTCACCAAAACAAAAACAAAAATGGGCAGGAATTTTAGAACTACATCAAAATGAATTCACTATTAATAACCTCTTCCTCGATTTACGTCTTCCTTATTATCGGTAGCAGTAGTCACGTTTCCCAAGCTTGTCAGCACTATCCAGGGTGACCCCCGATTTGTAGCATCCTCTTCATCTGTGGTGATAATAGGATGCTGACCCCTCTGGCAGGAATATTTGTGTCCTGAGTCACAAGGTACCTCCATCCACTGCCTTGGCCAAGTGGGTGTCTATAGTGGACTGTTCTGAATCAAGAAAAGACTAGTTTGATTTAACCTTAAATAGAGTTTACTGTTCACCAAATTGCTATTAGCTAGAACTTCTATCTTGACCTCTTCTTCTATCTCACTTGCTTCTTGGACTTCATCGTCATCCTCCTTCTCTATCATAAGGAGAGTTGGCCTTTTCTTGGCTGTCTTCCGATTAGAAAAAGAGAGAGTATAATCTCATCAGAAATGTAAACCGCAGGGTCTAGTGGTTTCAACGTCTAGTGGCCACAATGTCGGACTGGGGTTCGATTCAATTGCCACAGGGGCGGCAATACCACCGTGGCGGCAATTGGCTGTCCACCCCAGGGAGGGGGGAGGGAAGCCGACACAGTTCGCTGCGCACAGGAGTGGTTCTGGGGTGCTGGAATTACAGTCGACAGCATGGCAGTGACGTCTCGGAGGAGGCGGTGCTTTGTCATTGTCCCTGCTGGTCACAGGGCTATGGCAGCGAACTACGAGGGAGGGGATTGAACTAAGACTAGCGGGAGTAATTGGCTACCAAATTGGGAGAAAAACTGCAGAAAATCAGAAAAATAATTTTATACAGAAATGTAACAACAAATCTGAAATAAATTGATTTAAAAATATAAGGCTATTTGTTCAACTTACATCATCAGATGAGATGGCCGGGGGTCACTTTTGAAATGGGGCACGCCGGACCTTCCCACTTGCCTCCACGTCTGGAGAGCTGCTTGGCTCAATGGCTTTCACACTGGTCACGTGCCCTCATGGCCTCAGCAAGAGTCTCCTCTCTATCACAAGATGTTTTTGCTGTTGATGTGGAGTGGCATATTGCCTGAAGTACAGCCATCTTATCCTTCTGCAATACATGAAAATATGATTAGACTGTTATACAGGGGTACAGCAAACTTACAATGAGCTGTTGGCGGCAGCATTGTAAATGTCTGAAAATGTGGAGCGACCAGGCACAGGCTTGATCTTACTTAAAACAAAGTAAAAATTATGTCAAGATTGCATCATTACATTTACATTTTACATTTAAAGCATTTATCAGACACTCTTATCCAGAGCGACTTACAAGATGTGCATAAATACAAGATAAGAACAATCATAGTTTGCGCGAGAGATCAGTGCAGTAATACAGCGATAGACATCATTGCAGGCAGCTGCGTACCATACCTGTATCATCAAAATCGAACTTGCCGGCCTGATGCCAAAGACAAAAGTAGCTTCAGCTCATCTCTATTAGCCATGAAATTCAGCACCTTTGGGTCCTGTCGAAGGTTGGCATAAGCGATGTCACATATTGGGCAATGAGTGGCCACCATTGTGTTTCCTAAAAAAGAAAAGGGGAGATGATAGATGAGGTCCAAAGAGTTTAAAAACTGTGGGGCTTATTAGGGAGGCAGCAGTGCAAATTTGGCACACCTAGGCGCAAAGGAACTCTTAAAATGATTAAAATTCCAAATGCCACTTTTATAATATCATTTTAAATTTTTACATTTTAAGCATTTAGCAGATGCTCTCAACCAGAGCGACTTCCAAGATGTGCATTAATACATGGTATTAACAATCATAGTTTGCACAAGAAATCAGTGCAGTAATACAGCAATAGACATCATTGCAGATAGCTGCGTACCATACCTACGACCTACCACTGGGAAGGAAAAGGTTAGTCTTTTTTTTTTTTTTTTAAAACAGGGATACAGTACATAGTATTGAGCAAGTAGGCAGTGTTGATGACAATTAGCTAGATGTACAGAATTCAGTGGTAGTGGAGTCTGAAAAGGTGGGTTTTGAGTCTCTTGCGGAAGATCGCAAGTGATTCCGTGGTCCAGAGAAGAGACAAGACCGCGAGGAGCAGCTGCCAGGTGTCCGGAGGGATGGGACAGTCAGTTTGCCAGAGAAGGTGGAGGGGTCTGGCTGGGGTGTAGGGTGTGATGAGTGTCTGGAGGTATGGGGGAGCGGTACCTCTAGCTGCTTGAAAAACAAACACCAGTGATTTGAATCTGATGCATGCTGCGATAGGGAGCCAGTTCAGAGAGAAGAGTAGAGGGGTGACGTGGGTGAACTTCGGTTGATTGAACACCAGACGTGCGGCAGCATTCTGGACTAGTTGCAGTGGCTTAATGGCACAGGCCGATAGGCCTGCTAGCCAGGAATTGCAGTAGTCCAGATGTGTCACCAGGGCCTGGACCAGGAGATGTGTGGCCTCTTGGGTGAGGAACGGTCGGATCCTCTGGATGTTGTGGAGGGAGAATCGGCAGGTCCAAGTGATCGCTGCAATGTGGCCCGAGAAGCACAGCTGGTTGTCCAGGGTCACTCCAAGACTCCTGGCAGACTGGGATGGAGCCAATATGAATCCCCAAATACGATACTTAGCCCTAACCTATCAAAATTTTCCTTTAAATCTCAACAACCTTTTTCCCCAGTAGTGTTTCAGAGATTAACCACAAAAACAACATGGCTGACAGGCACCATGGACTTGTGATAATCTAAAATCTGTAGATCTGTTCACTCGTCAGGCGACACAGTGATACTTCAGTCTTAGATACTGACATGTAGTGTGCATCAGAAAAGCACATCTTCCACAAAGGTCAGTGTTGTTCTGTATGTTTTTTAGACACATGTTCCAAATGGAAGAGGAACTAAATCTTTACCTCTCTGATTCTGCTGACGAGCTTCTTCCTCAAAAGGCCCCGTATCCTGTAATATACTCATTTTAGTATGTTGTCATACCATTCAGAGAACTGAATAATGTAAAAGTCATATTGTTTTCTTGTAGGGACGGAGAATGAAGATAGTGTATCTGGACAATATGTTGAGGCAGTACTTTGCAAATGATCTGAAAGAAAAATGTATCACCAAGTCAAGGGTGAGTTTCTGCCATCAATTAAAAACAGCAGCAGGTACATTACTGATTTACATCACTGATTAAACATTATTATTTGTAGTAAACATCACTTTTTATATTCACCTTTTCTAGATCAGGGAGGTCTGGCAAAAGAACCCAGCACTCCTGGATAGGTGCAAGGAGCTGAACCTCACCTTTGACAATGTCAGAATGAGGAAGCTAAAACATGCAGTGTGGCGGAACGCATGCTAGGCATGTGGAAAATGCAATTGCGCTGCCTCCATAAATCATCAGGAGATATATGTTCCGCACCTGATCGTTACTGTGCCATTGTAGTAATGTCTGCAATGCTGCACAACATTGCCATAGGGCCTGGGGTACCCTTGCCCAATGCATACGAGGAAAATGAAGAGGAGGAGGAGGAAAATGAGCACACCCCATTGAGCCACAAGACCAGAGGAGAGAGGGCCAATACCAGGCTGGTGAGGTGGCACGACAGGGCAACATCACCGGTTCTTTCACATGATTCCCCCCCAAGTTTGCTTAGTTTATTATTTTCTTTTACCCATTACAATAAAATGGATTTCAACCATACAAGTGTGTTAATTCACACACACCTACATAACAAGTACATCCAGAACTGGTACATTCCCCTGTCAGTTCAGTTGAGCTAGGCTGACTTGTTGTCGTCACGTTCGAGGGCCTTTCTGTTGGTTTCTATAAAAACGTATCCTTATTCATTCAGAAGTTTAGCTGGTAACGTTATTTAGATGTGCCTCGAGAAAATGTAGGCTACGCTCTGACTATCATGTAGCCTAGCTACCGTGCATGGAATATGACAATTTGCACATATTGTTGGAAATCAACTGATAGTGGGGATGGATAGACAGAAAGGTTGTTCATAATTTTACACAACTGCATGTACTGTATAGTGAACGAATATGTAATTGAATGAGAAATAAATGTATGAAATGTGTGTGTGTATGTATGTATATTTATATATATTGTAACACCCTGCTGGGTATGAATGTGGATGTGGAGTAGTGCAAACCAAAAAACAGATCAATAGTTAAATGTACCAAAACTAGATTTAATTAAAGGGGAAATGCACTCAATACACAAAACAATGGGGAAGGCAAACTCAAACGGCTTTAACATTTAAATAAACAGTCAAATACAACTCAATCTTTCAATTAAACAAAACGTTTCTTCCGCTCTAGGGAGCTAATCCCTTACCCTGAGCTTCTCCAAATCCTGGCGGGTCAACAGAGTTTCTCTCCACATTGCAAAAACTTCCAAAACTTTTCTCCTCTTCGCTCTCTTTCTCTCTCTGTCCCTTCATGAAGAGAAACCTGGCCCCTTTTATTTGCCGTTGATTGGTGGTTAATTAATCGCAGGTGACAGTTATTTGGTCCTGTGAGGTAGGAGTGTGACCAGTAGATGGTACCATACTCCCCCTGGCTCTGCCTGCCAGGTTGCCACAATATATATATATATATTTTGCACATGTTTTCACCACTATCTGTACATCAGTTAAATTGAATCCTGCCATAATGAACACAACTGGCCTGGGATGGATAATGTGGACCAGTACTCTGAATTTCCAGCTTTGGAATGCTCAATTTAATTCCCCTGCAATTAAAAGTTCATCAGCAGCCTATCCATTAATTATTCTGATTTGTTTTAAATTGCTTTCTGCTGAGAGAGAGCTTGTCCATGTTATCAAAAAGGCTTGGCAGCCTATAATTAAATTGGCTCTTTTCTTGAATACACCAATTAATCATCCGATTCAAAATCCTTTTGTCAATAATTATTAAATAAATAAACGAATAAAGGTCATGCCACACCAAACCATAGCTGTTGAGTTTATACATTTCAAATATGTAGATCAAGAGTTTGGGAAACACCAGTACATCATACAGAGGAATAATGTTTGTGGCACAACCTGAGGTTACCTTATTTTATCACAATCATGTTTCATTTCAGTCAAATGTTTGTTTTTGAGGTTATAAAACATGTCAGACATGTGCAGTACAACAATCATTGGCAATTTAAAATCACTCCTAGCAATCCTTGCCCCAGGGCAAAGCCCAGAGATGTAATTTGTAATTGGTTGATTTTCATTTGCAACTGGCTCCAGCCCAATATAACAACAAACCCACACCATAGTTCTAATTCAACTCCCTGGTGCTCAGATAGACTATTTACACTGCACATTTCTCTCTATCTGTGTTACTGTGTGTCTCCCAATGTTGGACAGATTGTAAGCCATCTGTGTGTCTCACACTGTGGGACTGATATATTGAGCCCCTGTTTCTGTTTCTGTGGGACAGACTGAGGCACTGTATGTCTCTCACTGTTGGACCAGAGCACCGTGAAATGTGTGAAGTTCACCTTTCCATTCCCTCTTTTCGTTCCAATTCAAGGGCAGTAAACTAGAGGGGGGCAAGCCAAAGTCCTAGTTCAGTATCACCATTTCAAGTTCAAGTTCAAGTTTCATTTGTCATATGTATAGGTACAAGAACAATGAAATTCTTACTTGCTGTGCTCCAGCTCAATGTCAATAAAAGAAGAGAAAGCACAATAATAAATGATCTGAAAATGTACAGAAAAGAGGGGGGGATGCTTTTAAAGTGCAAAAGTGACATAGTGCAATAAAGTGTAGGCACATGCCTCTGATCCGTGCAATCTGCAAGACTATGGGGGAGATCAGGATGAGGACAGTTTAGGAGTCTGATGGCTACGGGGTAGAAAGTGTCTCTGAATCTGGTGGTCCAGGTCTTTATACTCCTGTATCATTTCCCTGATGGCAGGAGCATGAACAATCTTTGGTGGATGAGGTTATCTATAGTGTTGCTGGCCCCCCCTGATAACACGTGTGGTGTAGATGTCCCCCATGGATGGGAGTGGCACTCTGATGATGCACTGAACCACCTTCACCACCCGCTGGAGGGACTTGCGGTCCGAGGCACTGCAGTTGCCATACCAAACCGTGTGACAGTACGTGAGGATGCTCTCCACTGTGCACCTGTAAAAGTTTGTTAAAATCCTGAGTGGCATGCCAAATTTCTCCTGAGAAAATAATCTCTGTTGGCCTTTGCTGACCAGGGTGGCGGTGTTGTGTGACCATGACAAGTCCTCGGGGGGTTGACTCTCTTCACCCGTCTTACGTCCCCCCCATTGATGTATTTTATTGATTTATTTAACCAGGCAAGCCATTAAGAACAAGTTCTTATTTACAATGGCGGCCTGGGTACATACCTGGGTACATACACCATTCACTCACACACTCACACCTACAGGGCAATTTAGACTCTCCAATTAGCCTAACGTGCATGTTTTTGGACTGTGGGAGAAAACCGGAGTACCCGGAGGAAACCCAACGCGGACACGGGGAGAACATGCAAACTCCACACAGAAAGGCCCCGGCCGGGATTCGAACCCGGGACCTTCTTGCTGTGAGGCGACAGTGCTATCCACTGCACCACCATGCCGCCTATGTAGACTAGAGGGCGCGACCTGCTCTGCTTCCTGAAGTCTATTAACAGCTCCTTGGTTTTGCACGCATTAAGTGACAGGTTGTTGTCAGTGCACCATACTGCTAGGTCTTTAACTTCTTCCCTGTATGCCGACTCCTCATTGTCCATAATCAGACCAATGACTGTTGTATCATCCGCAACTTTGACAATGACGTTGTTGTCGTGTCTGGCCACGCAGTCATATGTATACAGGGAGTAAAGCAGTGGGCTGAGAACACAACCCTGGGGGCGCCGGTGTTCATGACCAAGGTGCTGGAGGTTTGACTCCCAATCCTGACTGCCTGTGGTCTGCCCGTGAGTAAGTCCAGTACCCAGTTGGAGAGGGAGGTCTTAAGGCCAAGGGTCCCGAGCTTGGAACACAGTTTTAGGGGGTGATGGTATTGAACGCTGAACTATAATCAATAACCAGCATCCTTACATGTGTGTTATGTTTCTCCAGGTGAGAGAGGGTGGTGTGGATGGCAAAAGAGATGGCATCCTCTGTAGAGCAATTTGAGCGATAGGCGAACTGTAGTGGGTCCACAGTGTTGGGGATGGCGTCCAGTATGTGGGATAGGATGAGGCTCTCAAAACAGTTAGTTGTTCAGGCATGTGACAGTGTTTTTCTTTGGCACAGGTACTATGGTGGTTGTTTTGAAGCAGGTCGGAACTGTTGCTAGAGATTAAAAATGTCTGTGAGGACGTGGCTGGCATAGAACTTCAGGACCCGACCAGGGATACCATCAGGCCCGGCAGTCTTGCAAGTGTGAACACAGCTGAGGGTCCTCCTCACACTTGCAGTGTTCAGCTGCAGTGTCCGCTCCTGCTCAGCCATGCTCACTGGGGATGAACCATAGAGTGTAGTGTTTTCGGCTTCAAAGCGAGCATAGAAAGTATTGAGCTCGTCTGACAGTGAGGTGTTGTTGCTGACAGCTAAGCTATTTTTGTTCTTGTAGTCGGTTATGTGTTGTAGACCTAGCCAGAGGTGTCGGGCATCAGCTCTCTTAATACATTTGTGGAGCGGTGTCAGTGCTTTCTCTGCGTTAGCTTGCAGGTGTATGTACATGCCAGCCATGTAGACAGCAGAGAATTCCCTTGGTAGCCAAAAGCGGTAGCATTTTATCATAATACACTCCACATCAGGCAAGCAAAATTGAGCAACTATTTGGACATCAGTACACCAAGCATGGTTTATATAAATGGAAAACGGTAAATCCTGACAGTTGAATCCTAGCCGTATCAGGGGTGTTTGTAGATAGCCATGTTTGCACCAGCCGCAGTGCTTACAAGCAGTGGTAGTAGAAGAGCAGTTGAGGCGTGTGGAGCTGGAAGAGATGCATCGCCAGATTACAGAGGAGGAGCATGGCAGACGAACAGTGTTAGCTGTTAGACACGTACACACCCACCTGAAAATGAAAAAGGTTTGACTGGAAGACCTCTCTGTGCCCACTCCCTCTACTTCAGGCAGTCTGGTGAACATTCATAATGTCGAATCTTTGTAACATATAATTGCATGTCACTGATTCACAGCACAAAGCATTGTTAATGAAGGAAAATTGTGATTAAATCTGGCAAACAAATTGTGATTACTTACCAGATAGCCACATCATGTATTTTTATCATTGCTGTTCCCTGTATTTATGTGGTATTTATATGGTTTGGAATTTCTGATCTGTTTGATATCTCCAAGCACCACTGTAAAGGAGAGCAGAGTCTTCATCTTCATCGAAAGACAGAGAGCCTCCAACTCCTTCAGTGCAACCATGCGCTCTAAAAGTCTGCTTGACATGTTCGTTTACACACCTACCCCCCATAGTGTGTTAACCTATGAAAGACTTTCCACATCTCAACAGCTTATTTGTCTCTGATAATCTCTCTTTTTCTCTGCATCTCTCTACAACCCTCCCCCAGCCTTCCCTTTCTCTCACTCTCACATGGTCTCTCAGTACAGTTGAAATAAATTCTCTAAGATTTTATCAGCAGAAAGTTCAAAAGCAGTATAGCCAAATCTTCCAAACATTGTGACCCCAATACCTGTGTAATTACACTGTAAATACAAAGTAGGTTTTTATTTTAAGGCAATGACATTGAGGGAAAAAATAAAATAATAACAATTACAAAGAATAATATTTATGAATGGTGAATTATGCCAATTCTCATGGCGTCGGTGCCATACCACTAGGGGGCTGACAGGAAGAGGTTAAAAACAATGTATTCATACAGAGTAGTCACACTGTACATACTTCTGTAGTTACAGTCTACTTATACAGGTAGTTGGGACACTATATGTAAAGGCGACCCTGTATCTTATTCCATTCTCGTTTATCTCCTCTGTCTCTGACTGTTCTGTATCCTGCTCTGTCTCAATCTCTCTCACACATACATACAGACACACACACACACACATACACACACAGAGGACTGATGTTTGAAGTTTCCACAAAAAAAAGTTACAGAAACAATTATAATGTGTAAAATTCCTCCAAACTTTTCATATCTGCTTATTCCACTGAACTGACCACCAAGCACCTCAGGGGACGTGTAGCTTCAGAGATAAAAGACAATCAATTCGTTAAGGGTTTGCCACCCCCTTAATAATTCATAGGGCTATTCTTGCACCCTCAGCTCTGCTTTTACAGTCTGTTTTTAAGCATCTTTGTCCCTTCCAAGCATAAGGACTGGAGGCTGCAGTAAAACCGTTGGTGTATTTGTTAATGTTTGTTTTAATATTCGAGGGAACAATGCAGCAAAAAAGATTTTTGTTGCAAATGTCTTTACCATTTTTTTAAGTTTTGATAAAATATTTTAATTTCCTCAACATATGGGCAAAGACTAAATGTTGTTGAATTGTTCTGAGGTTTTTCCACAACATTCTGTTAGCTCATAAAAACACCCACACAAGCTTGTACTGATGTAAACTTGGAAAGGTCAGAGCTGATGTGCAGCTCTGATTCACATTGAAAAGGTCACCATGACAACAACGTAGGAATGTACAGTGCGCTGGTGATATCGCTGTCGCATGCACCCTCCTCTGCATGTGGCATGTCATGCAGTTGCGCAGTGAATACGGCAGGCCATTTTAAGGGTATTTTCTGTGCCTGGTGGCAGTAATCAAGCTCTGCGTGATTGATAAACAATATAGATTCACATTTAAAACCAATCTTACTGCTTTCACAAGCTCTCAGCTCAGATTGCTGCTAAATTACACCGCTGGAGATGGCACTAGTAGGGCCTATTTAAACACTTTATGGAACTAACCACAGATAACGGGGCTGATATAGCTTGATTAGACACATGGTGGCACTTACCATGAGACGCGAGGCGCTAATGTAGCTTTTTCAAACACTTTATAGCTCAAACATTGCTAACGTGAGTAATTCAATCCCTTTTGGACAGCGGTGTAAGAGCGCTGATCATGGACTGACACAGGATCCAGGCCTCCAGTCCAAAGTGTAACAGAGGTGTGTTTGTTGTGTCTGGAACCATCGCTCTTGCTTCCTTCATGGCATAACAAGCAATACGCTTCTGTAGGTAAAGACCCTGGCATATAATAGAGATACACACACTCTTGTTCTGGCTCTAGGGGGATTTCAATTTTTGTGGTGGACCTTAATCGCAATTGCTTAACTGAAGTCTGCTATAACAGGCTTAAATGGTTTGATGTAGTATGTGTCCTACTTTTCTCAGAAATCACCATTCCTATGGTGAATTCCTCACTTTGCTATTGGAGCAGCTATGAGGCCACAGCGCAAATCGAACCAAGTTTTAAAAACATTTCAGATTTTTTCCTCCAAATTTAGTAGCTAATTATGGCCTCTATTATTTCAAATATCCCCGTCTCTTTATTATGAGTTCACTGCTGCATCTCTGGGACCGGCAGTGGCAAAGGCGAATTGAGCTGACTCCTCCGAGATGGAACCCTTCACATAGAGCAAGTGTCTTTACTGGTTGCACCACTCAGGGACCAAACCACATTTTTTTGAGGTAAGTTAAAAACATACAATTCTTAATCTGGGAGCATTCCTCTTTAACGTTGGTATGTTCACAAGAGGTCCCACTACACTTGAAAAAAACATTAAACAAAATTTAAATATGGGAAAGGTAGTGGCGAAAATACGTGTTCCACAAGGTGGGAAATTAGGTATGTTTCACTTTTTAATATAACCATGTTTATTCATTATTTCACAATTTTAACAAGACGTCTAATGACCTCGCTGACAAATACCCCATTCAGAATAAGTGGCGAATGCGGCATGTTCGATATCATCAACAACATGGCCAAACCATTTTGTTGGTAAAAACATTTCTAAAGTCATTTACAAAATCATGATTGTGTCTAGTCTAGCGACTGGCATGACCAGCTATGACACCACTTGCTAACTAGCTAGCTATATTTAGATACTGCTAGTTAGCTAACATTAGCTAATGAACAAAGAGACAAACTACTAGCTCTCAACTTAAGCTGTCACATCAACTGAGTCTAGCTAGCTACTTCACATTATCTAGGCACCATTGAATCTGTCATATCTTATGGCCTCACGTCCTGGTTCGGCAGCTGCAAGGCACTGGAGAAACATCAGCTGAGCAGGATTGTGAAGTTAGCCAGTAAGATCATTGGTGCCCCTCTCCCGTCCCTGCTGGAGATCTACAACCAGCGCTGTACTCGCAGGGCCACCAGCATCATAAGGGACCCTCACCACCCCTTCCATGGACTGTTTTCCCTCCTGCCATTGGGGAAAAGGTACAGGAGCCTTTGTGCCCGATCCCAAAGGATGCTGAACAGCTTCCTTCCACAGGCAGTCAGGATGGTGAACAGACTGTGCCCTCTCCCTCTGACATGCCCCCCACCCCTCCCTCCCCTCCCCCCCTCCCCCCCCGCCCCCTCCACCCTTTAAGACACTGCTGCTACTGAACTGAACCTGCACTTTACACTACACTTTAATATACTGTGTAATTTAATATGTGTAATTTGTGTAATTTAATATACTGTACTGCCACTTGGCAGCTGCTGCTCCATTGTTGTTTTTATGTAAACTGTTTTATGTTTTATGTTTTTATATTTTAGCCTATTTGTGATTGTTGTCCTTTTACTGTAGTACTGCTGAGGGCTGGGGGGAACGATATTTCGTTTTTTTATGCAAGTGTACAAGACAACGACAAATAAAGAAATCTTGAATCTTGAATCTTGAATTAGGAAGTAACGAGGTTGCCATAACAGTGGTTTAGTGAGCTGCTGGTCGTTGCCATTTTGGCTCAAAATAATGACTCTTAACAATCGCTTTGTGTTTTGCAATGACTTCCAGTTTCCATAATTTTTATACTATATATGCCATTTAGCAGACACTTATATCCAAAGCAACTTAGTGAATGCAGGCATTTTTCAGTATATGTGGACCTAAGTGTAAGAGCCATGTTTTACCTACTGAACCACACAAAACTACAATGGGAATAACAATACTGAAGTGTACCTTCCTAAAACACAAGCTAACTTTCCCTATTCATTTTGAATCGAGCCTTTTATGTAGCATAATATGTAGCATATTGTCATTTAAACAGATATTATACAGTATGTGGATGTGGAACAAGATGTATTTTCAAATACATGCAAGTATATTATGACATTTTTCAAATAAAATTCCTATCTTTTTACATTTAATGTTTTAACATATGAATTATGTTTTGGGTATTTCCTTACCTTTGCACTTCCTTATTGTTTGGTTCTGTTAGGACATCCACCCTTCCTTATGTAACTACTTCATTAAGTGTGGATCTCCTAACCGAAATTTCACAGGCTTTCTTTGTCCTGAAATGCCCCCTCTCCCTCGTAAGCAGGGAGATTCTTTTTTAATTGCATAATGAAGGGGGACAGATGTTTGATCATTGGTGTTCAGGGGATTGCCAGCTTCAAGGCGATTACCCAAATAAACAAGTCAGAACCTTGATAATTAAAATGGTTTGTCGCTAAGCTTGGAGCAAACTTCTCAGTTAATTACTGTGTCTTTTTCCAGCCTCTGTCTCAGTGGATTGTTACGGGGTGTGCCAGTTGCATTTGTGTTTTGTGTGTTTTTCTATCTAATAAAGCTGGACACCATATCTCAAATACTAAAATATTACAATTGTGAATTATTCAGGATTTGCTTTAAGATATTAGAGAACGAAATTGGATGGTGAGTGTATGTTTAATGATGGCTATTAGCACTTCATTTTGTGTACACATGTGGGGAACTGCGTATGTGTGTGTGTGTTTGTATGTGCATGGGTTGGTGTGTTTTTATGTGCATATGTGCATGAGTGTGTACAGTATGTGCGTATGGTTGTTTACATGCATACGTGTGCATGTGGACCAGTGGGGACAAAAAAGTGTTTAAAAAAAAATACATATATATATTTTCATAGGACCTGAGAAAAAATTCCACTAATATTAACCAGTAAGAAAATAAATCCTGCAAAAGATACTGAACAGACATACCAGTGATTGAAATGAGCCTAAGTGATTATTCAGCTTATGATGCCATCTAGTGGCCAACAATGATACTTAGTCACCAACCAAAATGAAGCAGTGTTGCAGGCAGCGCTGTTGCATGGAAAGTGGTTTTAAAAATAAAGTGTCTTGTTATTCTGTAGTCGATATAAAGGAGTATATAATATATATTCAAGCAAGCAGACGGGGTGATTAAGTACACTTAAGCTGTTAATGAATTATGTTCTTTCACATTTTGGGGGCGTATTTTGAAATTGCCATGTAATATAACAGAGTGATGGGAAAGAGATGATAAAACACAATTAATTTTGTATACGCCAGTTAGGCAATCATGAGGGAGTCGTGAATAAGGTTATTGTCTTTTTAATGATCATGTAATCAACATCTTCCTTATTCAAAAAATAAAATGGCACGATTTATCTGCTACAATGCACCTGTTAACTATATATATGCCCTTTAGCAGGCACTTTAATCCAAAGCAATTTACAGTAGTGAATGCATACATTTTTCAGCATATGTGGTCCCAGTGGGAATCGAACCCACAACTTAAGCGTTATCAATGTCAAGATCTACCTACTGAGCCACACAGAACAACTAACTCAAGTCACCTACCAAAGTTAGTGCTGAGCTCCCACAGCCTACATTTTTCATGTAATGAAAATGATTAAATGACCTGGGTCTGAGGTGACCATCCTTTTTATACGGTCATTGCAGTCTTCTTCTCAATGGGTGACTGCTCAAAATGACTGGGATGCAAAAAATGAGGGAGTGAATTTGGTCATACCTACCACTTTTTCCAGTCAACTGTAAAAAACACAGCCTTAGTCACCAGTTCTGCTCATGGCCAGTTCCACCTACATCACATTTCTGGTTTCAGTTTCCTTGATATACAGTCACGGATTGGATGGGACTTTTTAATCTAGTAATGATATCGAGGTGTCTAAATCCAGTAGGTTGGTGACTTTGCAGGACCATGCCCAAGGACACACCCCACAAGCTCTTCCATTTTAGGATGTTAATTGAGCGATTATGTTCACTTAAATCCCTGAGGCAGAAATAACTTCAAACTGAGAATATGGTTTGCCAACAGCCAACACAGGCAGGGGGCAGGCCTCAGGGAGGGGTGCTCATATACATCTGCAGAGCAGGGGTGAAGATGAGGATGGTGCCCAACACAGAAGCTATGAGGAAACCCCACAGGAAAATACGGTCCAGCACCTGGGCCACAAATTTCCAGTCCCGCACCACCTGCAGCACGCCAAAACGACAGGAAAAAAATATTAAGGAAATGTTTTCACCCCAACTACTCACCTAAAGCATTTTTTTGATCAATAACTTTCAGTTTTCTGTGCATCTTCAGTTCCCTCAAAATTCTGAATGCAAAATTTGCTTTGTAATGCATCATACGAGAATGTGTTGAGCACAACCCCTTTTTACAAGAAATGCATACTAGGGAATGCAAGAGAGGCTTCTCTTGAACCCAGGTGAGTGACTACAGAAGCACTTCTCTGAAATCGATCATGATTTTCCCACCACTGTCGATCATCTCTCTCACCTCTCGGATGGAGTGCTCCTTCTTGATGTGGCAGGAGATGTAGCGCACCGACTTGGTGGCCTTCTCCAGCATGGCCAGCCAGGCCACGCTCTCATCCTCCTTGGCCCCGGGCACCCTCTGCTTCTGTGACCCATCGCCAGGCTTCGTCTCGGGGCTGCACGGCTCCATCTCGGGGCAGTTGGAGCGGTCGGCGTGGCCTCGCATGCACAGCAGCCGGGGCAGCTGCTGCAGGAACAGACTCTTGATCCAAGGGGACATGGGGTGGTAGGTGGCGGAGGAGCGATGGTGCATGTTGATGACGAAGACGGTGACAATGATGGAGAGCGTGACGAAGATCATGATGAAGAGGAGGTACTCGCCGATGAGCGGGATGACCTTGGAGGAGGACGGTATTATCTCCTCGATGACCAGCAGGAACACGGTGAGGGACACCAGCACGGAGGTGGAGAGAGACAGCTTCTCGCCCTCGTCGGAGGGCAGGTAGAAGACAAGCGCGGTCAGAAAGGACAGCCCCAGGCAGGGGATGATGAGGAAGAGGGTGTAGAAGAGGGGCAGCCGCTTGAGGATGAAGGAGTAGGTGACGAACGGGTAGGAGTAGACCCCGTCGTGCCTGTATCCCTTGGCGCCCGTGGCGTTCAGGATCTCCCACTCTCCGTTGTCAAAGAAGTCCTTGCGGTCGACGAAGTCGTCCAACAGGACCAGGCCCACCATGTTGCCGTCGTAGGTCCAGGAGCCAAACTTCATGGAGCAGTTCTGCCGGTCGAAGGGGAAGAAGGTGACGTCCATGTTGCAGGCGGACTTGTAGCTGGCAGGGGGCTTCCACGTGATGGTGCCGTTAAACTTGACAATGGCCTTGGTCATCAGAGAGCCCTCGAAGCGTCCGTCCGCACTGAGACACAGGGCGACAATGGCAAGGATGAGAAAGGAGAAGGGAAAAGTCAGCTTCGCAAGAGACGCAAGTGATGCTCTAGTGAGTTGAAAAGCAGGGGAAGGCAGCCCTGTTCTCTGAGAGTCACAATACTGTACATTTCCTGGGTCTCTCCCAGGGAAAATAAATAACATCCTGTATACCTCTGATGGTCACTTGAGTTAATTTAATCTAATAGTTTATTTTATCACACAAAGCAATCTCCAGCACTTCAGGATCAGGGTTGCTTGTATCAGCTCTGGCAGGCAAAGACAGAAAGACAGACATGCAAGTGAAACTGCAGACAGACAGACAGGCAGGAGAGTTCAATGACAAACAAACAAGCAGACAGTCAGGCAAGTAGACAACATCTCAAAAAGTTCAAAAAGGAACTAGACCAAATCAACAATACTTCTCGTATAAAACGATATCGGGCAGCCAGATGCTTTCAGATGGGACTCGGATGGAGGTGATTCCACCGTAGTCCTCTGGGTTCCAGCGCAGTTTATTATCAGTCCACTCCTAGCAACAAAGCACAAATTGAGCCCAAAAACTGTTAAGTTTCCATTTGTTCAAGCTAGAATGTTGTATCATTATTTCCCCTGTGTCACTCTATTTATATGCAAGACTCCACTTGTGTTCAATACAAGCTTGTTAAAAGGAACACTGGCTTAGTCAACCTTTTAGTTAAAAAGATTGGATCTAACAAGAGCTGTGGTGACATACAGTACAGTAATAGTTCTTGAATAAGGTATTTACTGGAGACCAAGGAGACTACTTTCTCCTGTCAGATAGTAATAGTAATTGAACTCATACCTGCTACAGTCAGACAGTAATCATTATTGAGCTCATACCTGATATCAGACAGTAATAGTTATTGAGCTCATACCTGCTACAGTCAGACAGTAATTGTTACTGAGCTCATACCTGCCAGAGCCACACGTTGGTTGTCATCAGCTGGTTCTTCTCATCCTGAGGGTAAAGATGAGACAAGATTCCCATGATTAAAGCTGGTTATGCCAATGCAAGAAACATCCTTGATAGAATGTCAGCAAGAATTAAGGTTGCCAACTTTCTATCATCCAAATATGGAACAGAAGGCCGGGCACATGGGGCAAAGTGTGTATGGATGTAAATCAACACATACTGTATATTGTAAAGGCAACTGCTGAGGAAAGTTTGCTTTTCCATGACTGCGCTACCAGCTTTACTGCAACAAATCTTATAGATGCAGAGTAGAACCAAGAACACAAGAAACTCACGGGGGTCACTTCTTAGACAGTCAAACACAGTCACGGTTACAACACTAATCCACTCAATGACACAAGGGATGACGGGGAACTGGCACACAAGGAATCTTGGGAGACTGAACACAACAATAACAATGGCAGCCCCCAAGCTTCCTTAACATATGATACATTCATTACCACTGAACTTATTTACACTGTTAAAATATGATGGGATTCTATTTTGATGTCTGAGTGATATTTTGTTATGGCCCCGTACAGGACAAGCCAAATTTGGCCCAAAAACGTGACGTCCCAGCTAATATGGGACAGTTGGCAACCCTAGCAAGAATGCAAATACAATTTGAACTAATAGGTGACTTTTAAAAGCTTCATCACACTTGGCATCCTCCACATTGCTAGCACTTATTTCAGCAACGTCTGCCATCATTCACTGTGTCAAGCTGTTAAATATGTTTAGTGAGTGGCATATATGGGCATACGCAAGCCTGGGTCCCTGTGCTTATAGCTTCCTGATTGGTATACAATTCATCGCACTTGGCGTTCTCCACGTCGCTAGCAATTATTTCAGCAGAGTCTGCCATCATTCCCTGTATCAAGCTGTTAACTATGTTTTGTGAATGGCATATATGGGAATACAGAAGCCTGATCCCCTTCCTGGTTCGTTGCTATGTGTATGTAATTTGTTCAGCTGCAAGCAAGAGCGATTTTATTATTTTATTATTTTATTATTAGAAACGCCTGACGGACAAAGTTCACGGTTTCATGAATGTTCATTTAAAAATATATATTTTTAGTAACGTAACTTTCTTGTATGACTGCGACTGCCGGTTCCCGACTGCAGCTGTATACATTTGTCGCGCGCCACAAATTTGTATTCAGTATCTGCATTATAAAGGAAATTGTGCAAAGAAGCCAGAAGAGGGCAGTATAGCCTCTTAACTGAAAACCAAATCGTCTCATGAGAAAATGGTCAGACAGACCACAAAACTTGAATGAGTCAAGAAATAGCAGCTAAATTAATGAATGAACAAACAAACATGCATGGATGCAATATTTTTTTTTGTTCTCGCATGCAACAGGACATTCTGGTCATGCTCAGTTTGTGGGGTTATTTAGGTTATCTAAACAAATCCACTTTTCATACTTCCTCAATTAAGAAAGCATTTATCATTTGCCCCCTGAATAACATCACTGCCTCTTTGTAGCTAAATTACATTTAAATCTCACAGCTACAATAAAGGAGACCTGAGTTATTGATTTATTGAGACAATACAATTACATAACCAAAACATATATTGACCATGTTTATGATTAACTGAATGTCTGGGAAGGAGGTTGTGTAATATTTTATATGTCTAAATAAACCAAAAGTGCTAATGAGTATAAAATGTCCCATTGAGAATGGGATCAAGCGTGATAGTCATTAAAAACACGTTACATTTATCAGCTGAGCAAAAGTACAGATCTTTATCCAGTAACTCACATGGGATTCAAACCTGCAGCCTTCTGGTAATCATTACATTACACTGTCAGATATAAAAACTGCAAAATATAAAAACTGCACATCAAAACCCAAATCAACATGGGCCCCAGGTAGCATAGCGGTCTAACGTACTCTGCCGGGAGTGCAAGCTGCCTACTGTAAATGTGGTTCAAAAACCCAACTGCACCAGTCCAACTCTGGCCGGGAGCCCCAATTGGGGGCAGCTGTCAGGGGGTAGGGGAAGGTTAGTCGGCACAAGCTCACTGAGGGAGTTTCTAAGGAGGTGGGCAAAGGAGGTGGATCATTGCCAGCCTTGGGATATTAGCTTGACCTGGAGGACGGGCGGCAGGCTCGTGAGGAGGTGAATCAAAATAAATAGAGGGTTGAATTGGCTACTAAATTGGAGAAAAACAGGTACAAAATTTGAAACAAATAAATTAAAAAAATAAAAAAGCCAAATCAACATGGATTTTTGACCCCTAGCCTGAGAAAGCATAAAGCACTATGATGGAAAGGTCAGACCAACCAGCAGACCCCCCCCCCATTCCCCTTCAAATCACCAACCTGTGGTAAAAGCCATGCTGCCATGCTGCGGATCAAATTTTCACTCGCTTGCACAAAACTGATCTCCCCCTTTACATAATGCAGAAGTGGCCTGCCGCCCAACTTAAGCACTAGGCAGCTCACAGAGCAGAGATCAGACAGGGTCTCAGAGTGCTGGAAACCTTGGATGCACCCTGGGCCCCAAAAATGGACACATGCTCCGAGCAACTCTGTAGTGACGCCGGTTGAAGAACTCTGCTTTTCACCAGAAGGTTGCAGGTTTGAATCCTGGCGAGGAATTATGGTTGTACCCTTGCGCAATTCCATGAATGAATCATCTGGCTGTATCCTTAACAGTATGTTATGTGAAATTCACTTTGATAAGGGCTCCATATAAGAAAATTAGTCATATACTAAAAGTATTTATGAGAAACTCAAATATGCCTAGATGCAAGAACTAGGAAGAGGCTATTCTACAGGATGGTCTTGCGCTCACACACAAAAATACACACACACACACACACACACACACACACACACACACCGATACAAACACATATGCATGCATGCACACATATACAGCGCACACAATCCATACTGCATCCGCTTTTCTTATTTACGCTGGCTCTCATCACTTAAACGCATTCAGACCTCAGCTTCATCCTTAGTTTGTCTTCTTAGTGGTAGCTTGCCTGTCTGTCAATGGAGGGCATGGGAACAGAGCTACCAGTGTCACAATGACTTTCAGCTGTGCATTACATTAGAGAGGCTGAGATATGACACAGTGGACTAAATGTTATTCTCCTCAAGCACAGCCTTATGTCTGGAAATCAACAAGGCCAAAAGGCGTGAGGCAGAACATGATGATGCAGGAATGTCTTGATAAAATTAGCCACAACTTGTTTGCTTGCATTTCATTACATTTACATTGCATTACAGGCATTTAGCAGACGGTCTTATCCAGAGCGACTTATAGTTTACATTTCTTTACAATCCATTTATACAGCTGGATATTAACTGAAGCAATTCTGGTTAAATACCTTGCTCAAGGGTACAATGGCAATGCAGTCCCCCACCTGGGGATTGAACCTGCAACCTCAAATCTGCAACTTTACTGTTACAAGCCCAGTTCCCTAACCATTATACCACACTGCCATACCATTTCCTAAACAACATGTTCGCAAACATGCACGTTCCTGTTTTAGATTCCCCTCACTGCCACCCTAGGTACCACCCTATCACATGAAGAGAAGTCAGCATCAGTTCTGCTCTTGTTTTGCTCGGCTGTCGGAGACCAAACAGGTGCACGCCGAAGCTCTCACCACGTCCACCAGCTGGGAGATCTTGAGGCCGAATCGGACGGTGATGGTGTCGTTGGCATGATGAATGGGGCGGACCCACTTCTGATACCCCTGGAACAGATTCGTCAGGAGGGTGTCCTCCATCTTGGCCAAGGAGATAAACTCCCCTGGACCTGGGGGGAGTGGGCCTATAATGATTGAATAAAAATACAAAAAAAATGTAAATGATCATACACAAGCCAGGCTGATGTCAAAGGCCTAAGATAATAACACTATGACAATTAGCTGACAAACATTATGAAAAGCTGAGCTAGATTGGCATATATGTAGACATTTGTAGATATTTACAAATGTATGTAATATGTAGATATTTTACACATTGAAAGCTACAGCAATATAACAATAAAAGAACCATTCATTTTACTTTTTAGAAACTTCGTCACACTTTATAATAACTATCATTTGTAAACAGCCAGTAGATCATGAACAAACTATTAGCAAATGATTTAGAAATGTCTAATAACTATTTATAAATCATTGGTAACTGTTTAGTAACTGTGTTATTAATCATTAATCATGACATTTTTAAATCATTAGTAAATTGCGTACTAACTATAAACAAACTATCTATGAATGATTCATAAATCATTATTGATTATATTAACAATCCATTCATGATGTATAGCTGATTTAATTATGTATAAATGTAATTTATACATAATTTAAATTATGTATAAATTATTAGCCAACTCTTTATAATTAGTTTATCAAGCATTAGTTGACTGATAACTGATCATCATTATTGACTGATTTGTAAATGATTAGTGATACATTTGTAAAGACCATATTAATAATATATAGACATTTTCTGGGCCCCATTCTAAAGCTGCAACAATTCATCTACAAATATTTATTTAAAAAAACACTAAGATAGAGAGGGAACAGGCTTGTTGTTGCATGTTGAACTACCTGTGTCTGTGTGTTATGAATGATAAATTATATGCATAATGTGAGTATCATAATAAAGGAAAACTGTATAAATACAGGTTATTCACAGATCAAGCATGCATCCAGTAAACAGGATCAGACAAATAAACACTCAGTGTGTCCAAACAAACACTTTCCTTGGGTTTGCTTCTTGAATCGACCCCAGGTGCCTATGCTTTGAACAAATGCAAACAGTTATGCTCCTTTTAAAACTGTTCCCTGCATTCCCCACCCCCCAAGCATTTATTTCTGAACAGAAAGAGTGAAAGCAGCTTCTAAATTTAGTCCAGCACATAGGCTGCGGTTATGTAAACCAATAGGGGGCTTCTCTAGTGCCAGTTCGAGCAGTTGAAGGACAAAGGCCAAGCAAGCAAGGGGGCGGGGCTCTCTGATAAAGTATTCTCTGAGCCTCACGGCTGTCTGATAAAGGATTCATCAGCTGGTCAAAATGTCTCACACCAGTCATCCAAGTCCTTCACAGACTTCCCCGTCACGTTAATGGCAGTATACGGCAACAGGAGGTCAACGTGGTTAAAGAAAATATACCAAAATGATACAGACACTTCCTGGTTATGGTCTCTGCCATGTTCCTTCAATCTTGTGTACTACCAAGAATGCATAAAATGACAGATACTTGTGGCTGTCATATTATGTATTCCAAAACTCAAATTTCAAGTATGACTATTGTAAATTCAAATTAATTTCTGTTCCAGCAGATTTAGGAGGACCAAACATTGTAGTAACTGAAGCATGGCCGCCGCCATAGGTATATACGGCCAGTATGGCGAACGCCATACCACTTTTAATGTTAGTTGACAGGTAATACAGTTTTGTCATACAATAACTAGTATGAAATGGTATGGAACAAAGAGTGGAATGTGCATGTGTACGAAGAGAGAGAGAGAGAGAGAGAGAGAGAGAGAGAGAGAGAGAGAGAGAGAGAGAGGGGTGGGGTGGTGGGTGTGACTTGAGGAGAGACAGACAGTAACAGTAATGGTAGCTAGCTAGTCAGCTAGCTAGCTCCCAGTACAGGTAAGTTGCCACTCGCTGGTTGATGCAACGATGATATTTTCTTGTAATGTTAGCTAGCTATGTAGATAACTAAAGTTAATCTAATAAAAATAACATGTTAACAAAGACACTGAATTGGATTTACCCTGTTTGCTGTAACGGTAGTACCGTTAGCTAGTTAGCTAATGTTAGCTAGCAAACAAGCTTTAATCCTGAGGTGATGGCTAGTTAGCTATTTAACGTTAGATAACATTGATATTGTTGCTATTGATAGCTAATTGAACATCGCTAGCTAGCTAACTTACATTTAGTTTGGTCATTCTTCTGGTCAGATTATTGGTTAGCTAACATTTATAAAATGTTAACCTGCAAATTGTTTTTTTGCGCAGGTTAACAAGCTAAAATGTTAATGTTATCTAGCTACTAATTTTGATTGAACATTAGCTAAGTTGATTGAAGTTAGCTAACTTACCTAAGTAGCTAACGTTAACTTGCCATAACAGCTAAGTTATCGTTGGTGCACTTCACAGTTAAAATGAAATGTGCTGGAAGAGGAGGAGGTCAGATGATGTCGTTCCTGAAAAGGTTTGTCAGCTAGCTTAGCTTGCTACCTTGCTGACTATAACATAAATCAGTGAGTCAGATAATGTTGTTTGTTACCTGGTGAGTCGAAGAAGTTAGCCTCCGCCCAAGAATGTTACCAAGTTATCAGTATCGTTAGCTAACAAACTAACTAGCTAGCTATGATACAATTCAGTTAGCCAAAGTCTTAGCTAGGTAGCTATAATGTTAACATCACATAACATATTAGCTAAGAATCTTGGAAAAACATAGCCATTATTTTTGTCCTTAAAAATGACAAGAGAAAGGACACTTTTGGAAGATTTTAAGATCAATCAAAACCATGAGTTGATTCCCCATGCAGCTGCATGCATCTAAATCACAATGGAATCCATGCAAAACAGTCCATTCAAAATTAAACTGTAACAATTAATTAATTTTGCCCCTTTGAAGTATGTTCACACTTTACTGCCATGCACCTGCTTTTTTGTATGGTATTCTGAATTATTATCGTCTTTGGTGTTAGAACATGATGAACTGATCATTCTGGGGACATCTGATTAACAGTCATACCCTATTTTCTGACGTTGTGATCATTCATGTTCATTTTCTTGCTGAGAAAATATCACTGTGATATTCTACTACTGGGTAACAGGAGACAGAGGAATTGGGACAGGGGAGGTCAGACCACTCTTTCTTGCTGTCAACATCTGTGCTTTTCTTCCTAGGGACTGTTCTTGGCAAGCAAAACAATCCTAACAGGATGCTCTCTCTTACTGTCAACAGCGGGTGACCAGGCGGATAGAGGGAGATGAGAAGTGTCATGTGACACCCCAGGGCTTTTTTCCCCCTCTGCTCAAGGAGAATTTGTATACACAGTCAATTTAGATATACAATACTGACAGTGGTGAAGTGGAGCATACTGGGAAGTGCAGTCCGGGTCACAGGACTAAAACTAACTGCAGGCTGTTGTAGTTTTACGACTGGTGATGTGTGCTACTGAATGAGTAGTTGAAGAGTTTAAAATGTTTCAGCATCTACTGTACCAGCTTACTGTATGGGTATCCATGCACTGCTGCTAAATGGCCTCGTGCTACTTGGTGATACCGTGTTTGTGCTATTCAAGTAGCAATTACTAAAAGACACGCAGTAATTCACAAGACAAGTGTATGAGCAATGACCCTTCATTCCAAATGTTAACCATTCCCTTCTGCAACCAAATTAAGGTGTAAATAAGCCAATGTGCTCTGCGTGGTGTGAGGGGCAGACTGTTTGAAGTAACACATTGTAAATGTAATGCACAAAACAACTTATGAACTAAACATAGAGAAATAACAAAAACCTATCATAATGTTACCGTTTTAGGAGAGGAGCCCTTTGTGATTGCATCACAAGGTGAGCAGATGACGAGCCAGTCATTGCATCGGCTCGACGCTCTCCCGTGTATTCTGCAGAAATTGATCGAACTGAGGGGCGGATGTAACGTGCAAATGTACTTTATCGCTGCCTCATGCAATGATATGTCACTCTCATGTTTTGCATACGTTTCATATGTAATGCGCATGCGTCATGGGCACAGTCGCGGTTCAAATGGTAGGCTACTGATGATGTTTAGCCAGTTTGAGACCAGTTCCAAAATGGGCAAACAGGCGGAGCAATGTAAAAGTTTATCATTAAATGTATTGCGGCGAAGTTGTGAAAGAGGAAAGTCACAAATAATAAAAGCGTTTGTCCCGTGAAAGTAGTCTGTTAAAGAACAATTCGTTTCGCCTATTTGATGTGACAGCGGAATATTGCCAGGCAACAAAGGGTAGACGTAAGTGTATCGAACAGCCACTACAGACCTCCAAGGTCACAGTTCGTCATCTTGGGTCCTTTGACTCGTATTACAGGAAGCATCGATGAACTAAAAGGTCAGCGAATATAAAACCATGTACATTAGTAAATTTTTAATCAAGAAAAATACAAACCGATTGAAATCTCGAGAATATTAGCCAAATCAATACGGAGGATCACTTTTTTAGATCCATCTTTTATAGATTTAAAATACACCCAAGCAGTGGCTATCATGTGGCTATTCCTCAGCGCTCCAACAACAGATAAGAATATTGGCATCTACAGTGCAACCCATGTGATAGCGCCACAGAATATCTGCTATATTATTCATGTATCGTATCATACAAGGTGCAAGTGCATTTCAAGCATCAACAATGTAAGTGAAATACATAATTTTACCAGTAGTCATATCTTGATTTATTCGAGTTTCCAAGTAATTATTTGTTGGAATCTTTGAGAAATATCTAAGTTAATTTCCTATCTAACGGAGTCAGCGGCCCATAATCTTATCAAAGAAGTTGGTTGTTAATACATCATCTAAGCAGATCGTTAGAAGGCGCGTAACTCACTTTTTTTAGGTGGTTTTAACCACGACCTTTCATTTATTGTATGTGGGCTACATATCACTTTTCATTGCCCATACAAAAGTGACTTAATTTTATATTCCGGAGTTTACAATATTAAGTTTTAAACCCACGAGGTACAAATGCGAGGGGCACCATGCACACTTACCTGCAATGGTTGCGACCGCGACTGAAAACGCTGCATAAAGCACGGCGACCGTCAACTTCATGGTAGTCACTTGTCATTCAGTCTGGTTATTACATACTAACAAGATACAAGCTCGGCGCGCATTGCACGACTGTAGGCTACACTTGAAATGCACCAGAGTCGGCCAGTGCGATTCAATATGATGTTTTAAATAAACAATAGGGATGTAACCAATGTTTACATTTAATTTTTATCCACGACAGAGCGTCGTTGACCTGCTTGCATTGATTTCCTGGCGCGTTCCCGAACTGCCCCCTGTGTGTTCCAGCCGCCGCCACCGCACACACAGATGCAGCGTACGGGAAGAAGGCTGGCCGAAGGCAAGGAACGGACGAGGGGGGCGGTAGACTGTGCGGGTAGACTGAACGAGAAAAGGATCATTCTCTCTCTTAGCCAATCATGGTACAGTAGCGATGGGACGCGGAGCATAAGTAAAAGACGGAAACGAACGGACCAGGACGCGAATGAACTCAAGGAGAGCTTGGAAATAAGTCGTTTTTGTTTGATTGCTTTTGTCACGTGTGTACTGTACGGATCAAACACACACACACACACACATGCGTGTACATTCTGCATTTGTATTTTTCTTAAACCAAATATTAACACGAATACTAATACAGTACAACACTATATATAATAATGAAATATCATAGTATGCTTAACTACTACTACCTCTACTACGAATGATAATAATAAAAATAATAATAACGAAGAAAAAACAAAAATCGATATATAGGTGTGTAGGCTATAGCCCACAACTGTTATTTCAGTTACAGTGCAAGCGCAAATTAAGTCTTCCCTCTTTATTACCTGCATTTTTCTATATAATTAGCTTAGCATTTATTCTTGTTCATTATTAGTTTTGCTACGGTTTTTACTTTTCACACACATTCCTATGAACGGTTTGCGTGGTTATTCATACACCCCTTAAAACTAAGAAAAAAAAGCTTTTCCCTGGCAGAGACCGTCCACTTTCCTTCGATTTCTGATGCTAATGAAAACTCTAAACAGCAGCTGGGGGCCGATGCCGTTTGGGTCATTTTTGTGGGATTCTATTTGTTTACGTGCATTTCATCTATTTAGCCGCTAGAGGCCTCTCTATCCCAACTTCCAGTGCACCCACTTCTCCCTGGTGTTCCGGATGCAGCCAACACGATGCTGCCACACGATTTGCAAGACATATCTGTACTGTGACAGCCAACACACTCTTTTTTATGCATAGAATTGCCATGGCTTGTTTGCTGCCTGAAATACTCTTCCGAAAAGTTCTCAAAAAAGTTGTCAGCTTGTCCCTTACAGCAGTGGTTCCCAAACTTTCTGAGCCAAAGACCCACTCCATCCATCCATTATCTAAGCCACTTATTCCTGGTCAGGGTCGCGGGGGGGGGGCTGGAGCCTATCCCAGCATGCGTTCCGGGCGAGAGGCAGGAATACACCCTGGACAGGTCGCCAATCCATCGCAGGGCACACACACCATTCACTCACACACTCATACCTACGGGCAATTTAGACTCTCCAATTAGCCTAACGTGCATGTCTTTGGACTGTGGGAGGAAACCGGAGTACCCGGAGGAAACCCACGCGGACACGGGAGAACATGCAAACTCCACACAGAAAGGCCCCGGCCTGGATTCGAACCCAAGACCTTCTTGCTGTGAGGCGACAGTGCTACCCACTGCACCACCGTGCCGCCCCGAAGACCCACTTAATGAGCAAATACATTTACTATGACCCATCCGTTGTCATTATTTAGTCTGACACGTGTACCAATATCAGACAACCCAACCTAAAAAGGTTATTTCCTGGAGACATGGGTGTGTATCATAGTCCAGTCTCTTTCATCTGTCACCTAGTAATCTTTTCAGAATCCGTATGTATGTGGATATGCAGCAGGGCTGACCTTGTACACAAATGGTTCACTTTATCAAATCACTAACTGTATATAATGACTAAAAAACAAGGGAAATTCCAGACTAAAACTGTGTTCCCTTTTGTGGCATGAGCAGGCCCATGTGCTGAGGGGGTCCAGACTGGCTTCTACTGCTGTGGGGAGGAACAGCTCCAGGCAGGGCTGGACTGGGACAAAAAATAGGCCCTGCCATTTGGCTCAGACAGGCCCATCCAGTGGCGCCCCATTTTCTTTCGATGGGGGCGGGGGGGGTCACAAACTGTGTATAATGACGCCCCTCGGAACAAGGGAAATCCGTGGTAAAACTATGTTCCCTAGGCTATATAAAATAATTATACCGCAGGCCCATGTGCTGAGGGGGTCTAGACTGGTTCCCACTGCTGTGGGGAGGCACAGCTCCAGGGGTCTGAGTTCAGAGTGGGACAGGGGGCACCCAGGGTATATTGGTAATTGGTTTAAAGTCATATCAGGTCAGTGTGGATGTAATCAAAATTTGGATCCAATTCCAACTATAGACTGGACAAATCTCAGCTGGTAGGAAAGGTGTATTCACACTTGTGCCACAATCAGTAAATAAATCAATAAATAAGTCTTTTATGAGGCCTTTTGTTGCTTTAATTTAAGCACATTTCCTGAAAGCTAATCATGTGTCTCCTCTCAATCTTCTAGCATTCTGTTGACACTCATGCTTTAAAAATTAGGGAAAGGAAAAGGAATTAAAATTCACAAAACAAAAATTATCCCATGAATTTTCTCAAGACCTGCAATATGAAGAGACTGGTGAGAGCACAGGATCTAAAATGGTGATATCAGTGAAAAAATTACAAGAACAGATCGACACACACAAGGACAGATTGTCGAGTGAATGTAATATCATTGTATATTGTGTGTCAATGTAATAGAGGGAGTACATGAGGTACATTGCCCCATGCTATTCCAAATAATTTAAATGAATCAATTATTCATATTCTGAAATAAATCAAACACACATAGGAATAAAACTATACAAATCATCACAGAAAGTTCTTCATTGGGTCTGATTGGAGTTTTAGCTTTCACTCTGGCTCCTAAGATCAGAAGGCCACACTTCATCCATGAATGTATTTGTCTCTGAAATTTACTCTGCAATTTTCACAGCTTGACAAGGCAGTGGAAATTGCATAAATTGCAGTGGAACCTGACGTGCCTGAACAATGCTTGAACAATGCTTGACATAGCGGAGGAGGACTTAACATCGTAGTGGAAAGCTTGACAGAGCAGAGTATGGCTTGACATAGCAGACAGCATAACATTTCATTGGAGAGAGACATGGAAGAGGAGGGCTTCACACAGCAGGGAACAGTTTTACATTGCAGTGGATGGCTTGACATGGCATTGGAGGGATTTGGATTGCAGAGCCTGGCTTGGCAAGGTAGAGGACAGCTTACCATAGGAAAAGGGGATCTTTACATAAAAGAGAAAAGCATGCCATCAGAGAGAAGGGCTTTAGAAGGCAGGAGATGGCTTAACATAGCAGAGGAAGGTTTGACATGGCAATGGTCGGTTTGGCGTGGCAGTGGAGAGCTTAAAATGACAAAGAAGTGCTACACATGCCAGAGGACGGCTTGACAAGACATAATAAAGCTTGACATGGGAGAGGAGGGTTTTACACGGCAGTGGAGAGCCTGACATGCCTGACGAGTGCTTGTCCTGGTGGAGGAGGGCTTGACATAGCAGTGGAGATCTTTAAATGGCAAAGAAGGGCTTAACATGGAAGAAGACAGCTTGACATAGCAGAAGATGGCTTGACAAGGCGGAGTAAAACTTGACATAGCAGAAGACAGCTTGACAAGGCGGAGTAAAGCTTGACATAGCAGAAGACAGCTTGCCATAGGAGAGGAGGGATTGACGTAGCAGTGGATGGCTTGACATAACAGAGGTAGACTTCACGTGGCAGAACATGGCAGCGGAGGACAGAGCCTCACATTGCTGTGGAGAGCTTGACACGTCAGAGGAGTGCTTTACATGTCATTAGACAGCTGACAAGGCAGAGGATGTCTTCGTATAGCAGAAGAGCGCTTGCCCTGCGAGAGGACGGCTTGACATTACAGCGGAGGGCTTTGCATGCTCAAAGAGCTCTTGACACGGCAGGGCTTGACATAGCAGCGCACGGCTTGCCATGCAGTTTGTGAGCATGTCAAACCCTCCTCTGCTATTTCAGACCGTCCTCTGCCATGTCAAGCAATGTCGGGCTCTGCCTTCCACTGCCATTTAAAGCCACCCTCTGACATGTAGTTCTGGTTCTGGTTCTGTGTGGCTCGGCAGGTAGAGCAATGGCGCTGACAATGCATAGGTTGTGGGTTCGATTCCCATTGGGACCACATATACTGAAAAATTAAAATACTGAAAATAGGCACTCACTACGTCGCTTTGGATAAAGGAATTTGCTAAATGGCGTATATTATAAATATGATATTATTTAAAGGAGGCAGAGGTGGGCTTTGCATAGCAGATGAGGTTTTGACCTGCCAGAGTCTGACATTGCAAAGGAGGGCTTGAAAGAGCAGAGGAAGGCTTGACATTGGAAATTTACAATGCTATTCCATTAAGAGAATGTTCCATTAAAGCAATCAATTTCTTTAATGACCACATGACCAAGGCCAGTGGAATTTGCTTTCAGTACAGCATGGTAGGCAAGCTCAGTTCAGCAGCATCAACAACATCAGACATAGACAGACATCAGCATCATCACACATTAGACACAATGACTTGAAAGACAGACACAGACAGTCACGAGACATTATTTACAGACAATATTTACAAGTTAGGCATAAGTGCTGAAGTGCAGGTGCATCTGTCATGGTTAGTGAGAAGAGTTCAGAGTCCTTATTGTGGTGGGAAAGAAACTGTTTTTAAAACAAGATGACTTGATGGACAGAGACCTGTAGCGCCTCCCAGAGGGCATCAGCAGGAAGAGGTGGTAGGGTGAGAGGGGTCAGAGATGATTTTCTTTGCCCTTTTGATTGTGTGTTTGTGATATAGAGATTCTGCTGATGGGAGGGGGGTGCCAATAATCTTGGATGATTTATTGACAATGCGCTGCAGTTTTTTGCGTGTTTGACTGTCCGTGCTGCTGTACCAGACTGTTATGGATGAGGTGAGGATGCTTTCAATGATGGCTGTGTAAAACTGGAGGAGAAGGTGTTGTTTTAAGATGTACATTCACCCTCTCCTAATATTCTATTCATTTACCTACTCACCTCTTGCTTTCAGCTCTCTCTCTCACATATTTATGTATATATACAGTGTATATGATGAATGATTCAAAGATTCAGACAGACCTTATTGGTTTGGCAGTAGTTATCCAGTTTTGCCAAAGGCCCTGTATAACATCCTGAACCCAGATGGATGCCAACAGTGCCCCAATACATTTCTCATCTACACACTGGCAATTCCACTTCGTTTTCCAGTAATTTTACTCAGGCGTCAATATGACACCTATGAGCTGTAGCCCACAGTTGTTCACGTTTTCACCTCTTCACCGTTTACATAGAGCAAAATTCAGTGTGTCAGAGTCTCTTTTTCAAAGCCTCTGTTTTACAGCTCTACACAGATTTTAAATTGCCCTGCCTCACATGGGCCTCAAAATTAATTTCAGAATGACAAATATAACTGGCTGTAAATGTGGGCACTCATGCATCGCTGAACACAAACAGCTATTTACCATATTGATGAGAGCATTTGTATCGGCACCAGACATAGGCCCGCGCTATATTGATGCTTGTGAACTCTGATGGCCAATATCTTACACAGTGCATTAGGTAGCACCCACAAAGATAGGACACATTAATGTGTAATATGTGAATGTAGAGTATATGCCAGTAGTTCACTGTTCAATTAATCGATTAGTAGTTTTTCCAAACACGGGAGAGTTGGCGAATATCTTGCTTTTTATAACTCGGACATTTTGTAAAAAATAAATGTTGGCCAATATTTGACACAGCTGGCTAAAACTAAATGAATGTGGCCGGCTGCAAGGGTCGCGAAGCACAAGTGTAATTCGGGTGAAGAATGACTGCCGTGCGGCAGCTGTTCCGATAAGCCTCGTTGACTAGTGATTTGGGATGACCCAGGCGACAAAAATGCGATCTGATCTGAGGATGGCCAACGCATCCTGGGATTAGCGGGGGCCAGTGGGACATGCATCGAAGCACAGCGCAGAGACAGCGAGCTCTACGGCTGTGGCAGCGTGGGGTACCGAACTGGTGTCGCCTCTCCTGCCAGAGCCAGCATTAAACCAAAGTAAATGGCCACAATGACGACTTGGAAAACCCCCCACAATGGCTGGGTTTGATGCTCACAATACACTAATTTAATGCTCAATAATGAAACTAGGCATGTGCCCCTTGTTTTGTTCCTTAACATCAAGAGTCTCACGATTTCTGAAAGCGTGGCTTAAGGGACCCACTATAGGCTGGCATTACTTCAAATGTTTTCTAAAAAACCTGTGCTAGCTGTCAATACTTTTTTTTCAATAAAATGTTTTAGTTTAGATGCATTTAATAAGTAAACTAGGAGGCAGAGATCACCTCTCTCTTGTTATTTAAGTTGCACTTAAAGAAATGGCAAAACAAGATCCCAACCATGCTCTTGAGACTGCATCGCTCTACGTTCTCCACTTATAGCAGCTGCGTTAACGGGCACGAAACCATGTAGGCGATGAGCCATCTGGACCAAGGCTGCTGCGGCAATGTGCCCTGCCCTGGTGACAGTGATTGTGTATTACAGACGGAGCCACACACAGAGGCTGGGCAGGTTTAGGGTCGTGTTAAGGAAGGTGCTATGGCCCTCAGTCCTAACTGAGCACCTGCGTCGGTGCTCTCTGGAGGGCGGACCGCCCCACGACAAGCCCAGCTGCGGGGAGGAAGGACTGGCGAAATGAAGAGAAGCAGCATTTGAAACTGGCACACGGACAAGAGGCAGTTTCAGAATGGTCATGCCACGTCTGTGTTGTATCCCTGCAAATTTATTTTAGAGATGTGGAGGGTTTACTGGAGATTTGGGAAATTGGATTTAAAAAATTGGTTCACACACACACGCACGCACGATTTGATTTGTAAGCACATGCAAACGCACACAAAAAACGTAAACAGACATACACGGACACAGAAACAGACGCTCGCCCGCACGTGCGCCGCGCTAAACCAGGCGTGAACCACGGGTTTTTCTTTTTTCTCTCGTTCCGTGAAAGACGGTGGATTATTACAATGAAATTATCCGGATTTTTCCGCCCCAGTTGTGTCAGAGCCGCAGCAGCTGCCACCGACAGTAGGTCAGTTTCATGAGTGACTCCTGCCGCTAATGTTTCAGAAGGGTATTCTCCCGGGCAGGAGACTTGCACAGAGACATTCCCAGAAAATAGGCGATGGCAGCGGATCAGGCCACCGCACAAATGGAGGGAAGCGCCTACAATTATGTTCGTAGAAGTATTGTTGTTGCAATGATCACTGCTGTAATTAGATTAAATAATAAAGATAAAGCAATTCTTGGCATATGCCCTGATAATTTGACTGCTCTTTGAAGAACGGCAAACAAGTTGAGGGAACCGCAAGTTGTTGTTTTAATTATGCAACACAAAGTACAGTAAAATGTTTTTTTTGCAATAAAACATACTGAAGTAGATTTTCCGTTACCAGACTTGGACACCAGTTTTATAGAAAACTGAAATTAAAAGCATTTATTTCAGTAGCTACTGTATAGTGGCAGTTTTAAAATGTAAAATCAACCAGAGCGGAATACCAGATATGATGACCTGGAAGACACCATAAACCAAATATCCATTTAATGCATACAACAGTTGAGGAGATAGGACCCGTTGGGCCTGGGTGCACCCCCCAAAACACCCACCCCTCACTGCCACACATCTCAGCGATATTGCGTTACTCTCTTGCTAGTCAGCATCACGCTAACATAAGGCCTATATTCCATTTTACAAACGGAGCACCAGCAGTAGACGGTTAGACACCATAGAGCAGTGGTTTTCAAACCTCTCCTCGGGTGTTAAATTCCACCACGAGCACACCTGATTCAACTAATCAACGCTCGTTAAGTAGTAATGAGTTGAAACAGGTGTGCTGGTAGTGGAATTGAACAAATACATGGACTGGCTGGGGGTCCCCGAGGAGAGGTTTGAGAACCACTGCCATAGAGAACACCATTGAGTAGACAGTTACACAACCTGCACTGATGGCCTGTGTGGTAGAAGTAGAACATTCCATTCCATGTCAGTGCCAGAGCCAGCCTGGACTATTGCATAAACTGAAAGGTCAGAGGGTGAGTTATGTATGGGGCTTATGGTTTTACACCTTCTGGTGCTGTTCTGACACCCTGCTGTGTCTGATGAAAAAGTCAAAAATATGTCACTTTCTCCTCTGAATTTAAACCACTTATGTATCTCTCTCCCCCTCTCTCTCTCTCTCTCTCTCTCTCTCTCTCTCTCTCTCTCTCTCTCTCTCTCTCTCTCTCTCTCTCTCTCTCTCTCTCCCTCTGTCTCTTTCTGCCTAAACCTCACTCCCACTCTACCCTTTATTTCTCTTTCTATTGAAAGTGAAGTGCCTTTCTTGCACATGATCAATGGTGGGGGTCAAAGAGTGAGTGGCATCTGATATATTGCATATTTTCCAAGAAGTTAGACAGTGTGGCAGTGTGGATACTCAGTGGTGGCTGGTGAGCTGGGAAGGGAGGAGGTTGAAATCTTACCTTTAAATCGACCATTGGTCTCAACCTGTTTTCATTCATTTTGCTTAATTACCCAGCGAGCCAAATAGCTGAATATTCTATTGGTGAGGAATTACAGAACCACCTCTTCATTGTGTCTGATGTTGTAATGTTCTTTCTTCACGTCACATTAGATATAAAGTAAATTACAAAGCGAGGTTAAATTGAGTAAAAATGAACTGAATCATCAACTGTATAATGCACTAGCTTTGAAAAATGCACAAAAAGTCTCATAAATGTCAGTTTGGCGAGGCGATCTCGGCACATCTGCATCATGGTAACGAAGGACGTTGCCTGGGAGGCAAGGGGGGTAACGGGCCAGAGACGCTCATTCGCTCAGTGTCGCTGTCATGGTTGTCATGGATTTCCCATGTGCTCCAACTGTCTCTGCTTTCCACAGTCTTTCCTGAACTAATCTCTTTCTCACTTTTTCTGGCTTCCCTAATTTTCCTTCGGCACCTCTGCAGGCCTTGTGGGTCATTCTGGCCTAGCTTTATCACCCTATTTTCAAATGAGTTAAATTAAAAGAAGACTAAGATTTGTTTCGATGAGGAAATAAATCCCTGGGAAAGTGTTTGAGACATTGGCCATGTCCGAATGCCCATACTACAAACAATTTGGTATACAGTGGGTTCAGAAAGTATTCAGACCCCCTTAAATTTTTCACTCTTTGTCATATTGCAGCCATTTGATAAAATCAATTAATTTAATTTTTTTCCTCGTTCATGCACACACAGCACCCAATATTGTCAGAAAAACACAGACTTGTAGACATTTTTGCAGATTTATTACAAAATAAACACTGAAATATCACATGGCCATAAGTATTCAGACCCTTTGCTGTGACACTTGTATATTTAACTCAGGTGCTGTCCAATTCTTCTGATCATCCTTGAGATGGGCCTACACCTTCATTGGAGTCCAGCTGTGCTTAATTATATTGATTGGACTTGATTTGGAAAGGCACACACCTCTCTATGTAAGGTCCCACAGTTGACAGTGCATGTCAGAGTAAAAACCAAGCCATGAAGTCCTAGGAACTCTCCATAGACCTCCGAGATAGAATTGTGTTGAGGCATAGATCTGGGGAAGGGTATAAAAACATTGCTAAAGCATTGAAAGCACCCAGGAGAACAGTGGGCTCCATCATTGTGAAATGGAATAAGTTTGAAACCACCACAACTCTTCTTAGAGCTGGCCGTCTGGCCAAACTAAGTAACCGGGCAAGAAGGGACATGGTCAGGGAGGTGACCAAGAACCCAATGGCCACTCTAAGAGAGCTTCAGAGTTCCTCTGCAGCTATGGGAGAACCTGGTAGAAGGACAAACATCTCTGCAGTACTCCTATCAATCAGACCTTTATGCTAGCACTTGGCATTCAGGCCAAAAATTTCAATTTGTGTCTCATCAGACCGGATAATCTTTTTCCTGATGCTCTTAGAGTCCTTTAAGTACCATTTGGCAAACTCCAGGTGGGCTGTCATATGCCTTTCACTCAGAAGTAGCTTCCGTCTAGCCACTACCATAAAGGTCTGATTGATGGGAGTGCTGCAGAGATGTTTGTCCTTCTACCAGGTTCTCCCATCGCTGCAGAGGAACTCTGAAGCTCTCTTAGAGTGGCCATTGGGTTCTTGGTCACCTCCTGACCATGTCCCTTCTTGCCCAGTTACTTAGTTTGGCCCAGACGGCCAGCTCTAAGAAGAGTTGTGGTGGTTTCAAACTTATTCCATTTCACAATGATGGAGCCCACTGTTCTCCTGGGTGCTTTCAATGCTTTAGCAATGTTTTATACCCTTCCCCAGATCTATGCCTCAACACAATTCTATCTCGGAGGTCTATGGAGAGTTCCTAGGACTTCATGGCTTGGTTTTTACTCTGACATGCACTGTCAACTGTGGGACCTTACATAGAGAGGTGTGTGCCTTTCCAAATCAAGTCCAATCAATATAATTAAGCACAGCTGGACTCCAATGAAGGTGTAGGCCCATCTCAAGGATGATCAGAAGAATTGGACAGCACCTGAGTTAAATATACAAGTGTCACAGCAAAGGGTCTGAATACTTATGGCCATGTGATATTTCAGTGTTTATTTTGTAATAAATCTGCAAAAATTTCTACAAGTCTGTGTTTTTCTGACAATATTGGGTGCTGTGTGTGCATGAACGAGGAAAAAAATGAAATTAATTGATTTTATCAAATGGCTGCAATATGACAAAGAGTGAAAAATTTAAGGGGGTCTGAATACTTTCCGAACCCACTGTATATTTTGAGTATGCAGGGTTTGAATGTTTCTAAGAATTTAAAGCATAATATGTTTGAAGTACCCAGATGGTATACTAACTTCCCTGAAATATGATGTATGGATTCACTATACACTATTCCTGAAGAATTTCCCATAATTCTTTTAGTCTGGGCTGTTTCCATGGAGACACAAACACGTTGTTCCTGGCCGGCCAGGACATTTTAAACAAATATGGTGGCCAAATACACGGAAGCCAAAGTATATAAACTCTGGTTTCCATATACAGTATTTGTTGTAAACTGCAAAACGACATGAAGTTACAGTAGATATTGCGACCTTGTAGCGACTGCTTTTGCATTGGAAAAGCAGATGCAATCCTTTAGTAAATCTGGCAATCTGATCCCTCAGGGCCACAGGAAGTGGTAGGGGGTGGGGTGGGGGGTGTTCAGTCTATCCCAATGAAAGTGAAAAGTTCCTAGTATAACTTTTTTTTTACAATATTATAGAGAAAACCTCTCAATTTCAATACATTTGAACTAAATTACAGACTAAACTTGATGCACCACAAAGGGAACATCTGATGTTTCCATATATTTCCATATTCATTAAATATTTTGTGTTACTGTATATTAATTTATGAGGCATTAAGCCCAGATTTGCATAAAGAGCAAGAAATGAAATCCTTCGAGTGAAAGCGGAGGGCAGCCAAGCAAAATCATTTACACTGGAGTCTTGTTCATGTCCATGTTGGTTTAACATTAACAGTAGCGCATATAAAATATTAATTATATTAATATTAAATATTTTCAGGCACCAGTTAACTCAATATATAATTCTTATGACCTCAGATAGGAGTGCATCACTGAAATGCATGGTAGAACAGCCACATAAAAATTGTATCAGTTTAACTTTATAATAGTCACTTCTCTATGCAATGTCATGTCAGATAAAATTGCCATGCTTTTTCTTTTTTTAACAATGAGTCACCTGAAGATGTTTGCTTTGCAGGGATTAAGAGGTTTCTGTTCAAGGGAATTGTCATGCCAAAAGCTGGAAAAAAAACATGGAAAGCATGAGGGTTAGAATAATATTTCATACCCTGTTTTATTAATAATGATTTCTTTGAATACATACACTTTTTGGTGTTCTGTAAAAATCTTGTACATGACTATGTGACAATAAAATATGTACATTTAAGTGATGATGCTGTACTTAATGTTTTTAACTATTACTAGGAACACAAATAGTCCATGAAAAACCGCAACATCAAATTGCACATGCTTGGCTCCAACATGCCGATTTTTCCCCCCATAATCCATTGCTCTAGAGTAAACATTTTGCTTATTATTAAATCGACCCAGTTCTCACCATTGTTTGTCCCCTGAGGCAGTATAATGCATTTCACCATGCTCAGGAAATGTAGACTTCACTTAGTTATACCCAGTCATACACTGTTCACTCTCCACATACAGATGCAGAAAAATGCAACAGACCATGAAGAAGTAGGCCCATCTGTAGTCTGAGACCTTTTACAAACCATGACAGACTGCACTGTAGGCATGGAAAATAACCATAGGCGGTAATGCTTTAATATCTTTAATATTTCTTCTCTGTTCTGTGGAGTTGCTTTGAGGGCATAGGAGAGAAGCCTGGATTTTTGGAATCCCAGCGCAGCATTTTAAAATAGCTAATGATGTCAGTCACCATATTAATTATAAACATATCCAAAATGAATTGCTTCCTTGGTCAGTTTGTTGGGTCATAATTTTTTAAGGCCACGTATTAACCCCCTCAGCAGAGGCACTTAATTTGGAAGTATCAGAGTGGTGTTAAGTGGAGTCACCATTCATTAATTTATTTTATTTTACTGCAATCCCAAATTCACTGTGACAGGGTCACCGCCTCCAATCATGCCTTTATGTAACGGTTGCTCGCTTACCAAATTATTTTTAGATAATCATTTTCAGATTGGCCTATTAAACAAGAACTCCTTATCCTAAGGGGAAAAAATGTTTATGGAAAATAAATGGATATAAAAACAGAAAAACAAAGTGGTGCACCGACATTGTCCTAACCAGAGCCATGGCTTTCAGAAAATGCTGCGCATATAGATGTTTCAGCACCATGGACAGTGTCCACTCCACTTATTCTGCAGCACCTTGGACAGCAATTACACGCATCGTGCCTATTCAGTAAACTGCAGGAAAGCCTGAACTACGCCTCAGTCGTGCCTCTGCTACAGTCCTACTAGCATCTATATCCCTAGCTGCCCTGCCCACCCTTATCCAGGGACATTCATTTTACATACTATCAATTTATATGGCTGGATATTTACTGAAGCAATTCTGTGAGTACGTGTCTTGCACTACAGCAGTGCCCACATTTGATTTAAATGTGCAATCATTCAACTGCATGTCCAGTTCCCTGACCACTTCTGCCACATTATTGACCTGGGAAGTACAAGGGTGCAAATTGTTCTGTCTTAAACTGTAGACTTGTGCTGAACTTGACCTCACCTTTTCGTCATTGATCGCCCACCTGCCAAGCACATCTGGAATTCCTCGCTTCCTCTCATCCAGACACGTGCGCCACAGCTGATGTTTTCCAGAATTGCGGTTGCAATGGCAAAGCATATTTGCAAATGTTACCTCAGATGCTCTCGGGCCCATACACGTGACACAACAAAGGCTAAGATTGAACCTTCCGCAGTAATGTTCGATTGCATCACATCAGTGCACGGTCAGGGAGTATCTTGGGTCTTACTGCCCAATGTTTCATTTCACTTAAAATTGTGTTTTCACCCAAAAAAGTATGCAGGTATTTACTTAACAAAAATTGATCCAAAGCTGCAAAAGATAAATTATGGGTAAACCAAGCAGTGAGGCATTGATTTAAGTGGAAATTGGCAGTGATTGGATGAGCTGGAACATGGCAATTAACAATGTAACCCTGGTTGTCTGTGCTGTGCAAAGTGTTTATACTCTGGGCTTGCACAGCTCACAGGTGATAACCTTTGAAGGTTCTGCATCTCTGAGAACATTAAAACAGATTGATGCTATAGAGAGGGCATAGACTGCCACAGGGGGGGCTAATGGACAGAAAAGCATATAGTATCTACTTCAAGCATAGAGGAATGTACTATATACTATCATTATCCAAATACCAATATATAATTTCCACTCTAACAACCTATAACCTTTATCTGTGGGACTGGCCAGTCCATCAATGATGAAAGGAACACAGAGCTTATAAAAAAAATCTGTTTCACAGTACCTGAATGAATTGTTGCTCTCTGTTTACGTTTATTTTCCTTGATTATCAATCATGGCAATTTTATTAATATTCCATTTTGCCAATAATTATTATGATAGTAATTCCAAAGTTTTATCTTAACTGTGTGTCATATAGCATTACTTGAATAGTTTAAGGCAAATTGTCAGCCAGCCCCCCATGCACAGGAGTGGTTCTGGGGTGCCGGAATTACAGTCGACAGCACGACGAGTGCTGTCTCGGAGGAGGCAGTGCTTTGCCATTGTCACTGCCGGTCACAGGACTACAGCAGTGAACTACAAGGGAGGGGATTGAACTAAGAATAGCGGGAGTAATTGGCTACCAAATTGGGAGAAAAACTGGAGAAAATCGGTAAAAAACATGATTAATCTATTACTAGAGTTATAGACTACAGTTACGATACAATTATTTTTTTGTATTTCTTTACAATGTAAAATTTGATTTATACCAATGAAATACATTATGTTGACTTTGCATTTATAAGATACTTGATGCAACACAATTACTGGGTAATTAAAACACACATATGTTAATTTGCCCATATGTTACCTAGCAATTGACAAGTGATGCATATGAACTGAAAATCTTTAAAATGTTGAGTCAACTGAAAAATTGCAAACATGGCAGAACATGGAGACACACAGTCCCTAGCTATTTTTACCTTTTCCACTGCTATGCTACCAGGGTTATTTTGCTCACAAATATAAACTCTACTTGTCTATATACAGCCAGTGTGCATCAGTCAGTTTTACTATGAACCAGTACAAACACCCAGAGGAAGATCTTGTCAACATTCAGTCATATCCACCATTTTAACTTTCTCTTCAACCTAAACATATATCATGTCTCTTCAAAATAAACAGAGATTGTATATTTTATATATACATGTATATTTTTGTTTATATGCGTCATTTATGGGGGGGTGCAGGATGGGGGCTCGTTTCAAAGTTTGAAATCGCTCTATACGTTATTGTCTGTTTTGCCGCTCACAAATCACTAGGATGCTGTAGATTTAAGCCCTCCCCCTTTTTTGGATCATCCCCCCAATGTTCAACACAAATTGACGCCCCTGGTATTTGCCTTCATACCCATTTAGTCAATATATGATATGTTTTAAGGAGGTGTTTTTACTATTGTTCAAAAAGTCATTTTCATCAGTGTCTCCCATTGATGCCTACTCAATGGCAACATTTTTTTCCCTAATTGTCTTCATTATAGGGACTGAAAAAGACAACAATCATATGTAACAGTCCATAGTTCCTCTAAATGTAAAGGCTAATGTAAATTATATCAACTGAAAACTGAGATGGAATGGAATACAAAACAATGTACTTAGTAACATAGAGTGTGTGTCTGTTACCAGTAAAAATGTTACTGTTTTAAAAGGAGATCACAATGTCTTTGTATTTATATCTGTAGACAATTCTCATAGAAACAAAGCATTAACATACTTTTATACATTTGTTGGTAAGTCATATTTTTTATATTAAATTAATGAACAGAAGACAGCCAAATCTAATACAATATTATAGTGGAAGCAGAAATATCTAAATGCACTGATCTTTAATTCATACATTTTTATATTGAAACAACTGCTTACCGTACAGAGTCTCATGCAACTACATGTTTAATATTACACATCAATGTTTTGCATCCTTTGTGTTAAAAGTCGTTCACAGATGACTGAACTTGTATAGTACATGTGCTTGGAGATGCAAACATCTTCACCTGTTTTCTTTTTACCTTCCATAATTTTACGGAAAACAATATTTGGAGGGATAAATCAATAACGCACATGAAATAAAATACATTTAGGAGTACAATATAGAAAATATTTTCTTGTATCGTACGAAATGATTGTCCTCTTGGGCCCAGATGTTTTTTTCGGGGGGGGGGGCAGGCACTATGTGAAGAAGCCGATGAGTGGCTGAAGGAACAGACCCAGCGTCCCCAGCACGCAGACCAGTACGAACACCCAGAGGAAGATTCTGTCGATGACCATGGCCACGTACTTCCAGTCATCCTCCACCTGGGGGCGTGTCACGTGGGCGCGTCGGTGTTGGCGAGGCGCAGAGTCATGATAGAAGGGTGGAGGGTAAGAAAAATGAGAATGAGATTGTGGACGAAAAAGAACGGAAGGGATAGCAAGAAGCAAATGCGGACAGAGGCGAAGGGGAGAAGGGAAGGGAGGTGGAATGGGAGTGGAGGGAAGTAAGGGAAGCAGGAAGAGGATGTCCAGGGATTGATTCGTTGGAATAGAGGTAAATATGAAAGAAAGGAGAAAAAGAGGGGAGACAGAGAGAGGTCAGGGGTCAATTTTCATGCTTTTGGTTTATATCATTTCTTAACACAGTCTGGAAGGTGTTAAAAATGCCAGTTCTGAACATTGATGTGCAATTCAAGTACTGAAAATTGGAGGATGAAGGAGGAGAGGAAAACAACTTTAGGTTGTAGGGGGTGAAATGTCATTCATGTAAAATTGAATCAAGATGAAATATGATATCAAGCCACTGGAGAAAGACAAAATGATCTTCAAAATTGTTAAATCCCCTCAACACTGAAGTCACAGGCCTTGGGAAGATCATCAGCAATGGCTTAAGAATCAAATTACATGAAACAATTTTGTAATTGGAAAAAAGGGCCTACCTCCATCAAACGTCATTTCACTCTCCCAATAAATTTAACAGGATATCCCTGCGCCTTCCCTTTGGCATACACCATTCCAGTTTCCGTGTGACAGATTGATTCACTGCACACCTCACTAATCTTTTGTTAACGAGCAGGAAAATGCAAAAAAGGCCTGTGGCCTTTAGCCATTTGGAATCCCAGCACTGTAAAAGGAGCCTTAAAAAAACCTGTTAATTTTCATGCTTAAAAAATGTTGGCCTTCGTTAGCAATATATTTAGTGCACAACACAAGCCCTCCCTTGACACTTTCAAAACAAGCAGGTGTTTATTTCCATCGCCAAATGAAGTGGAACGTTTCTCTTGCAATTACGAAACGGCACCATTGTTTCATTGGAACACACAGCCTTTCTTTGCACGGGTCATTTGAAACAACAACGGTGCCACCTGCCCCCCTTAGAAAACTAATATCTAGAAGAAAGAGTAATTTGAAGCACTCGGTTTCAGACCTTCCAAGTGTCTGCACACCATATTAATGTAGTGAAAAGAATAAAAATGACAAAACTTCTCCAAATGTAGAGCTCAGGGCCAGGGCTGTAAAATATTCTGCTGCATTGTATAAACATTGATGATTCAAACTTTGGTGTCTTCTGTGTGTTCTGAACAATGGAGCCCCTCACTTACTATTCTGGGTTAGTGGCTTCAATAAATTCCCAGAGCAGAAACGCGTATCAAACCACTGACTTCGCCTGGCGTTGCAACACAACAATTTTCTTCAGGAATCGTTCATTTACATTGCCTCTGAAATGTATTCATTTATGCAGTTTTTCGAGAACAAATACATCAGCTGAATTATTGGAACTGCAGTTTACTTGTTCCTGTGTTTTTTCACATTTATCTTTCTTTTCCTCTCCTTTCCATTTGAGTGTAAACATCTGTGTAAAACATTTATCCTCCCAAGACCCGTTCATTTTTGTAAACATTAGCTAAGTCCTCCCATACTGTGTCAAAGTCCTGATGTTCCTTAGAGAGGACAACTGTAGCTTTATATTATAAACGCCAACTTTGTACTGTTATCATATCATAATCAATCATAATTTCAATTTTTTTAGGACAGCTCTATGACAGAGCGACAATCAACATTAATTAAGTGATGTTGTACACTACAGTGCACATGTTGTAAAATGTTAATAAAGTTACGTTTAAAAAAAAAAAAAGTTGCAATGTGTTTTTTACCACCCCAACACTCAATTTATTTAAAAAAAATCAAAATTATAACACTTTTTTTCCTGGGTCTCTGGAGGATATTATAAATGATATGTTCCACAATCACAGGAAAAGAGCGACCTTCGGAGAAACACGACATCGCTGTACCTCTTTGGCTTTGTTGCGGCTCCGCATGTTCTCGGCGATGTACTTGACGCTCTCGATGGCCTGCTTGATCTCGGGTGACACCACGGAGAATGCCACCACCGCGTTGATGGGCTGTGGGCTCAGCTGCCGGCTCAGCTTGCTGGAGTCCGGGGCCTCGGGGGCGTCCTTGCCCTGCTGGCAGGGGCATTTCTTGGGGTCCGCCGCCACCTTGTTCTCGCCGTACTCCAGACAGTTCATGCCGTCCTGCTGGCGGGCGCTGCTCTTCCTCTTCTTGCCTCCTTCCCCGCAGCCTCCTCCGGGCCCCCGCCCCACCCCGCGTGCTTGGGCGACTGCTGCTGGTCGATGGGCCGGCGCATCAACATGACCCGGGGCAGGACGCCCAGAAAGAACGACCGCACCCAGGAGGGCATGGTGTGGGTGGTGGGCGTGCGGTAGTGCACGTTGAGCACGAAGACGGTGATGACGATGGAGAGCGTGACGAAGATCATGGTGAAGAGGAGGTACTCGCCGATGAGCGGGATGACCAGCGAGGTGGAGGGGATGGTCTCGGTGATGACCAGCAGGAACACGGTCAGGGAGAGGAGGACCGAGATGCACAGGGTCACCTTC
This sequence comes from Aldrovandia affinis, assembly GCA_029706075.1. Lineage (NCBI taxonomy): Eukaryota > Metazoa > Chordata > Actinopteri > Notacanthiformes > Halosauridae > Aldrovandia > Aldrovandia affinis. Next base: position 486,263 of record JAINUG010000163.1, on the reverse strand, counting down.
TCCCCACAGTCGGAGGGCAGGTAGAAGACCAGCACGGTCAGGAAGGAGATGAGCAGGCAGGGGATGATGAGGTTGACGGTGTAGAAGAGAGGGAGGCGGCGGATGTAGAAGGAGTACGTGATGTCGGGGTAGATCTCCTCGCAGCAGTTGTACTTGATGTCATGCTTGTAACCCGGGGCGTCGATGATCTCCCACTCGCCGCTTTCCCAGAAGTCTTTTAGGTTGACCTTTGACCCAATGAGCACCAGGTCGATCTTGGCCTTGTCGTAGGTCCAGGAGCCGAACTTCATGGAGCAGTTCTGGTAGTCGAAAGGGAAGTAGGTGATGTCCATCGGGCAAGAGCTTTTAAAAATGGCAGGTGGGACCCAGGTCACTGTACCATCAAACTTTAACAGTGCCTTGGTTTTGTCTTCTACTAAGAAATCCCCCACAGCACTGATAGAAAAAATTGAAAATGGAAATGAGCTATCATTACATTAGCAAACAAGGGAATTTAATCTAAAATCTTAATTATTTAATTCACAGCACAGCAATAGAGTTTGGTTGTATCTAGACCCATGGTGTCCCCTCCTGGTCCTGGAGACCCACAGTTGAGAGAATTTCAAAAAATCTCACACATTCAACAATGCACACAAATACATGCAGGGGGTATTTCATGAAGCAGGATAAATTAGTTAGCCAGGTAAGTTTTGTAAATATATAAACTAAATCTTTTTAGACTTGTAAGAAGTTTGGTCTGATCCTAAACACTATTTAACATTTAAAGTGTGGTGAACAAAGAAAGTGAGAATGTGGTCATGAGATCTAGATACATTTCTAAAGTCTGATATGTCACATTCAAGACTGGTACAAGTCTGTTCCACAAGTCTGTACTGTAATACCAAGAGTCTAGGGTGCGCATGCTGCTCATTAAATATTTTTGTCCAATGAATCCAGACTTACTTGTTGTACAACACAATGTCAGGTCTCCATATTTTATTTGATGGAACACGTATAAACTCAATCCCATCATATTCCATTGGAGACCACTTCAACTTGTAATCATTCCAAATCTGAAACACAGAACAAACAGCAATATGGTTAACAGTGGTCAGAAAACAGTACGTTACTTGTACAGTAAAATGGAGTTCCTCCAACCATGAACATATCCATACAAAAAAGTTACTTAAATGTACAGTACATGTCATTAAAAACTGTGCAGTTGCTGGAAATTGGAAGCCATTGTAATACACAACGGCATTGTTAAGAGCCCACTAAAGTGCTATTACTGTGTTACCTCCTCCCAACGGCATTCAGACAAAAACATTGTTAGCAGCTACCTAGGTTAGGTTAGTCAGTCGACCAGCTTAAGTTAGTTCTTAGTAAGGATATAACTTTGCTGTGTGCAGGAAAGCCTTGTTAGTGCATATGTGAAATTAAAGGTTTTGATGCCCATTTGAATTTCATGTCTTTATTGACTTTTGATCAAAACCTTTAACTTGTAGTAAAATGTAGTTTTTGGGATTTAATAAAATAGTATATATGGCCATACTGTATATCTTGACTGTGAACAAAGGGCACTGTAGATGGTAAGTGTGAACAAATACATTTAGGTTATAGGTTCGAGGTACAGCAAAGCACAGATTCTATGGGTCCATTGCCCCTACAACATAATAAATATGCTGCCTTTTGCTTAATAATTTGCTTACTTGAATCAATATGTAGAGCCAATATAATAGAATTATGAAAAAGGTCTGCAGTTGATTGGAAATTTTCCTCCTGGAATGCGGTACCTCCTTGACTTATTTCACTTATAGCAGAACCGGTCAATAGCTGTAACGCCAGCCCTTAATGATGGGGGGCTGTAAAAAGAACCGCTGTCATTAATCTCCCGAAAGTGTGTCGTGTCTGAAATGAAGAGAGTGTGCTGAAAACTCTCCATCACACACCAGCAAGCGCATGGACTAGAGGGAACGTTTTCCTTAAATGCTCTATAATCCTGTAATAAATATTCCAGCCAGAGGCAAAGCATGTGCATGCATCCTTGCTGTCCAGTAGTCATACCAGATTTGATGATGAAGAAAATACTGGAAGGAAGGAAGAAGCAACATTTCAAATACAGATATAAGACCTAAAACTGTGCTTTGGGATACAATTTAAAGTGGTCCATATGCATTTGTGTGTGTGTGTGTGTGTGTGTGTGTGTGTGTGTGTGTGTGTGTGTGTGTGTGTGTGTGTGTGTGTGTGTGTGTGTGTGTGTGTGTGTGTGTGTGTGTGTGTGTGTATGTATGCACACTTGCATATACAGTATGTCCATCAGAAGTCAATTGTAAGTAAGTTGCACTGAAAAGCCAGCTGTTCTCCTTCAGGGTGATATTAATCTGTCAAGATGTGAGGATAACATTCAATGGAGGCCTGAGGCAAGGGCATAGCAATTGTCCTCAAATACATGGCACTGACAGATTTATAAGGTGCAATTAAACTGCTGCTAGGGCATCTGCTCTATGGTTTCATACAATGGGAAAGTAGGGGGCACTGTTCCTTCTGGACCAAATAGATATCCAATGCCCCAACACAGTGATGGGGGGGCACTGTGCCATAGAAGATGCTGTCCTACGGATGAGACATTAAACTGACGTCCTGACTCACTGTGGCCAGTAAAGATCCCGTGACATTTTCCAAAAGAGTAACCCTGGTGTCCTGGTCAAATTCCCACAAAAATAGGCTCTCTACTTCTGGCAACCTAATCACCCCCTACATGCGATTGGCTACACAAAAAGAGAATTAAGTAAGACAGTGCAGTATGCAGCTGTCCATGAATATCTTCATGTTGTCAGCATTACGTGTTCACTTGAGACCAGAGATGTTGACACAGCATCTTACCTATGTTGCTTAGGTTTCCCATGTGCGTTGCATGATTAATTGGTTCCATAATATGCAGACTGATACACATGGTTACATTTGGATAAATACTACATAACATATGTATCAACTGCAACATGCTTAGGCTGCAACTATTTCCAAAAACAGTTTTTTTGTGTAAAACTATGTACATGATTCTAGTGATTTCTGAACGTATATATTCCTTGAGTAAGAGATTCAGCAGCCGCTGTATGTGTACAAACTCATGGTTTTCAGTTACGTGCACTAAGAGTTACTCTTGGTTCACCGCTTGGCTGCCCCTGAAGGACTTTTGACAATGTCACTGGAGACCATTAATTGACCTTTTGCTGTCCCTAGACTGCTTATTTGACACCCTTAATGAGCTCAGGGATTTCTGTCATCAGTACCATAGTTTCCCCCTAGGGATATCACTTACATGTCGCAGCCAGAGATTGGTCTCCATGATCTGATTCACTTCATCCTGCAGAAGGAACACAACACATCTATAAATGTGACAAGCTGATACTTATGTGAATTTTGGCCGCATAAGTGTCTTTATTTTTGGTAACATTTTGTTAGCATAACTGCTGTATTTTCATGAATGAGTTAAACCTTTTGTGCTATTGTATTTGTGGTATTGAGTAAGGGAGTCAACCCAATATGCTCTGCTGACATTTGTTAATTCATCAGTATAGTGTTAGGTTTGAATTTGAAACCAACTCTCACCACTGATCAATCTGATCAATCTGGAAAAAGACATTTTCAATCCCACATTTCTTCGTGCAAAATCTGTGACAATTAACCAAATTCAGTTGAAAAACAGGGCCAAACTGAGTATAAGATGTGCAGGCACGTCCAGGTGTTCCAGGGGACAAATCAGCAATCGAAAGGTGACACCAGAACCAGCAGGAACCATTCAGCACTGGAATATGCCATCCCTCACTGCAAGAGCTGCAACAGTTCACCATTTGGGACCTCTGTGATTCATGCCTGAGGTTGGAAGTTAGAAGCCTTGCCATTGCATAGTCGGAGGATATTAGATTGCGCTTCGCTTCACTAATAATTCATTGCAAATACAATCAGATTTGCATAACAAAAGGCATTCATAATTACAATTATGAGATTGTTCAACAGTGAGTTTGTAATTTGTGGTTCCTGGATGAATCAACGTTTATAGCTTTGACTGCATGCTGGAAAACAATCAAACTACTCAGAGAAATTATGCATGGAAAATAACCTATTTTTCCCCCTGAGGCGTTATTAAATCAAAGTATATGCTATTAGCAAGATTAGATTTTGATAATAAATGTACTTGACAAGATAAATATGTTCATGTTACTATGTGTGAGCTACAGTGCACTTCTTGTGAAGGTGAAGCAGACAATATTGCCATATGATAACCACAGAATATAAATGAGCAGTTTGGTTGGCACCCCATCAACTGTGAGTGATCAAGGAGAGATTGTTAGGCCTTATAAAGTAAAATATGTATGTCAGTCAGTGCCAAATGTTTCCATTGTCCTCTGCAAAAAAAGTCAAACAAAAATTATGTCTGTCAGAAAATACAGAAAATGTTTTCTACAAATATTCCCCCAAAATGTCCAATATGGAGGTGATATACAGTACAATTTAGTTGTGTATGTAAAACCTGGCACCTGTATAATTGGTTGGATAAAAAAATATCTGATTTATTTAATTTCATGATTGTTGTTTTAAAAGATGTGTCAGTGATGTTTTGGCCATCTAGGACTACCAATAAATATAATACATGGCTATGGATGCATTATAGAATTATCAATAAATAAGAATACAAATTAATTCGGCATACAAAATTGATTAAATATATGTTTGACATTGTTGACCAACAACATACCTGGTAAAAACTAATCGGCATGATAGTGGTTACATGTGATAAAGTTCCTCTATCACACAATATGTTCTTCACTATCAAAAATTAAAAATCTTAACTATGTCATATGGTACTGCATTTGATGGATGAGGTCACAGGTATATGTTACAACTGTACAGAAATGCAGCAGAAGCTGGACTTACGACTTTAACCAGCTGAGAAATGGAGACCTCGAACTCCACGGTCACAGGGTCAGACACGTTCTCCACCGGCCGGATGAACGGGTTGTACCTGCGGAAGAGGCGACGGAAGAGTCGGTCCTCCCCCTTGGATGAGAAACAGTCTGGGTGGGTTCAGAAGAAAATCCATTTCAAATGAAAGAAGGTGCCTCACTGATCCAAAGAGCAGCATAAGGAACAGCAGGAGCGTGTGTTTCAGTCTTTTCAGGCAGTACGCTATTCACAACAGCGTTGATAAGCACGGCACTCCACCCGGATTCCTTCAGTAAACATCCATGCGTATAAATGTGATAATATGTCAAATGTAATCTATGTAAGTAGTCCCTGCTAAACAGCATCATCTAGGTGGATTAGTAAAAAATTGTGCGAAAGTTCATCACTGTTGTGTAAGTAAATATATAATCAACTACTATATTATGTGTTTAGATATACAATTGTAGCAGAGTGAGTGGTGCCATTTCAATGTTTTCAAATCCCACTTTTTTTTTTTTTTACACTTGACACAATTGGGGACAAAAATCACTATAGACATTCCAGGACAGCCAGGAAAATAATGTCATGTTGTTATTCATGGTTGGCTTTGCATTTAGGATATGACACCTGGTTGTGGCAAAACGTTTAGCTTCCCTTTGAACTTCCCATCAAAGTTTTCCACGTTCTTCCCTGTGGTGTCTCCATGACAGAACACATTAAGCAAGGGTGGAATGCGTCCCGCTGTACATGTGGCACCTGACTGCCCAACCCACCCTCCAAAATACGAAACAAAAGAAACCAGTCCTGTTTAGCACTGAACACACCCAAATATATAGATCACATACTACAACATCCAACTGATTACCGCACAGCCAACAACAGGCAAATTCCAGTGTTTGGGAGACTCTGGGGTAAATCCATAGTCACTTTAGATATGTTTCCGATGTTACTTGTGTCTCATTTTATGGATGAACAATTTGATATTAGCATAGCTGAAGCTTGTGAGAAGCAACTGTATGTTTCCCTTGCAATGGAACAACCAAATTCTAAAAATGGCTCAATAATTCTTATCAAACAGATGATGAAGAGAAGTCTACACATTAAAAACCTCTTTGGCGCAGTGTTTAATGAAAGTCAATATTGCACATCAGTGGACAGGACACTGTGTCCCCCTATCTTCCCTTATCAGGGTATGGCCAGGGTGCTAAAGGGGGCCGAAAGCTTTTAGCAGGTCCTTTCCAGTCAAAGCTTTGACCAGATGGTACATTTTGAGAGCACACTGACACAGGTTGGGGTGATGGTCACCCCCCTTTGATGATCCCAGAGGCTGTGGGGATCGCGAGTCAAATCTGCCAGAGCGGAAAACCGGTGCAGAACTCTGACGTTTCATTAGACGCCACTCAAATCCATCTGGCTTTTGCAACAAATTCAAAAATCCTTCAATGCTGTTTTGTCGTCTCTCCCAAGAAAAAGGAAATAAACGCATTAACATTACCAGTGCATATAGAACGTATGTCCTATTACCTTCGAGAGTCGTCATTAACAACTCCAAGTTGTATGGCTCTAAGAGCTGAGCACTGGCATTCATTTCTAATGAGCATCACATGATAATACAAGGACAGGTAATGGAAATATTGCTTAGTCGGCAGGTTTTCATTTTTAGAGCTATATTAAACATGGAACTGTCAAGTATTTTTCCTTTCCATTTTGAAAAAGAAAAAAATCACTATGTGTAGACTAACAAGTCTTGAATTTAATTTCATGCATGGAAATCTATGAAAGGACATTTGTCTTTTCATGGTACATATGGCGAAGGGAAACCACCTGGTGATGTATGAAGAGCGTGGTTCTTCGCTACAAGGCTGTTTAGTTGCATCAAATCCCTGGAAAATATGCTGCACATGCAATTCTGCAAATATGTAACCACATATATCTAAGCCAAATAAATTATAAAGTGACCTATATTGTTTAACCACAACGTCTAACATGTGTGAGGAGCTATTCAATCTTCTTCACTTTGACCTTTTTTCATTATTTTCGTTCCATTAAAAATTCAAACCAAGAAAACGGCAAACCATAAAGCAAGGTTTGATTGCATACCCTCCCCCTACCCCCCACCCTGGATTCATTTTAAATATATCTTACCATTTATTGTTGCTGGCCGCCCCTTGAGCTTATAGCCCTTCTCAAACATGCTACTTGCCTTCATGCATTAGTGCTTGTTCTGTGAGTCAACTTTAAAAGGGCACTGAAGTGACAGAATACCCTGTTCTGACTTCTGGTCATTTCTGTGATTCAATCTCAGCAGAATTTTCCATCCCCAGAGCCACTTATGTGTCTGTTTTACTTTGTGATCTTTATGATTCAATTACCTGAAAAGAATGCCGGCTTCGGCTTCGCAACTGTAATTAGAAAGGCCAATTTTCCCTTAATTAGGTGAGGGAAATGAGGCAGTCGCAAACTGTTAATTGACTGGACCTTTGTTCAAAAGAAACCTCGCCACCCCCCCGCATTAGTTTCCAGGGGGATTTCAGTTGTAAAGCCTGACGATAACCTTTCTGGAAAAGAAAATGCCGTGCACGTTCCTCAGGAGATAAAAAAATAAAATAAAATATGCCATTTAGCAGACACTTTTATCCAAAGCGACTTACAGTAGTGAATGCATACATTTTTTCAGCATATGTAGCCCCAGTGGGAATTGAACCCACAACACCGTGCTCTACCTACTGAGCCACACAGACCCACAGATGGGATGCGAATAGAAAGGGGGCCTGGCGCAAACGTTCTGTCACTGTAAAGCAATGTTCTTCCACTGAAAAGCAATATTCTGCCGCTACAAAGCAATGTTCTGTTGCTGCAAAGCAAAGTTCTGCTGCTGCAAATAAACATTCTGTCACTGCAAAGCAATGTTCTGCCGCTACAAAGCTACATTCTGTCACTGCAAAGCAATGTTCTGCCACTGTAAAGCAATGTTCTGCCACTGTAAAGCAATGTTCTGACACTACAAAGCAATGTTCTGCCACTACAAAGCAATGTTCTGCCACTACAAAGCAATGTTCTGACGCTACAAAGCAATGTTCTGCCACTGTAAAGCAATGTTCTGCTGCTGTAAAGCAATGTTCTGCCACTGTAAAGCAATGTTCTGCCACTGTAAAGCAATGTTCTGCCACTGTAAAGCAATGTTCTGCCGCTGCAAAGCTACATTCTGTCACTGCAAAGCAAAGTTCTGCTGAGTAAACGGCTCAGTGGCCACTGCGTAGACGCAGTTCAAGTGAGCAAAACCAGCCCATCTATGGCTGATCACCAGGTTCTACACCATACCAAATTATGTAATCACACTTTGCATAGCTGCGTGTCATTTTATAAGTATTCTGTAAGCGCAAACGAGGGACTGTGCAGCTATGCATGTGCACACTGGCCCAATTGCATTAACGGTTATGGCCGGGTTTGGAATTTAGTTTGAAGGACAATTTTACCCATGTTATTTTGTTTTATATGTTGTCTGTGGAAGGCGTCGGTCTCGGCAGCTTATCAGGACGATTAGCGGCCACGCCTACTGGCAGAGCAGTAAGCGCACACACCGGGCCTGTGTCTAATAATTACATCTGTATGCTTTAAAACTGCTCTGCTCCCTTCAGTAGGGGGCTGGAACCAGAAAGGAGAAGGGCTAGAGACCGAGGAGAGAAAGGACGGAGAAAGCAAAGAAAGAAAGCGAACGGAGAAAGCGAAGCGAAGCGAAGCGAAGCGAAGCAAAGCGAAAGTAAAACGAAAGTAAAATATTGAACGGAGACTGAAAAGTTCCGGTTCGATATTGGTTAATTTGGTTTTGTTATTTTCAGTTCATTGTGTTTACCCAAAAGCTTCGCGGCAAGTAGGGTAAAGATTTTGTTTGTGGTTATTTTTATTTTACCCTCCCGGTCTCATTCTCTGCACGTGGCGGTGTGCTTAATATGTCCAGGAGAACCATGTGCACATGCCAAGACACAATGCATTGCAACTAACTTTAACTCAATACGAATTTGTAAAAACCGAATGCATTGCAGCAATCCATTAGATGTTATATCTATGTCCCTGACTCTCTTTCGAAAATGAATTCATTTATGAGAAACATGTAGTCTGCGATATGAGAAAATTGTGTCTACTGGTTTTCTTTGTGATGCATAGATTGTTGAAAGATTGAATTAATTAATGAAATTTAGTTTTTTGGTGAAGTTGGCCTTTGTAGTTGGGGTAGTTGGCTAGGTTTAATCGCTTTCTTTCAGTTTAAACTTTTGAAAGGTTTAACAAAGTGGACTACAGAAAACATTGCAGGTTCTGTCAGCAGAACCAGTGGACAAAAGTCGATTTTTGACTTTTTTTTCCAACAGAGTACATGGGATAGCTTCCCAGGTCTCACCGTACAAAACAGAGACGTTAGGAGTGTACCAGGCTTGACAAAATGTTTTTTTTACTTAATAAATATTCATATATTGTTTGGCGTTTCCATTATTCTGTCTACCCCCCTGTACATCAGTGTGAGTGGCTTTCAAATATTGCTCTCCTGTTTGTTTCTGAAACCATGACTTCCAATTACTTTTTCAATTCAGGCTTGCTGATGAAATTAAGGTTTTTGGAAAGGCACGACGTTGTGCATGCGCTTCAGAGGCGCAATTCGAGAGAAAACACTTAGCACTGCAGCTGAATCAATGTTAGGTTCCGCATAAGCTAAGGAGACCAGGCCATTGAGGATGACAACGGATGTGGCAGGAGCCACCATGTCGGACAACGTCTGTCTTCTCAGCTCTGTTACAGAGGATGTCAAAAAACATCATTTGCAGACAACTTGTGCTGACTTTCAAAACGATCAACCTCCACCTGCAGCTCACGGCGTGTGGAACAATGTGAGTTAAGCCTTCACAGGAGCCAGGTGCTTACCAATATGGGTAACAGGTGCTCAAATTGCTTTGTTTATAAGAACTCATAAGGTAGGGAGTATTGTGATCTGCTTGCACAGGGACTTAATTCTGTACATCCTACATTCTAAATTCATTAATATGCAAACAAGCCTTTGACACCCCTCATTAATGAACACTACAAGTCCCCATTGTAACGCTGTATTCGAGTGACTGAACACAGCCTTGCGTTGAGCGTGGCGCACTTTTTCCCCCAAGCATTTGATGTGGTCATACATACTGCGTGTCACGCTATATAAAAAGACCAATTATGTCAGGAAATTAGCAGCAAGCTTTAATGGGTGCAGGCTTTATTAGTTCCCTTCAAATGATGTTTTGGGGCATGATGGGAAGGGAAATGGGGTGGGGGCGAGTGCTTGCATGGTTGGATTAGTTGAGTGTGTTGCTTCCTTCCTCCAAAAGTCTCCCACATTTATGAACGGACTGTGCATGTTTTACCACGGCAGAACCGGTGCTGTGCGTTTTGAGGGGATACATGGCGCATTGGAATATGTTGCACACATATTTAACAAAAGGGGTTTGTGGGGGGGAGGGGTGCATTCTATTTGCACTCTGGAGTTGTGATTCTGTAAATGCGTAGGTACTAAAGGCTAAAGGTGTAGTCTTTGCTAAGAGGTAGTACATGACTAATAATAATAATAATAATTGCATTTTTGATGTTGCACATTGTACCCCTGAGCAGAGCATCTTGGCAAATAGCATACAGTAATGAACAATCTGAAGAGCAATTATTTGTTTGCTTTATGGAAGAATGAGTCATGCCATAATGACAACTATGAAATTAACATACTAATGAGCACAGAGATGGCTATCTGCATTCGGTTTCATGTTGGCTACTTAAGCAAAGCCATAAGGTTTATTCCTTAATGATTCCATTAAATGATCATAAATAAATGTTTACATGTAATGTAGGTCCGCGTGTCATGTGCAATAATAAGACTGTTCACAATGTTTACATTTAACTCAGGTCTCTAATGGCCATGCCCAACCATATTTATGGGGTTCATTTTATATTAGTTTAAACAGCCTTCCAATTAATAAATTCATTCATTCAATGATGACATTCTAGATAAACAGGATTCAAACCCCCTTGCTCCCTCAAGCTGAAATAGCCCAACATCAAACATTAAGTGGCAGTAATCCCTCCGTTTCAATCAAATGGTAAATTTGCACATTTTCAGAAAGACTGGAAACAGCCCTGAGTTTTTGCTCTTTGCAAGAGGTAGATTTTATCTGCTTGTGGGATATCTTTGCCACATCTGAAATTGTCCTCTCGGCTCTACGCCACTTTCCAAATAACTCACGCCAAACGAGATTGCTTCCAATCAGTGCCGCATAAACCGCGACCTAGCGGGTCCAGCTGTGGGGCTAGACGCGGAAAATAGATCGGCTCCCATCAACCGACAGGTACAACATGCACAAGAATGAGGAACGCGCCATTAAGATAAGGTCAGGTGAGATAGTAAAAAGTGCAGACATGGGACTCTGACATTTGAATGGGTCAAATAGCAGAACAGATGGAGAAGATGTGTGTTTTTGTACAGGGATGACTGCAAATAAAGGGCACTACGGTGTAGCTGCATGCCATGAATAATTGAACCCACGACTGAAGGAAAGGGCATGCGGCCTCCTTCATAAATGTTTCAGTTTTGGGTTACAGATCAAGAGTGTTTTTTTTTCTTATTACTGTCATACTACATTGCTTTACTCATTAGCTGGCACTCTCAGTTAATGTCGCTTTGTAGTTTAATTTTGGCTTGTGGTTTGTTTGTATTATATCTTTTGTGATCGACTCCTGTATGAAATTAAACGATTTCCCCCAGATGGTAAGATATGATGTCATATGGCACAGTACAGTCCTCAGTATGGATTGAAATTCAGTTAAGAGGGCACAACTTGGTCCAGTGGTTACAACGTCCGACGCTGGCCACGGAGACCAGGGTTCAATTCCCCGTCTCGCCAGAGTCGGCTCTGGCCGGGAGTGCCACCAGGGGCGGCGATTGGCTGTCCGCCCCAGGGAGGGGGGAGGGAAGCCGACAGGACGTTCGCTGCGCACAAGAGTGGCCCTATAGCGTTACTTCACCTTCGTCACTACCGGTCGCAGGACTACGGCAGCGAACTCACATTACTACGGGGGGATTGACATAAAATAGTGGGTCTAATTGGCTACCAAATTGGGAGAAAATGGGATAAAAATAAAAACAAAAATAAAAAAACAAAAAACAAAAAGAGGGCACAACTTTTACTGGCTGTTTACAATTACTCAATAGTCATCCGCTACGCTTATGTAGGTTTGTAAACAAAAATAAAATGAATTCAAGCACCCGATACCAGCAGTGTCTTTGAAACAACAGCGAGATCGGAGGGTGGTGATCGTTTGACGCGATCCCCCACACTCGCACCGCCTCGTCGCCCCATCTGCCGTGCAGGGCGGGGGCTGACGGAGTCCTGCCGCATCTCATCCAGTAATCATGAGCCTCAGCCCCGGCGGGACCGCTGCTCCCCGTGACAACGTCAGAGCGAGCGGGAGCCTCGTTACGCTTCCGCGAGGTCGCCCAGCTGCAAGAAATCTGAGGAGACGCTAAGTGCGATTCCCTGTTTGCAGGAGGAAACATGCTGCAAATGGAAGGAGACAGCCGAGCCCCGCCTATCGCCCACCGGTCCCGGTCGGCCAATCCGTGCAATGCCGGGACACATGTTGGTACAGGGGTCACGTCGTGAGGCCCGGGATGGGTCACTTCGCTGTCTGTGCATGGCTGGCAACAAGCTGCCACAGCCGTACACAGGAACAGACTATAGACCAGAAAGACCTGCTTTGGAAAAAATAAAAATAAATGCCTTGGAGCTACTGATATCAGCTGCATTCTTAAAATCTCCTCTTTTATTTATTTTGCTTGACCCATCGCTGCAGCGTCAATTCACGGGAGAGCACAGGCTAGCACACATGTCCGTAAATGCTGACAGCTATACCCTCTTTTCACTCTGCAGGCCACCAGCTGAGCCACAGGAGGGATGCACTTCCTGCTGAACTGGTGCAGGCAGACTGCAAGTGCACAATCGACCAGAGGAAATTCTCTTCACTGATGAGGCGGGGAAAACCCTGCCAATTGAAGCCGTCCATTCCATTCCATTGCATTACATTACATTGCAGTCATTTGGCAGATGCTTTTATCCAAAGTGACAGAATGACAGGGCATTCAGCTTAAGTAGATAAAGAAAAACCACATTTCGCTACAACTTCAAACACATCATTCCCTCAAGGAAGCAGCCATAAACGTCAGTCGTGCTAAAGTGAGTTGCCTACAATAAGTACAACAAGTAGGGTTTTTTTTTTACAATTTTTATCAGGGATGGGTGGGTTCAGATCCAAGGAGTGGTCTGAAGAGGTGCGTTTCCAGCAGTGTCCTCCATTCAGGGGATGGTAAAAGCCAGGCTAATCTGAATCTTGAACAGTGCAAGCAAGAGTGCACAAGCTGTAGGTATAGCCATGCAGCGCACCAAAGCTAAAACGTCTTTAACTTGTTTCACTTGATGACATGGACGCAAACAATCAAACACACACAAATTAGCATGAGTATCACGAAATATCTAAACAAGATGGGGGACAGTCTTCCCATAGAAAAGTATGAAAGTTAACTGCATATTCTTGTGATAATATCTACATTTAGGTTGATTAAAAAGTGTACAAAGAGTTTTGCAAGCTCAACCATGTGCTCATAGCTTGTAAACTAGTGGTTTACTAGAAACGTATGCACGGACTTGTCTTTGTGCACCAGTAAAGACCACCCACCTCCTTCTGATTGACAACATTCTCTGAGCTTGTCCTTGTGGAAAGCCGAATGGCTTTTCGCGCGTATGTATCTGTTTGAAAGAGCCGTAAGCATGCCGAGATGAGCCAAGACACAGCATTCAAAAGACATCCGCATGCACGAAAATCTCATTTGCTCTAGACCAGCGAGAATTCCCTAAACCTTCATACGTTTCTTTGGTTGGCTGATTCACAGAAAATTGAATTAGCTAATCCAGACCGTGTAAATAGAAGGGAATCTGAGCAGGTCTAACTCAGCGCTGATCTTTGTTCGGGAGAGGGCGGTTGCATCCAAATTCAAGGACAAACCGAAATAGGGGTTTGCAGAGTACTGGGCAGACCAAAACACACTGTTAAGAAAACAACACAGAACTTAATTAACATCATACTGCATTGAGAACAAAACATTGAGAGACTGTCACACATCTTTGGTTTGGTATGAAGTCTATTCCAATAAAGCAGGAGAGATTGACCCTGACTGTACTGAACTAAAGGATAATTAGCATAGAATATCTCCATACAATAATAATGCTTTTTAGCATCAGAAATAAAGTTATGTATTTCCACTCTTCTTGGTATAACTCTAGTATCTAAAATGCATGTTTCATATCAAACAGGCCAATCATTTTACCTCTTACTTTGCCCTGAATTTGAGTTTATTATATCCCTTGAAAGGTAGCCTTTGGGGGTGGGGGTGGGGGTTCTTTCTGAAGTTATTTCAACGTGTTACTACAGAACGGCAACTTTGGCACAATGATTTTATGGGAAACTGTTTTGGAGTTTCCAATTCCCAGCACAGGAGAAAAAAACTCTCAAAACAAAATATACTTTTTTAAAGTTCAAAACAGGATCTGGAGATGTTTCCAGCACAAATAATATTATTATTACAGACTAACAACTGAAATAGTGAAATAGTTTGGTAACACAGTTCCCTCCCCAACAGATGATTTCGCTTGCATGCATGCAATCCCTAGCTTTCTACATTGACAATTCCTGGTCATCCCTCAATAAGTAGAGAGATGACAGACAGGCATCTCTAAGAGGTAACTCAAAGGGGCCTGGGAGGGGGGGGGGGATAACAACACCAGGAAGACATTACTGTTCTCCGGCTCGGGGTACTGCCTTGGGGCTCATATCTAGGTCACATCCTCCCTCATAATCCTCCAGGATGACTCACTAACATGCCGGCAGCACGATATTCCTGCTATTTCAGGAGGGTTGAGTCTCAACCCGCATTGGAAGGAAATTCAAGGCTCACCGCCACAGCCTGGCTTCCACGGAAAGCCTGGCCATGCATGCGAAACGCGGTGTTTATGCACCATAATCACTCGACAAGCATATTAGGAGAATCCTGAAGCCACACTCACCATGAAAGCTTCTGCCCGTCTCCCGTTTTAGCGGAGCGGGTATCCGTGCAACGCAAACTCGCTGACTGCAACCCGCAGGCTACATGGCTCTCAGGGCATTATTGGGTTGTTTTTAACTCTGCTGGAAAATATATATTTTTAAATCCTACTTTTTGCATTATCAGCAGCTCCAAGCTAGGCTTTTTAATCTCGAGGTACAGCACCAAGAAAATTCAATTCCAGTTTCACAGACAGAGGCTTATAGAAATGTTTTGATCACCCGGACTGAGCAGAGGAATGGTAACCTCAGGTCCTTGTTGAAGCGCACCATGGAACAAAGTAAACTAAATATAATGTAAATAATACACTAAATAATATATGTAAATAAACAAACAGGAATTCAACTGGAGGAGAATGGGATTCAAATCTCTGAATTAGTGGCGCAGTGATTCTTTTTCCCGAGCTGGTTAGCAGTGCAGTATTTCCTTCATGCTGATCACAATTTGAACTTGAATGTGAATCAGCTACACATGGGCCTTAAGCTTAAAGGCATCTTGTCCATAAAAGTCTGCTTGTACAATGACTTTTACTTGGAAGTTGTTTGTTATGTGCAAACTTCAACTGATTTTTTTTTCTCTTCATTATTTGTGGGCCCATTGGCATTGAGGCCCCAAAACATAGTATGTTGTACATTTCAAAATCTGAATTGACAGCAACTTTTCAGTATAATATCCACGGTTCTCATATGTGATCGTAATGCTGCTGTTATTGCAAAACTGTTATCTAGTGTGTCAAAAGCAAAATAAATAAACTCCAAAATTTTACTGAAGTCACTTTATACTTTATGGGTTATCATTGCCCCCTGACTTCCCCAGCTTCATCTGGGGGAAAAGTCTTGCCTTGAGCCCAAGAAAATGTGAAACCGCTCCTCTGGATTTGAGGAAACTGTGGGAATTAATCGACCGTAGTTTAAGACAAACACTGCAGAAACAGTGGGAGAGCACTTCAAAGTACTTAAGGGAGCCATTTTTGCTCAATTCTGTCTGTGAAACAAACAACAATGCCTCAAAGGAGTGTGTCAGCATTTATTGCCATACACTACATGGAAGTCCTATGTCTATTCTATGAAAAGGTCCCTGCCTTTGACTAACAGTCTTGGATTCTATAATAGGTATACTCTGGTCTGTACTGTACTGTGTACAAACGAGGCTACAGGCAACTACACGTAGTAGCATTATGCTGCTCTCCTACAATGCCCAGGTTTTTGTCTGGTAGCAAGCATGATACACAGCCAGCCAGGGCTTAAATCTTCACCTCTAGCTATTTCCATCCTATCAGCCTTACTGTATAGTATATCCATAATACCACTCATTTTGAATGAGTATAAACAAACAGTTTTGCATATCTGATAGTATATTTCACATTTTTCTTGTCATTAAAGTAGCAGTGCTATCAATCGATATCTTGCATATTGTATTAGAAATTGTGTTTAAATCAGTGGTCTTGGCTATAGTTACAGCTACACACACACACACACACACACACACACACACACACACACACACACACACACACACACACACACTATGCACTATGCACTATGGATGAACATTTCCAGTTTCAAATCATATGCATATGCTCAGTCAAGATGAATTAGTGTAGTGTTGCTGGACGGACTTGCCTGGGGCATGGATGTACTGGATTATAATGAAGAGATATGCCAAGTCCATTGCCACTTATGTATAAATGGCATATATTGTTCTAACAGCTTTGATGTTAACAGAAATACTGTAATTGCTTCTCAGATGATAGCAGCCTGAACACCTAATGGCGGCATTCGAATTTTAACAGTAACCCTTTCAAGTCTTTAAAAAAAACTTATGTTCAGAATATTGTACCTACCTCCTCTCCATCACCATTTGTATAACTCAATTTTGAAAATATGCCAGCTGCAGACAGATTGTAATGGCATGTCGCTGGGGGACAATAAATGTATTGATTTCATTAACTTTTAAAACATGCGTAAAGTGGAGGATCCTAAATCTAAGCACTTTTTTCAGTCGCGCATCCAATTTCCTCATGTTGCTCATTATAAAGCATAACCTCAATTTTATTGCAGACATTGTAAAGCTAAGTATTCGTCGTCTGTCGTCCTGAATGGAAAGATACAGCAACGCGAGTCATTTATTCTATAACACAGCAATTATGCGTTTACATTACAGCTTCGTGTAATGCTTCTGTACTCTCTAAACTTCTCTACGTAAGTGTATATAATTTATATCGACCGATGCTACCCGGTACGCAAAAAGTCATAACATATTTACATTTTTAAGTTGGGTCTTACCTTGTGTTATCAAAATCACGAAAAGAAGAAGCAAAGTCTGTTTCCACGTTGAATTCATCTAGCGTCTGATCTGAGTGCTTTTCCTGTGAAAACGGCAAATAGAATTGATGGATATGATTTTTGAAAAAGAAAAAGAAACACAATGTAATGATATAATAATATATATATATCGGTCTTCTCGATAGTCAATGTCTTCTGGAGAGGTTGCCAGTGTGTTTTCTGATTGCAAGAAGTTCATGCCGTCCCAGCCCCCCTCCCCCTCTCCCCCCTCCCTGGGCGCAACCTCCATCGTCTTAAAAGGAGAGTGGCAATACAAATAACGCGCACGTATCTGGGCTATTGAAACAACAAAACACCTCTGATTAAATTCGTTCTGAACCTATACCTTCCGCAGCGGGTTCTTAATCTGATGGAAACTGGCTCTGATGAGTAAACGGTGGACTAAATATATCCCGCGACCACAGCTGCTAGGACATTGTAGCCGAGGTTTGTGAAGTCTTATGTCAAGGGAGTTCTGTTTGGCGCTTGATTATGTCGTTTGTCATGGGAATTCCAGACTGATTCGATCGATCTCAACTGATTACATCTCTGTCCCCATGATTAAAATGAGCAATGCTTCAGGGAAAGAACATCAGCGATATGACAAAAATATGACAATTACCTAAATGATTTGTGGAAATAAGTCACTGACTGAACTTAGTTACAGAACATTTTATTCGTTTCATTTATTGCTGTCCATTTGCAAATACTTCCTTTCTGTAATGATAATGTTACTTTATGCAAATATGGGGTGAACTGTTTATTTGGCAGTAAAGTATATTTCCACCCGCGTGAAATATTCTAATTTCCATAAACACTCCTTCGGAACGCTATGTTGCTTCTAAACATAATTCAATTATTTATCATTTCTAAACATACACCGTGCGTTGGAGTAGCCATGCACGCACACAGACAATGTTATTATGTACGTGCATAAGTGTTTGTATGAATGGGGAGCGGATAATAACAACATCAAGAATGCTTGTGCTGGTGTGTGTGTGTGTGTGTGTGTGTGTGTCGTGTTAGAATGGCAAAAGGGTGAAAACTTTCCAGTGATATTTCCATAAGAACACAAGGGAACATCATTTTACTGATAATTGACAGTGTTGAGAAGGGGATATGTTCTCACATTTTACAGTTTGTATTCAATATATGTATTCACTTAATACCCGCTATCATATACACCTCCATATGCAAACACAAATATAGACATTTTATTTGAGTTAGTTTAAGCATTGATAGTAAAAACAGGAAAGCAATTACAGCAAAATAATTCCACTGAATATGTATTTACAGAAAGTGCCTGTGGTGGTTGGAGGGGCAGGCACAGGGAGTTCCCTCCCCAGGAGTGCCTGGGCCCCACTGCAGCACCTGGGACAGCAGCCAAGTGGCTCTCGGGAGCAGAGAGCCATTCCGGATCCTCCTGCTCTGCATCTCTGAATCATGCGGGCCTAGTTGAAAAGGCCTCTGAAGATTGGAAGAGATGGTCAGCAAACACAGGTAGTGTGCAGGCAGCCAATCAACGGTCCCTCCACTGACCCCTCTCTTTTCAGACCTGTCATCCTCACCATGACCCAAGAAGCAGCGTTGCCAGCTTTTTCTTTGCAACCAAATTGGCTGAACTTCTTTTCCATGCAGTTTGATTTGTCATAGCAAAATAGATTATTTCCTGACTTGGAATGGTCATATTTGTGTTTTATTAGTGATTAGTTTGTTGTAAGAAGCCAGTTGAAAGTTTGGTGGCTGGGTTTTTTCTTCTTTTAACATTTTTGAATGGCTTTCTCCAGAAGGAAATGTTCTGGAATGGAACCAAACAGGAATTGGCTCCAACCTGTATCAGATTGGAGTTTGAAAACAATTTGGACAAAATTTGAAAGCCTCTATGTTAACATTTAAATATTTGACCAGATGTACTCAGCCAAAGGCCTTTACAAATATGTTTGATGATTGGTAAGTAAATAATCCCATCCACTGTATTATTTAACATTTACATGTGACAGGTTTACATGTTAAATGATAATTGTGAGGTAAATCACTTATAATGTTTCTTTTGTAGAAAAGCCATGAATGCCCTTTAATCAGTTAAATCAAATGTGGGATGTTGATCTCAAACATCAAACCTGAGTGTACCCCATCAGGCCTCCAATGGTTCGTAGTTTTGGAAGAATGAGATTCCCGGGTGCACAGTACAATGTAAAATCACCTGTGATCGATTAATTTTTACTCTCTAATGGACCCACATAAAGTCTGTTAGATTTAAATGAACACTGGATATTTTACTATGTGGTGTCTGAGCTGATTAATAGATATATGTACAAAACCTGGGATCATCCACACGGTCAGGATGATGCTGTTATATCTATTGAGATGATGTCTCTTCAAACTGGTGCATTTGTGCTTAAATTAAGAGAATTCTAAGGTAGAATTAAAGGTCAAATTAAAACCCCTTAAAGCGGGTGAACAACAACCTCTCTCCTCTGATTGTGAATCTCATTTGAAGTGTGTGAAATATGAGTGAAAGCACCGAGGTCAGGGAGTTCGTGGACCGTGACATTTCATATTAGCTGTAAAAAAATCATTAAATAACATTGGTTCTCTGGAGGCAATCAAATTGGAATTTCCGTTACTCTTGCCAAAAAAATCATTAAATAAACATTGGGAGGGACATTTAAAAAAAAAAAATCAGCTAGGCTATATATTGGGGGGACATTTTGAGCAATCAAATTTGGGGATGTGTCCCCCCCAATATATATGGTCGTTTCCAAATGCATTAATGAAACATAATAGCTTCCATTACCAGATCAAATTGCTGCCTTGATGTGCATGTTTATGGAGTTTTTAATCATCATCTCAAGACTCACCAAAAGGATCAGTCTGTGCCTCAGGACCCCCTGTTTCTGTTTAAAGGGTTAACCTTTGACACCTTCATCCAACACCCACTAAAGAGTGTAACGACGTTCCCAACTAATATGCAGAAGAATGTCTAAAATGTGGTGTCCACAATATCATGGATCTACTGTACATACTGTAAGACATATAACTATGCAGTGCAGACAAAATGTCTAATTATGTTACAATAATTACAATCTTACCAAGGATGTGCAAACCAGGATTATTTTGAAGGTCTAAAATATGCAACTGAAAACATAAACATATTAAATAGAAACACGGAAATATGAACAAAATATTCTTGAAAGGGAAAATATTTTTTTTTTTCAATTTCACTCTCTGGGACCTTTTCACAGACCCCAGTTTGGGAATAGCTGTCACATGTCACCTCCGGTTCCCCTCTTTCCTGCTAGAACCACACAGCATGGGCCTGAAGGGTGGCTGCTCTTAGAATATGGACCTTGTGGGGCTGATGGATAGCATAGTGGTCTAATGCACCCATATTTGACTGGTCCTGTACAAGTGTGAGCTGCCTACCAGGGACGCGGTTATAAGTGCAGAGATGCAAAGACTGTGCATAGAAGTACAGTAAAAGGGCCTCTGGGTGGAGCAATGGTAAAGGTACTCGCCAGGAGTGCATGTTGCCCACTGCAGTCGGGGTTTGAGCATCGGCTCTGGCCAGGAGTCCCATTTGGTGCGGCGATGTGGGAGGGGGAAGGGAAACCGCCATGAGTTCACCACATACAAGAGTGGCTCTGTGCGAACCGGAGTTACAGTCGACGGCTTGGCGAGTTCTGTCTTGGAGGAGGCAGGTCACGGCTAGTCTCAGGGCTATGGCAGCGAGCTCGCAGTCCAAAGGGGGATAGTTGACATGAAAAGAGGGTACAATTGGCTACTAAACTGGGAGACAATGGGGAAAAATCTGAAACAAACAAACAAAAAAAGAAGTACAGTAAATTCATTCTCAGATTTATGACTTTGGCAATAGTAAATGTATTTATCAAATACAAAGCGGGTAAACAGAGGAAAGTGCTGTGAACCGCAAAAATGTATGACTTGAAAAATTGACTTTAATTTATTCCATAGCTCGCATGGTGGAAACATAATGGTGCACTGTGAGCACCCTGTCAGCTGTGGAATACATGCCAATATTTCACATCTCTTTTTGGTCATATGTCTTTGCAGCGCTTCTTTACAGTAAAATGTTCAAATATTTATAAAGAATGAAGAATGTTTTTATAAGTATCTATGGTTGCTCTCATTATGTAATTTACAGATGCTTTTGTTTTATTATTTTACTGGATTGAGTGGATTTTTGTAATGTTTTCGTACATGTATTTTGTTTTGTTTGTTTTTTATCTTGTCACAATTTGTTTTCTGGTGTTGGAAATTAGCTGTTGTTTATAAAAACTTAATCCAATGGATATGATGCTTGTTTTTTAACATTGTAGCAATGCTTTTGCTATGTCTCTGACAAATGAACAAAAAACATGGCAAATATCTTCCAGTGTGCGGACAACACCTGCCACCGTTTTTATGTGTTTACTGTGCTCCGCACACCTGCAGGCATGGTCCCCAAAGCAGCTTTGGCTGAGCACAATAATTTTACCTTTAACTTACAACAAAGTGTACTGCCGAGAGACAGCCTTTAAAGAGATGGTAGCGCATGTTCTTTGTGAATCTGTTCAGGAACCAAGCTGTACATCCAAGCTACATCGCTGGGCACATTTTTGAATGTCCACATGGAATTCCCTTCAACATCAGCTTTTGGGTCTTTTGAAATGGGGGCCAAAAAAAGTGCAGTAAAAAAATAGTCAGATATTTTCTCACTCAAATATTTTCACCTCTCCAATAAAAGTTTTGAAAAACTTGCTTGCAGCTTGAATAACATTTGAGATGTTGGGGCTTGCAGGCCTACTTGTAATTGCAATGCATCAGACCTTACACCACTGCATG
Organism: Aldrovandia affinis; assembly: GCA_029706075.1. Lineage (NCBI taxonomy): Eukaryota > Metazoa > Chordata > Actinopteri > Notacanthiformes > Halosauridae > Aldrovandia > Aldrovandia affinis. The sequence continues at coordinate 464,006 of JAINUG010000163.1, read as the reverse complement.
AACTCTTCACTCGTAACCTCTGGTCATGTGGCAATTCATACCCACAAAGGCCATGCATCCTAAACTCCCTTTCCTCATTAGGCCCCTAGTGGTTTAATGAGCTACCTCCAACCAACATAACTGCATTGTGCTTTTGATATTCCACCGCTAATCCACCTGTTGGGACAAACATCTTGGTTCACAGAAACCAGATGCAGGCTATACCTAGTTCCTCACACCTAAACGCCCCTTAATCTGGACAAAATCGTATGTAGTTCTGGAGATCAGTGCAAAGCACTATTTAATGTATGGTTGTTTAGCTATTGTAGTATGTAGTTCATTCCTTACTGTATGTTGCTCTTACAGTTGTTCTCATTCTCTTTGATGATAGGAACTTTGATATGGAATATTTTTGATTTATATGCTAAAATATTAGGAATGTTTTTCATTCATTATCATTAAGCACTGTGTATACACTTGTATTGATTGTGTGCTTACCTTGACATTGACTTTGATGCTTTACCACGCATGCTCTGCTTGCTATTCTATTTCCATGCCTTTGTTCTTGCAACTCCTATGGTTTGCCCTCGGGCTGACTCACCACCCCTGGCATGCCATATATTCTTTTATAGTTTATAATAAAACCAGTGGCTAGAAAACTTGGTGTGTGTGATCCTGTGCTGTTCAATGTTTGTGAACAACTTATATATATACAGAGATATATACAGCATAACAAGAGGGATAACAACAACAACTTGGAGATGCATGTGCCCACTTCCCCAGCTTTGGCAGCATTGTAATCAGCTTACCATTTGCATTTATATTTGTATTAATTTTTGTGTGGCAAACACACACAGTCAGAGAAAGGAGGAGATTTACTCCACATGCCAGAAATCTCTGAATTATTGCCAGTAAAGTTTCCCCTCCTTTATAAAAAACAGATCTATTAGCCTTTGTGATATTTTTCTAAGGTAATGGAGCTCTGACAAACTGTGACATGCATGGTCACACTCTAAGAATTACAACCGGATATCATGGGCCCATGGAATGTGATCAAGGGCCGTAAATTAATCTGAAAGGTATCCTTTCACATGCAATGTATTTTCCGAAAAAGATGTTACCTCAAAGGGAACGATGACTTGCATCACATTTGAAGTTGAGTAACCTACTTACATGACTTAACTGCAAGTAAATGGCTACAGGCCTTGTGTGATTAGTAAATTCCTTTTTGACTCATCTGTTATCCATTCCAAGCTGGTCAATTGGTTTGTATCTTTGTGATTATACAGTACGTCATTTTGATTCCATCAATGGATTTTTTCTTCCCTGATGGCACGGGCATATTCCAAGATGACAATGCCACGATTCATCGGGCTCAAATTGTGAAAGAGTGGTTCAGGGAGTATGAGACATCATTTTCACACCTGGATTGGCCACCACAGAGTCCAGACCTTAACCCCATTGAGAATCTTTGGGATGTGCTGGAGAAGACTTTGCGCAACGGTCCGACTCTCCCATCATCAATACAAGATCTTGACGAAAAATGTATGCAACTCTGGGCGGAAATAAATGTTGTGACATTGCAGAAGCATATCGAAACGATGCCATGGCGAATGATTGCCATAATCAAAGCTAAAGGCGGTCCAACGAAATATTAGAGTGTGTGACTTTTTTTGGGACGGGCAGTGTATAATGTCAGCTATGGCTTGTAACTAACTAGCTAAAATGGTAAAAATAAAATAAAAAAACAGGCATAAAATGAATAACTGCAAATGCTGTCAAATGTACTTCAAATGCATTCGGTGCATTACATTTACATTTTAGGCATTTAGCAGACGTTCTTATCCAGAGTGACTTACAAAATGTGCATTAATACATGGCAAGATTAATCATAGTCCACGCCAGAGATCAGTGTCGTGATACAGTAATAGACATAATCGTTGGCAGCTGCAACCGTACCTGCAGCTATGCAACGTGAGCGCTATGATGATCCAGGCATGTGGTCTGACAAAATTAGCAACACTGAGAGACAACATATTGTGAGAGCCGTAAGGAGATGCTATACTGTGTGCCATGCATGCTGTTTTTTGATGTCGCAGTATAGAGGCTTGATCTTGAAGAGCCTGTCGAAGGCAGCCGTCCCCCGCTTCTTTACGTTCTCCTCATCCTCCTCTGGCTTGCTGAGGTGGAGGCACCACAGGATGGCTTTGAACCAGCCTCTGCTCATGGTGCCCTCTGGGAACACAAGCTGGTAGGGCCAGTCCATCCTCCACATGTTGTCCCTGTCATGCACAAACATAAGTCCCGAGAAGATCAGCACTCTTAAAAAGACAAAAAACTTGGGGGAGGACAAGGGGTTCCAGGGAGCTTTCAAGCCAGCCTCTTTCCTTCTCTGAATGTTAGCATTGGTGTTGTTGACAACGGTGCACACCACAGTGGAGCTGAAAAACAGCTGGAACAAGCGCAGAGGAGACCAGGACTGGGAGGCATTGAGCTGGGGACCTGGGGGATGTGCAGGGATGAAATGAGGCTGGGCTGGCTCGGTGTCCTCCTCCTCCACATTGCACCATCTCTCTTCCTCCTCTTCTCCCGCCCTTGCTGAGTTAGCCCCTCTGGTGTGCTTTGGGGCTGGCCATTTGGGAGCCTTCCTTCTCTTCCTTACAAGCTGAGGAGGTGTATCTGGGGAGGGAGAGCGGGATGTGTCCCTGGTGACCATGGGTGTACCCTGGTGACGGGGAGTCTGGGGCTGTTGTTGCCTTCTTGCACATCTTCCACACCCACAGACCTCAAATCGCTGAGAAAAAAGGTGAATTTTGAAAACCTTTTTTGTAAATGCTTTTTGACCTTACTTGTTAGTCCTTTTTTCCCTAATTGTCTTTTGAACACTTTGATAGCTAGGGAAGCGTAGAGTAGGGGTAGCCAGTCTGCGCAAGAGTGCATGGGAGGGAGTTCAGAAACTTTTATTTCTAGTCAGACTGTTTTGTTTTGTTTTTCATTATTCCTTCCTTCATTATTACTTCTGTCTGTCGTAACAAAGATAAAGAGTGTGCAAGCTCTCCCTTGACAATGTATTCCCGCTGTGCGCCACGTACACTGAATTCTGTACAATCATGCAAGGAAATGTCAACCAAAGGGTATGCTTCAAGTCCTTTACAGCAGTCGTCGTGTGCACAGTCTGGGTTAAAATATTGGAGCGTGTTGAAGACGGGAATATGCTCCTACAGTCTGGCAGTCTGTCTTTAGATCAGGAAGCAACCAATATTAAGGATTTAGCTACTACAGGAGATCATTTCTTTGAGAGACACATGCGATGCAATTCTTGCCGAAGCTCAAAAACGTAGCTAACAACATGGGAATCACGCTTGGGTTTAGCCTTAACAGGCAGAAATAAAACGCCAGCGCACTGAAGAGAGGTCACAGGAGAGTCCTGATATAGATTTTTGGAACTCTGTGTTTTATGCTGCAGTGGACAGTATCATTGCACAATTGGATTCAAGATTTCAATCAGTAACGGACATTTGCAATGATCTTTGCTGCAATACTCAAGTTCCATCAGTTGAGCAAGTAGGATGTGCGGATGTCTTGTAGAAAGTTGGTGATCAAATATTCAAGTGATCTCTCTGAAGATTTGGAGAGGCAAACAGTTTATCTCAAAAGGATATGTAGTGTGACATTCACATGCCCATCATGCCCCATTGAGTAACAAGATGGATTAGATGAAGCTAGAGAGCATTTATAGAGACATTTGTACTGCACTGTGTAACTTTGCACCCTCCCAGTGACAGCGGCAGGAGGAGAGCAAGCATTCAGTAAACTAAAATAATAATAAACTAATTTATAAAGAACTACCTGCGCACCACAATGTCTCAGGAAAGACTGAACAACCTCACCATACTTGCCCATGGAACATGAGCTGGCTCATAAAATGGATTTCAAAGATTCATAACTAGGGTTTTGCCGATCCTTTTAGACATTTTCTTGAACAAAACCCCCGGTCTTGACAATTATTTTGTCAAGACTACCTAAATATCAACAACACTAACAAAAAAGTATGCTGTATACAAAACTTGGTACAGATGTCCCACATCATCCCAGGGTGACTCTACTTTGTATGTGTCTTACTTTTCATTCAAATCATAATTTACCGGATGCACGCACCCATTGACTTGTATTGAATGGTGACCTACCAAAATCATTTTGACAATGCTAGCAAACTTTAGCACCCACATCCTACATTCTATCAAAAAAACAAAGCCACAACACCGTCAAGAGCAGTTGTCGCTAGGCAACCACCAATTACTATGGTAGAAGTTAAAATATGTCAAAGTAAAAAAATATGCATATATATATGAATAATTTCTTGATGCTCATTGGGAGCTTTCTATGATGTGACTCTAAATTCACTCTAATTCTGCATGGCTTAGAATCCAACATAGCACCTTCCCATGGGCTTTTTCACTGAATACACTCATAATTATCTCTCACAGGGTATGGACAGCAACTGGCAGGAAGTGGTGTGCCGATAACCAATCCCGCCGTCTGTTGAAAGTGATTGAATTTAAGAGTGCCAGCATGCAACACCAGCACAACTTCTGTCTTTATTTAAATCGTTATTTCATTAAATAAACCACTGACTCACAGCAGGCTTGTGTTCAGCCATGTGTAGAATGCTGGAACTGCCGAGGAAAAATGGATTCTTTATCTGTCGTAGTTATATTAATAAAGGAATTAATTTGGAGGTTTATTCAAGGCTTATGTCCATTCTGACCGCACCTGGCAACGTTTGAAGCTGATGAACGAATCAGTGGCCTTTTTCTTTGAGGTGGTAAATGGCCACTACGCACTGCTGCCTCTTGTTGAAGTCCTCTCCTTCATGTTTCGTCAATGCTTTCCCAAAAGTGAGGCGCAACGAGCCATGTCAACATTAATGTGTCTTTCTTTCTCCATCCCTCCCTCCTTAAGAATCTCTATCCCTCCCTCCCTTTTTCTTATCCACCTGTCTGTGTTAAAATAAAAAAGGACAAACTTATTTTAATGTTTAAATTATTCAAGACCAAAACGTACTTGGATCACTGGAGAGAAATACGTTTTGCTTTTCCACTAAACAAAACCAACTGGATTTGAAGCACTGGAGGAGAGAATCCTTCCGAGAGTATTTTTAAAAGTTTTCAGTGGTAATAAGCTTTAAATTCAATGTTTAACAGGACTGGAAAACAGAGGCAATGATGCAGCCACTAAGTTGGTCCTCACAAGCTTTAGGCCAAGCTATATTTGACACTTCTTATTTGAGTGTGCTCAATAAGTAAAGCCACGGTTCAGTGGAGGCACTGAATATACATCACTGGGCTGTCAAGCTAAATTTCAGCAGTTACCCTCCAGGGGTCCCTGTAGGCACTCCGAGTTCAGCAATCATTTGGCATATCAGCACAGACATGCGACTAATTATACAATTAGAGACTAAAACAATGCAAAACAAAACAATTATGTTGTTAAGGGTGGTTCAAAGTTTTGTTCTCTTTTCAGGTATTGAAACAAGCTTTTAAGGTTCCTCTTTCTTTTGATGTTTCAGGCTACATTCTGCTATGTGTGCATATGGTGTTCTGTAAGATGTGACCTCATCCACACATCCAAACACAAAACGGCTTCCTGATACTTCCATATCCGGAGGTTTGATCTCCGTCATTTATAATCATTAATTTGAACACTCCCACAAACCTGTTTAGCCCAATTTCACCTTGGGAGTATGACCTTGAGAAGTTTCATAGAGCAATCTCTTGGAATGTGGTCTGGATCAATGTTTGTTCACCTTCAATGAACTAAGCTCACTAGCTCACTCATTATTAATTGTGCTATTGAGTGTATCTCCAAAAGGAGACGCTGTGTATTGTATATGCACACCTTCCGGTCATGCCCGGACGTTTTTAGTTGGTGGGAGTGTGTTGCCTCTACTCTATCATAAATAATTGAATTGTATTTTCCGGTCCAACCTGTTTTACTTCTTCTTAACAATGATTCAACAATCAAACTCTCAAGGCAAGAAGTGGCTTCCTCCTCACTCACACTCTCCTTGTCTTGGCATCGATGGATGTTGATGTTTCTCAATGTTAGAATCCTCTACAGTGAGAATTAATCAATGCTCAGCTACAGTACTGAATTCCTGGACAGAGGCATACATTGCTGTATCTGACTTAATTGTGTAATGATTGCTCATTCTGAGGTTTTGGTGCGTTGAATCTCTTGTACATATTGACTTGTGTGAATGAAATAAAAGGTGTTAATCACAAAAAAACATGACATGTTGATGGCCACTCAACCTGCTCATTTGCTTTGCTTAATTCACAAGCCTGCTAATTCATTGTATAACATTGTATAAGTGAGTAAACACAAACTCTTTGTGTTTCACGTTGTGGTGATATCTTTCACATCATGTAAATGATGATAAGTGGTTTAACTGAGTAATAATTACGGAATCATTTCAAAGAATAGGCAATGATTTGACTTAAATCCTTTCATTAATTGTTTAGCATACTAGCTTTGAGAAACACGCAATAAAGCCCAGAAAATAAACTTCAGTTTGGCTGATCTGCACAGATCAGATTAAGGGATATTTACATTCATATTAAGTCAATATAGAATTCGGGCACGGACAACAAAGAGTACATTTATCCACAGGTTCAGATCGTTTGTAGATGTAAAAAAATTTGACGAAATGTTGTAATATGAAGACAAATACTATCATAAGCTAAAATTGTGAAGCTATACCTATTGGTATTGATTATTCTGCAAATTAAAGGCTTGATTGATAATCAAGGAATGTAAACGGTAAACAGGTAGAGAGTAATCGTGGTTTAAAGGTACGAGTTTCAGCCTCCTTTATGTCAAGCCGACGAATCGCTACTGATATGCAGTAATGGCTTTCCATTGTATATTCCATATATAGGTCAATCCAACCACAATGTGCTTTGTCCTTAACTTGGGGTCATGAAGTCTGAGTTTACCATTCGATTGAATCACCCAAAACAAGTTTAGTGCAAGAAAAGTTAAAGAAAAATATAAGCCTTAATAATAGCCTTAAGCCTCCAAATTATTTGTAAACATACTACATCATGTTAATGAAGGTGTTATATGTTTTGGGGTTTTGGAATGTATGCTGTGTGATCTGTGAATATGGTACATTGGAAACTGCAAAGAGACCTGCCCTCTCTTGAGTTCAGATTGGAAACAACTGATGATCATGTTGGACAATACGAAACATTTACTAAGCTTGCCCATTTGAATAATTGCAAACAGGTCATACAGGAAATAAAATGCATGAGAAAGCTGGAGAGGAAGTGCATTTTCCCCTGTGTCCCTTTTTTTGGCATGGAAAGAAGCACTTTGAAAACCCAATAACATTGGTACTTTAGGAAATAAAAAATATCTCAAAAGATAAAATGTTTAAAATTAAAAAGAAGAAGTGCATCTAAAAGCCAGTTTGATCCATCAATGAGCAATTTAATAGCGCCTGTTGTATTTTGCTCTCCTCAGATATGGCGGGGACTTTGCATCGGACGCTCACGAGTGCATTTTAATTTTTAAAGCCAGACTCAGTCAGCAGGCACTGCTTCAGTGAGGGGCTCCCCTGTGGGAGAGGCTGACCTTAAGAGAGGCTTTAATAAGTTATATTATTATATACCGAGGCACAAAGCAAGCACACCCCGTCAGCCGCAAATTCCTGTTGTTAGCGGTTCACTTTCACAATTTTTTTCCCCCACACATTCTCTCTTGTTTTGTCTCCATCTCCCTTTCTGTGTCTCTCACATGTATATAATGACCATCTCAGTCTCCAGACCTGAACCCGATCAAAAATGTGTAGTTTGATTTGAAGAGGGCAGTACACAAGCACAAACTGTAGGATTTGAAGGGTCAAAGATCTCCCCCAATATGTTCTCCAATCTCATAAAACACTATAGAAGATGACATGTTAATGCAGAATTATTTTTGTTGGATTATATTTAAAATAATTATTATGGTTGTGAATAATTGTGACATCTTTTTGGGGAAACCAGATATTACTTGTTAAACAAAACCTTTTACTTTGAGCAATTATTGGTACAAAAGAATATAATGTTTTTGAGCGGCATGGTGGTGCAGTGGGTAGCGCTGTCGCCTCATAGCAAGAAGGTCTCGGGTTCTAATTTTCTGTGTGGAGTTTGCATGTTCTCCCCGTGTCCGCGTGGGTTTCCTCCGGGTACTCCGGTTTCTTCCCACAGTCCAAAGACATGCACGTTAGGCTAATTGGAGAGTCTAAATTGCCTGTAGGTATGAGTGTGTGAGTGAATGGTGTGTGTGCCCTGCGATGGATTGGCGACCTTCCAGGGTGTATTCCTGCCTCTTGCCCGAACGCATGCTGGGATAGGCTCCAGTCCCCCCCGCGACCCTGACCAGGAATAAACGGCTTAGATAATGGATGGATGGATGGATAATGTTTTTGAGCGTACATTATAGCTAATTACTGTATTATTTATTTTATACAGCATATATATACCTTTATACAGCATTTTTGAGCTGACTATATATATATATACATATACAGTACAGGTCAAAAGTTTTAGAACACCCCCATTTTCCAGTTTTTACTGAAATTTAAGCAGTTCAAGTCCAGTGAATAACCTGAAATGGTACAAAGGTAAGTGGTAAACTGCCAGAAGTTTTTTTTTAAAGTTTAGGTTACCAAAAACTGAAAAAGAATGTACTTTTTTTGGCAGTCGGTAGTTTCTTACACCATCAAAAGGCACTTGGAAACTGGAGGAAACTGACAGGAACAAAACAACAAAATCCACAACAAAATCAGAAGACAAGTTTCTGAGAGTCAACAGCTTGCGTGATAGGCGGCTCACAGGTTCAAGCACAGCTTAACACTGGTCGAAGTAAGGAAGTCTCAGTTTCAACTGTGAAGAGAAGACTTCGAGCTGCAGGTTTGACAGGTGGAGTGGCAGTAAGATGGCAAAATAAGAAAAAGAGGCTTGCCTCGGCCATGAAGCACCGCCAGTGGACTACTGAAGGCTGGAAGAAGGTCTTATGGACCAATTAACCCATTACATGTTCCCTGAAAAGGGCCTTTTTTTATAACTCTGAAATGTACATTATTTTTCAGTTTTTGGTAACCTAAACTCTGGCAGTTTACCGCTTACCTTTGTACCATTTCAGGTTATTCACTGGACTTGGACTGCTTACATTTCAGTACAAACTGGAAAAATAGGGGTGTTCTAAAACTTTTGACCGGTAGTGTATATATAAAGATGAATAAATAAATATATTAGGAAGTGACATGGTGCAGCTCTGTCATCTTTGTTTATGCTGATTCACTAAAAATAGCTGTTGAAAATCCTCTGTGGATGCTGTCAGTGCCTCTCTGCTCCCTGCATTCATATCCCTCTCTGAACTTGACAGACTTACGAAGAAGCAGGGAAAGGGGTTCCTTGAATTTTAATGGCTTAAAACAAACTTATATACACACGCACAAACGAACAAATATATTCGTCATCCTGCGCAGTTGCCCCCGGCTGCACAATTAAACCAGTTTCCGCTTTAATCAGAGCTAATTTAATCAGAGTTAATTGGCAGTGTGACTCGCCACTAATTAAACATCTTCCACCGATTAAGAAAAAGAAGAGCTAACACTGTAATTGGAACATCCCCGTCCCTCTGATCTGATGGACAAAAAAAATCGCACGCGTGACCGCCCGGCACCCGGTATTTTCTGTCGACCGGGGGGCAAACTGTCCTGTCAACACCCGGTCCGTGGGCTACCGGCCCTACGCCTCCGGCCCAAAACTGACATCGCGGGGACCAGTCCAGCCCTGATATTTCCCCCAAACTGTCCTGAGGACATCGCGGGGCCATAAAATAAAAATTGATAGATCGATGCAACCGACGACAGCCGGGCAAACGAATAGATGCATTCGGCTGCGAGCCGAGGAGCACGGCTCTGCATAAATATTGATCAAGTCCCTGGGTGTGCAGCGCCAATTGCGCAGAGCATTCTAATAACGTCGCCGAGAAATGAATTACTGGAGCGCAGGAACGGAGAAGACCCGTCTTTGACAACATTTTCACGGGGCAAGATGTTACATTGGAGAACGGCTTCATTTTTGCAGTGTTTTTCAGTTCTTCCTCAGGACTGGTGAGCAGGGATAGGCCCTTTGCGCAGCAGGCAGGATGATCAAAGGAGGAAAGTGTTTTCGGAAGTTTGCCCCCCGGCATGAGAGCACAATAATGGAATAAGTATTGATTTTGACTAAATGTTAAATGTCCACAAGTGCTTTTTACTTCATCCTAGGTTCCCAGACCTTGGACATATTCTACACCTAGTACTCAGTATCTGATGGCTCCAACCCCTAAGTGAAATTTGAGAGAGCGTTATGTAGCTCTTACCGGGCCCTGCATGATTATTATGGATGAGATGTTCCATTGCGATAACATGATAATGCCACGCTATAACCTGGTTCATTTTTTAGAGGGATGATGATTAATTTTTAGCTGAATTTGGGATTTGGGACAGATTTTTAGTACCTATCAAATATTAGCCAATTTTCTTTAGCACTGCATTATTTTACTATTAATTTAATGTTTTAAATGTATTCAATGTTAGTTACAATTGCATAGCCTAGTATACCTGCCATCCCAATACCTAATGATGCCTAACGAATTGTAATGATTTAAGTTAATGTTGCCGGATCTGGATCAATGTTTGTCACCATGTGAAGATTGAAATATGAAAACATTTATCTTATAGATCGTTGCTAAACTCGTGCACATGTCAATGTGTAGCAATGCTCTTAGGGATAATTTATTAGCATTGTTTTTTCTAATACAATTGCTATTGCATGCTTATTGTATTTAGTTTTACTTCACGCCTATTCACTGTATAGGCTAACAATGAATCAATTTATTTAATCAAAAGTGTATTTTTTGATGACAAAATAATAAACTCATTTTGGAAGCTAATTAACAACAGTGTGTAAAATAATGATTCCAAAAGGCAACTCCTAACAGCTCCAACTTCTCCAAACTCCCGTGTAACCACAGAGGTACTGATGGGAATTTAAGTTTAATGTGTCCTGCAATGATAAGTCACTCTGGCTAAAAGCATCTGCCATATAAATAAATAAATAAATAAGCATAATGTAGTGTATCATGTTTGTGTGACTAATATTTGTGTAATTATTATCACATTATTTGTCATTATAATTATTAAGATTATTTTCACATCTTAATCTTCCATATATCATATGAGCTACTGGAAGACCGTGTCCTCTACGGTCGTTTGGGTTTAGTTGTGTGTGTGTTTGCATTAGTGTTTTTAATGTGTGCCCATGTCTGTGCATGCATGTGTGCGTGCTCATGTGTATGTGCAGTGTGTGTGTCTATTGTCACTGATACGTGCATCCCGATCTAAAGCAAACAACAATATCAGGAGATCTTCTTAATTAATGTTCCACATTCAATTGACTGAGATTGAATCATGCCTCAAAGAATGGAGGGCACTTTTGTCTTAATCGTTTTTAAGTGAGAGTGAACAAAGATCCCCAACAAGGCTTTCCTGCGCATGCTGCTGTTCATGTTAACGGCATGCTAGTTAGGCAACTAGTAAGGTAATGCATGCGGGTTCACTTCAGACTGTATGTAACCACTCAGTTTACATGACTTATAGGAATGTGGAATTTGTTCTGGGTCAGCGCCTAAACATTTTGGAAGAGATAACCCCTGGGAAATATGGAATTTGCCATTGTGGTCTGGTTGGCTCTTTACAACATGGTACATTCACTGACAACATGACAATCTGACTCTGCTGCATAAATTCATATTCACTGTCAGCCACTGGGTGATTCATTGGCCACTTTCACAGAGGGCGCAGAGATGACTGAAGGACAGACTGACCCAGCCTTGTTTCATAGGAGGTTGGTGGCAAAACAAGCTATCAATTTGAGATCACTTATGGAGACTTCAGCACGAGCCGTACCACACAACCTTGATTGTTCTGTGTTGGTGGCATACAGAAAAGCCATATTTTAAATGCATGCTGAATCACATTACTATTGTTCTGGTACTGAAGATTAAAAAATTGCCTAGACAACTATGTCCTGGAGTTCTGGAAAATGTAGGTTGCTTGTTGATTCTGGGGGGGGACTCTGTTTCACTTTGGTGGGTTTCCCCTGGTTTTATGAGGTTGTGTAAGCATTGATGAAGAACACACTTTTTTTTTTAAATTTTATTGCCATTGCACCACAAAGCAGGATTGATATCCTTAGTCCCTGTCCTGCGTCTGAATGTTTGTTCCTCAGTTTTCAGTGTTCCCTGCATGAACGCATTGTGTGTATATGACACATTCTCCCTGCACCACCCTTACAGCCTGGTGCAGTCTGCTACATATTTTTGGAGCAGTACACTGTCCCAAATTCATATCCCTAATCTTGTAGCCTCTGTGGGTATGGATCAACAGGACATCTATGTAATCTCACCTTTCCGTGGCCTTAAATGGTCAAGCCATGATCCCATATCTTTGAAGCATGAGACTATTTTCTGTGGATAATTATTTTAACATAATTTTTATTGTATTGAACTGGTAACTGATTTGAACTCATTTTATTGGCTTACCAGTGTTATTTGGTCTGTACTAATTCCTTTATTTGTACATGGTGAAATGTAGAAGGGTACCCATCAAAATAACTAACCAAAATTATTTTACACTATTATACTGTATAGTTTAGTTATGTATATACAAAGATTGATATTGTTATAGATATATTTTTTAAAGAAACCAAACCCACAACTAATTAATTTGACATGCACAGGCACACAAATGCATACATGCACATTAACTGACCTCATGCTACAAGTGCTCAGTGTGTTTTGTTCATTTCACTGAAGTAGTTCTCAGAGTAGAATTTTCCAATTATTCAATAATTTTTTGAATCAGTCATTTTGAATAAAAAACAATCAGCCTAACCATAACTGGATTTCATGCAGTAATCCTCTTATAATTAGAACTAGGATATCAAATAATTAGAATATAGGATCTAGGATAACACAGATTGGACAAGCAGTATTTGGAAACATATATTACCATGTTTGTAAACTTTAAAATTAGACCTCATGTCTCTGAACCACATGAACTATGTGACAGCTATTCATAGGTTTTCATTAAGAAGAGTCTGTCTGACTGTGGCTTCTAAATAATGGTTGCATTGAATCTAGGGCAGTTAGTCTTTGAAGCATAGTGGTGTTTTGTTTGTTCATTGCTTTGGACTTTTAATTCTTTTTTTACACATAACTGGTGTGGTCAGAAACCAGAAGGTTTGTCACAGCATCGTAAAAAAGCACCCTTTAAGCAGTTGTAGAACATAATTTTTTATTTAAGAGTTGAGAAAAAAAGAAATAACTATATATATATACATATATACAGTTTAACCCTGCATACAAATGTAAAGAGTAACTGCAATAAACAATGAATGAATCAGGCCTAAATATAACAGAAAGAGTAATTTGTGATTTAAACTGATCCTGGGATTTTGAATGTTACAAATATGCCTGCAAAATGATCATTTCATATGTTCCTGTTCATGAACTCATCTGTTCTCATGTTCTGGTTAGATTTGATTTTGTACTGCCCTATTTCATATATGTACTTAAATGCATGCTGTTGTCCTGACATCACTTTACCAGCCTAATCAAATCAGCCTCTTTTAGATTTTTCCAAAACCCTTCCAACACTCTCCTGTTATATTTGTTTAATTTTGACATCCCTAAAGTACAATTTGCCATGCTTTTAGCCCTTGTCTTTGGCTCCCTTCTGCACTTGGCGGTGGGGGAGGGCGTTGTGTAATACCATGACGTCACTATGTGTCTGATTGAGCTCCTCTCTAACATTGACCTGACACCAAGAGACTAGTAGCTTTCTGCTTCCCAGCAAATAAATCCAGGCACAAATGAAAAATAGAACAGCATCTCTATGACATTCAGCATTCCTTTTTGACTTTTTCTGGCTCAACATGATGTACGCCGAAGGAAACACGGTGATGAGAGACATTGATATGGGGCTGTGAGAAATGGACATGGGGACGTGAAGAATAAACATGGGGGAATTTAAAAAAGAAATGGGGACATGAGAAATAGACATGGTGATGAGAGACATTGATATGGGGATGTGAGAAATAGACATGGGGCTTTGAAAAATAGAAATGGGGATGTGAGTAATAGACATGGTGATGAGAGACATCGATATGGGGCTGTGAGAAATAGAAATGGGGATGTGAGTAATAGACATGGGGACGTGAGAAGTAGACATGGGGACGTGAGAAATATAGGGATTTAAGAAATAGTGGTGATGTACAAAAAAAAGTGTTTCTGTTCCCCATATCTCAGAGGTGATAGGCCGAGAAAATCTTCTGGCAAGAGAATTTTGTCATTCATTTAACAACAGAAAGAAATGCTGAGCACATTTCAATGTCATAGGATATTAACCATTAGCAGCATACAATCCTTTTAATCCAGGCTTTCAAGTCATTCTGACACACATGAATGCACAAACATGGCCAGAGCCCAAGAAGTATGTTTGACTGCTATTTTTGTATTTGAAAAAAATGTCTAGCTGGCAAATCTGTTAATTGGTGACAACATTTTACATTCTTTTCTACATGTGGCAGAAAAAACCCAGCAAACCGGTCGGGAATGAAGAACTTAAAACCACTTAGAGTTTAGTTTGAGAATATACCCGAAGCATTGCTTTTTGAAATCAACATTTTGAATCAATGTACAAAACAGAAAAAGAGAAAGAACTATCCAGTGTTAAAAGCTTCATCAACATACAGAGGCAGGTGAAAGGAAGCCACAGTATATGATAGAGGCCAAGTGGATTAAATAAGGTCAGAGGGTGCATCTGATCCAGATGTCTAAGCATGCTGACCCACGCACTATTACTGGGATGTTCTGTAAATCAGGAAAATATGTTACAGGTGATGTACACGATTAACCGCAAACAGGAGAACGCAAGCAACCAAACACTAGCAATCATATTAAGGTCAGAAGGGCAGGAAAATGCTCCTAGTATTTTCACTCGATGACTGGCTAATTCAGTAAACTGCAAGGGCTTTTTTGAAGGATTTAGGGGAGGCACTAAAGCAGCAGTAACCCAAGATGTGGCTCCCACAAGACCCCGAATGATTTAAGCCACCCAACTCATAGCGGGACAAGGCCAATCGTGTTGTCAATGAAGACTTTTTTCAATGGCATGGACTTCCTGAAGCAATTTGCATTAGTACCTTGCTTGTCGAATGTGCCCCAAACCCCATTCACACCTGTAATCTTTCAGCACAGGTTTCTCCATTTACTGGACCTTACACTAAATCTTGTTTATTACATCTCTGAATACGATGTGTTTTAATTTCCCCCCTCTGCCTCAATCAGTACACCC
This sequence comes from Aldrovandia affinis, assembly GCA_029706075.1. NCBI lineage: Eukaryota > Metazoa > Chordata > Actinopteri > Notacanthiformes > Halosauridae > Aldrovandia > Aldrovandia affinis. The sequence continues at coordinate 448,573 of JAINUG010000163.1, read as the reverse complement.
TGTTGATCAAACTGCCAAGATCCAATTTCCCAAGTATTTGCATGGATGAAGGCAATTACAGAAATGCAAGAGCTCCAACTACAAAGTACAAAAACCTTTTCTGTAACATCCCGGCAATTCTAAATTATGAATCATACAAAATGTTGGCAGTAAAAAAATAATATATAATGACAATGCTTGTTAAATAAATTAAGCAATAACTCAACATGCCATTCATCTTTTATTAGTCCCTTTAACATAAGTTCTACATGTCTCATTTTTGCATATACTGACTTAAAGGCTTTCCCGCAAACATCCAGCTTTTAGACAAACAAAATCTGTGTGCGATGTGATGGGAGGCCAGAGAGAGGAATGTCACCTTCTTCCAAAACATCAGGAGCATAATGAAAAAAGCTCACAAACTTGCATGTAAAGATCACTTGGTCGTATGCACAGTTCATATAGGCCTGACTCATTATGCAGTAGTACTAGTAATACTAGTAATGGTAACAGAGGTCTTAACCATATTAGCGGTAGTGGAAGAGCACATTTAGGCTGAGACATGATATGCATATATGTAGTGTTTTTTCATTATTAAGCAGACAGTATCAAATCTTCACATTGCATCTATTTGTAACACTGCGAGGAAACTGCAGGACTGCAACACAGGGCGTCACGTGGCAGCAACTGCAGTGTTGATGCTGCGCGCATGTTTTCTCTGCCGTTAAGGTTCCCCCTCAAGCCCTGGGTTGGCACAAGTGCTTGGGGGGTCTGTATGAACACACACACCATTTATTGCTGAGGCCAAACCAACATCTAGGAAGGGAGATCGCACCTTTTGCACCTGAACTACTTGTTCAAACGAGCATCCACATTCATTCAAAAGCAATATATTTATGCTTATTATATACTTATCTATTGTTAGCGGATCAGTGATCCTCTTTCTTCATAGGCTAGCTGCTTTCCCCATCCCCCTCCCTAAAACCCTTTAGAACTCATCGTTTTGCTGTTGCAAAGACAGAAATAATTTCTGGGAAAAAAAAATATTGTAATATTTTCCCAAAGCAAATTGCTCATATTCGCATTTAAACGCACTGGCAAAAGGATTTCTGTGCATAATCTCCGTAATCTGTGTCCGACGTGTATTTAGGATCTTTGGGACCGGCCATGAACTCCACGCAGAACAAAAAAGTGTCTTCCATTGTCCTTTTGACAAAGTCCCAGAATATACCTTTTACACGTGAGGCAAAAATCTCACTGTGTACTATTAAATAAGTAGAATATTGTGTTTGAACATAACTTTGGCTGTTTAAAAAATAATTAAAAACTGTAAAGAATAATAACATATAGTGCCATAAAACAGAGGTCCTTGGCTGCCTCCAGGCACGTGATATTGGGTAAGTTGGTGCTGGGGTATCTGGCCGCGTTGCTGGGGTTACCGCGAGTTGCGGTTTGTTTCACTAATCGTCTGCAGTGGGTATGTTGTAGCTCTGGAACAGCGGTTGCATGAACAGCCCCAGGGTGCCCACCACACACACCAGGACAAATATCCACAGGAACAGTCGGTCGACCACCATAGCCACATACTTCCAGTCCTCGATGATCTGAAGCAGAAAAGAACATTTTTCCTCATCACTGCACTCTGATTGTCCTACGCCATGATTATTTTATAGGGCCAGAACTCGGATGCTCAGTGAACAAGTGCCGCACAGACGAGTGGCAAACGAGAGAGCTTTTAAGACCAGAATCGGAAATGATTATGAAATTCGATGTGCTGTGGACTGGTGCTTATATTTCTTAAATGAATCTACCTTTTGAGTGACCCTTTCATACATAGCAATGTTGCATTGCCTAATGACTTGGATCAATAATCATATAATCAATAATGAATCAATTTGGTCATAAACAGTCATCTAATCTTGCAGTTCTGTGTGCTCTACCAAAGCAAACACTAAACTAGAGCACACACACACACTCATATATATATATACAGACAGATGCACCCCAAAGAGTGATTGCCAGAGAAATTGGGAGGTGAGAGTTCTTGCTGATGATCTGATAATAGTCTTGAACCTGTGTTTTATGATTAAAAACTTTAAGTTTTTAGTAAGAATCACCCATCAGCAGGTAATACATTTTTACTTAATTGTGTCTTAATGTGGCAGGATTACCTTTCTGCACTTCCCGTTAAATATCCTTTGAATCCTTTAAAACTCTGCTAACGCACTACAGACAAAAGAAGCAGCTGGCAGGCTGTATGCACTTTACAGGATGCAAATGCTAGTGTGTGTGCTAGTGTGTGGCCTTTCCAAATTGATGTAGAGTGTTACATCAATACATTTGCAATATAGCATTCCAAATAGAATTGAAAATGTTGGGGGGGGTGGCTCAAGACAATGATCAAATAGCACTCTCGCCAAATTCATAGCTTAGCAGCCACCATGGGTCCCAGAACCCACCCCACCCCAGCCCGCCCACACTCACGCCCTGATCCTCATCCTCATCCTTCATGTGCTCGGCGATGAAGCGAACGCCGTCCACCGCCTCCCTCGTGTCCTCGTTGCACTTGAGCGTCATCCTCCTCCGGAACTCCCCGCCTCCGACGTTCTCAGGCAGGTCGCCGCTCCTCCAGCCGAACCTCTTGGCCGACTCTTCGTTCGGGTGGAAGGAGTCGCCCTCGGTCTTGCCCGCGGTCTTGAGGTCGGGCTGGGAGTCCCGCTCCCGCTGTTTCTGCCGGAACCTCTTGCGGATGTTCATGCTGCCGGGCCGCTGCATGAAGAGGAAGGCCGGGAGCTTGCTGAGGAAGACCTTCTTGACCCAGTCGGGCATCCGGTGGGTGCTGGGGGAGCGGTGGTGAACGTTGAGCACGCACACGCTGGTGACGATGGAGAAGGTCACGAGGACCATGGTGAACATCAGGTACTTGCCGATGAGCGGGACGGCCAGGGAGGTGGGCGGCACGATCTTGGAGATGAGGAGCAGGAAGACGGTGAGGGCCAGCAGCACGGAGATGCAGAGGGTCACCTTCTCCCCGCAGTCGGAGGGCAGGTAGAAGACCAGGATGGCCAGCGAGGTGATGAGGATGCAAGGGATGATGAGGTTGATGGTGTAGAAGAGGGGCTTCCTCTTGATGATGAAGTCGTAGGTGATGTCCAGGTAGGTGTCATCGTCGGGGTCCTCGTTCTTCCGGCCGGGGAGGGACACGATGTCCCACTCGCCGCTGGGAGTGAAGTCATCCCGGCTGGCGAAGTCACTGGTGAGGATGAGGTCTATCTCAGTGTGGTCATAGGTCCAGGAGCGGAACTTGAGAGTGCAGTTCTGCTGGTCGAAGGGGAAGTTTTTCACCTCGATTTTGCAGGCACTCTTGTAGATCGCCGGTGGCAGCCAGAACACGTCGCCATTGCTGGACACCACAGCGTTGCAGTAGAAAGACACCTCGTAGGTTCCATCAGCGCTGATGAAGTAATAAAAACACTTTTTTACAACAGGTTTCATTATTTTAAGCTATATTCTGAGTGAGCACTTATCTGTGCCACCTTAAAATGTAAAACCAGCAACACAACAATGACAATAACCACTAAGTTCTTAAATATAATAAATATAATCATATATTGAATATCTTTTCTTTTTTACAACAATTGTTATACAACTACGTACATTAATCTACCAATATTAGAAGGAAGGATTTTAGCAGTATTTGCAATCAGTTTTGACCACAATATTTTAACAATCATTGTAGGAACATAAAATGATCATTACAAAATAATATGGGGCTCTGTCCTTGTTTTACAATGTGGTTTGTACCTCTGCACAATCTTTAACTGGGTAATGGCGAAACAACTGTTGAATCTACCAAGCTACTCCAGATAACATTTTGCTGTAGTCTGTTTGATGAGCTGAGAAGAGTTACCATGGATTCAACATTTCAAAGGAATGCAAATGCTCACTGCTTAGCAGAATTTTTAAAGAGAGAAAATAAGCTTTGGAGATTGGCATGTCAAGCCATGGATGATAAAAATTTTAGCAAATTTTAGGGAAATGTAAACACGACACATTGGTACTGTGAGGTATGGATGCGCATGACATTATTCTTATATAAAGCCCTCTGTCCTCAAGTGACATTCAGATGTGGGACCAACAAACTGACAACATCTGACCAACTAACTTGGGAGGCAGTGCATTAGACCCATCTAGTACTGCTGGATGCAGTATTAGATACTCTTTAGATTAGCACATGACGAGCCTAGATGGGCTGAATGACGCATTCTCGTCATGTATTCTTATGTTCTTGAAATGGAAAGAAACAAAATAAAACAAGTGACACAAAATAATTACAAATTCATGAATGTTTATTTTACTATTTATGGAATCCAGGAACTATTTTTTTGTGCCACACACATTTTTTCTATTGCATACTGCTGCCACATGAAAGGTAATCACATATTGTGGAAAAAAAGCTGGCGGGCTCAGATTCAATGTAACCTGCATGGGTTTTTTTTTCTGTCATTTTTTACACATTTTTCATGTTGATACTATGTGAGAAGTAAAAAAAGAAAAGAAAAGTGTAACACTTCCCCAGATACATTATTCAGCGTCAGTGATCAAAGGAATTTCATTTAGATTCTGGCCAGTAATCCTGGTCTCGTCGATGAAGCTCCTCTCGTTTGATCGAACAAGATCAAATCAAACAGACCTGCGTTTAGGTTGAAGCACAACACGGCTGGAGGACTGGATACAGACTGTCACGGATGGGACCTGAAGAGGACCCAGCGTATTCCCCACAATGTTATAATACGGGGGGCATGAATAATAAATCTCCACATTAATAATTGAGGCCTCCAGGGGCCTGGCGTGATCAAAGTCCATTTTGCAAAAAACGTTGACTCGGAAAATATGATCTTAAGCATGCAGGGCCTGGCACACGGATCTGGTACTTTCTGCATGAAGCCGAATCCAAGGGCACCCCGCTAATCTGGCATCTTACATCACTGAGCCACCAGGTGGCCTGTGGAAAAAATTATTCCCCCCCTCAAAACAGCCTTAAACTCTGTGCTGCACGCCCCCTGACACAATGCGACCAGTGTTTTTAATCCAAAGCTCCTCTACTCTTGTCCATCTCTTCTGAACCTTGTTCAAGGATAGACAGCTCAGGGGCAGAATTTAAAACTGCTGTCTTCCTGATAAAGGTTTGCCAGCGGTGGGCCAAAACCTGAACCTTGTATGAAATAGTCACACTTGCCCCCCCTTTGCCTTTCGTTTACGAGATGGGGATGTTAAAGATGGGAGACTTGAGGAGCTGAAGTAATCAGAACGTCGGCTGTAGAGGGTCTTACTTGTTGTAGAGAACGATGTCTGGCAGCCAGATGTGTCGAGATGGGATTCGCAGCTTTTTGATGCCCTCATATTCCTGAGGGTCCCACATCAGGCGGTAGTCATGCCACTCCTGAGGGGAACAGGTCAGAACTGCTGTCACACACGACAAACTATATGCCAAGACACAGACGCATCCCCCCGCCCCTCCCAGCCCCCACGCACGTACACGTGCACACACACACACACACACACGAGCCAGGCTAACACACGATAGTAAACACGCACACACACAAACACAAGCAGTTATACATAAATACAAACAGAAGCAAAGACAAACAAAGCGTGACCACTCATGTAAAAAGCGCTCATGCATACAAACGCACGTACCCACACAAAATCACCCACCATCACATACATACAAACAAACACACGTTAGGACACACACATGCAGTACATGAACACACAAACGTATACATTGCCACAGACACACACATAACAGCATGCAGCATAAACACATGCAGGCACACACACACAGTCATACAGCTGATACAGATTTATTCTAGCTGAATACAATATGAAGCGCTCACATGTGCCCAAACAGATATGCACACGCAGATAGAGAGAACTCTTGAGTACAGATGGTCAGAAAAATACTAACGGCAACAGAAAAGGCCTCAGGAAGGCACTGCTGTTGTACCCTGAACTTAAGCACTGAATCACGTCCAAAAATGTCCATCTCCATGAATGGTTAATGTGTACTGTTTAAAATATGTACATTTCCCAGGATGAGGTCATCCGCCACATAAATAATAACGTGTTTGTGTTGAACTAGGGGTGTAACGGTACATATTTCTACTGAAACATCATGCTGCAACAGCCGATAGAAGCTAAACTGATTGCAGGGTTTGAATCCCCATGTTTCACACGCAATTTGCAGGTGGAAATACTGGGTTTTCAGATCAATTCTTCATCAATCCACAGTTGTTCAGGGGAAAGAAGTTAATTTATAAAATTAAATAAGTAAAGCAGCAGTGGGTGCTCTTTTTCTCCCTCTGAGATGTCAAGGACAATGGTTGATTGAATCCAGGATAATATTAATCAACATTTCTGCCATTCTGGGCTGACGACATTGCGCTGTCTGGACAAATAGTTACGATTTTGTTCTGGCCAAGGGAGGAAAATTAGGAAAGCACTACTATCCAAGTATCAAACACTTGTTATTGTATTTAAATACAAAGAAATGAAATATGTAATGAAGGTAATATTCAATTATAACTAGCTAGCTAGTATGTTAGAGTACACAACATGTAAGTAATAGTAATAATATGTTAACATGGCTAATTAGCTAGAGAGTGAACACATGTGTTATAATATTAGTTAGGTTGGCAGATACGATGATCTACATAGAACACCATAATTAGTCTCCTGGTAAAAATAATTCCAGAGGTGAAATTAAAGAATGCTTCAGGATGACACATGTGTGTGTTTGCGTGTGTGGGTGCATGTGCGTGTCTGTGCTGTGTGTATAATAATGTAACAACATTTACAGCACAAACATTTGCTTAGTCCACTGGCATTAAAATGGTAGTTATTCATTTAGTTTTTATGAATTTAACAACAACTTTTGTTTCTGTTTTTCCCCAATTTGGAACAGGCAATTTTATGTTGAGTCAATGCTGTTCCACCGGCACCAGCGAAAGGAAGGCCGCAGCTGAAGTGCGAGCACTCGTGAGCCCGTATAGACTCGTTTGCACACTACGAGCCAAATAGCATCCCATACCATGCATTCAAACACAGCATGCACAGCCAGCAATGAGAGGGAGAGAGACGGGGTGAATGGAGAGACGCACAGAGGAAGGGAGAAGCCTGCCGCCACACTGACCTGAGTGAGCCACACGTTTGTGGTCATGATCTGCTCCCTCTCGTTCTGCAGCAGATAAAACACACGGGGGAGAGCGCAACCGTCACCAGAGAACAAAAGCTGGATGTTGACTGACTGTTGGCAGTTCAGATTTCGGAACGCTCAAGGTTTCTTTGCTCCAATTGTTGATCTAAATGAGTGCACCTTATAATCTTTGGGAACGTCACCTCATCGCAGTGTCTTAACGATCACCCTGCTTACTCCACAAGACCTAGGGCCGTGTGTACAAAGATTCTAAGAGTAGGAGTGCTGATCTAGGATCAGGTTTCCCCTGTCCATATCCTAACCATATCCATTATGAGCTAAAAAGTTAAACTGATTCTAGATCAGCACTCCTACTCTTTGTCTAGTGATGTGTATTCTCACGGCCCTAAACTGGTTATAGTATCAGCTAATGTGTAAGGCTGAAAACTATGTGACCGAGATGCTTGAAGCCAAGTGGAATTGATGTATACATTTCTTACATACTATATATATGTCTATATTGAAGTATTTGAACTTGATACATTTCTTATATCAATCACAAGCCTTCATATGTTTATATTTCACTGCTTTTTGTATTTCCCACCATTTTCCTGGAGTGAGGCTCAGCTGCCATTTCTCAGGATCACTGAATAGTAAAGTTTCTCCCCATTTGACTCTTAGTTTTCCGGTTTTACCCAATTCACCTCGGAAAACACTTTAATTGTAAATATGCACTATAACAGAAATGAATTGACTGAGCCTCTGATGGGTGCAGGGAGAATATAAGCTGTACCAATCCTCATAGTAAAATGTTCAGTGTTTCTTTAACAACAACAACAGAGTTTATATGAGTACAATCAAATGTCATTCAACACTGTGCTCCATGGAAGGACACTAAGGGCACGGGCATCACTGCCGTGAGGCCCATGAGTCAGGAGGGCCCCGCTGAGATCTGGGGCATACTGACCACGTTGATGAGCTGGGAGAGGGACACCTGGATAGCGATGGTGACCTGCTGGCTCTTGTTGACCGCGGGCCGGATCAGCTTGTTGTAGTGCTCCGGGCCCAGGAGGTAGTTCACCAGCCTCTCCTCTGCGTTCGCGCCCGAGGCGGCTGTAACGCAACACGAGAAGAAGCCACCGTCAGACCGACAGCCCGTCAGCCCGAGACAGGTCATGCAGAGATGATTAAAAACCCACACAGCATGCGCTCCACCCTCAGTCACCACCCACTAAGGCAGACCTGCAGTCATAGTCATAGGACAGACTTAAAGGGCATCCTGGATTGCTCACTGAACAAGTAAACAGTGAAAAGATGAGCCGAGTGAGGACAAATAGTTTATATAAGTCCGAGCAGGATAAAATGTGTTCTATCAGAGCTGATTTGATACAGAAAATAAAATGTGAAAAAGGCCAAAGGGAGGTGAATACTTTTCATACCCACGGTACATGCTTAAACCCAGAGAGGCATGTGGGTGTGTTTTCCTGTTCGTTTGGGTACGGTATGTATCACAATGACAATTACCAGGTCCAGTCAGTGTAATAGGACTGGGCTTATGTATTTTATTATGTATATATTATATTGTTTTATTTGTTATATATTTATAATTTATTTTACTTCTAACTTTTTTTTTTAGGTTTTTGTTATGGATATGGCTCTGCATAAACCATGTACATCACCATACATTTTGAGGACATTCCAGGTGACCACAAAATATGACACCCTCCCCAAAAAAACAAATCCTGACCATAAATGTGAATGGAATTTTGCAGACAGATAAATAAGACGACTGTAAAGACTCAGCAAGGCGGGATTAAAGTGATGTGAGGGGAGGGGGGGTTCTCTTTTATCCACTCCCCCTCCTCCAAAAAGCACAAGGCGGCAAGTGGATTGTGGAGCAGAGATGGGACTTGCACGCAGAAGTGAGAAAAGTCATTAGAACTCAGAGAGGTAAATCCCCACCAGAATCTCAGTCAGGCCGCTTAAATTACTTAATTTTACATTTACATTTTTGGCATTTAACAGACGCTAATCCAGAGTGACTTAGAAGATGTGCATATATACATGGTAAGAACAATCATTGTTCATGCAAGAGATCAGTGTAGTAATACAGCAATAGACATCATTGTTGGCAGATGCAAACCGTACCTGTAACACAGGGAAAGAAAAAGGTATTTTTACATTCACTCTTTCCCCCGGACCATATGTTTTCAGGACTGAAAAGATTTATTCACCATCATAAACTCTTTGGCACAAAGCCCTTGGTGGGATCTGTCAAAATAATAAAGGAATAAATAAGGCCCTTTCCGTCACAGACCCGCGAGCATTTTAATCCCCATGCTAAAATAATAAATAAATAACTTCACAGTGTTTTAATCCCCTACAACAAATTGCTAGTGGCAGATTCCCTACTAGGTAAGAGAAGAGATCTGTCATCAAGAACAAAGTAAAAATCTGAATTATGTGGTTTTCTGTCATTGGAACGTGCACATTTTGACACATTCTGTCTGCCTGAACATGCCTGCCTTTGATCTACTTACTTGTGGGGGATTATTCCTTATAGAAAGTCAAAATGAAGGTAAAATAAATATATTTGCATTACTAACAATACTGAAAATATCTATATTTTATTTTTAATACATATTTACTTGTCTTCAATCACTGCAATCAGGAGGGGTGAGTTAGACAGATATAAAACCTCAGAAATATATCTGATCATGGCCGATCATGGCTACCCCACAACTCAATGAACAGTACCGTGTCATCACAAAATATATTTTTGCCATAGCTAAATGAACCCTTTTGGTGTTCCTTATGGAATGGTCTCCAGGAAAACTATATGATGCTAATATCAGCTGTGTCATTTTCAGTGTAATATGCAAGACATTGTGCAAACAACACATCTCTGTATCTTGAGTGTCAGAAAAGTCAGAGCTACTGGGTTACTTATGAACATTTAAAAACACAGAGTTTTATGGTATGGTGCGGCCCATGGTCTGGCATCGAATCCAGACTGTGTCAGCGCCGACTCTGGCTGGCAGCCTGGCAGGGCGGCACAAAATAGGGCGATAGGGCACCTAAAGTCTGCCCGTACCAGCTGGGCATAAAGTGTACTCCTCTTATGCGATGACTGCAGAGTGAAAATGAGAGCACTTCAGAGGAGAGTGTGCGCCTGTAAGTGCTCTCCCAAATTGGCAGAGGGAAGATTGCAGCAATGGGTTGGGAGAGGGAGCATTCATGAATGAGTATTCATATTCTGAATTTGGAGAAAGGGAAAAACAAAACATTGGGGATAAAAATAGTATATGTCCTGATTTTTTTTTTTTTCAAGATTAGGATAAAATCGGGACTTCGTGACGCAGGCTCATCCCGTCGTCGGTCGGGCGTGGCGAGAGGGATAACGAGGTCTCGGCCATTGCTTTGCCAGCCTATTGTCTGCTATCGCCATTCGAGGATGTGGCAGACAAATCTCTCAAATGTCCAAAATGTTCTGTCCTGACACTGCCATCTTGCAAAAGTGCTGTGGGCAATCACCCTAGAAGCACATCCAATAGCCAATAGGAATTGGGGACAAATGAGGGCCTAATGTAAAAAAACTAGAGTGAAGAGGAGCAACTTGTTGAGCTGTACTGAAAGTGAAGCAGGAGAAGCAGTGCACAAGAAATGTAGTGAGCGAACAACATGCATTTAGTCAATTAGCATTCAGTTAATACATGACACGGGGCAGTCGATTGTGCATTTTTGTTTATGTTTTACGCCCAATGTAGGCAACATTTATGCTTAAATTTGTTTTATAGTGAGCTAAAGGAAAATATAAGCAAGCTAGATTACAATTTTGGATCGACTGACAACTAAACTGAAAACCTGTGTGCATGTGGTAAATAATGTGATCTATGGCCACATGGGATATGATTTGCCTATGATAAAAACACAGCAGTGAAATAGAGTTTTCCGATAGGTTTTTTTTGTTGTTGTTTGTGAACAACTGTCTATTAATTAATCTTAGAGCATGGGGTTCCACAAGTTTGATTATCAAGGTTTTGCCTGGGATATGGGTGGAAATTGTTAAGACTGTCGACAGGCAATTTTTTTAACAAAATTGCCAATCATCAATCAAATCACAAATGCATACAATCAGCCCTCAACTCATAGGTTATCTTCACAGGTGATTGACATGCACTGTATCTAAACTTTAATCACCCCCAACCTTGGGATATAAGGACTCTGGCATCTGTAACTCACAACACCAAAGTTAGACTGAGAGACAGTTTCATCCACCAGGCTGTCAGGAAGCTGAACTCTCTTCCAACTCTCCCCCCCCTTCCTCCTCTGCCCCCTGCCCCCCCCCTGACCTGACCTCCATCCCCCTGCACAGACTATTAGCAACAGCCACTTTACAAATACTGCTATTGCACTGTAACTGTACTTAAATCAATATTTGCACAGCATTCATTTGCACATTTACATATTCTATATTTATATTTATAACTATTTTTAGATTTCGTTTTTATATTGTGTGTTTTGTATTGTGTGTGTGCTGTTTGTTTGTATTAATGTTAAACTGCACTGTGGATGTGAGAGAACGCAATTTCAATCCCTGTATGTCGTGTATATACTGTGATTGACAATAAAGCTGACTTTGACTTTGACTTTGACAAAAGGAGCCATGTGGACCAAGAGGTCAGTGCTCCCAAAATAACATGTAATGGTCTATTTAACCATTAGACCGCACCAGAAATATCTCTCCAAAATGCAATGCAAGTGGTACAGTGTGAAAGGTTGTATTCCATCTCACACCAAGCATACATGTTTCAGCACACCAATATCACCATTACACATATTACTTTATTGGATCGAAAAGCCTTCAAAATCCTCCAATATAAGGAATTAATCCCCTGGGATTATCCTGCCCTGGAGGATTTGGTAGCAAATAACAAAAATTGACAGAGATCTCACTTTCCCATCCTTTGATAGCATTTCTGGTGAATTTCTCATGTTGGAATCATTTTAATTGATGCTGGGTTGGCAATATTTAGAGATCACATAATTCCATATCTGTAAAATTCTTAATAGACACGCAACATGCATGTGGAACCTGTGAAGCCTAGTGTGTCTGATAGCATAGCTATTAAAATGGGTATGTTGGTCTATTTGTTTAAGTGTTCATATGTGGCGAGTATGGGGCACAGTCACTACAGGGAACAAATACATTAACGTTGCTTGTGGGTGAGTCATTATAAATTGGTGATGTACTGCAGGGCCACCGACAAAGGTGTGGCAGGGAAACAAATTCCCTAGCACATCTCAGAGTGACCACTTCTACCATATTAAGTAAACGATCCACTGATTTCACTCGACTTCTTGTGATTCAGAAAAACGTTACTTCATACCGTAAAATTTTAACCGGTTGTGCAAACTAGATTAAAAACAGGTAGCCCTTTTATAACCTGATTTGAACAAGGGGTTTTAACGTATAGTACCTCCTGTGTTCAGTTTTCAGAGTGCTGAACCTTAAACAAGGGCATTTGACTGTTAAGGCTATTGGATTCAGGGAATAGACATTTTTATTCAAATTCTCACTTGCCCGACAAATTTTATGTTAAATGCAGATTTTTATTTCTGTATTTTATTTAAAATAAAGAGGGGTGTGACTAATTGTGGCACGGGGGATAGGCAAAATAATGGAAACTCCTTTTTAGCCTTTTAAATCATTTTAGTTAAATTAGTTAAAAATATGAGTCCTTTTCATTTAACCTCTGTTTTTACTTGTTAAACCAAAGGTTTCTTTTCTTCCTCTGAGCATCTTTTAGCATAAAAAATAACACATTTTGAGCATACAACATAGCTCATTACCTGTATTATTTATTTTATACACCCTACTTTGCTTAGGCTATCTTTATCAAGGGTGTCAACAATTTTGGAGTGTACTGGATATTAAAAAGCAGTATCCAGTCGTAGTCCAAGAACTCAAACTCTTTCTTGTATGTTCTTCCTCTACAACATAAGGATATGCCCCTTCCTCACCAGGGACTCACAGCAGCTCCTAGTCCAAGCACTTGTCATCTCTCTGCCAGCCTTCTGCAACTCTTTCCTGGCCTGGCCTCCCCATTTGTGCACACTGGGGTACTGAGATGTTGTTTACCATAGTATATTATAATCGTTAACACACTTTGAATCCTCACAGGTAGTCTAATGCCAATACGTGTCCCACACAAACAATCTCCTGCAGATAGAAACAGGTTTAAGACCAAGTGCTCCTTTTTTTCTTAAAAAAAAAAAAAAAACATGAGACAATGCAGACCACTTTGTTCTACAGTCAGGGGCACAGCCTTCTAAATGTCCATGTTTTGATTCAATAATGAGATAATGACCTTCAATTGAAAGTGAATTGACCTTCACTTTGTTCAAAATTTGAGAAGAGATTCTCTCAATGTTCTACTGAAAGTATACCAAATTGATGCTCTTAGCTTTTAAAATAAAATAAAAAATAAAAAGCCCTGCGAACTTCCCTACTGGGGTGCCCATGGACACCCAATTCAATTTTCTGCCACACCACTTTTAGACAGGTGGACCCACCTCTGATGTACTGCACTCTCACACTTGAGAGAAGATCAAACATAATGGTTCATGTCTCTCTGTGTAGTGAACAACAAACCTTGTCTGCTAAGTGCATTTGTGTCATTGCTCGGTGGTTATTTGGCAATAATTCAATTTGCTTAGGAACAACAACACTGCAGGTGGTTCCTGAATGCAAAATCGTGCATTATCACCATCTGTTCTGGTGGCAGCAAGCAGGGCAGTTGTGATTATTGAACAATTTGATGAAGTTGGGAGTGAAGTCAGGGGCAATTGGCTCAGGGACGGGAGGGGCGTGGCCCGTGAGCCTTCCTAACGCTCTCTCGCCCACTGACCTGGCAGCGTTTGGAGCCAATGTTTCAGCACGAGATCACGCTCACGGGAGACGTCTGGGAGATGACCAACAGGAGAGGGGGGGACGCAACTTTGTCAGCACCGCGCCATGAATATTTCATCTGTTTACATTTTCAGCCGCTGAATATTCACTCAGGGCAAGGAGTGGAAAAACACGATGTGCACAGAAACAGACAAAGAAAGAGTGAGCGAAAAAATATGGCAAACTTTATCATGCATTTATTTGATATTTCAGGAATGAACATAACACACTCAGGACTCTGCACTGCACTGAACCAGAAAGGAGGGCTTGTGTATACATTCAGGGGAATGCCACACATTTGCACTCTAGTTTTCTTCAGGCAGCACAGACTAAAACATTTCAATATTTCCCTTTTCCAGATCTTCTTTTGATGGCGCCCACTGAATATTAGCATTGACGTCCTCCACTGGTTTGGCATTTTATCAGCAGGAAACATGCGAGCTGCGTTACTATTCATAACGGCACGAGATGAGTAGACTGAGACTGATGTGGGAAATTAATAAGGCAAGAGAAAGAGGGCAAGGCACAGGGCTGAGATCAAAACAAATAACAGAAATGACAGAGAATCCCAATGATCTGCCATTCTGATTGGATTAAATTCCATTACGGTGAATAATGTGAGGACCTCCCCAGTCTGTCACGGGGGGACATCTGTGGCCCCCTATTGTGCCGTCCCTAACTGTGACAAAAACAGATTTATAGCGGCTGGAGACAAAAGACAAATGGGTGCATGAGAGAATAAATATACGATTAGCCATAAAACCGGATTCACCAGGAGGAACAAAACGGGAAAATCATTTTGCTCCAAGACTTATGATAGCCCTTTCCTTTCGCATCTCAGTGCTCTGTGCTATTGTGTCCTTCTGGCTTGGCTTTCTTCTACATTAGGCATTTTCAACAGCTAATTCAAACCCACAGTTTTTCTCTGGTTTGCACAGCCTGTAGGTCCTTTTTTTGCTGAGGAAGAATAGTGGAGATTCAGAGATGCACTCAGGGAGAGGATACAGGTAAGATTCTCGGTTGTTGCATCCCCAAAGAATTCTCCTTTCCTGCTGTTACAAAAAATCCTCATGTTAACTGCAACGCTATGATATTGGTACATTGATGCTAGGGGTGTACAGAGATGTCACTATCCGTTTCTATATCTGTTCAACCTACAAAATTATTTGTGTCTATATTCGGATATAAAACTGCAAGTAGTATCTGAATACAGACAGATAGGTTGGGTTAAAGTTGAATAAAAATTCATAATTTTCACAAACCTTGCAATTGTTGTGCTTAAAGCATTAAACTCATACATTAAGCATTACATCATTAATATTGAGGTATAATAACACATGTTTTATTTTTGTTTAACATTAGCTAAAGTTACTAGTTGTTGCAGGAAGCTCTCCCAATTACCCCAAATACCAGACAGATGACGTAACACGGTTGCACTCTGCTAGCATGCCTATACGTCACTCTGATGCTACTAAATCACTGAAATTATGTACAGTTTGGATGTTTCAGATTTTTTGTGGGGAGTGCAAAGGAGAAAATGGCTGCATGAGGGAAGCACCCTGAAAGAGTGTCCCCAAATCAAGTCAAAATAAGGATGTGATATTACTATACCCTCTATCTGATATCATAGCTGTCATGTTTTATCCTAAGCTAATAGGTTTTTCCCACTTTAATTAAGTGTCCAAATACTTTCTTTAACCAATTTTCCAGAAGTTGTTATCTTTGGCTACTACCTAGTTAATAAAGATTGCTAGCTCCATGGGATTTGACTAGCTAGCTCGAAAACTAGCACTCTTACAATAGCAATTTTAGTTATTTTTGATATTATTTAAACATGACAGTAAGAATAATAAAACAGAGCATGCGTGGCAAAAAGCATGGGAACTGGAGCATTCAGACAGTCCTTTCCAACAGTCCTTCTCCTGTACCTGACGAAGCCCCTCCCTCCGAAACACCAGTGAAGGGACCTGCTCCAAAGAGAGGTAAACAAGATGACCACAACTTGTAATTAGACTTAGCTCTTAGAATCACCTCATCTCTGAAAGCTGTGCTTAATGAGAGAGCTGACATCCTAGAAAAGGGAATTGAAGGCCTTGAAAAGCCAGTCAACTTTATGGCAGCAGAGACTAAGGATATTCAAGAGGAAGTGGTGCAGGCAGAAAAGAGTGTCTGTATCATAAAGAAAAATCAACAATCTGGCCGTCAGAGCGACGGAGCTGTCAAGATATAAAAGACGTTGGAGCCCACGGCTGTGTGGTGTTGCTGAAGAAGCTGGCAAGAAAATGTACGTCAAAAAATTCTGGACTTATGTTAGAACGTAGCCCCCAACTCACAGTGTGAGCGAGCTTGCAGAATCTGAACACAGGCTTGGGAAGAAAGGCGAAAGTGCCCAACCGCGTGGGATTGTTATGCAAGTTACAATGTGTCACTGCAGTAACTCTGTGTGGAAAAGCCTTGCTGGTGGGGAAAAAAGTGCTCACTATGTTGGACCGTGAGCTTTCATAGATGGCAAAGAAGTTCACTGGGACTCATTCACTGGGAAGTTCACACATGATTCATTATAGCAGTCTAGTACTACAAAAACAAAAGTACTATAACATTTCCAATTTAATGTCATGGTGTTATTTTTCTCTTGGAAGTCGCAATAGGAAGATGACAGGCATAAATCCAAACTTGGTCAAATGAATATACTTTGTTGCTTATGTCAACTATGAAACATTTCTTAGCTGAGCCTTTGAATGTATGTTTTTTTAAATATTTCTTATTTTCTGTTTGTGCTTTTATTCCCCATTTTTCTCACTATTTTTAGTTGCCAATTATACCCTCTCTTTTTCATGTCAATTATCTCCACCCTCATATGAAAGGTTGCTGCCTTAGTCCTGAGACCGGTAGTGGGTGATGTACCACCTCTTCCGAGTCGGCACCCGCCATGGTCACCATAACACACAGGACCACTCATATATGCCACGAGCTCGTATCGGCTTCCCTCCCAAATCCCTTAGGCGTACAGCCAATTGCCACCCCCTAGTGGCACTCCCTGCCAGAGCCGAACTGGTGCGACCTAGGTGGAATCAAACCCCGGTCGCAGTGGGCAGCTTCTTTTGTTGACAATAAAATTATACATTTTCACAAATGTCTCCCTGCGCTCTCAGGTGCTGACATTCAGAAAGGTGTAGCAGGAATCCACGCATCTGTCTTTTACTCCTACGATAAATGAAGGTCTACTGTTGTTCCAGTGGTCAAAGGAATAGCATTCTGTGAGAATTTGTGACAACCAATGAGATGGGAGCATTTACTCCCAGTGCCCATGAAATGACCATAAATGTGAAAGTTAATTTCCTCCTTCCTCTTGTATTCTTAAACCGACATAGGCTGCCACTTGAGCTCCTCTGAAGGATAACCGTCTTCACCCATTTCATGATATACAATTACCACAAACGTCAATGTCTAACAGAGCTGCTAAAGCTAATCTCCCTGTAGAAGTGTGGAATTAAGATGCATTATGTAGAGTGGCCTTATAAAATCTTGAGTTCTACAGGCGGACATACTGGTAGGGGCAAAGTGACAAGATGTGTGGCAGTGTGGCTGGGCTGGGTTTGTAACCCAAGTTGTAGATTTGATTTGTGGATTGGGGCAGGGGGGCAAAAGGGGGAAAAGGAGGAAAACTCCCCTTTAACACATGCAATATATTCTTAACAGTTTAGTTACTGATGTCCTTTTTCACAGGCATGTGTACACTCATACACACATGCAGAAATGTTAACACTTTGTGACCAACTCCTTTACCAAGAACCTATAACAAAGCTATCTAAAAGTACTTAAATGTCACATTGGTACTCTTCATCTCTTAAATCATTCGGCTTTGAAATAGGATGAAAATAATCGAAATAAACACAGCTCTCGTGACAAAACAAGATAAGAACATCCCACAATGTGATGCATGATTTGTGCTCGAGAACCACTGTGACACAGAATCGTTTTCACATCTTTCTGTTTTCTGGAAAAATAAATATAAAATAAGACAGTTCGTAGCACCAGAAATATCCTCTTTGTAAATTATTTAAATGACTCCCATCTGCAAAAGGGCTGACTTTGAAGCCAGTGTCCCGCATTAACTGTGTGCTGGGTCTGCTCTGTCTCTGAGCTTAAGAGCATTTACATCCTCACATCGTTATCGGGTAACTTCCCCAATCTAAAGCTGAAAATGAATACTTAGTTCCTTACCTTGCAGTTTGGCAGATACGCATACCGAAAAGCAAGAAACCTGTTTCACAGCTGAGAAATCTCCACTTGCTTCCACAATTTGTTCACTCTCTGACATCAGAATATGACATTCCCTCTCTATAATTCCTAAACGGCCTGAACTGAAATTTGACCGTAGAATAGGGGTGATTTATAAAAGCCGCCATCAATGTTTGGGGTGACATGGGATTTGACAATGTATAAACATAAAGTCATATATTTTTGCCATTACTATGATCACCTGTATCGCCATTACAACCACTGCCCCATTACCTTTGGATATCATTAAGGTGATTCATAAAATGAAAACATGGCAGTAAAAATACCACCTGTTCATTTTTAGTCAATTCAGTCCTTGAGGTCTCAATGCTATATATTTTGTATGCTTGTTTTAATGTGTTTATGAAGTTACATGTGAACCTAACACCCCTGAGCACAATGCCCTACAAAAGGGAGCCAATTAAACAAGACAGAGCCATGGAGACGAAACCTGGCATTGATGGGGTTCGACTGTATCTAGTCATCCCCATCTGAAATTTGATGTAGAGTAGACTCTAGGAGATTTTAGGAGCTCCCGAGTAGCTGAGTCGCTAAAGGCGCTCACCACAAGTACAGGCTGGACCCTAAAGGTTGCAGGTTCAAGCCTTAGCTATGTAATATATAATAATATATGCCATTTAGTAGACGCTTTTATCCAAAGCGACTTACAGTAGTGAATGCATACATTTTCAGTATATGTGGCCCCAGTGGGGATTGAACCCACAACCTAAGCGTTGCCAACGCTGTGCTCTACCAACTGAGCCACAGAGAACCACTATGTCATTAGCCAACTACAACCAGGCAGACCGGGGACACAATTTGCCTCGTCCAGCAAGTGTAGCGTGGGCTAACATTGGTTTCTGATACATTGGTTCCTTCTAACGATGCAGCAAGCTTGCACGGGCTGAAAGTTGTCATCAGTGAGGGATACACGTCTCCTCCCTCCAGCTCTCTCTTGTAGTACTTTTTGGCCTGTAGGATGTAAAATAGTCCATGGCTCATAAGCGAGTACATTGGGGGTGACTTAATCTGTAGTGCTCCTCTGACACCTGAGTTTTGAGTGGCATAGAGGTAACTCAAGAGGCACAGTTGGCAATTCCAAATTGGGGGAGGAAATAATGAATAAGGGGATTTTTTTTTTTTTATAATGGTTCTGAAAAGCTTGTGTGAATTATGCACACACTCATGGTTGCAGCAAAAAAAATAAAACCTAAGGTCAATCAAGTTCAGCAAAAATGACCTGTGAAAAATGACAATGATATAACAGGAAATTATGTAAGGCAGCATAACGGAAAGGTAACAACAATTCCATTGAGGGATGCCTAAAGTATCAATGCCTGGAATAGCTTGCCAGGTTAGGTAGTAGAGGCAGACACACTTGGGTTATTAGTTCACGCTAGATGCTGTACTGGATACTAGATTAGGACATGACAAGCCCAGATGGACTGAACATCCCATTCTCATCATTATGTATTCTTATGTTCTTAAAGTGAAGTTGTATACTAGTTAGCAATCCAGCTAACACGCTTGGTTGCTATTTAATCACCATTAATAACTTATAACACACAATTTTCCCTTTGCTTTGTTTGGTCAAAAATGGGTTGTTTTGGTTACCATACCATAACATAATTTGGTTACTATAATTTTATAGTTGTATGACAGTATGCATTGAATCAGGGAAAGTTGGACTTTGCTACTACAAAACGTATTTGCTAGCACTAGCTATGGAGCTCATCATGGACCAGGTTTGTCCCATGATAGAATCTGGCTTTAAAAAGATGCTATCACTAGCTACTGTAGCTGCCAAGACCTCCAAGACACACACACAAAGGCATTCACAAATAGCTTCACGCGTTAATGCAAGGTAGCGTGTTAATCGGAACAATTGTTAGCTAGTTATCAACACATTCTGCTCTATTGCTCATTAATTGTGAAAACTGTGGGTTTTAGCAATCAGCCAGTGAGAACCAAGGTGGCTTGCAAGCTAGGTTTAACTCACTGATTGTGGCTAGCTATGCTATATTTAAGAGTAGCTAGTAACATTAGCAACATAAACTTTCCCAAAAATTGTAACATGTTCAGATATTGAACATTATAGCTAGTATATTGAACATTATAGTTTGTTATGTATTGCAATGTGTGTATGTGTGTGTGTGTGTGTGTGTGTGTGTGTGTGTGTGTGTGTGTGTGTGTGTGTGTGTGTGTGTGTGTGTGTGTGTGTGTGTGTGTGTGTGTGTGTGTGTGTGTGTGTTTTGCAAGAGAGAGAGAGATTTGGGAATATTCTGGACACTTAGGCAAACAGTGGTGGAATGCTGCCATTGATTACAGCTTCCCAGGCAAGCTTCAATGCATTTCAAGCCTTGTTTTGTTTATGGACTCCCACCTGTGTCAGTGGTGTACAAAAAAGACTTCAGTTCATTGGTCAACATAATGGCAAAGCTCTGTGCATCTTTTTTCTGCAAGATGCCATGCCCCAAACCTTCAAGCAATCCATCGTTTATTTCATACACCTTATCACTACTCTTAAAACTGTAAACAATCATTTAGCATAGTTATCCATTTCATCACAAATAAACTCCATGAAATAACTTAATTTACTATGGACAAAACAGTAAAGGTTTTACCAGTCAGTTTTGTTGTGATTTTTATAAACACCTATTCTTTGGCACTTATTCACGAATTAAAGGTATACGTTAGTCAACCGAAGCACGCTGTAAATCACGTGTTAATATATGACGTACTGAAAATGTCTCTGTTTTTCATATTTTCTGTCATACCGCTTTATCTCAAATTGAATTAAGAAATAACATTAATGATACTGAAGTACAATACACAACACATTACAACGACTCATGAACTAAAGCACAGCCTAACCTGTCTCAGATAACGCCCTGTAAAAAAAAAAAAAAAAAAGTTTAATTAAACTTAAAAAATTGCAGTTATCACCACCTTCTACACTATTCGTTTTTGTCTGAACACAACCTATATTTTTCCAATAATCAAAGCATTACAAACAAGATGAGCTGTGGATTAAGTATACCCTTGATTCGGACACCTGTCTTATAAAATAAAAACAAAGCAAGTTATATTTTGAGGAACAAACTTTACCTAAGAAGCATAAAACGCTTAAAACGCGAACTAAAGCAAATAGGCTACTCAAGAATTGCAGTGTAATATGCTAACAAATCTCATATCATCTTGATCACTCAAGCTCAAAATACAGGCATACACATGGCAAAACAGTCAATTGTACTTTTTCTAATGTCCGTGTTTTGTCATGGGGGAAGATTTAGGCTGCATGCTGCGACATTGATAAGTAAAGTTATCTCTATGTTCTGTTTCTGTCATCACCAGTTACTCCGATCCGTCTGTCATTGTCGGTGTTTTACTTACTAGCAACGGTAAGAACGAGGAGAGGGAGCGATAAAGCCACAGCAGCTGCCATCAGCAAATCCCTCCTGTCCGGCATGAAGAGTAGACACTCGAAACTTGACAGTTGACGGCTTGTTTTATTTCTTCACCTGCACTGTTTGACGGGGCAGCGGAGGTAAGTGATTTATAGTCCCATTCTCCGAACGATGTCCACTAGTTTTTCGAAGATACAAAAGCAAAGACGGCGAGGCTTCGCTGCGCAAGACGAAGATGTCCTATGATTTTTAGCTTGACAACGTCCGCCTAAGCGCATCCAAGTTCGCGTCTGCCTCCAACAAAAACATGGGGTCTAAACGAAGAGGATGAGACACGGGACAGAGAACCTCACACTTTCCGTAATGGGCTATGTTGCCACCTTTGCGCCGTTTCAGTCAATGTGGCTATGGTCAGCAGTATGAAAAACATTTATTCCGACACTGACAGTCCACGAGACGTAGAAAAATACATCTTCCGTTTTACACTAAATATTGTGGCGCTCTTGGCCGAAAAGCAGCCAGTTTGCTTCACACAGCACTGAATAGCCGATTTTTTCCCCTGAATCCCTCATCCACTTTGGAAAGCCTTGTGGACATTAGGCTATCTGATGTTTTTTCTTTCTTCCTTTTTTAAAACATTGCTTAAAACATGAAACGATAACGTAATGATTGAACTCCGTTGATAAAGCTAGATATTGCATTTACCATAAGTAGCTTTAAAAAAAACTTAGATCACGTTGTTTTTAGCGTGTGAAGATTGGACAACCCCATGCAGGAGGGAAAATAGTGATCTGAAGATAGTAGTCGAATAAACAGTGGGTCCCATTTTTGTTCTTATAATGTACTCAAGTATATTAATATTATTTTAAAACTCATAAACCCAGATTGGTACAGCGTAATCCCTTCAGTAAAGGCTGTTCGCGTCTGACCACACGTGTGTAGCTCCAGACCACGTGACTGGGGCAGGGCTCAAAAACTGAGCGCTGCAATTCTGTCAACCACGCAGGGTAGCTAAAATTACTTCTCATGAATAAACCGGAAACGATCAATTTCGTAATGTCAGGTTGAATTCCGAAGCATTTATTTGTGACATAAGTGTTCTTGTTATTGTACAGCAAGACCGGAAGAGTTAGGCTACTCATTCCACTGGAGGCGCAATACTGGCAGGTAGGGAATAATATCCCCCAGGTAGCAGCTTTTCAGAACAGTTTTAAGAACATAATTTACCATACGTATCGAAAGTATATTCCTTCCCTATTACAGTAGACATAGCATGACAAAGAAACACTGCTCACTGAAAATACAATCCCTGTACCTTTTACCACTCCTTTATTTATTTTTCATGTCATGGTTAAATAACGCCATAACGCCCAAATTATATTTTTATATGTATGCATTTAGTTAGAATGAATTTATTAACATGTCCTCATGTAATGGGTAGATGAACCCCTCGAAAGAGTTGACTCCCTTTTTTAGCGAACAGTGCAGGCACACAAGCACAAACGCTCACTTTAAGCCGGTCCTCTGGGACCGCACGTTTGATATGGCCAATGAGCTCATATCAAGATAATAGCAGGCCTCAAAATCATGGCCCAAGCTTTAGGTTAATTAGTTCTCAAATCCACAATTAGAGAGACTCCTGAATGACCGTATCAGTCTGATGCGACGCAGGCCACCCTTGGCCCTGGGGGGGGCTTGAGGGATTGCCCACTATCTTTAAAAGCATAACCCTCATAACTGGCGAAGGAAAGTCAATTGCTACATTGGAGACAACGATTCAGGTGCTGAAGGAAGGAAAGCCAACAGATTCTACGGCACCTCCTGAAATAGTGTTTAGCAGCCTTGTCCTAATGCTTTAGACATGAACATCAAAGGAAAAGAAAAATGATCCACAGACAGAGGCAAAATGCAAGTGAGGGTTTTTTTGTACACAATAAATGCAATGGATGCCGCTGCTGCCTCAGCTACTAACAAGAGGCTGCATGACAATCAGAAAGAGTGTTTTATAATTAGTTAGCGTGAATATACAGCTTTATAAGCCAAGAGTTTGAATCACTTCCTCTGTCAGGTCTCGTGTCAAGTCCATTCAGATCTAAGAACTCATTGGTTTCTCTAACAGATTACAATACTCCTGCTCACGAAGGATAAAGGGCAAGAAGGGCTCATTTTCTGTGTAAATTTCAGCACAGCTGAATCTGGGCAAGTGTAAACTGTCTGGACACAGGTTGTCACACAGACCGGGGTGGTCGAGTGGTGTGGAGAGCACATAGAGAGGAGCTTTCTATAGATTCAGAAATATCTCAACCAGAGGTCACAGAACCCATCAGTCCCTTGCAGTGATGGATTAGCACCGGGACTTAGACACATCAAAATGAGAATTCACACGAATAGAAATTCAGTGGGACTCATTTAACTAAGACAAAAAATAAAGCAAGATTGTTTGTTCCCACAAGAGAGAGAGAATCCTCTATTGTTTTGTTTTTTTTAGTTTTGTTTGTTTTTGTTCTAAAAAAAGCCTTTTTCTACTCCAGTGATTTTATGATGTCCTTTGCTCAACTGACAGGGAAGTTATGTTGGTCTAAGATGTGGCATGCTTTGATGGATATGTTTATCTGCTGTGATGTGACTTCTCTGTTGGTCATAGCCATAACCCACAGAGGCATACATGCTTTTAAATGTACGCCTGAGAAAAAATGTGCAAGCAGAATATGTACTGTATGTAGTGTGCTTTTAAAGTGTAACTATTCTGACAGTACACAAGGGGAAGTATTAAGTTATTAAAGGGTCTCCACACACCATGGCAGTGCTGACCGGCTGGGAGTCCCAAATGTTGATGCACAATTAGCCATAGCATCACCCAGGGAGGAAGGGCAAGGTATAGAGTCACATGAGTATTCCCCATCTGATCGCTCAAAAAGCGACACCACTGACTGTTTGGGTGGGTTTGATCTGCCTGTGCCAGGCCCCAGTCCTTTAGTGCAGGGAGATGCATGCTTCGAAAGATGTTAACGCAAGCCCTCCCAAATTGATGTTGCAGCATCGATGTGGGAATCCTAATTGTTGAAAAACAAGTCGTAAAAAATCCAGAAATAAAAGTAGCCACACAGTTTTTAGTACAGCTGGCGTAGTCACTGTTGTCCACGTGAGTTTAGCCTCCATAGGCCGTAGTGGCAAATTATCCTAGTTTCCGCTCTAAGGAAAGAACAGATCGCAGGTAGTGTTACAGGCAGCCATTGCATGCTAATGGGAGATGCAGGAGATATTGTTTAACCACAATTCATAAACATAAGGAATTGATGGAAGACATCTTTAAAGGTTTCCATCAGGGGCTGTGAGTGCTGCTCGGATTGCCCTCTGGTCATTCGCCAGTCCGTTCAGGAAGCATGTCAGCGCAGTCCAAAGTGAGGCTTAATTGAATCTAAATACATTTCTGCGGCTTAGATACCCTTCCAGCTTTTAAGAGCCAGAAATTCTTCCGATGGGAGACAGACATTGTACCCAATGCATTGTTGTGTTGATGCACTGATTAAATTTACCCTGCGAGAGACACTCATATTTCTATAAAATTCCAGAACATTTGCCAACAGCATGAAAGCACAGTTGTATTTCCTCCCCCCGAAGGGTAATCGTAGCTGGCTTTTGCTCTTGGCCTATGATGGAAACATTTTGTTTATGATAATGTTACGATAATGCTGGCCCATGATAATGTTAAAGGGTAGGAAAGATATTTATATGATAAAGAATAGGAATATATTGCCTATATTGAGTATCCAATCATCTATTAAATAGCTGGTAAACTGCCTTTCATTCAATGAACACATTTTTAAAAAATTTGTAATTATTTATATATTTGTTTTTACATTTTAAGCATTTAGCAGATGCTCTTATCCAGAGCGACTTACAAGATGTGCATTAATACATGGTAAGAACAATCATTGTTTGCGCAAGAGATCAGTGCAGTAATACAGCAATAGATATCATTGTTGGCAGCTGGACATCATACCTGTAATACTGGGAAGGAAAAAGTTAGTACATTTTTTGTTTGTTTTGTTTGTTTAGTTTCTTTGACAAAGTTTTAAAGAAGGATACATATTACAAAAAGCAGTATTAAACATGTAAGCAGTGGTGATGACAGGTAGTTAGATGTACAGATTCCACCACCGAAGGGTCAGGACAGAGAAGAGGCGAGACCGCAAGGAGCGGGTGCCTGGGGCCCTGAGGGATGGAACAGTCAGGACAGCTAAAGGAAAACTATATTATAAATGATTTTATTTTACATTTTAAGATGTTTTCAGAAGTTTCAAGATTTTAGCCTGCAGTCCTAATAGGCACAAGATGGCATCGCCAGCACTTTATGGAGGGATGTGAAGATGTGTGAAGATAAATAAACTTTAGTTATGGTCTAGCATTCCAGCAGGACAACACATGCCCACATGCAGCTCATGTGACAACTTTTTTCTTCCAAGATGAGAATTTATAACAGTTATGTAATGGATGCCCTACTTGCCCAAATAGGGACATTGTACAGTAGCTAAGGCTCAAAAACCAGTGAATAAACTAAACATCCTCATGACAAAACAGAATTCTCAACTCGTTGAAAGAAGGCATAAAGTGTATTGCTTCTAATTTTGCTCTTGATTCCATCAGGTCAATTTACCTCTGTTGACTGAATGTTTTGTAAGTAAATTACAAACATTCTAAAAAAAGTAGAATGAAATTTCGGTTTTGATTTTGGGTGGAAGTAATGAGATGAAAATCCAAGCATATATTCTGGTCTCATTTTGTTCTGTATCTGACATCATAAAAAATACATTTGACAGGCATATCCTCCACAGCAGCTGTTTCAGGGTTTAAGATGCTAACTGACAGGAAATGGTGTGGCACTACATGAACCGTTTGGCTTGGATTTTCTACATTCCCCCACCGAGGGTGTGAAAATGAACTGCGTCTGAAAATAAGCACGTTTCACAAACACCCCCACCTCCCCCCTGTCTCCCAGAATAAGAGAGCCTGCCAACACCAGGGCCTCTGCTCTGATGGCAACCGTATTACAAAATCCCACAGCAAGACAAAGTGTGACCATATATAGAATCGTTCCGTCACGAAGGCCGCTGTTAAACTTTTTCAGGATGATAGTTGGGCAGATGCTCTCACGTCCTGCTTATGCAATATTTTTTGCAGGGGAAAGAGTCGGCAAATGGAGATTACAAGGCTGGTCTGTCTGAATAGCATATTCAGGGTCAGTGGCCGCCAGGCCAATTACTGACCACTGCATCCATCCTGTGCTGTCAATATAGACCCTGAAATGTCGTGGTCAGCTCAAACGAAGCATTGCATCAAATGCAAATTGAGGCGCCAGGATGACAGATTTGGCAATCAAGATTGCCGCCTGCGCTATGTATACATGCACGCGTGAACGGTCAACAGACACAAAAGCTTCTGCTTCTGTTCAGCAACAAATCTCTGTGACCACCTTCAGACATGTCTCGAAATAAAATTCACAAATCCCTAACAGCAATGACGGTGTTCTACTCTGTAAGTGAAGGCACAGTAACAAACAAAATTGGGAGACAAAAGAATATTGATATTGGTCACAACATAAATGATAAATGTACATATTGTAGGGTGTTGTCCTTAACATCCTACATGATGATCGAACAAAACAAATATCATGAAAAATATACAAGCAACCAAGAAGAGTTACAATTTAAGACACAAAACTGACTGATCAGTGATCAGACAGATGGCTGTGTGCGTGTGATGTGGGGTGAAAAGGTGTTTGGCCATTCCCACTGTCGGCATCAGAGAAAGAGACTGACGGAATGGAAACCGATTCCGCTTGCGGAGGCAGAGCAGGCATTACTCAAAACACATCGCACATGCTTACTCTGCAATCTAGGCATTTTCAGGCTCGTAAATACTGCTGGTCACTACACAATGAAAATTATATATGACCTTATCTAGACTATTAATCTTGTTCGCTGTGTTGCCAGTAAGTGGACTTACTTAATGCTATGTGATATAAATACACAAATATGCAAATACACAAAATACAAGATAAACAAATGCATTGCTAATACACAAAAATGTATGGGGTTAGCTCCTTTATTTGCAGCCTTTATAAATCTTGGACCCTGTCAGTTTTATCATATACGCGTTTGTATTTCAATTGTATTTTAATTTCAACCTAGTTACTCCCCGGTGAGGACGTGAGTCTGTCAGTTTGTGAAAAAAGATTAAGGTTTGCCCCTAAGGTCCCTGTCACCGCTATATTTATGCACTAGCCATCCTCTGGGGGGGTGGTTCCCTTAAATTAAAAGGGCCAGGCAGAGCAGGCCTAACAAATATAGTGATTTGACAGCTCCTGTGTTGACCACAGTGGGAAGAGAAGGCAGTCTATCAACAGGGGTTCCCCATCACTCTCCCGTATAAGTACTCGGCCTTCCAGCAGGTAAAGGCAGACTCCTTTTGTGCAGGAGTTTATGCTTTATAGATGAAAATAAATGCTCAAGGTTCATTTTGAATGGCAAAGCCACTGTGATTGGTCAATCACAACACAAGGATATTACATGCACTATAAACGGTATATGTGATTCTGCGATGGTGTGACAGTTTTGCAATAATTACTGAGAATATACTTGATAAAATAGGATTTCCACATTTTGGTCATGCAAAAAAAAAAATGCTTTGTAAAGTGTTTGCCATATCAGTATTGATATAACATCCATTCCATAATATAAATTATATAATTCTCTGTTGTGCTGCAGTGGGACGTGGATTCTGGTGGGCTATAAATTATGACTATTGTTAAAATACGATGTGTGATATCTGTGACATGTGACTCTGGTGTCTGCAGTCTGATTTGTAGGGTAATTTAATGTAGAAGCATGGCTCCGCGCAAAATACAGGGTCAGGGGTCAAGGGGAGGGGCTTGCAGTTATGACCATGCACAGCGTGTGGAGTGTGCACCCTGCACACAAACACCACCAAACTCTTTTATTTAAAAAATGTTTAAAAGATGATTGGGCTCTTTTATAAATGCAGCTTTTGTAAATGAAGAAACACTATATTTAATACATTAATAATATTTGTGTATATGTACATATATGTAAATATATACATCAGTGTATCAGGTTTTTGTTACAGCCAATCTCGTGGTCAATTAAGGTGGCTGAAAACGTGTAAATATTCATTTTTTAATGAATTTTTTACTTGAACTTATTTTAACATAGTGCAAGTTTGGCTTATTGTCAATTTCTCTGTCGTTGAGCCCTTCATTTTCCAGAAACGGTTTAGTTTCAGTGACCAGATGTCCACACTTTCAACAGTTAGGCCCTTGCTTATTTCACCTGCGAATCCATAATTGAATCAATTAAAAAAGGTAACCTCTAAAGAATCCTGTGTCATATAACACATTACAGAAAATGAGAGAATGTTGATCTGGCTGATTGTGCAAGGCATACATAGCTATTTCTGGCATAATATACTTGATAACCTGAACCATCTTAGAAACCTGTTGTCGATATTATCATTTTTGTTATTTCAATTAATACCTGACCATTTTGTAAATCCAAAGCTCAGTGCTCAAAAAAACCTGAGGAAGAGCCTTTCCCCATGTTGACAAACCATCCCTAAAATAGCCTAATGTTCTGTTCATAAGATTTTTCTGTAAGAGCAAAATTTTGGCTGTTTGAGTTAAAAAAATATCCTGACACCATCATCTCCTCTAAACCGGATGGGATCTGAGACACTGCCTCCAGCCGCCCCGAAGGCTGACGTCATGAAATGTCACTAATCATAAGGATTTTCAGAGTGACGATGCCGACGGAGACCCTTGGAGCAGGTGACTCCGGCTGCCTCTAACCAAGTGGGGGAAGCTATTTCTTAATGAGCGGCTGGTAGTTCACAAAAATGACCCCCTGCACGCAGGATTAAAACCATATGGCAAACTGCTAACGGCCTGTCCTCGTTCAGCCCCCTTCGCCTTCTCCTCCACTCTTTTCACACGATATGGAAATGCACTGTCTTTCATTTCGGTCTCAATCTTTGGCTGCCCTGGGACATCGCTTTGCCTACTTTGCACAAAGTATTGGCACCACAGGCCTGGGACTGACTAACCAATCGGTGCAAAGCGAACAGCAGCAATCGGCACCATGAGGGGCACTCCATCGCCAGGGACGTCTGTTGTTGTCCATTGCCAGGGACCTGTTTGTGGCAAGCTGCGCGCGAGCAAAACATAAGTGTAGAGCGGCAAAGGATCATTTGAGGGTTTCTGCGGTTCCAGGAACAAGTAAACTGCTACATTAACCACACTTTACAATATGCACAGGGCTGTCTGATGGGAACAATGACCATGTAACGGATTCTCATTGAGTGACTATGTGTATTTGGTGTTCTAAGCACACTTAAAAAAATAATACATTTCTATCATATATAAATTCAATAGGTGCATAATTTTGTTACCATACAGTGAAGGAAACTGAGAAAAAAGAAAATGCCGGGAATTGCTCTGCAAGACCTAACATGCATTTTTGAATCTACTAAGGGCCAATCATCACACTTTCCACGGAGGTTAATTTTCAAGTACTTATTGTCTTGCCATTTCAGGTAACATGTAGAATGTTAGCTGTAAGTTACCATTGAACTTGAATTCACTTTTCAGATAAATATATAATCTTACAGCCATCTTATATTTGGAGTTTGAAAATAATCTGAGAAAAGTCTATTTATGTCAGAACAAGATAAAGAACCCCAGCGAGTTTTCAGTTAGCTATAAGTTAGCCAAGGCTGTAATAATAACAACAATAACGTTTATTTGTAGAACACATTTCATACAAAGAAACAAACAGCCCGAGGTGCTTCACAGTGGAATAAAAAGACAAAATGTTAAAAATAAGGGAAAAATACATACAAAAAAAGAAATAAATCAATAATAAAAATGAAAAGAAATGTACATCTCATAAGGGCCAGTTACTTTCAGATCCAAACAAATGATTGCCCTAGATTTAATTTTCTTACAGAACCACCAAAGGGTTTTTTAACCAAATAGACCAGAGCTAGGTTTGCATGTGGGGTTCCCTCAAGATTGGTCTAGTAGACACCAAATGCGAGTCATGTGTGGGTCCATGTCATCCAAAACTTACTGTACTAGCAGTATGTAGCTCAGTAACTTCTTCTCATTAACTTTCCCCTACATATAAAATGCTGCAGAATTAGTGCTGAAGTTCACTAAGAAAAGCACAGAGGGACTGTACAGGGGACAGGTTAAATAGGATTCCATCGCCTTAATCCATTAACTAATTAGCAGTTGGTTGAGGCACTGCAACCCCCACTACCAAAGGGAACTCATATCTTACAATTTCATGGTTCACACTCTTTTAGTTATTTGCTGGGTCAATCTACTGGGAGGCTATGACAGTATTTAATAAAAAGAGCTTTGCTTTCAAAAAGCAAAGCAAAAGAAATCTAATTGAATTTATTCCCAACAGTATTTTGCTCTACTTTTGAATCAAGCGGCTAACGTGCGTTTCCTTCCACGCCACAGGAAAAAAGGTAACGTGGTGCTCCCTTATTACCATCCAGCTCCAGGGAGTTGTCCCCAACATTTCAGATAACAAATGCAACAGTTAGTATTATAATTTTCTTTTCCAAATCCCTCTATTCTGAAGGTCTGAAAACAGAATAAACGCAAAGTAATCACAAAGAGTGCCCAGAATGGTGCCTGTTTCGGGTCAATAAGCAGCTTAAATGTATGACGCATGGACATGCTCAATAGGTTTTACCTCCTATTCCAAAAAGAGAATTAGGAGTTACTCAGTGCTTAAGTGTGATTCGTCTTGGTTCAGTGTGGACATGACGTACGACAGTCTTAGTGGCAGGTATGCCATCCACCAAGTTACGGGTTGGCAGAGTATACCCCATACCTATATAGCACTGAGAGTTTGGTACTTTTAATGGTCTCCCACAGAAAAAACTACAATGGCTTCAGACTTTCAGCCCTGACAAACATTAACTTCTGTACCCTCTGGCCTCATGACAAACACACCGAATGCAGATACAACCATACAATAAAGTTCTAAACTTGGGTTATTTTGTGTTTCTTAATTTTTTTCTTCTTCTTCTTCTTCCTCTGCTTCATTGTCTTCAGCTTCTTCATCTTTGGCTTCTTCATTTTCCTTCTGATGAGCATTTGATCAGAAATGCTAAATTCTCCAATTATTAATGCTCCCATTGGACAATCTATCTATTATATATAGATAGCCTATATATAAACCAATAACATCATCTCTTTATAGTAGAAAATTGCAGGCCATGTCGCAGGTGACATCATTATTTAGACATAAGGATGTGTACATGCAATGCTATTTCTGCCAATAGAGCAGGGGTCTTCAACTCCAGGCCTCGAGGTCCGCAGTGTCTGCAGGTTTTTGCTCCAACCACGCACTGCACCACCTGATTTCACTAATTAGCTCGCTTCCTGGACCAAGGAGGTAAAGTAATTATTCGAAATCAGAAATGACCCCTGCAATAGAGCATGCTCAATTTTTTTAAAGATGCTATATTGCTGTTCTGTGAGAAGTAGCTTGCTTGTTAGCTAATACTATCCAAAAGATGAATAGTATTGCTTTTACAGATGTATAATTTCTACGGCCAACAAAAATACACTACATAACTATTTCTTATAATTTCTAATGTAAAGCCTGCATCATATTGCTTCGTGGCTCAGATAACTACGGTAACTACAAGGTAGGCTCTAAATCCCCAGACTAAATTTAAGATGTAGTTATAACCAGCTAGAAAGCAACATCTGCCTGCAACATCAGATCAGGAGATGGCTACAAAAAACGAAAAAGTTAAAAGATACCGCTTTCCACTCTTGTGTCAATTATTAGGAAGTTTAAGGCCACTGGAGCATTGGCTAACCTGCCATTTAGATGACACAAGTCTATCTTGCATCCACATATAGTGAGACGGATGGTTCGAGAGGCAAAAAGATGTTCAAGGGGCACAGTTCAAGATTTCCAAAACAAGATGTCTAAAGCTACCATTCAACGACACCTACATGATAATGGCCTAATGGCAGAGTTGCAAGAAGGAAGCCTCTTTTGGAGACAATTCACCAAAAAAGCCATCTTAATTAATCAAACTACATCTGAACTACAATTTGAACCGTTCCTTGTGGCTGAATCAAGCTGTTTGGACATGCATTAGCATTATGTTTGGTGTCCAAAGAATGAAAAGCACCTCATGCCTATGGAGAAACATGGTGGTGGATCTTTAATGCTTTTGGGTTGTTTTGCATCCACGGGCCCAGGGGCCCTTATTTAAATATATGGAACCATGAACTCCAGCATATACCAAAACATTTTTCCAAAAACCTTGTTCCCTCTGCCAGGGAGCTACAGATGGAGATAGACCTTCCAACAAGACTACGATCCCAAACATATGTCCAAAGAAACTAAGAAATGGTTGACAGAGTACAAGATCAATGTCCTGACATGGCCATCTCAGTCTCCAGACCTGAATCCAATTGAACATTTGTGGTTTGAACTCAAAAAAGCAGTCCACAAATGTCAACCCAAGAATCTGAAAGAACTAGAACAATTCTGCATGGAGGAATGGTTGAGGATCCACCCCAAGAAGTTCCATAACCTCGTACGACACTACAGAAGGTCACTACTTGCTGTTATAATTGCCAAGGGAGTACAAAGTACTTTGGGAATTTTTTGAGCATAAAATATACCTCATTACATATATAGTTTATTTTATACAATCTCTTTTGTCCATCTTTATCAAGGGTATGAATAAAAACAGAGCCTACTGTACCTATATTAGCTGCCTGGTTTACTGCTTAGTCAGCTAGCTACACTTTAGGTGATTGATTAACAACAGCTTTCCAGTGAAATGAATATACTGTTAGCTGGCTATATATGCCCTCCCCATCAATGGAGATTGGCTAGCTCATGACATGAATTGCTAATTGATGTGGCTTTCCACGTTTACAGTTTTAAAAACAATGCTCACATCAAAACTGCATGTTTATTTGACCTTATACGAGATACAACTACTGTACAACACATAATGATGGGGATAAGATCACCAGCCACATTCTCCGTAAATAAAGATCACCTTCTGCAACATTACCACAATTAATGCATTACTTTTAGATGATCTAAAAGTGTAGTGTATATACAGTAAATGTACAGCATTATACACATTGTTAATTTCACAGTAATGTTGTCAGTACCTGCCAAAGCAACTGGTTAGCTAGTAATCTTCATCTGCATGTTTATTTCAATTTAAAAATTGACTCCAAAGTAAATACAATGCATACTAACATTGATAGAATCACCAGCTATGTTGTAGTCCCAGCACCAGCACCAGCTATATTCAAGTGGCTGCAGCAATAAAAATAAATAAAAAAGAGCACAGATGGTTTCTCATTCAATGTAGTGGAAACATGTAGCAGTAAATGGGCCTTTGTGGAAACTTGGGCTGCAAAGTCTGCCATTTAAATGCAAGGCCCTGTGAATGAGCATTAAAAAGCTCTTAATTTGTTTGCAAATTGTTTGTAAATGTCAGACCATCTGCCATTTGATGCTGCATAACATGGAAGTCAATCATTGCTGGAGACACTACCACCCGATCAATGGCACTCCATTAATGGATTCCAGTGCCGAAAGTTGATCTTTCCTCTCAAAAGATTTGCATTTAGTCAATGCGTTTGCTGAAGACAAATCCGATGAGAGACAAATTGTAAAAAGTCCTGAAACGACATGAATGAGGAGAGATAAATCTGTTCAGGTTCCCTCATTTGTTGCCGAGCGAAACAGGATGTAGGAGAGAATGCCTTTGAGTCTCTTGTTTTTATTGAATCGGTTGACTTAATTGAAATTCCGCATCACGTCCCGCTCCCTTAGTTCGCTGTCTGTGTCCAGCACGGGGACAGATGTAGGAGGTGACCTTGATCGGTGCTTGTTCTTTTCAACGGGTTGAGTGGGTGGGTACGGGAGTCATTAAGGAGGTCCCCAGGTGAACTGCAATCTTGTGTGTGTGTGTGTGCGGTTCGGTAGGTGCGTTGTTAGGGGCCCAGCGAGGCCAGGGAGGGAGCCGTGGTGTGGCGTGAGGACACAGTCGCTGGGAGGGGAAGGAAACAGGCTGGTTTTGGGGTAATGTCTTGCTCCAAGATATCAAGGACAACTGTGAGACAGTGCCTGGAATATGCAGTGCCTGTGACTGTTATATCAGAAAGAGACTAAGTGAAGTGGCATTCAGAACAGACCTCAATATTCGCACTTGTCTGCTGAAAGTGCATCGCTGCAAATTGATTGAAGAGAAACATTCAGAGATCTAATTTCCTTGTCAATTATACAGCATATCTGTTTCCTTTCCTCTGTGCTCTGCAATGGTTGTTAGCATTTCGAGTTAGAGTGACAAATATCTTCATGGCTCTCTTACTAATGTAATGCCTGCTGGTTCCTGATGCGTATGAAAAAATTAACACAAAAGGCATTTCATGGAAAACTATGGCAATATTTAAAACTTGTATTTCGTTCAAGGATCTCGATGAGCTTTACATTGAGAGTGGAACCATACCTACCTTGATTTCAGAGGGACATGGATTCAATGACAAGTGCAGTGATGTGCAACATCTAAACAGACCGACTGTGACAGCAGTTACAGAATGTGGTGATTGCAGTGGGATTTACAAAGTGGGACAAACTACCTTGTAGTCTAGGCGACGTCATACAAATAATATTTTACTCCACAGCATGTCACTTGTTAAAAAACTACGTTGTTACGGTACTGTTTTGTTCATCATTGATATTGAATGCCTGTTAGTCAGAAGTTTGTTCTTAATTGCTTTGTGTTAAGCATTTTCCCCACAATACCTGGTTAAGTCATCCAGGTGAAATGGAACCCCCCTAGCAAAGTAGTCTGGTTTTTTTTTGTTGTCTCAACTCCATTCCTGTGCCAAACTTTGGTACATCAAGCTGTTTTGTGACTTAAGTAAATGTTCACCTGCACCAAACTGACTGCTCCCACAATACTGCAATGCACCCTTTTATCACCTTGTTTCTAATCAGCAGTTTGCATAGATTGTTGCCTACAGCCACCTACATCTATATCAACTGCATTCCTAATCCCATCCAAACAATAATGGACTCAATCCTAAAAATACATATTATTGCTAAGCTTAACTCACAAATTTGACTTTTCAAGAAATATCAATTGAAGAATAAATGACCTTCCCACTCATAGTGGAAACTTTATCCAGATCAATGACAGAGACTACACTGCAGTCAGGTGAGTGATAAAAGCCCTTGTCTTGTTCCTGGTAAACTCTCAGGGAGACTCACTGACTCCAAGACTGAAAATTCTGCATTGTAAGTCCAGCCACTGTGCCTGTGCTTTTTCCAGTGCACTAAAGATCCATGAACACCTGACATAACAGTTGGCCAATCACAGACAGTTTGTGACAGTTTACGCTTCCTGGTCGCCCTAAAATGATGGATGGTTCTCCTGCATGCTCACGTGTTCTGTTACATGGGTCATGAGAGGAGAAATGGCCAGCCATACATAAATGAGACAGGAACATGCTCAACAAGATGATATTTCCCCCTGGCCGTTCATGTCTCCCTACTTGCCACACAACAGAGACAACATTAGTGCAAAACGACCCAAAATAATGAGTGCGAACGCATTAGATACCATTACTGTTCGAATAACACAAAATAATTACTAGCAATATGTGTCAAAGTCTGAATGGACCACACAGGAAAAGCAAATGGGCTAGAGACAGCTAGAGGGGGAATATTCATTCATGCTTTCACTTATTCATTCACTCAACCTGCTGTAGCTGTGTCTGTGATTAGCATGGGGGTAGCAGCCTCGGTGACATGCAGAAAGGGAAACATTAATTTATGTCTGATGTGGTTGGAGGAGGAGCATTTTATTACTTGGCGCTGCACTGCTCTCTGAAAAAATTAATATGTTAGAATATTACCTTATTACTTATAGGGACTTGAAAGGAGGATTCGGTTTTCAAAGGAAATTAAGCTAAATCCAGGAGAGTTCTGTTGGACACAACAGGTCAGTGGCTCTGAGGATGATTATGTCTTTATGTTGTGTTGGGGGAACTCCATGGAGAGAAGGGTAGTGCAGGAAAACAGCACACTTATGCTCAGCAGATGAGCAAATGTCTTCATGTTGTGATGGGGGAGGGAGAGAAGGGAGGCAGACATGCTCAGCCAGTTCACCGCCCCACAGCGTTCTGCTCCAAGTGTGGCCACACTCCTCTGTTTGACATGTCCATCCCGCTCGGTGGAAGCGGCTCAGAGACCAGACATTTCAAAAGCATTCTCTCTGCCAGGGGGCCTCTGTCATGGCATGCCAACATAGTTGGGGGTCTTCAGGATGATGCAACAAGCTGCTTTTGTAAGAACAACTTGGAAAACTTGGTGGAATAAAAATATAAAGTCAATAAAGCCAAGTCAGTTTGAGTTTCGAATTTCATAGCAGTGTGCATCTAAATACGTAACCACGTAAACATGTATTCTTGGCCTTTGGGTTTGCTCTACAGGGTGTGCCCATCCAGGACACGCGCACAGCATATCTGACAGGGTGCAATTTAAGGACCGGGGGCAGTGCAGCTGGCCACTCTTCACTGAGTGGATGCAGCCAGAGGCGAGGAGGGAAAAGCAGCACACTCAGCATGACTTACCAGATCAGTGAGTTGTTGACTTACCACCTGACTGAAGCATCACTCCATGTATTTCACCTACTGTAATGGATGTACATTTTTCACTTGCTACCCTCATTCTACAATTTCATTTGACCATGAAGCAGCTTTTCATCTCATCAAAAAAAAAACTAAAAAAACATTCAAACTTGCACTGAAGAAGCACTGATATTCATAATGTACGTATGTCAACCTAAACCACACTCAAGTACTCAATTCCAATGCCTTATTTCTTCAATAAGATATTTCAAACAACACAACCCATTCTATACTCAAAATGGATTGGCTACTTGTACAAAACCTGTAAGTGTCACCTTTATTTGACAGTAGATCAGGTGTATAGCTGTATAGACAGTATTGTACCAAATACTACTTCAGCAGAAATTTACTGATTATGCTGCACAATACAATTTGTCATGAGTCATGTGGAGCATGACCAGTTAGGGAAAGATTAAAAAAGCATGGCCTAAGGAAGCAAGTCACACTGGAATGTAATGTAATTGGAAATATTTTTTGTTGAGGCTGTTCTACACTGTCTGTTGTGTTCAATTAAAAAGAGCAGCTTATAACATTTGCCCAGAAGGAGGAAACCATTAAACGGGTTCTACTAGTGTAGTACAATGCAGTGAAGTACAGTGCCTTGCAAAAGTATGCACTCCCAATGATGCCCCATTGTATTGAATTACAAATGATGTACCTCTTGCCCAGCCGATATTGACCAACAAGATCAGCCAATCCTACTCGTGTGCCAAGTCCTAAAATCTGTGCTGGGCAGGTGGAGATCAGGAACGCATAAACACAAAAAGGATTATCTTAAAAGGGCAACACAGACAAACATGGGGGCGGCTGTGTAGGGTAATGGTTAGGGAACTGGGCTTGTAACTCAAAGGTTGCTGGTTCGATTCCCAGGTGGGGCACTGCTGTTGTACCCTTGAGCAAGGTACTTAACCTGAATTGCTTCAGTAAAAATATCCAGCTGTATAAATGGATTGTATGTAAAGAAATGTCAATTGTGTAATTCGCTCTGGATAAGAGCGTCTGCTAAATGCCTAAAATGTAAATGTACAAATTACAGGGGTGACAAAAATTTCAATTGTAAATTGCAACAAAAAAAACAGCACACATGAACAACAACCCCAAAATACAAAAGTATAAGTATACAAGTATACAAATTCACGCATGCGGTATGCGGTAAATCACACAGCAAATCATAGGACACACAACATATACACACATAACCACAATATTGTTGGTTCATGGACATTTTTGCACCATCTCAGCCATTGAATTCTGTTGAACCGGTTTCCTCCTTGCTCAGATGGTCAATTTTGAGGAACAGCCTGATTTAGGCAGTCTCAATATTGTATAATACACTTTCCATTTCTTAATGATTGACTTGACCATACCATACTTTATATTTTTGTATATCCTTGTCCGGATCTGTACTTTTCTACACCTTTATCCCTGACTTATTTTGAAAGCTCCTTGGTCTTTATGGTTGAATCTTTACTTGACTTTATTGAGCCAGGTATATTTATTCTAAAGTCACGTGAATCACTAATATTGTACACAGCTATTCAAATCATGTTGTGACTTGTCAAGGTACATTTTTTGACCCAGGAGGGGAAACACAGTTTTACAGAGATGTGCTTTGTGAAAGAGGGTTTATCATCAAAAAGTGAAACCCGAGGTTCTTTACAGTCTGGGAGGGGAACAGAACTATAAAGAGGTCTTGGGTGCGGGTGTGCGTGTGTCTGTGTGTGTGTGTGGGGGGGAGTGATATGGCCTGTACTTAAAGTAAGACTGTCTTTGAGAGACAAAGATTCAATTAAATTGAAAATCATCTTTGGTCTCACCACAAAACAAAACATCACATCAATGTACATGCACATAGTTTTCCCATCTATGAAACAGATCACATCACATCAATAAACACAACATCACATCAATGTACAACTGTCAATACAACAGTATACTGCATACATCAATCACCAATCACAAAGGAGCAGAATATTAGTGCAGCTTGTTAGTAAAGTTAATTGCACATGGATCCCTTATAGATCTTTGTGTTTGCCAGGGGTGTTCTATAGCGTCGTACTGAGGGAAGTAACTCAAATTCGGAGTGGAAAGGGTGTTTAATGTCTTTAATGATAGTTAAAGCTTTCCTATGTACGGCTGTTTTGTAAAGGTCATCCTGTGACTTTTGCTGAGGGCTTACTATTTTCCCTGCTATTTTGACGATCCTGGCTAGCTTATTTTTACTTGCTATCGTTAGATTTCCATACCAGACCCAGATATTAAAAGTGAGGATGCTCTCTATCAGGCTGACGTACACTCTTTCCAGAACATTGACTGACCCCAAACCCCTTGAGCTTAAAAACAGTCTCTGACCAGCTTTCTTACATGTAAAATCAACATGAAACTAAACTCATATGAAACTCAATTTGTTATTAATGAGGATTCCGAGATACTTAAAACAGTTAACAATTTCCACAGACTGGTCACAAAGTATAAGTGATGAGAGTGGGTCTGCATGGTTTGAAATAAGTTCCTTTGTTTTGTCAACATTGATTAACAAGGAACTGGATTTACACTAATGTTCCAGCTTGGAAACCTAGGAAGAGTAGTCAGAGTTATCATCATCCTTATGGAATAGACTAACTAAAGCCATATCATCAGAATCATCATATATTTAAGTAGCTTAACATGGTGCTCAACATGCAGGTAAGGATCTCCGCTATCTGAATATCAGACTCTAGAGCACGAAGATGTTGAAGGAGATAGAAATGATAAGGTAATTGCACAATGAGAGGAGCTCTTTAAATGATAAAAGGGGATCATGCGAGAACGCGCATGCCGAGGCAGCATCCAATCCTTCCACATCCACAGCCCTTGAATGTTTAATATGCTGGCACTTCTGCCGACAAATCGTTGCTGACTCTGCCCGGCTTGGCATCAAAAATAACTGCAATGAGCAGTGTTTTGTTTCGTCGCTTCAGCTAGTCTCATATCGTCACGTCAGCAACCGTGAGAATCATCCAGGCCACTTGCCCCCTAAAGCAGTTTTTAGGCAAAATGTATTACTGTTATTTGCAAGGTCATACTAATCACCCCTAATAACCACAAACAAACCCAAAGTACCACAAACAACCCCAAAGTATCCCAAAACAACCACAAATAGGTACCACAAACAACTGAGAGCTACCCCAAACAACCACAAGGTACCCAAAGTATCACAAACAACCCCAAGCTACCCCAGACAACCACAAACAGGTACCACAAACATCTGAGAGCTACCCCAAAGTATCACAAACAACCCCAAGCTACCCCAGACTACCACAAGCTACTTCAAAGTACCCAAAACAACCACAAACTACCCTAAACAACCACAAGCTAATCTGTTGAACCAGTGCCCATGGAGGCATTAACCATATTTATGTATTCAATGATACAATTGTGTCCTCCCTGTCACCTCTCCCTTGCCTTTTTGACTCTGGTCTGTGGGGACAGCAGCCATCCTGAGACCATGGCGACTCTGCAGTATCGAATAGGATTCAATGCTGTGTCCAACAGCTCTTTGGATATATGATAGCTCTCACGCTAAAAATTACAAAACAGATTAGAGCTAGAAACAGCAGTCGTAGCACTGAACAATAAAACAACGCTCAATGGGCTATTGTTTAGCTCTCGGGGTACAAAAACTTACAAAACAAAGCAAAGATGGAGAAGAATAGGTATTTGGGTTTTCGATCGGTGAGCGTTTTCACAACCCGATTATGTTATTTCTATCCTCCAACATGCTGGGGAAAAAACAGCATTAAAATACAGCTTTAAATTCCAAAAAACAAAAGGCTGCTTGAAATTTTTTCTATTGATGCAAATTGTTTGGCAGTCGGGAAAATAATAATCGCATATTCTCAATTGGGTTTGTGAAGCTGCAAGTCAGCCTGTAAATACTTCAACTCTTTAGATGCTAGTAATATTTGAAAACACTAACCAAAACCTTCAATCATATATGAAAGAATACTTTTGTTTTGAATATTGGTGAAAATGTGGTGTGTCTCTTAAAAATGTCAGTAATCTGCAGGAATTTTACTGATATCCAAATGGTATTTTAAAGTGTTTCAAATAATTATTTGTTGAAGGTCCACATGAAGTCTGACGAGGGCTGCATTGTTCTGCATTTCCTGGGTGTGGACCTTCTCTCTTGATAATGCTCTTCCACTCCCCCACCTGTGATAAGGATGGCAAAGAAGATTATTGCAGATATTTCTATTGCAGACTTTCCCTTGTCTGCATAAATGAGGTGCTATGTCTTCCATGAAGTTACCCAATCGATGCAGCCAGAGCAGCAGACACTTCCATTTTCCCACCTGGCCCACTGCTGTCATAGCAGATATTACTGATGAATCACTGGCACCAGACAGTCAAACACACAGCAAGGCTTGGACTCATCCTAAGAGCTACCAGCTTTTATGTAACACAAACTGACAGCCTGACGGGAAAAGGCTAATATGCATAAATTATAAATCATTAGAACTGCAATTTGGCTGGGAGTTCTTGTGTGGATCGGCTTGCATTCAATTCGCTGGCGGTGGCGAGACCAACCGCGTGTGACTGTGGCTTGTGGCATCAGCCAGCCGTTGTTTGATTAAAGCGCTGGAGCCACAAAGCGGGCTGCCTCGTTTTGTCTGGCCTGGTTCACAGATCTCAGTGCGGTGATGGTCGCCTCCATTGAGAAGGACAAATTGGAGAAGTGATGATAAGTGAGCTGAGCCCCTGGCGATGGGGTAGAAGGCATAGTGTGTGTGTGACAGAGGGAACAATCTGTCTAATATCCATAAGCCACTGCAGGGGTTACAGCACGGTAAAGATGCTGCGACTATCTATATCAAAACACAGCCAGCCTACAAGCCACTCTGCTGTGGGTAAGCCACTGAGTAAATCATTCTACCCCAGTTTGTTTTGTTATGTCGAAGAGGAACGAACCCAAACGCAGACACAGACAAGGTTAGAATGGAGAGTGATGATTTAATAATAATAATGACAGAGGTAGTGGAAAACGATGAGCTGGACAACGGAAGGGATGCACAGGAGGAGTGGACGAGATGACTGGGCAGACAGGATGAGGGAACCGGAGGGCAAGCTAAGCGTGCAGGCAGGCGGGGCTGGCAGGACGGACAGAGCTGGCAGACAGACGAGGAATGAACCTGAACACAAAGGGAGACAACAGGAACAAGGGTAAACATAGATTTAACTCAACACACAAAGAACAGTAAACACAGAGTATTTAGATAAGGCTTTCTGAAGTCAGTTTCTACCAGGAAGGGAAAACAAAGATCTGACGATGAATGACTGGTAAACCGGGGTAGATATACTGCAAGGCTGATGATCTTGATGGGAGGCTGGTGTGCCGGAACGGACGACAGAATTGGCAACAGGTGAGCATGATGAGGAGTAATGAGGGTTGATAATAGAATAATAGAAAATAATAAAACAATTAACACAAACAATCACGAGGGAGAAACAAGACAAAGGAAAAACGAGACAGGAACAAAGGGAATGTGACATGTTTCCAGTGTGCATGGAAATGTATGCATGGAAAGGGTTCATTTTAAGGGGTAACCAAAGTTACTCATGATAATTAAGTTATTACCCTTTCCCCTATATTTTCTCATCATAAAACCACTAAAGGAGACTGAAGGCATCTTACTGTTAACATTCGTTAATGAGTTTAATAGTTATGAAACAAATGCAAAAACGACATCATCCTTAATCTTAACGATCCTTAATGTTAACATATTGTACTTTGAACACAATAATTGAACAAAATAATAAATGTTATCTTGTTATTCTATCAGGTATTGATGAATAAAGAACAATTTTAATTTACTTGGCTTTTTTTATAGAGGGTTGTCTGAGATTTGAGAAACTTTTATTTTGGGCCACCGTCTAGCTGCCGGCAGTTGGCTATCATTCTGAAATCAGCACGTTGAGTGGAAGCTCTGCGTCAAAACAAATCTTTTCCTTGTGGAATTGATTTCTGTGAGATGCTGTCCACATTACCTTGCGCTTTGGGAGTGAGGGAGTTGACGCACACACACATTTTGGCAGATAAGTGTCTTTTTTTTGGTCTTTTGTAAAACTTTTACAGCTTGTAAGCTTACAGTAGTTCTGCCACTTTGCATTTCAGTCTGGTGTTTTATTTTGTGAATTGGGAGCACATACACAAGCTTCAGACAATATATTAATTTAAATACACAAAGAAGAATGTGAAATGTGTACACAAATCAGCCAAACCAATGCATTTGCTCTGTGAAAGCATCCTGAATCACAAAAGCACAATAACAATACAAAACCTAAACTAAAACACTGGAAAGATATTTAGTGCGAGGATTAATCTGCAACCAACATTATCACATTTGTCACACAACAATCCAAACGTCTCCAGAATAATGCAAAAGGAACATTCCTTTGTGGTGGATGCAACGAATACAATACAAGTAAACAATTATGCAGACAGAGGAACGCAGAACCTGCTTCTCAGATTTTTTAAACTCAAACTCAAAACTTTTGAAACTCAAAACTTTGTCACGGACAGAGAGGTGAATGTACTGCTCATACAGCAAATTTCTACTGTTAGTGTTTCAAAAACAGTAGTAATATTGATATAGTAAGACCATATATAGTGATAACATAAGAGTATATGAAGAATTCATACGCAAAAAATGATAAACCAAACCAAACCAAACAAGCCGTGATTGAGATCATAGTGCCATCCTTGCAATTTCCAAAT
The DNA here is from genome assembly GCA_029706075.1 of Aldrovandia affinis. Lineage (NCBI taxonomy): Eukaryota > Metazoa > Chordata > Actinopteri > Notacanthiformes > Halosauridae > Aldrovandia > Aldrovandia affinis. Next base: position 404,218 of record JAINUG010000163.1, on the reverse strand, counting down.
CATTTTGTTGCAAAACTCGATGTATGTCATGCTTTATGTACAGTTATTCAACGTTCTGTTGCAGAAACCGATACACGCCGTGCCCTTGTTAGCACAAACCAAGATATCCATTACTGTATTTTGTCCTTTAAGACACAACATACTAAATTTGCACAACCGTGCAATACAATTCAGAACAGGGACCTATGAAGTGAAAGAGGGAAAGATTGGTCTTTTCACCACAATATCAGGGCAGAGAGTGAACGCAGTCCCCCACTACCAGAAACTATGCAATCGAGATTCCCACATTTGGGAAATTTGCAGTTGTCTGCACAACCGGAGTGCAATGGCTGGGTGAACCAATTTCAATTTAGCAAAAAATTTGATTGTGGATTTTTCTGCTTTTGATACAAAACAAACTGAAAAATACAATCTATAGTAAGACAAACAACAGAAAGGCATTATTTGTTACAAATGAAGTATGTGAGACTTACAAATATATGTAAAGAACAGAAAAGAAAAAACCTCTGATGGAAGCATCTCTAAAAATATTCTGAATGTGAATTATGTATGTCCATTTGTTATGTCTGCACTGCACTATGGGATAGCGGCAGTGCAAGCTCCATCCCTACCCCTGCCCCCACGCTCCCCAGCCGCTCAGAGGCTCAGCGATAAGCTAACAAGGGTAGCATCAGGTCACACCAGGCCAAGGGCTGCCAAAAAACCTTCACTTAATAACTGGCGGACTAACAAGCGCAGAGCCCTGATTCTGACCCTGTGCAATTTAACAAATCCAATCCTGGGCTCCCTCACCCTCCTCCAGGTTGTTCAGCAGTGCGGTCATCTGTTTTATTCTTCCCGGTAAAACAAATACAAAAGAACTGACGTAACCCCTCAAAATGGGTTTCCAGTGAGGCTAAGTGCCTCACGCCTTCTGACCATGTTCCGTTCTCGCCATTGCCCTTATTGATGAGCACAATGGAAGAATAGTGCCTCATATCTTTTTCCTGGCAAACACTGCACAAAAGCAAACAGTGGAACTGCCACATGACCATTTGCTTACTGCACGCTCCCTTAGCTTTCTGTCAGATCTATGTCGATTGATATACCAACTTTTGCTGCCATAGTGGGACAACCGTGGTGTTCGGTGGCGTTTGTTATCTTTGACAGCATGATGTTTGTTATCTTTTCTGGTAATCGTTTGGACTGCTAACCAGGGTGCCTAGCGCTCCAAGTGTACAATCTTTTATTAGTCCAGGGTTCTAATGCAAAACTGAAGGACTTTTCAATGGATTTTCTCATCTTTAACAAACCATATGTGTAAATGAATGGTTTTATAGCAGAAGCTACAGCTTTTCTAGTTAGAAAATACTGCTCTCATGACCTGTTTATCAGGGAGATTGCATGTTTGGGAAAACAGACTTTTGATGTCACTGAAAATCCAAACCATTCGGATTTTCATTGTACAGAATATACATAGCTCTGGAAAAGGGACAGTTTTGTAAAATACATAAAGACACAAAATCTAGCATCTTCAAGCTCTCTGTCAAAATCTAGGTACTTCACAATCTTGAATTTTCCACAATCAAAATAAAGAACTTTTAATGTTTTCAAGGACCCATGGGAACTCTGTCATTCAATGTTAACATTCAACAGACAAGCAGGGAGTGAATTGTGATTTGTTCGAGGGTCTGGAAAGCCGTGTTGGATTCACTTACAATAGTTGCCCTAAATAATTTAGTGGAATAGCCTGAATGTACATCTTAATAGCTTTTCATCTGTGGATCCCCAACAACACGACCCTGACAACCCCCCTCCCCATACACACACGCACCAGTGTTTAATCAAATTCATTAGTTTAATTGGCTGCATCTCTATCCTTAACGATGTGCAGTGTGTTTGTGTCATAGCTGTGCAAACATTTCACCTCACCATGGTGTCAAATGAAACTGAATGAAGGTCTGCAGTTTTTTTTGTACCAGACCTGCCCATTTGGCATCTTTGTGGAGCATCTCTCAACAGAATGGATATATTTGATGTAAATAAGCCTGTGTCTCCAGCGCTGCATCATATTGCTGTGATTGTGTGCTTGTATGTGAGGTCCCTTGTTACACTAAGACTGCTGGTTAGCCAGTGCTGCTGGGCAAACTCCAATCAAGGTGCCAGCAGTCTTGAGGGACTCATTGGTTTCGAGGACGCACTAAATCAAAGTCCCCTTAGGCCTTGCTTCAATTACATTTCAGTGTAATAAGACAGGCCTTTTTGATTTTTTTGATTAATTTGTTTTACCACAAAAGCCATGGTGTTCAAGGGCCAATGAATAACATTTTTTTTTTTTTTTTTTTTTTTACTATTTACTATTTATTTAGTTCCCTGTCACGTACCCTGATTGGATGGCTAAATGGCACACCCCCACCAATGAAACACAGTTAAGGTACACTTTGATGGAGAAGACACTGACATTATCCTAATACGCTGAGATGGATATAAATAGTTTTGAGGCTGTAGTTCTTTGAATATAAACATTTACAAAAGTCAAACAATGCATCATATTTAAGGTAATAAACATCTTCAAAATGAGAAAAATCATGTGCTGTCAAGGGTATTTAGCAAAAGCAGACCAGTAGAGCAAATTGTAGCATTTACATTTTATTTTAAAAAAGAGGGGGGAAGAATGATGGGGACATCAACAATGACAATTGCATATGGACAATAGAGGGAACTATTTGACCTTCATGATGAAGCAAGGCCTTGATTGGTTGGGATAAGTCTCAATAAACAGGAGGCCAAAACTGGTAGAGAAGGAGATAAGGAGCTATTCCGGGGTCAGAACGTCATGTTTCCGATTTAATCCGTTAATCAGTACCAGAACCTTAGAATGAGGACAACACAGCATTGTGTTTATTTTTTCTCAAATTCAAATTTTGTGAATGTCTCCATTCCACTGGTAGACGAGAACCCTTTGGGATCGAGAATGATGTTTCGAAGCTCCAAATGAAAGCAGGCATTGAGGGTGGTTGGGGGTTGGTAGTGACATATGGGGTTTGGTGAACGTTTTGTAAATGGAATGGTAAACATGACAGAATTGAGGATAGTGCTATTCGTCAACATTATTTGCTATTATTTGATTCAGCATTCAATAGCTCTAATACCTTTCATTACAGAAGTTGAAACTGCATCGCAATATGATTTCAGCTCTTGGAGACAAGACCCATGTAATGTAGTGCTTGCTGTGTGCCAATTTGACCATTTTCAATGTTCCCCAGACAGTCTTAGTCAAAAGCACTTCTTGTACAAATATTGTGCCTGTATGTGCGCCTCGATGAAAATGTAGTTGCACGTGGCAGTCTTGACATGACCAGTATTTATCATTTTTAGTTGCAACTGGTGAATGACCAACCATCGAGATAAAGCAAGAGCAAATAACTTGCCGGGCTTCATTTGAAGGCAAATGGTATCGAGCATGACCATGCCTTCTGATCAAATGTTCAGAAGAAGCCTCATGGAGCAAAATAAAGGCGAAGTAACTGCTCAACATTTGAACAGCTCTCTTTTGTTCTTTTAGACTGATTCGTGAGTAAAGCATTGGCCCCATGTTATCATTTCTGAACAATTAATCTGTAATCCCTTTCAGGACGGCCCAGCTGCACGTGGCACTTTAAGAATACCCGCACAGATCTGCCCCCATTACCGCAGGCCGACGGTCTTTGTGCACCAGCGCAGGATTGTACAAAGCCCGAATAAATTACTCATTCCAATGGCGCTCCCATGAGCCCCAACTGTAATTAAGTGCTAGCTGGCCGCGCTCACCCTGCTGCAAATGTCGAGGTCACTCCAATGACTTGACTCGGTCCTTTAAGCGAACGTCGTCGTGCTGCATCACACGCGACGCACGTTTGAAAGTGAACACACAGAGAAGGTGTTTATTTGGAATGAGCCAAGGACACATCAAGTCAAAAGCCTTTATAATTCTGACATACATACTCAGTATACGCAACCAAACTCTTTCCAGCTTACAGTTCAGCCCACTTGAAGCTGAACCGGTTTTCCTGGAACACTAACTCCAATTTGAGTCAGAGATGGAGTGGAGGCATACCAAATCAACGATGCTGAGTTATCTCACACGGGGAAGAATGTGGTAATACATGAACATGTATGGGCTATGTGATATTAACTGCACTGTCTGTTTTCTTACTGTAAGAGCACTTACAAAATATTATTGGAACCACTTTCTACAGGTGTCAACTTCTCATAGGCCCAACCTTAGGTGTGGGCTACACATACCAGTAGACCTACAGCTCACAGTTGTATAAAATGTTGGTGAATTTAGAAATGTTGGTGAAGCCGGAAACAGAGACAGAGTTTTCAGTGACGTCTATAGAGCTGCGATGTGCTGTCATTGCATGTTAGCCTACTTTTATTTACAGTATGACACATTGTGTCTGTTGTGTTGCAGGTCATTTTAGGACTTCGAGGTTTACAACATGGGCAGCTAATGTCTTAAGATCTGCCCGAGTTCTATGTGTAAGACATACCTCTGTTCATTTTTAAAAGGTGTGATTGATTCGGACAGTTTCGTATTGCGTAAATTATACATGCTCATGCCAGAAAATAATTTGCTTAGCAGCAGTGTTTACAGCAAGCTCAACGCACCGTTGTTGCACGAAAGAACAATATGTAAAACGGATCTTGTTTGTTCAGGAGACATCGAGTCTCGTAAGTTTCCGTGCTCGCGGTCAGCGCTAACACACAGACATTGGCCTCTCATGATGCGATTATGCTGATTACATTGCAAATAACATAGGCAAAAAAACATAGGACAGTAAATGGAAAAGGACTGTCAGTTTTGAGACAGAGTCATCGCTCCAAGTGTAGGAAACACCTCTTTCAAGACCTCTGTCATACAGATACAGTGTTGTCATTGTGGTTAATTCTATTTCAAGGTCATGTTTCGTAAAATTGCAGTCCATTCCCATGGCTACTTCTACTGGAATTTACTTTTGTTTTGAAACTCAAACCACACATACTTAATTGTATGACACTACAGGGAAAAAAACTACTGTAGTTATATAAAATTATATATTAACAATTCGGAGAAATGCCGTACTTCCCCTGGGAAAAGAATACGCCATTTATAGTTAGGTTAGGTTGCTATGGGGAGTTGTCAAGAAGACCGTTCAGTGAGTAAAATTACCTGCAACATTAGGAAATTAACTTGTTTTTACCACGCAATGCATTCTAGTTGAACCTCTGTGTGACGGTTATTGTCCCTTGTACATGGTATACTGTATTGAATAATCTCTCCGCATGTTGGTTATGTGCTGTGGTGAGTCAGCTCTGCCAGTGACTAACTTTATAATTCAACTATTTGCCAAATGCTCTTATACAGAGTGGCTTACAAGTCTAAGAAGTATGCCATTACACATTAAATATGTATCACAGCAACATGAATTACAAAAGCATAAGTGCACAACAACCATCATCTCAGTAAACAGGCATCATGCTGGGGAGGGGGGGAAAACGTGCCTAACAATTATCTGCGATTACCTTTCGAAGGGAGATAAACGTCCAATGCTGCCCTCTGCTGGCAGTAAATAGCACTGTTCCAAAAACAACTGGTGTTAAATCTGTGAAAATATGATAAATATTTTACTTTAATCCGCTGTAGTTCAGACATGCAGTTAGTACTGTACGATCCTTTTAGAAAAAGAATACGCCTCAGAATTCAAGTACATATTTTTTCCCCTCACAAAGTTATAAAAACTGATTAAAAAAATAATTCGAGTAGCCTATTAAGGGGAACAAAATTGTGATGTCAAAAGCATTTTCAGGGATAGTACTATAACTCGTGTGGTATTTGCCTCTGGGTACATGCGGTGATAGAGAAAAGGTTTATGTCACTGGGTGGACCTGTTTAATTATGTGGAAAGAAAAGCCTTTCTGTGGGGTTGGGTTTCGACCAGGACTTCTTGCTGCGGGAGATGAAACCGAGCCTCCCAGGCTGCCTTGTTATGGGCTGAGAAGCCGGGTAGTCAGCGCGGCACAGCGCGGCTCGCCAAGCTCTGGAAAAGCTGTCCCACACTGACATCCTCAAAGAGGATTACAGTGTACAGAATATACTTTCTGCAGGAGGTATATCACCCAGACAGATTAAACGGGACGCATTGGCATGTGGGAGGGAGGGAGGGAGTGTAGCTATATTAATTACAGTTCAAATTTCACCCGTTTCAAATGTTATATTGCTGCTGAGGATTTAAACATTTCCAACCAAAAAAGGCCATTTTGACATTTTAATGTGAAAAGATAGTGAGCACAATGCTTTAAAATGTTGTGAGGTAATAGTGGGTGGGTGGTTCCCTACCAGGACGGTCAGCAGTCAAGAGTTAATTAGAGACCTGAGAAATAAAAAATGGGACCATCCCTGAATTAACCAAGGTCGTCATAAATCCACAATTATATATGACAGGCCATGTGTATGGGAGTGGTACGGGACCTGAAACAGCCCAATGATGCGCTGCAGCCTTCAAAATCTGAAACACCAACATCGCCATCTGGTGGCAACCTCCAAGATTGCCTCAATTTCCACATGCAGTCTGTTGCAGAGTAGTAAGTAAATTACCATTGCTATGGAGTAAAGACAACACAAACATTTGGCAGAGTCAGTGAACGTTATACATTTATTATTGAACCACCCTCTAAAATCCAAAAACATTGGGCACAGAGAATAAAATGAATCCATTGCTATACTTGGTAAAGCATTACTAGTGAGTTTCATTAAAAAAATGTACAAATTGTTTTTATTTGTTTTGTTTTTTAGTTAAAAAGTTTATATCAAGCCTTCAAATGATTTTGGTTACAGATATATAATACATATGACACTACAACGTCCAGGTAAAGGATGGTTTTGTCACTTTAATAGAATATAACAAAACAAAACAAAACAAACCCAAAAGCTCTCATGTCAGTTAAGCAAATTCCAAAAATACATAAATATTAAAAATGAGGTAACTGCAAGTGTACCAAGCAGGAAGAGGAGAAAAAAGGAAAAGAAAAGGTCATAACACAACAATGACAAAACAAAAAAGTCGCACGCAGGCTGCCTAACCCCTCAAGAGACAGAAAGACGAGATTGGGACAGTGAATAAAGGACATTGGCGTTTCAACAGGGGAGTTCTGTAGCAAAGGCATCTGGTATTAAGACACTGCAGGTTAAGATTTGAATTGGTTATTCTAATGACATTCTGAGTGAAACGGACACAGGAGAGCGGAAGGGTGGAGAGGGTGGAGGGATGTATGGACTGAAGGTGTGATGGGTGAAGGAGAAGAGATTCGGCGCCATGTGGATTTCGTTTGTCGCCTTAACCCCTCACCGTTAATTCTAGCGAACGCGAAAACACCAAAACCAAAATTGGCGGGCATACACTGCGAGAAAGAGATACCCCAGCATCACCGAGCAACAGAATCGAAACTGCGAATCCCACGCTGACAGGGAAAATCGAAATCGAGCAGGTTGGTTAAAAAAAGCGTCAGGTGTTGCAGTAATTACTGAAGAATTTGTGCTTCCCTTTAGTACAGCAAAAGTGTCATCGCTTTGCCAAAAAACCCCAGCAATAATAATACATATATAATGTGACTCAGTGTCATATGCCAAACTCAAGAAAGGAGGGCTTTCCACAACACCATGGCAGTTTCTGTAACTGGTGGACATGCTAGCGGATCTCCTGCACAGCCTCAGGTCTGGAAGAAAACTGAAAACCCACTTATGCCTCAATAACAAACAAAAATCATAGTATCAAGAAACCACTCAGTTCGCCCAGTGTGAATGTGCCATGGCCTGGGCCCTACTTGGATGGCCAATCCCCTTGATCACATGGTCTCCGGTCTTCGGCCATGAAGGCGTGGGGGTGACTTCAGCCTTGTCCAGAACACGTGCCGGTTGGGGAACTTGGGACAAAGTATTCTTTTTGGCGGCTGATTGCCTGTTACCCGGGGCGGGGAGCGTTGTGTACATGAGAGATCCGCGCTCTGACTTCCACGCTCCCTCTTACTGCTGGCGGTCTCTGTACATCTTGAATCAAACAGAGGGAAATCTACAAGACCAGAAACCCAGTGTACTGAACAAGTATTGCATAAATAACACAGAAGGATGACCATCGGAGCTCAATGTCACACGCTCGCACACGCACTCACATACTCACATACTCTCACATACATACATACATACATACAATTCACAAGAACGTCCTTTGCACGCACATATGCGTAAATGCAGTTGCACTCAAGCATACATCTCACAGTATCTCAATCCTCTAAGACAGATCGCTATATTGTAGCTAATCGAGTTACCACATATCTCCCCAATTCATATCATATAGATATACTTTGTTTATTTGAATTTTTTTAGTGTTTCCCCATATATTTCATATGTTTATTCAAATAAAAAGTACATGCTCACAGTCAATCTTCACGGTAAATCTACAGACACGCTATAATGCTCTCACATACCCGGGAATGTTAGTGCACACACAGAAAAACCAAAACGGCAAAAAAAAAAAAAAAAAAAAAAAAGATACAATACAAGAAGAAAACATTCAAATATACCATAATAGTGATCAATACTCGTAATAATAAGAATAGTCATCTTTGGAGTTCCAATCACACAGTTAGTAAAACAATCCCCAAATGTCTATGTTGTTGCTTGTAGCGGGGAAGACCACATTATACTGTGCTAAATCATAATACACCAACATACAGTGTGAAGGGTCGAACCTCACCCGTGTTTTGTTTGTGCCTGTGCGTGTGTGTGTGTGTGTGTGTGTGTGTGTGTGTGTGTGTGTGTGTGAATGCCTGTGCAAGTGTGCGCATTTGTGTGCAAGAGAAGGGTCTAAGAAAAGCAACTGAAAGAAGGAAGGCCCGTGAGAGCAGAAGAGAGGAAGCGTGTGTGTGTGTGTGTGTGTGTTTGCGTGCGTGCGTGCATGTATGAAGGCTCTGTAATAAAGGCAACTGAAATGCCCGTGAGAGCAGAAGACAGGACGTGGAGGTATGGAGTGAGGAGGTGGAGGAGGAGGAGGACAGAAATGTGTATGTATGTACAGGAGGACGCAGGAGTGGGCCGGGCCGGGCCCCCACGGTCACTCGGAGTCCCGCTGGACCTCTGACGCATCCGCCCGGCAGATTGGACATGTTCTATTGGCCTGGGGAAAGAGTAAGGACATTCACCGTTAGTTTAAAACAGTCACAACCCAGCACAGAAGAGGATGACGGTACGTTGCGTCAATAAAGCTCAGCTCAGCTGGAACAAACAGTGTTTTTACATGGTTTACCAAAGCAGTCTGTCCTGTGATACAGACCACCAGGCAACTCCAGGCTGATTCCTTCGTTCTGTTCAGCTGAAGTAACTGAACACTGATCCAGGATTGACTGCACTCCAGGTGCATGCTGATGGTGTTTTGAACAAAAGGTAGCTGGAATTGGGGATTCCCGCTACAGACAGATTAATGTACAGGCGTTTCTTCAAACTTCTGCAACTGTGTGCTCATTTGTGCCCCTAAAATGAGTAATAGAGTTTGGCTTCGGCTTAATTGAATAAGATTAATGAGGTATTCAATTAATTGTTTTAGGGCCTAGATCGGTTAACAGCTCAAATAATTAAACCTTAACTTAGATTTAATTAAGCTGCCACAAATGTGTTATGAGAGTCAGACACTAAGAAAGACATGCTGAACACAGCCCTTTACTTGTGCCCTTTTGGGAGCACAAATATACCTCCCACAGTATATCTTTTTCACCCGGGATGTGATGCCTGTCAAAAGCCTCCAATTTACAGCACCCAGAAATGGACACATAGTGTGCCCCCAGTGGCACTGGGGAGTACCGCGGTCCTGCAGGCAGGACCCACTGTGCAGTCAGCTCCCTCGGTACCAGGAAGAGGGGAAAAAAGGGCCAGCTCTTTAACAAAGCCTCGGTTGCCATTGACAACGAGGTTGCTTTCCAGGTATCGCATTCCGTATCTACAGCCACACAAAGGGCGAGGAACGATGTGTCATGTAGCGGAGCGCCTGTTGGATAAACAGCCTCTTCAGCAGATGGAGGGGAGCAGGATTCACTGACTACGAGGGCTGGTGTCATTGTTTGTGTGTCTCTGTGTATGTATATGCGCATCTGTATGTGTTTGTGTGTGTGTGTATATATATGCGTGTCTGTGTGTGTGTCTCTGTGTGTGTGTATGCATGCGTACGTGTGTGTGTATATGCGTGTCTGTGTGTATGTGTGTCTCTGTGTGTGTGTATGCGTGCGTGTGTATATGTGTACCTGTGTGTGTGTGTGTATGTGTACCTGTGTGTGTGTATGTGTGTGTGTGTGTATGTGTGTGTCTGTATATGTGTGTCCTGTGTGTGTGTGTGTATATGCGTGTGTCTGTATGTGTGTCTCTGTTTGTGTGTATGCATGCGTGTGTGTGTATATGCGTGTGTGTGTATACATGCGTATCTGTATGTGTACGTGTGTGTATATGCATGTACCTGTGTGTGTGTGTGTGTGATTCTGTGGACGCCCCTCCCACCCACTCACCTTGAGCCACTTGTCCACACACTTGCCGTGGAACTCGTGATTGCAGGGCAGGACACGCAGCAGCTGACGGGACTCAAAGTCACACATACACACCACACACCTGTAACAGCAATAACACGACACCATGTCAGCACCATAACACATACTCACCACACACCTGTAACAGCAATAACACAACACCATGTCAGCACCATAACACACACATACACACCACACACCTGTAACAGCAATAACACAACACCATGTCAGCACCATAACACACACATACACACCACACACCTGTAACAGCAATAACACAACACCATGTCAGCACCATAACACTTCCCCCTAACACACACACACACACACACACACGCACACATGCACACACACGCACACACGCACACACGCACACACACACACACACACACACACACACACACACACACACACACACACACACACACACACACGAAACATCAATAACACATTAGCACAATGTCCACACAAACTGACTCCTTAATGGGAAACCAGTTAGGCTCAACTTTGCCTAGGAAATAACTCCTGGAGGGCTGGGTAGGACCTGCTATCAATTTGAAATCCACTTGGTTGTCCTCCCCGATGTATTGGCTTTTGGAGAGGTCGATGGGGAGTGTGTACAAGGCCAGTTGTGCCAGACTGAATTGATTGGATGCTTTGCATTTCATCAGAAACTCTTTAGTCTTTAAGTCTTTAAGTTAATTTTTTTATATTGTTAATTTTTGAAACCCAAACATGGCACCTCATTAACACTTCAAAGCCCTCTAACCCCCCCCAAAAAACAAAAGGAAAACAAAGACAATAGAGCCAAGATACACACCTAAATGCACCTGCAACACAATGTCATCACCCTACACCAAAGGGCAGGCAAAGGTTTATCTGCCCATCTCTCTGACACAGCTGCACTCGACTAAGCGCAGAGCGGCGGACGCTCGGACTCACAGGGTCTGCTCCGACTGGTGGTTGTTGGGGTTGAACCTGTAGGATGGAAGCTGTTCGATGTCGGCTTTGGTCAGGCCCCGCGGCTTGGCCTCTCCCAGACGCTCGGCCAGATTGAGCAGGGCCTGGGAGGACAGACAGACAGACAGACAGACACAGATGATGTCATGTCCAGCATCATTTTGTCATCCTCTTAAAACGGGCGTGTGTGATCACATGGGTTTGAGCACGGTCCACCAATTTTTTATTTTTTTATTTTTTTTCTTTCTTTTTTTTTTTTTTGAGACACCCATATTCAATCAAAATTAATGGGGGAAATTTATTAATGCATTTCACTGGCAGGCGTGACTCCCAAGAAATCAATCCTGGGCTGGGCAAAGGCCGCCATTTATCAAGTGACATTTGGATAATTCTTTAATGCTTTGAAAACTTTCAAGACTTTGGCACTGGAAAACAGAACATTATTGAATAGGTCAGGTATTTTGTTATCCATCATATGCATTAAATGTTGTTTATTGACCACCACAACCCCCCCAGTTCACCAATTTTTGTCATTTGTTTTACAGTATAAGGAACATGGAAAATGACTTCAGGGAAGGTCCAAAATTAATAAATCAGAACCGGTTTTGATCAAGTGTGCAAGGCATATGATTACATCACATTATTTGCCTCGGAAACACCCTTATTCCAGGCAACTTAAACCTATTTATATAAATGACCTATTATTTCAGCCACACAAGCGATTCTCGGCAAGCGCCTCATAATGAATCAGCAGGAAAGTGCAGGTGCCACATTTCGAAGCGTTTGGCCCCGCGCCACAGCCTGAGGGACAGTGAGTCTACCCCTACCACTAAAAATAGGCATCGCTTTCCCACCAATCAAAACGGCCATTGTTACCACCGTTGCTGTAAAACGTTCACGGCTAATTCAACTCTGACAGAGTGCATTTCATCCACTGTGGACTCGTATAAACTCCATTAAGGGTGAAAGGTACGGTGATTTAACACTCAACGCGTTGCTGGGTAGCCATTGATCAGGGTGTGAAATGGACTCTTTTGGTCCATCAGCCACTGTGGCAATAGAGAACATCTGAACAAAACGATCTTTTACCCGATTTCCTTCCTTTGATCTCATCGTTGTGAATGTAGCGGTTATAGTGTGTGCGCTACTGCGTTATCATCGCCCCATTTGTTTAACTATAGAAATGACTCGGCAACCCATGACGCACGTCCATTTGTGTTGCCGAGAGAGCCTCCTTGTAAAATAATGCTCATACTTACATATACGTTTACAGATATACTGACTGATTGTCTCACTTATTCATTAAGTGAATTCGCTTCCCTTTGTTTGGTGTGACAATCAATCGCACGATTACGAAATAAACCCGCCAATCAATTCACCTCGTAGTTCTCCACCTCCCCGTCGTCCACGTCCAGCTCCAGGCTGATGGCCGGTCCCACGGTGGGCTGCACAGGAAGCATTGACCTGAGGGGGGCGACAGTGAGCGCGCCGGACACGCGTGCGCACCATCAACACCGGTCAACACCAACCGCCGCAGCAAGCCTGAAAATGACTCGTGGGGGCTTTGTGTCCGGCCAGGGGCTTGAAGCCACCACTGTCACAACAGCTCGACTACCATCTTCGTTCTTCCAGTTTAGACAGTGGGAGTGCTTGTGGAAATAAAAACTGATCGTTGTGCTTTATTGTAGCCCTCTGGGAGCCACTGAGTTCAGAAGAGTTTTGGGGAAAATTGAAACAATTGATAAGCATCTGCTGTGGATATTATATTTTAGGCATTTAGTCTGTGCCTTCACCGTCATGGATATTATGACTATTCTTACACATGCATTCTGCTGACTGTCCAGCAGGTGTCTCTACAGTCACCATATTTTGGGGGAAATTGGTTAAACAATTGATAACCATCTACATTTACATTTACATATCATTACAGTAGAAGATCTATTCCACATCCTGGTCGATAGATGCAGGAGAAGTCTTCTCACAGACAGTTTTTTTTTTGCTGACCAACTTAAATGCATGACCAGAGCACAGTCCATGATGCACTCACCTTCCAATCTAGTGTAATCAATGAAGTTGCAAAAATGATAGAATAATTGATCAGATTATGGATAAAAATACATTAAAAAAAAATATATATATAGCTTCTGTGCCAGGGGAGGATGAAAATGCAGACCAGAAAACTGTGTATGGCCCAAGAACTAATATAAATGCTGTTAAATAGTGGTAATATAAACCATTCCAACTGCCAGGGTAGTGAAAACAACCTTGTTTCTCCATTTCTGCCATTTTTGAGTTTGATACATTCATAGAAAGCTTGCATCATCTGTTGTGTACTCTCAATGTTTCATGGCTCTTCGACTAAAGCTCAAATGTATTCAAAGCGCCACGTGACAAAGAAATCGTAAGTCTAATCGTAAACGTTACAACAAAACAGTCTCTCTCTTCAAAGCGGTCTTGTTGAAGATTGAGTCTTTTGGGTTGATGTAGCATAATGGTTAGGGAGCCGTGCTTGTAATGCAGAGGTTCGATTCCCAGGTGGGGCACTGCCATCGTACCCTTGAGCAAGGCACTTAAACCCAATTGCTTCAGTAAACATCCCGCTGTATAAATGGATTGTATGTGCGGAATGCAAAAACTGTCCCTCTGGATAAGAGCGTCTGCTAAATGCCTGAAGCGCACATGTGACGAGACGCGGCGGGGCTACTCACAGGAAGTAGGGCAGGAAGCTGGGGTGGTACGGCGGGGGCGGCAGGGGCTGCTGGGAGCGATAGCGCCGGCCCGTGATCCGCCGGGGCATGAAGTGGGGGTACGGCTGTTTCGGGAGGGGAGAGACAAACGTGTTACTGTCTTCACAGACACAGAGGGAGCCGGGGGGGGGGGGGCGAGGGAGGCCCTTCTCTGACACATCCTCCAGTGGCACCGCTGCGGGCAGACCAAACGGTGCGCCGGGGGCGATGCCACGACCTGCTCCCCCACACCGGAAGCCTTTGTACCGCCGGGCTCACATTTCAACCCCGCGCTGCCGAGAGGCATTTCAGATCCCCCAAATTGAGACGTCCCGGGACCGCCGTCTTATCTGTAATTGCAGCCTCTCTGAAACTCTGGGTTAACCCAGAGCCGCCCGTCTTGCCTTTCTGTAATTGCGGCGTTTTGGGCGCCGGCCCGTTTGGGAGCCGCGACGCGCCGTCGTATCGAGACGCGTCGCCTTGTGTCGGGGCAGGCCCCCCCCGCATTAAAGGGCGCCCGAATTAGATAAAGAGGCCCGACGGCGTTTGATTGCGAAAGCGATCGTCTCGCTCTCTAATGGGAGTCAGATGTGGCTCTTTTGCTTCGCGGGCGGCGGGCGTGCGAGGGAGGGAGGGGCTTACCACTCCAAAGAGCTCCTGGGGCAGCGGGTCGTGGGAGAGGAACTGGAGCTGGGCGGAGGGGGGCAGGGTGCCGGGGGGGCCCGAGTGGGCGTAGTTGAAGCCGGCGCCCACCGAGAGGTGCTCGCCCAGCAGCTCCACCTCGTTGTCGATCCTCTGCAGCGGCTGCGGCGGGAGAGACGGACACAGACAGACGGACACAGGCAGGGTTGAGCTCGAGTAAGCCCGGGTGCAATCAAGCTCTGATTGTGGTTTCTGCTTGTTGGACTGAACGATACACCGAAATGTGTGACATCGGTGAGATCTGGGTCACTGTCACGGGCCAGATCACACCGCCAGCCAATCCAGGAGAGAGACAACCTCTCACAGGACGTCTCGAGCTTGTTCTTACGGCAACAGACCGCTTGCGGTGGCTGCATATTGTTTGTGAGAGATGCAATGTTTTCTTTTGACTAAACACAGGAAAACCCCATTTTCCCCAAAAAGCCATTCCCTATACAATCCCTTGCGTTCCCTTCCCTCTTAGGCTACGTTTACACTGTCTGCTAAAAGTGACCCAATTCAATTTTTTTTGCTCAGATGTGGCACACATTTGATATGTATTATGAACGTGTAAACAGGAAAAAAGAACATAGAATCTGATATTTTCAGATCCATTTTGGGCCACATTCATATGTGGAAATAAATCCGATACAAATCTGATATCTGCCAATGGGACTGTCATAGAAACGCACAGATCGGAATTTCCCTATCGCTCATTCCGATTCATCATTCAAAATGCATTCATTCAAGAACCGCTTCTGAAGAGATTTCGACAGATCAGATCAAGCGACAATTATCACACCTTCACACAAAACCCTAAGTCTTGGCTGAAAGGAAATCAAAGCTGCTCTCATTGAACCTTGTAATGTTGGGGTTTTTTGCTCTTGTTTATCTGGCCTATGCTTTTATACTCTCCTATATTGAAATATAATGCACTGTCTTGTGTCAATCTTTCACCTACCAAGGGACTACAGATGAAAACTAGCTCTTGAGCTAACTCTGGCATTGTACCCATTGACACTTTTTGCGGATATGTTGATTACTATGTGCTGTCCCTTTTAAATAAATTAAATAAATAATTCCTACACACTGCATTTTTAGATATCTTTCAAAATATAGATCAAATTAAATTGCCATTTACATTTGCCAGCGCTCGTTGCATGTTTATATACGACTATACACAGTATGGCTGTGCCGGCGTGGTTGTTGTTCACTTCCGTATCGGTAACCAAACCCTCATGTACGCATATGGGCTGTTTCAAGTGTTGAACACAGGTATCGGATATGGGTCACTTTTAAAAGTAGATGTAAACAGGCGGTCAAAAAAATCGGATGTAGGCTAAAAATGGGAACTGGGCATCAAGGCCTGCAGTGTAAATGTAGCCTGATTTCCCCCAGGCCATCGCTGCAAACAAGACACGAGTTCAAACACCAAAGGTCAAAGATGAATAAGTGAGCGAATGAATGAATGAATGAATGAATGAGAATGAAAGGCTGACTGACCCACTGAACCCCTCCACAGCCGCGCGCTCCCCCGGGGCCGGCGCTCACCGGTCGCGGCTGCTGCGTCTGGAAGGGCACAAACTGTCCCGGCGGGGGGAGGTGGGGCGGGTGGTGCGACAGGTGGGGCGGGTGCAGCAGGAAGGGCGGCTCACTCGACAGCAGGGAGGGGAAGGCGTACGGCACGGGCAGGTGCTGCACTGAGCAGGCCTGCAGCATCTGAGAGAGAGAGAGGAGGGAGGGGGAGAGAGAGAGTGAGAGAGAGGGGGAGAGAGGGGAGAGAGAGAGAGAGAGAGAGAGATAGAGAGGAGAGAGGGAAGAAACAGGAGAGGGGGAGAGAGAGGAAGGGGAGAGGGGGAGAGAGAGAGAGAGAGAGAGAGGGAGAGGGGGAAGAAACAGGAGAGGGGGAGAGAGAGGGGAAGGAGAGAGGAGAGGAGAGAGGGAAGAAACAGGAGAGGGGGAGAGAGAGGAAGGGGAGAGGGGGAGAGAGAGAGTGAGAGAGAGGGGGAGAGGTGGAGAGAGAGGGGAGAGAGAGAGGGAGAGAGTGGGAGAGAGTGAGAGAGAGTGAGAGAGAGAGAGAGAGAGAGAGAAAGAGAGATAGAGAGATAGAGAGGAGAGAGGGAAGAAACAGGAGAGGGGGAGAGAAAGGAAGGGGAGAGGAGAGAGAGAGAGAGAGAGAGAGAGAGAGGGAGGTGGAGGGAGAGAGAGAGAGAGGGAGGGGGAGCGAGGGGGAAAGAGAAAGAAAGAGGGGAGGAGAGGGGGGAGAGGGAGAAAGAGTGGGAGATATAAAAGAGAGAATAAAAGAGAAAATGAAAAGGAGATTGTATAAGAGAGGAGTTTGAGCGAGAGAGATAGAACAAGAGAGATAGAGGGAAAAAGGTTAGAGAGATAGGGGGAGAGCAATAAGACAGAGAGAGAGAGAGAGAGTTCAATATCCTAACCTTTTATACCAATAACAAGTACAACGTCAAACAAGGAGGGTCACGCAGGTTACGCGCACTGAAAATCACTCTCCGCCACCGCACACGCAGAGCAGTTGCCAAGAGTGGCATAAAGGCATGGCTGTTATGCAGCTCTCCGCGCTGAGTAAGAGTGGGAAGCCTGCTGAAACACGCACACAGCAATTCATCCCGACCGCATATTCTCTCTGCTCTGTGTGCTTCTCACATTTTCAAACACTTACGACAAACATATACAAACATTACCCCGTAAAGCACATTTAAAAATACATAAACGACGAAGATTTTCTACGTGACTTTCTTGCCGTGCCGCAGTCTTTAATTCAGCAGCATAACCTCATGGTAAGTAAAAACAACAAACAAAAACCAGGGTGAATGTGACACAGTAGGCCACTAGAGGGCAGTAGCTAACAGGAAGGGCAGGGCTGAAACACTTCAGAGCAGCTGACTGACGCGGTGTACTCACAGGGGGGGGCACGCTGCACACGGGGTAGTGCTGGCCGCTGAACACCACCGAGCAGCCGGGGGGGACCTGCTGCTGGGAAGAGCAGAGGGGCGGGGGCAGGCCGTGCGGGGGCACTGGCGAAACTGTGTAGGACACTGGCACCGTGCCCTGCTGCAGCTGAGAGGAGAGAGGGGAACTGTGAGGAGAAGTGCTGTGGATAGGGCGGACACCCACCTGCCCGGCCGTCACGCCCACCACCTTTTGTAAATTCAGACCTAGGTCTCGAGCGAGAAGTGGGAGTGTGGTCTGAGTGGGTTTTGGCCGGCGTTTATTTATTTTTTAGCCTCCTGTCTGGATCTCACCCACGCAGTCCAGACCGCCTGTTGTGGTCAGAGTGCAAATAATTTTTTAAAAAGCCTCATATCCTCTCAAAGTATGTAGGTCATGTTACAGTGCACTTGAACTTGGGCTGCTGGGCTGTTCTGTTGTGTTCTGTGTTCTGTGTTCTGTGTTCTGTGTTCTGTGTTCTGTGTTCTCTGTTCTGTGTTCTGTGTTCTGTGTTCTCTGTTCTGTGTTCTCTGTTCTGTGTTCTGTGTTCTGTGTTCTCTATTCTGTGTTCTCTGTTGTTCTGTGTTGTGTGTTCTGTGTTGTGTGTTCTGTGTTGTGTGTTCTCTGTTCTGTGTTGTTCTGTTCTGTGTTGTTCTGTTCTCTGTTCTGTGTTCTGTGTTGTTCTGTTCTGTGTTGTTCTGTTCTGTGTTCTGTGATGTTCTGCCGTCGGCGGCTGTAGGGACGATGAGTGTGCGTGTGAAGAGGGTCGGCTCTTCTCACCTGCTCGTGGAGGTCCATCACCACGGCGCTCTGCTGCTGGGGGTGCAGGAGGCGGGGGGACAGCGTGGGGGGGTGGAAGGCGCGGGGCTCCTCCAGCCCTGGGGGCGGTGGGGGCTGGCCGTAGGGGTAGCTCTGGTGCGGGTGGGGCGGGCGGTGCGGGTGGCGGTAGTTCTCATCCTGCCCCCCGCCCGGGGAGCCGTGGGGGTGGTGGTGGCGGACGAGCCGCTCTCGACGGGCCCGCTGGCGCCTCACAGGGGGACTGGGAGGAGTAGAGAAGAGTAAAACCACCGCTGACAAACTACAGTGACACACAGCACTACATATCCCATCATCCTCTCCTCCCAGAGTAACAAGTCCCAGCAAATTAGTGGCAGAACACCAGCTCCAGCTCCACTGAAACACAGCACTACATATCCCATCATCCTCTCCTCCCAGAGTAACAAACTCCCAGCGAATTAGTGGTAGAACACCAGCTCCAGCTCCACTGAAACACAGCACTACATATCCCATCATCCTCTCCTCCCAGAGTAACAAACTGCCAGCGAATGAGTGATAGAACACCAGCTCCACTGAAACACAGCACTACATATCCCATCATCCTCTCCTCCCAGAGTAACAAACTCCCAGCGAATGAGTGGTAGAACACCAAGTCCAGCTCCACTGAAACACAGCGCTAGGTATCCCATCGCCCTCTGCTCTGACGGAGTAAAACCAAACGTCCGCTCCGCTGGGCTCACCTGCGGCGGTTGCGCGCGGGGGTGTGGCAGCGCTCGGGGGGGTAGTGCGGGTGGACGAGGGGGTGCGGCCGGCGGCTGGGCGGCAGCTCCCACGGGCGCATCGGGGGCGAGTGGGTGGAGGGAGGGTCCGAGGTCAGCTCCAGGACAGGGTGCTGGGACAGGCGCTGGCGCTTTGGGCTCGGACTGTCCTCGCTCTGTGCCGAGAGAGAAGTGATAACGTCACCATCACCATCTATCCCACCACCATCACCTTCATCAACACATTCCTCATTTCAGTTAGTAATGCATATTATACCAAACATAGCATACGGAATGAAACTGAGTAATATTTCTTCATTCATATTTCTGGATATTAAATGCTATTTAACAGTGAACCATGAAAGAATAGCTCCAGATATTTATATATCCTTAAAAAACAGCAATGCAGCAACACCCTCAATGCTAATGGAGCTCCATTTCTAGTGTGAAAGAGAAAAGGAGGTAATTGGGAATACACAGTATATAGTGTAGCCTCCAGACAAAACAGAATACAGCACAGTGAGATCATGTGCACCTGGTGAAGACAGCGTGACTACAAAAGCCTTGTTCACTGCAGGAAAACTGAGAGATGGGCTAGCCTGCACCTTTCCTCAGAGACCATGCGCCTGGACACGCAGGACTGAGTCACACACGTTGACTCACACTCACTCTTTCAAACGTACACATTTCATACATACTCAGTCATGAAGTCCAGCTGCTCCATTCTGCTGGAATCTGAAAACTCAGTTCAGCACAAAACACTGTGTACAATTCTCTCTGTCTCACTCACTCCTTCACAGAAACCAGCGCACACACACACACACACACACACAGACACAGACACAGACACACAGACACACAGACACACAGACACACAGACACACAGACACACAGACACACACACACACACACACACACACACACACACACACACACACACACACACACACACACACACACACAGAGGGTGCAACGCGCACAGTAGCAGCAAACAGTTGGAGGGAATGTGTGGACATGCACGCACACACACAATGCTTACAAGCATACACCCATACACACAGCAATACACACACACACACACACACACACACACACACACACACACACACACACACACACACAGACACAGACACACACCAGTGTTGGGCTGGTTTCCGGTCACAACAAAAGCCGTGGTTTGTGGCCACTCTGTCGGTGTCGCTTCCAAAACAGTCAGACCTCCAATACGCTCGAACTGTCTAAATAAAAGTGCCGCTGTCCCCAAATCACTACAACGTCATGGGAGTGTATCAGCGTGCACGAGGTGAGGCAGCCTAGCTGAATGGACAGCTGAGGCTGGGTGCTAGCAGTTTGTCTTCTCATTAGTTAGCCAGCTAGATCACTAAAATGTTAGTTAGCCAGCTTGCTTTTTGTGCTTTTATGAGCCAGCCATCTAGACACTGATAGATATGGTGAGACTAGCTACCTAGCTAACGTTAGCAACACACCGCTATATAGTTACATATTATATTAGTTAGTTCCTGTTAGCTGCCAAAATAAAGGTTGCATATAAATGCATATGGTCATTTTCATGCTCATCAAAACATTCAATGACCACTCGTATGGATGGAGGCATTGCCATCCTGGGAGAGACCACTCCCATGAGGATAGAAATGCTTCACCATAGATAAAGGTGATCGCTTAGAATGGCTTTGTATTTATTGGCATTTACCTTGCCCTCCATGGGGTTGCGTGGACCTAAACCATGCCAGGAATATTAACCCCACAGAACAGAGCCACCAGAACCATTCACTTACTCAAGTGTTTCCTTTATTTTGGCAGTTACCTGTACCTTGCCCTTGTTGAGGCAAATACACTGGCACTTTATACTAGATAGCTAAAACTTTAGTTAACAGGCTAGGCTCCGCTGCTTTGACAGCTAGGTGTTAGTAGTCAGTCTTTTTGTTAGTTAGCTAGCAGCACCACCAGTAACTGACTCATGTTAGCTACAAGTGATCGCTAGCTAGACAGAATGATTGTGCTGTGCAAGCTAGCCAATGTTAATGTTAGACACAATCATTTTAGAAAAATGTTACTAACAAAATTGCACTGACACTTTGTAAATGAACTTGTTAGCGATTTAAATTGTTAGCTAAATTGTTGTGGTTCTGTGTGGCTCAGTAGGTAGAGCATGGTGTTGGCAACGCTTTGGTCGTCGGTTCATTTCCCACTGGGACCACATATACTGAAAAATGTATGCATTCACTACTGTAAGTTGCTTTGGATAAAAGCGTCTGTTAAATGGCGTATATTATTATTATTAGCTGGCAAGCTAATGTTTTTTTTTAACATAGTAGTCTGTAGTTTTTTTTTATCAAGGAGGAGAATGCTGCCATCAACGAGAAGAAATCTGCTCCTATTATATTGGATTTATGAAAGTAATAGGCAACGAATACGGGCATCATTGTTGAAAAACATAGTCATGTCAGGCATAGGTCAAGTCATTAAAAGCAACATTCTGCCATGCTGTGGTGCGAAAAGTGTATAGCACACCATAATGCACCCGAACCATTGCTAATCATGTACGATGGTACAAGGGTAAAAGGACGCGGGGACACACAAAGACCCATAAATACACAGACACAAACACAGAGACACAGCCGTGAGACGCCAACACTACTGAGAACAGCATTAGACAAGAAGCAGACTCCTCACAAAACCAGGGCTTCAAAAGGGTGACAGACGCCCTGCGAACTCTACACAGTCTTTCTACTTTACCTGCAGCACACTTACAGAGCCTGCAAGAGTGACTGATAAAGAGTGAGGGTGGGGAGCCCTGAGGAGGGGGGGGCATTTCCACACGCACCCGGCCACACACAAACACACGCGCACATGGCGCATGGCACACACACACACACACACACACACACACACACACACACACAGGCAGGCAGGCAGACACACTCTCACACACACACACACACGCAGGCACACACACACACACACACACACACACACACACACACACACAGGCAGGCAGGCAGGCAGGCAGGCAGACACACACACACACACACACACGCACACACAGGCACACACACACACACGCACACACACACACACACACGCATGCACGCAGACACACACACTCTCTCACACTCTCTCACACTCTCTCACACTCTCTCACACTCTCTCACACTCTCTCACACTCTCTCACACTCTCTCACACTCTCTCACACTCTCTCACACACACACACACACAGGCAGGCAGGCAGGCAGACACACTCACTCACACACACACACACACGCAAGCACACACGCACACGCACACGCAGGCGCACACACACACACACACACACACACACACAGGCAGGCAGGCAGGCAGGCAGACACACTCTCACACACACACACACGCAGGCGCAGGGACACACACACACACACACACACACACACACACACGTACACACACACGTACACACACACGCACACACACACGCACACACACACGCACACACGCACACACGCACACAGAAATCTAATCCTGGGGGGTAAAGCTAGTGGCCCGGCCAGGCTAATGGCGGACTGAGAACTGGATTTGATTGGCACCCTGTGGATGGAGGATGAAACCTCAGCGCAGGGTGAACATGCCATGAACAGACAGCACCTGCCCTGGGGTGGTTACTGTACCCGCCCCGTCATCGCACACCGACAAGCAGGCCTGGCTTCCTGCCTGCGCCCGCCCCGCCCCGCCCCCAAACTAAGCCAGACAGGAGCGTCCCCTTCACATAAAACATTGATGGGCCTCCCGTCTGCGCTTGGGACGGGGGGGGAGGGAAGGAGAGGCAGGGGGTAACGCTCCATGGCACAAAAACAGGAGGAAGAACAGGGTGAGGTCGCGGACCTCCCTTACATTACAGAGAGAGAGAGAGAGAGAGAGAGAGAGAGAGAGCTGCAGCACAAGAACAGGTGCTAGGGGGTGACTGCATTCCTCATACGATAGATCATGATCGGATATGTAAAGGTCATAATAGGATATGTATGAGGCCAGTAAGTCAATTTGTTTTATTAGGCGATACACAACACGGTTGTTGATGCTCATACTTCCTGCTGAATCACCCCAGGCGCTTTCAATTTTCAAAATCGCAAAATCAATTTGCTAAAGAAAAATCTGCCTAAACAGAATATAAATGTCAATATCCCCCCACCCTTTTTCTTCCCAGCCAATCACATTCCTGACTGATGATTTGTCTAGCACAGCACAAGGGTGGGGGAAATGACCCTTTTCCTTGCCTGCGCCACATCGCAAACTGTATGCCAAAAATCAGAGTCCAAATACCTTTCATCTCCCCAACCAAATAAGCAAAGTGCTCTCAATTTCAAAACACTGCACCTGGTGATATTCAGTATCGATAATGAAGCAAAGCCCTGCTAGCACCACTGCAAGGCGCCTCGTTGGTCTCTCTACCACATCCTGTGAGACATCATCCCCCCACAACACAAGCGCTGTGGATTTCTTTGCACGTCTCGTGCACGTTAACAGCTACACACAGACACACACACTCACACCTCTCTAAAGTCACGAGCGTGACTGTTCCGTCTGGCGGGTGCGGTTAGCGCGATTTCAGTGAGAGGTGTCAGACCACAGACGCTGAGCCGTCGCCAGCGCGGCTCCCCCTTTAAGTGACTGTATCGGAGCTCGGCGAACGAACCGTAGGTAGGTCCAGTAGGCCCTCACAGCCCTGGGTCTACAGTATGGTGCAAGCGAGCCAATCGCGTCTCTCAAGGGAAAACGGCATCACTCCATGGTGAAGTTGCTCCGGTTCCATCTCCTCCTGATCCAAAGTGTTTACAAGCCCTCCGCCATCTTTCATTGGGGTTAAAGGTCAGGAGTCACGGAGCTCCTGGGCAGGAAAGGAGAACGGAAGGCGATCTTCCTCGTGTTCAGCGTCTGGGCCCGTTCCAGACGCACGCGCTTAGTTCTCCGACCCTCGGCGCGCTTCAACACTTTCTTCCACGGCTGTTCTCGCATACGGCACGGCGTCATGGCACCTGCGTCCAATATTAGCCGCCTTTGAGCGGGGTGGAGAACCGTGAGCTGCGATATTCACACAGCCAACTTTGAAAGAAGGCAAGGAAGAGGAGAAAAAGGAGAAAAGAAAAAAAGAGGAAAAAAGGCCACCTGCTAAGATTTCTGCCGCGGCTCCCTTAGTTACAACGACCCTTTGGCACAACGACCCTCGTTTGAAAGTGCCCGTGTGACCTTTGCGACTGGACGCACTGGTGCTAAAAAGCACGGACGCAGACAGCTGGACGTCGCGCTCGATGTGAAAGCACGTGGTGCTAACCCCAGGGAGTCCGGTTCATCCCCACAGTAAATAACGAGGTGCTGAGCCAATGCAACGGCACTCTCTATTCCCGAGAGACGCTTTGCTTTAGATAGAACTCCAGCACAGCTACATCATCTACATCTTAAAGGACATTAAAATAAGTGAACTACGTTCAATTCTGACTGAGGTTATTGGCAGGGTATCCCAACATCGCAATCCAAATTACATGAGCATTTCCAGAACACACACACACACACACACACACACACACACACACACACACACACAGAGACACACACAGTGAAGAAGGATTCAACCCTTTGCATCACGAAAAACAACTGTATGCATATTGACTAGTGGTGGGAGCAGAATCTTGACTCTTGAGAGTCAATCCCAATTTCGGTGTGTAAAAGAGTCGAGTCCATTAGGAGTCAACTCCTGCGACTCCATTGAACTGGATATCCCAGAAACCACCATGACCCACAATCGACGAACCTCCCAAATAGTAGGTGGAAAGATTGCAGTTTATTGACTTGCGGTTATGCAGACTTCTCCATAAACCACAGAAAAAGCCAAACGATAATCTCCACCTTCCCCACAAGGACAGAAAAATAATAATAATAGAAAAAGATTATTATTATTATTTAGCTGGTAGTTCTTCTTCATCACAACATGCATTTATGGATGTATTAAATAAATAAAAACTAGCAGTCCACCAGCTTTCACAGTATTTGATTCATACTTTAATGATCTCATCACAGCGGACTATTAACACGCATATTTGTGCAACTCCCCCTGCAGCTCGAACCCCGATTCTCCACCCACTAGGGCCTCCTGTCTCCCGACACATTATCATTATTACCGCATTTTAAATAAAGTAAAAACCTTTTACGGATATAAGATAGGATATTTGTCCCGCACAGTCAGTCGACTGCAAAGAAAATTCTGGAGTCGCCCGCCACCAATGTTGACTTTTTTTTTCTCTTTTTTCTCTTCTGTTCTCTGAATTATCCTTTTATTAGAATACCTTTTTTTTTTTTTTTTTTTTTTAACGGCCATGAAGCGGGAATGCAGAGAACAGAATGCTACCAATGCCACTCTGACCTCCTCGAACATCAGTATTCCCGTATTCCACCGACAAACAAAAGCAAAAATTTACGCACTGAATTTTCCCAGAAATTCAAAATGAAGAATATTTTTTTTTATATTCAAGCGTTGGAGAGCAGGACCTTTTCACAAACGCAGCAATCCTTGTACAGTGTTAAACAAAAATCCCAACGTGTCAGTCCCATACAAACGCAGCACATTGGTTCAGCGTTGCATCCACTCCCGCTCTTTACGGGTTGGCGACTAATCCCCCAGCGCGCAGCAGTGCGTCCATTTCTCCTGACAGGAGGGCAGGGGGTCAGCGCGCACAATGACAAAGACGTCCTGGAGTCCTAGACCCTGTGCCACGGTGTGCATCACTGAAGATAATATATGCCATTTAGCAGACGCTTTTATCCAAAGCGACTTACAGTAATGAATGCATACATTTTTAAGTATATGTGGTCCCAGTGGGAATCGAACCCACAACGCCAACGCCCACAAGCGTTGCCAACGCCATGCTCTACCCACTGAGCCACAGGGAACCACGATAGCGGGCGGTGCTATATCAAGATTCAAGATTCAAGATTCAAGATTTTTATTTGTCACATACACACACGGGGTGTGCAGTGAAATGGAAAGTGACAATGCTCAACGAAAAAAGTGCAAAAGTACACAGTATTTACAGTAAAAAGACAATAGAATTATTACAAAAATTAAAGCAATACAATATATATAATTATTACAATAAGTACAGCAAGAGCTCTTATATAAAAAAAACAACAACACAATATATACATTAAGAGCACTTGGAAATGGAGGAAATTATGTGTGGTCATTACGTGTGTGTGTGTGTGGGTGTGCATAAGAGGGGCAGTGTGTGTGTCTTGGTGGGGGCCCTGGTGAGGTCAGAGTTCACAGTCCTGATGGCCTGAGGAAAGAAACTCCGTCTCAGTCTCTCTGTTTTGGCAGCGTGACTACGGAGGCGCTTGCCTGACCGCAGCAGCTGAAACAGTCCGTTGTTGGGGTGGTGAGGATCCTTCATGATCCTGCGGACTCTGGTTCTGCACCTCCTGGTGTATAAGTCCTGCAGGGTGGGGAGTGTAGTTCCAGTAGTGCGTTCAGCCGAACGCACTACTCTCTGCAGAGCCTTCCTGTCCTGAGCAGAGCTGTTGCCAAACCAGGCGGTGATGCTTCCGGTCAGGATGCTCTCTACAGCTCCAGAGTAGAAGGACTGAAGGATCCTCCGGGAGACTTTAAATTTCCTCAGCTGCCTGAGGTGGTAAAGGCGCTGCCTCGCCTTCCTCACCAGAGTGTCAGTGTGTGCTGTCCATGTGAGGTCTTCGGTGATGTGGACCCCCAGGTATTTATACCTGCTCACCCTCTCCACAGTGGTCCCATTAATCCCCAATGGTGAGTACGTCCTCTGTTGTTGTGTCCTCCTAAGTCCACAATCAGCTCCTTAGTTTTGTGACATTCAGGAGGAGGCTGTTGTCTTGGCACCAGAGTGACAGATCAGCAACTTCCTCCAGGTAGGCCTTCTCGTCGTTGTTGGAGATCAGGCCCACCACCACTGTGTCATCCGCAAACTTAATGATGGAGTTGGAGCTGGACCTGGCCACACAGTCATGTGTGTACAGGGAGTACAGTAGGGGGCTGAGGACGCAACCCTGGGGGATCCTGTATTCAGGGTGAGGGGTTGGAGGTGTGTCTGCCCACCCTGACCACCTGGGGCCTGGCGGTCAGGAAGTCCAGGATCCAGGCACACAGGGGGCGTTCAGTCCCAGCTCAATCAACTTGCCAGCCAGTCTGGTGGGGACTATGGTGTTGAAAGCTGAACTATAATCAATGAACAGCAGTCTCACGTAGCCCCCCTTCCGGCTGTCCAGATGAGAGAGTGTGGTGTGCAGTACCTGGGAGACAGCATCATCCGTGGATCTGTTTGGACGATAAGCAAACTGCAGCGGGTCCATGGAGCAAGGGAGGAAGGCGCAGATGTAGTCCTTAATCAGCCTCTCAAAGCATTTCATGACCACCGAGGTGAGGGCCACCGGTCGATAGTCATATACATAGCGGTGCGTGCGCCAACGTGCGGAGTTAACGCAGTGGCATGTTCACATGGTACACAGTGCTGCTCAGGTACGCTTCACGGGTTACAGGAAAGCGCGCCACCGACACCGCCAGCCACAGCAGATGGCGCCATCGTAGCCCACGTTCAGGAGTTTCCCTTCCCACGGCACGGCCAACAAGCACGGTCACGTTGCACACACACATCTATTTACGTGTTTATTTATATTCGACTGGGTACTCTTTCCTCATCGTGTTATTCGGCAGCGATTGACAACACCTCAAATGACTGCTTTTATGGCACTAGTGCTGAACAAGTCTGCCGAATGTTTTTTCGATAACGCGGAGCGAGACGATGAAGAGAATAGACATTACTCTGACGTCATACGGGAACGAGTCGGACGGCCTTCGTGGAAACAGCTCCAAATATTCAATGAAAGATATAGCCAATCATAAAAGAGCTAAGGGCACTGTGACGGACACGTTGTTGGTAGCAGTCTTTATCCCAAACGGTCCCACACACTGCCGTACAGAAAAGGCCCAACCCCACGGACATTCGATGTGTGTATGTGTGTGTATGTGCGTGTGTGTTGCACACGCACGCAGGGAGAGAGAGAAGCACTCCTGCTCACCTTGTCGCTCTCCTCGCTGCAGGCATGGTCCGGGTGGTAGTGGAACGCAGCCCCGATTCCTCCTACAAGGGGGGGACAGAGGCGGCTAGAATTACTCCATACTGCTCACATGCAAGGGCAATGCCAAGGGGGGGGGGGGACACGATTACAATGAGAAAAGCTACAGATCAGGTGACATGGCAAGACGAGAGCATAACCACACTCAGAGGACATTATAATCTCACGAATGAAGAGAGAACAGAGACGGGCTGGCCCTGCGTCTCCGGGTAAGCGGCAGTTAAGACAGCCGTGGGCAACGGAACCCCGCCGTTAAAAGACCTCCCGCCATGCGGCGCTACAGGGTCGAGCGCAGGTGTAAGATGTCTGCGTGTTAATGTCGCTGCGAGTAACGACCGTCAGACGGCCCCTGGGGGCTCTCCTACCAGACGCTGTGTGCTCATGTGCGCCCATACACAGACACAGACACAGACACAGACACAGACACACAGAGAGAAGAAGGATTCAACCCAACTTTGCATCACGAAAAACAACTGTATGCATATTGACTAGCGGTGGGAGCAGAATCTTGACTCTTGGGAGTCAATCCCAATTTCGGTGCGTGCTCTGGAACACACCTTCCCGGTTCCCTCAGAGGTTTCTCGTTACCGCAGGAGGGAGTGCGGGCGCTCGACGCCGTGCTGAACCGGAGCGGTGGGGTGCCGATTCCTGTCAGTCCGCGCCGAGCGCGACCGCAAGAGCAAAAGACGAGATACGAACGGGACGATCCTTTCCTCTCTCGCTCCGTCTCTCTCCACTTTCACAGCAGGTTCTGGTTCTGCGTGCCCATGGCCTGAATGAGCGCTCGGCACAAACGGAACAGGCCACAGAACCGCAGAACAGAGCATCTACGAACAGGACAGAATAAACACAGGCCAATGCTGTACAGAGAAACACGGGCCAGGTACCACAACGCACGGGCGCAATAAAAGCACAATACAGTCATGGGACCAGAACGCACAATACAGACACGAGCTCATAAAACCTCACAGTACAGACGAGGGACCGTAAACACCGTGCAGACCAGGACCCATAACGCCACAATAGAGCAAAGAATCAAAAACACGCAGCACAGACGACCTCAAAGCGCGCCATGGAGGCAAGGAAGCACGGGATAGACACAGCGTACGAGGCAACGCAAAAACAAACGCGTCACAGCGAAAACGACGTCCGATTCTCACTGCGGCCCTGCGGGCAGTGTGTCAAGTGGCGACAAAGAGTGCAACGCCCACACACATTTACATGCGACAGCTTAATGTGAATTACAGTCTTTTAAAGATTTCTCCCGAGTGCTTCATCGTAACGCGCTCGCCGTTAAAGTACACGACTCGATAGCGGAGGACGGAACGGATCCACGTTAAATGGTTAGCTGATCGCAAATTAAAACAAGGCCACAACCTTCGTGTTTATTCTCACTTGTGCATAGCCACAACAAGTTGACACATCTGCTCACCTACAGACAAAACCCTCCCTAGGAAAACCAGAGTGGACATCAACACTGTACCTGCAACGTTTGTGTGGCCAAACCCATAGTGATCATCATCATCATCATCATCATCATCATCATCATCATCATCATCATCATCATGCTCAATTTTCCAGCCTCATATGGCTCTTGAAATACTATACAGCAGGGGTCTTCAACTCCAGGCCTCGAGGTCCGCTGTGTCTGCAGGTATTTGCTCCAACCATGCACTACACCACCTGATTTAGAATAATTAGTTTACCTCCTTGGTCCAGGAGGCGAGCTAATTAGTGAAATCAGGTGGTGTAGTGCGTGGTGGAGCAAATACCTGCAGACACAGCGGACCTCGAGGCCTGGAGTTGAAGACCCTGCTATACAGTATACATAGAACCAGAAAACGAAGTACCTAAAGATGCGTTTGATTAACAATTTATTAATTACCATAAATGCATATATATGTAGTCTAATTCATTATGGGACTGTGGTTGTATGTAGACCTATTGCTGAAAGTATTTGTGAATTTAAGACCCGGCAAAGGCTAGGCTATTTGCAAGTGAAACTGGAATAGCCTGAACTTGAAATTATTCATAATGTATTAGGCTAAATAATAAAATGAATAATTTAAAAAAGAAAGTGGTATGGCTAATTATAAACCAAAGCTATTAAAAAAATGTTATAAACAGTAGCGACAGTGACACAGCAGCGTAATCCCGGGCCCTTTGATTTTCCCGCAATATGGCGAAGGCGGACGGACTACTGGTTTTAGAACTTTATTTGGTAATCCCAGGAACTGTTGTACAAAATGATCTCACTGTTTTATCGGGGTAATGCACAAATGCCGTTCATGTCATCCGCTCGCAGTGAGAAGTGAGAGAAACGATTTTAACTCGCCTTCCGCCCGCGGTGGCTTCTTGAAAACGCTCGGCAGCTTAGCAACGGAGTTCTCCCGGAGTAGCCGGGTAGCGCACAACAGCACGCCATTACATTTAAAAAAGCCCAAGTGAAATGTCATATTTTTCTTTCTTCATTACTGCAAAAAGGGAAATCAGGACACAATAACACTATATAATTATACCAATACTAATAATACAATAGGAAGAGTACAAAACAGGACTTCATAGGGCCCTAAATCTCCATGGGATATGGTGGTATGTACACGCTCATTACAATGTGGGTCTTGGATTGCACTGTCCCCACTCCTTGCCCACTACATTACTGAATATTTCATATTCAAATGTAGAGAACTACTTGGCTTACTCATTTCACAGCTCTTTAGGCTGCAAGAGAAAAAAAGCTCACTTAATGCGCCATTGATATCATCAACAAAAGTGTTGCACAGCAACCTGAATTTCCCATAGTATAACAAGAATTATTAGACTTATGATAACAACAAGGCCAGGATCACAGCTTAATAGCCCAGTGTTCCGCATCCTGACTACTATTCCTGGATCAACCGACAACTTTATTGACGATACTGCAGCAATTGTTCGGCCTTTCAAGTCTATTTTTGTGAAAACCCTTCTTTCCCTTCTCTTGCCTAGAAAAGCACAGATGTGGTACCCTTGGAGTCTCATAGAACACTCCCCCTCCGGGGGAATCTGCCACTTCCTCCACATCAAAACTCCTGTTCATTTTTTGAAGTCTCGTCAACAACAAACAAAAGGCCTGTTATACTCCCTGCTTCCACCACCCAAACCCCCCCACCCGCCCGCCCGCCCATATTTCAACTGCTGCAAACAAAGAGGGATGGGAGAGCACGTTTTATGCTTAAGTGACTGACAACACAAAGACATCAAGTGAGCGACGGCAACAATGGCGAGAGTTTTGCGACAAAATAAGAAGCCTGCAGTCTGCATTTATAACCGAGAAAATTTATTCGTTGCTTTATTTGCGCCAACAAATTCCTTGTAACTTCAATCTCGACGGGGAACCTCTGGCTTGAGGGACAGCTGTCGATCTTGCTGTTGAGCAGCAGTGGGCCGATTCAAGAGCAATACACAGTCAATGTTTTCCAACCGTTTATATTACAGTCTACTGTCTAAATGCCCTGCTTGTTGATGCATGTTTACAGCGATCACGTGACTATTCTTCATATTTCCAACACCCCTTTCACCGAAGCCACAAGCACGGAGTTGGCACCGATCGGCCGTTAACAAAAGAAAACCACTGGCGAGACTGATAGCGAAAAGGCCAGGATGTAAAACATTCTGAAAAAGCTCAACCCAATCAAGGATTCGAGGCCAAAAAAACAGAAATGGGCTTTCAGGGTAAGTGGGTTGGTTGGAGAGGCACTGGCACCCACTGTCTCACAGTGAGTGTGATTGAATGATGTTCCCCAAAAAGTTTTTTATAAAAGCGTGTGTATGTGTGTGTAAAAAAGAATAACAAAAAATACTGCTAAAAAAAACCATGAAAGGAAAGAAATCATGAAAATTGGAACAAAGCTTCAGACAACTACAGGCTGCAGACGACAATATTGTCAAAACTGTCTGGTGGCAGACGGGAATTTGATAAAAGATTTTGTTGCCACCTGTGCGTCTGATATTTATAATAATACTAATACTGTTATTGAAAGTCCACTGCTGTGGCTGATGTGCTACTGGCTTTTATGTTGTCAATACGTCTGCCAATTTGCCCAAATCTGGTCTGACCAAGGTTATACTGAAAAAAGTAGCCTAGTCATTTACCAAACAAACAACTTTCATACTACCATCAACAATATGCAGAAGTTCTTTAAGCCAATTGATCATTCAGCATGCCTGAAATTTTAGGTGCGCGTGTACATGTTAGCAATTTATTCGGAAAGCGTTGACGAAAACAACAATCAACAACTGACAAAAACGTCCCTTCTCAAATATTTCCTACAAAAATCTAAACAAACGCATATATATATACACGAAAATAAGAGAAAGATCAACCCAAAAATACAGGCCTAACTGATCTCTCAGAGCACGGTGTGCAGACACACATACTGGACTGATCTACAGTGTGCACTGTATCGACGCACAAGCGTGCGCGCGGACACACACAGACACGTGCGTTACAGACCACACATAGTGCTGGGTAAACACTTTCCCAGTCACAGGCCCCATACGCCACATGACCTGCCTGCCATGGGAGAAGGGAATAGAGGGAGAGGGGGGAAATAGGAGAAGGAGGAGAGGAGGAGAGGAGGGGAGGGGAGGCAGGGGCTGGGTCTAAGGGGAGATATTAACCTTTCACGGCATGAGATTTTTCTTGTATGTAGTGGGAAATATGGGTATGATTTTTTACATGAGTTATTTACAATAGAGTTAATAATCCATGTTATAATAATCTTGCAACAGTAACCAGCAATGTCCTGAATAATAAAGAGGAATAATTTGTCACGACAACCGTGCAGCGATTATGGTCTTACCAGTACTTCTAATATAATATAATAATATCTTCACGTTGCATCTTTCTAGCAGTACAGCACAAGGTGCTTCACAAAACGCACAAATTAAAACAAAGGCAAGCCAGTTAAAACAAAGCAAGTCGATAACAGACAAGGCCAAACAGGCCGAGCATAAAAGAAACAGAAATAGAATAAAGCATAAAATAAAATAGAATAAAATAGGGTAAAAAAATAAAATAAAAATAATAATAACGACTGACTTTAAACGTGCATGTGATATCGGTGGATTATTCCGCTCGAGGCCCACGGCGGGCGTGTGAAACGCAACATCATCCGCGGGGAGCCATACGCACACGTCTCACCACGGCAGGGCTGTTAAGTGACCTTCTCAGAGCCTGGATCGGGATTCAATCTGCTTCCCCGTTACAAAGCCATACAAGAGGGGAAATGCTAGCAGGTTCCTGGCTTCTTCCCGGAAGAGATGCCTTTCAGTCAGCGATCGATGAAGCCGAGGCCTGAAGACAGAGGGTCACTTTTGGGTCACATTAAGAAAGTGCGCAGATGCCGATTGACGTGTAAATTGAGTGGAAAAACAGGCCGGTTCTACAGACGACATAACTGGGGGAGATTCAAGCGAAAATAAAACACAAACAAACTACACCAATCTGTCTGCTACCTGGTACTTATGAGAGAACCTTGCATCTTGTTTGCGTATAAAAATGAAAACGTGTCAGACTCGAGGAGTGGGAGGGGGGGCTGGGTTGGGGGCGGGTGAGCGCCGGGGCAGAGGGGTGCCCTGCCGGAAGATAAGTAACGAGGGATCCCGGGGACGGAGGGGTTCGCGGGAGGGAGGAGGGGGTTACAGCTGCCTCACTGCTATTGATTTTCTCGGAGTGCTCACCTATTTCTGTCCATTTCCCTCCCTCTCTGTGGGTGTGTCCCCCCCTCCCCCTCTCGTCTCTCCCCTCTCCTCCATCCTGTTCTTCGCTTTCTCTTTGGTGTTCCGTCACATCTACTCCCTGCCTCCCTGCGCTCCTCTCTCTCGCTCTAGCAGACACTGGGAGGGGGGGAAATAATCAAATGAGGAACAATTGCAGCACTGGTTTCCACAGGTCAGTCATTCTGAACAGAGAAGGCAAAATAAACCAGCACAGTATGCAGCCACAACATCTTTCATATACAATATATATATATATATATATATAAGCATTTTTTAATGACATCTTTAATATGACTGAAGACTATAGATATCTACACTATAGCATACCTCTCGGTCTCTGCCTCTCTTTCTCAGTCTCTGTTACAATACTGTGTGTGTATGTGTGTATGTATGTGTCTGTGGGGTTTCTTTATCAATGCAGTGCAGATTCACACATGATTCCAGCTTGTGGATTGGCTGATATTGTGGGCTCGGTGGACATAATCCTTCTCGTTGAGAAAGCTAAAAGACCCCTGCGTCTACACAGTATCTGCATGGTGTTAATTAAAAACTCCCCCTCTCACACGCTCAAGGGCTTGCAGTCTGTCGATCATTCCGGGACCACAGAGTGTTCGGTCTAAAAAGATCCGACATTACAAGCAAAGAAGATAGAAATGTTAAGACATTAACTATTTCTGTCTTCGCTGTATTTCTGTCTTCAAACCTTGAGAGAGCTATAACTGTAGCCTTCGGAGAGTTACTGCTGAGATCCTTAGCTATATCTTACAAAGGCAATGCTTGGACCTGTAATTAGCAGATGGGGAGTCAGTGCCAGGACCTGTAGCTGTAGCAGATGGAGTCAATGCTTGGACCTGTAATCAGCAGACCGAGAGTCAATGCTAGGACCTGTAGCTGTAGCAGACAAAGAGTCAATGCTAGGATCTGTAACTGTAGCAGACAAAGAGTCAATGCTAGGATCTGTAACTGTAGCAGACAGAGTCAATGCTAGGACCTGTAACTGTAGCAGACAAAGAGTCCAGGCTTGGACCTGTAACTGTAGCAGACAAAGAGTCCAGGCTTGGATCTGTAACTGTAGCAGACAAAGGAGAGTCCAGGTTTGGACCTGTAACTAGCAGACAGAGAGTCAGTGCTTGCAGCCTGGCTGGCAGGGGCAGAGGGGCACTGTGAGGACACAGAAGAGCACGGGACAATGGGACAGTGCTAAATTACCACAGAACCCTCACCGAGGGGCCCGTGTAGGGGGAGGAAGGAAAGGGGGAGAGATGGGAGGCGAAAGGGCAGGAAGTTGAAGAAAGAGAAAATACATTCATTGGAATGGAGAGGGGATACCAGGGTTCTAAGGTCCTTCCTGGCTCCAAACTCGATTTCCTATTCCTGTACCGTGATCTGCACATTATAACAATGCAGTAATATCATTACATTTCTGGCGAACAACACTTGTTTGGTTTCAGAGAAAATAAACGGGCGAAGAAACTGAGGAAAAAGAGAAAAAGCACTGAAGCATCTGCTGGTATTCGGTGGTTAGTCCCCTACGTCTGATCTGTGTCACAGTTTTGAGGTAAGGGCATTTTAGCCCTTTCATTAAATTACACCGCTTCATAAGACCCACAGACAATCTGAACCGGGGGTCCGCTGCGCTCTAAGCGAAAACCAAAAGGGGGTTTTGGGTTCCCTTGTAGGAAAGTAACACCCGGAGCACGGTGGGGAGATTCATCGGTCATTAATTCATCATATTTAGCCTTCAGCCCCCCGGGCAGCATTCCCCACGGCTGCCTAGAGATCCGACCCCGGCCGCTGTGCCCAGGCCCGTCCGGACACATCTATAAATACACGAGAGCGCCTCCAAAACAGACCCTGGCTCGCCTCGCACCTCCCGCATCGCCGGAGGGCTGGCGAGAACAGGTATTTAAAGCATACAGAAATACAAATAGCCATTTTCGAGCGCGAAGGAAAGTCACAGAAAAGGTCTGTGAAGTGTTAAAGAAATAAGAAATTAAGAGAAAATTTGTTAGTAGTCGAACGTTTGTAATTTGTAATTAAAGTTAAAAACGATGACAGACCAGTGATTAAAGCACGTTAGAACAGAAAAATAAAACCTGTACAGTAAGGTTTTTGGCTCCCCAACTATAAAAACAATATAAAGTTTAACTACAATTTTTTTTTTCTACCAATGGCATTCCTCTCCCATCTTATAGCATCGAGGCAATGAGTTTAAAATGCTCCGTGGCCCCCCAGAAGATTTGTCTGTGCCGTTTAACGCATCTTAACGCAAGCCTTCTAAATCTGCATCTTCTCGTGATTTCCCCACGCTCGCAAGTTCACACGCCGCTCCCTCACAGCGAAAGATGTGCAACATCTACTTTTCATCTCAATTAGTCATGTCAGAATAGAGAATTGCAGATTCATCTTGACAAACCCGTATGCTAAATCTCTTTTCAATTTAGCCTGTAGACCCCTGTAATGTGGTTGCGTTCTGCTCCTTGGACGATTTTCAAGGATGATGCCCAAACATCACCTAGGCTTATCGCACGAAGGCGTTCAACCGTCAACACTATGCTACTAATAATATTCACATAACAACATCAACATACAAAACCATTAACGGTTCTGTTCTTAAATAAAACCACGTGATTTCTATTTTTAGAGCTGCAAAAATGGGATTGGATTTGTTACATAAACCCTTGAAAAGACTATATTAAGTGACCTGAATTGGATATGGAAATTGCTTTGCGGCCCATTTCTTTGCTTGCCCCGCTTTCAAAATTCTTACAGGCCGGTTTACAGCAGAATTGTGACCTGGATTCCCGGTACTGCAAATAAGAATGTGTTTATCTGGCGCGCCGGCAGGTTGGCTGCATTCATGACACTGCGCCCGTGGTGACTTCATTAGGAAAGGCGCACAAACAGAGCACGTCCTTTGGCATACATTTTGCAGGAGTACAGAACGGAGACAAAGAGCAGACGGAGAAAGGACAGGAAGTGAAGAGAAGGCAGATGAATGCGCAGGCCGCTGACTGGAGGAGCACAGCCCGGGGGCGAGTCGCTTTGCCTCCGCGGCCCCGTTCGGTTCGAGTTCGTCTCTCGCCGCTGCTGCGCGCGAACACGACGAGGAAGAGACGCCAAGAAATGCAGCGGCCAATCTCCCTCCCACTCCCTTTCCTCCGTTCCCTGTTCACGATTCCCCCACCCCCATGCTCTCCCTCTCCTTCCATCCATCGTCTTTGATCCCCCTTGTTTCTCCCGGTTTCCCCATATACAGCGCTGTTCAGCACTCAGAGTGTAATCTATTCAGTAGATCTTCACAAATTAATCACCACTATCCCTTCAGAGAGATTATGAATCTCACTGGAATTCGCTCTCTCTCCCTCTCGCTCTCTCTCTCTCTGGGACAATCCAAAAGACAACCTTTTGAAGAATATGACCTCCATTTCAGCCTGATAAACTGTTTAAATAAGTGAGCACAAACCCCCAGGGATACACAAAGCATTCAGAGGTGCCACTGACTGTGTGCGCTTAGCATGTCCTCCTAAGCACTTTCCCTGAGGTTAACTTCAAATAATTGCTTTTTACACCCTCCCCTCCCCCTCCAAAATTTAAGGAATCACCATAAATTTGAATTTTAATATGTTGTTTCTCACCTCTACATTGTAATGGTTTTAATTAGTGGCGAGCCTACATTTTCTGGGCCGATTGCGATATCAATTATTGATTCATATCTTCTGGTTGCGCAAGGATACCCATTCAAGTATAAGCCGATCCGTCTAAACGCGTGTTAATAATAATAATAATATAATAATAATAATAATAATATATGCCATTTAGCAGACACTTTTATCCAAAGCGACTTACAGTAGTGATTGGATACATTTTCAGTATATGTGGCCCCAGTGGGGATTGAACCCACAACCTAAGCGTTGCCAATGCTGTGCTCTACCAACTGAGCCACAGTGTTAGTGCCTTGCGCATATGAAGTGTATGCATGCAGTCATTTCTCTTAAAGGGATTTCTCATTTTTACCTCAGGAGGTACAGCGCCACCAGTGTAAGCTGTACGGTTTGTGTATGCTAACATTCTTAACAGCGGTGTTATTGTTGACGGTGTAAATAGCTGCCTTAAACAAAAGCACTACATATACTTACGCAGGTAATCGTTTTAGTCCATGTTAAATACGTTCATTTTTTAGAGCAAAACCATCATCACCATCAATTCCAGAATACCCTGTACCACCTCTACTTCTCTCTGAATTCCAGCCCCACTCCAGAGGTCCAGCTGTAGATAACCAGAACCGAAAGATGACTCCGTCTCTATCCGTTCGCGGGGAACACCGGACAAACCTGTTGCTGCGCAGGAAATCACTGCCTTTTATCGTGTGCTTTTATATACTATTAGAACTCGACAGACTCACAGCCAGGTCTGTCTTTGGCCTTCTTTTGTATTATTAAATAACTGTTTTTAAGTTCACTTTGCTCTTTAATCCCAAATTAGACAGCCCAAATCGTGATTATTGGCCCGTCCCTTTTCTGCAGCGTCCTCTCTTCTTTGAGGCTCGCGCGCACAAGCACCTCCAAAACGCCTGCAGCCAGCCACCGTATCTTTTCACTCTACAACCCACCAGCTGACATGCTGTTGGGCTGCGGGTCCTCCCTCCCTCCCTCCCTGGGCAACACCATGGCTAATTCTGCTCCACCCCGTGGGACGTCGGGCCAGTCGGCACTGGCACGGTCAGAGCTTGCACTGCACCAAAGGCTACTGCATTAGCTGGATATGCTAACCAGGAGCCTCAAGTAGAACCTACAGTTTCACTTTCCTCATTTCTGTGTAGTTCTCTATACAGTAACTTGAAACTGTCCTTTTTCCAGCATGGTCTTGGCTACATAAATTAAATGTTTAAAAAAACCTTAAAAAAAGGTGCAACAGTATCTGGCAAATTTTAGAACTGTATTGTAGAATTTTCACACGATCGTAGCCTACATGCTACTGGAAAGAAATACGATGAATAGCGGTAAAGTCCGCTGCAAAGCAGTAGAGAAGCAGAGAAAGCAGTATTGTTCATATATGGAAATGTATTTGAGATTTCCTTCAAATTGGCCCAGTGAGCCTCTATGGGGCACACCACACACTCAAGTTCACATGAAGTTATTTTCATGAAATGTTATATGCTATATGACAGGCCTACTAACTTGAATAACATTTGTCCTATATTGAATTAAGCTGCATATTCCCATGTATTGCAGCAGATGCGTTGATGATGTTGCCCCTACCCTTCAGTTACTGCTTAACCCCACCCAATTTTGCTTGTTGGCTGCTGCAAAATTTTGATCAGACTCACTTTTTTTTTTCACTACGAATGTGATTTTAATGTGAAGTTTAAGCCCTTTTTCTCTTTTCAACTCTCAACCGTTCAGAATACGGTGGTTAAAATCGGTTAGGGTGGATTTCACTTTCCCACAAAATCCATTTTGAAGGTGGCCACTTCCTCATGAGACATTGAAAGACGCAGTCTGAACACTACCAGAGCTTCAGAAATATGCACTGCTACTGGGTATCGTGCCAAGAAGAAAGATTTGAGCCAAACATTAGAAGCACTAGAAACATGCCCTTATATTTTTGGGTGGGAAAAGGGATCTGACCAACTTCTCAGTACATTCTGGGGAATGAAACTATATTCTCAGTTTCAAACACAAATTTAAATAAATACATTTCCACACAAAAATGTATTCAATATTTCAAGACAGCCCTGTAAAGGCTCAAACACATTTTTAAAGGAGTTCTTCCTTATTAAATATGCATACTAAGCATGAATGCACTAAATACATTCTTAGGGTTTTTTGGTGATGTTCTCTCGTACAACAAACCTTCACTTGGTGGTGGTCATTTTGAATTGAAACTTCATTTAGAACTTATTTTATTTGTGGAGGTGAGTAGCTGGCCATAAATTATGGAAAGTTTTAATTTAATTTGAATTTAGTTACAATGCATTCTTTGGCAAATGAAATGACGAGGATCACTAGGCAGGAGGCTTACACGCTACTGTATTTACAATTTTATTATTTTGTTGCTGGGTACTATTCATGAATTGTTGTTCTCTACAAACACAAGCAAAGTTATTGAGTGGAGTGTTTCGAGTTCTGGAGATATAATATGAAAAGTATGACAAAAACCAAGGTAGCTAGAGAATTACCTAGTTAGTCATCAGTCAGTAGCAATAAAGACTAGACTGTGGATTGCTAGTTGGCTAACATTACCTAGTTGCTTTTGACACACACAAAATTAAGATTTCAAGTTGGATCACAATTTAGCCAGCCAGCTAACAAGCAAGAGATAAGGGAATATAGCTACCTACCTAGCTAACTAGCTAACATTACACAGATATATGAAGCTACTAGTTAGATGGTACTAGAGCATGGTGCTGACAACGCTTAAGTTGTGGGTTTGATTCCCATTGGGACGACATATACTGAAAAATGTATGCATTCACCACTAAGTCGCTTTGGATAAAAGTGTCTGCCAAGTGGCATATATTATTATATTATTTATATTAGATGTAAATATACAATATCTGGCAAATTAGATAGCTAGCTAATGTTAATGAACTACCTATCTTTACAAGCCAGTAGTTGGTCTAGCCCTCATTGGTCTACTCTTGTGTTTTGTCAAAAGGAATCCAGTGAAATTTCCTTTTATTTTCATTCTTATGCTGCAAGTAGGATGAGGTGGCTAGCTAGTGAACTAGATCAGTGCCCTCTAGTCATAGACTCAAGTGTCCTCCAAAAGTGAATTTCCTTTACAGAAAACTATTTAAAACACTAAGAATAATAACACAAAATCCATTCAAATTTTAAAAAAGAGAAAACAATTACTCCCATACCTACCCAGTTTTTTCTGAACTAAAATCAGAAACATTTTAAATTAATATTTGAATTCTGTCTACAAGATAGAATGTGGCTTTTTAGGTGCTGCAAGAAAGCCTTTTTTAAATGCAAAAAAACTAAAAGAACAATAAAATGAATGAGTATCAAATAGCACAAAAAGCAAAAACATACAGCCTATATATCATACACTCATATTTAAAAGTGAATATATCAACATGGCTTTCTCTCCTTTGTGACCCCCGTTTTTCCAAACTGGGTCTTCACCCCTGGTAGAGAAGCTGTCCGCACCAGACAGACAGAGCTGTTCGCCGACACCGTGGCTGCCACGGTGACTCTTCACACCGCACTTCAGACCCCTCATTATGGGGTGCAGCAGTGTCTCTTGGCCAGGCGGAGGGAACGTCAGCAAATAGAGGCTTCCTCTGCTCCAAATCCACTTCTACAAATACCCTTGAAATGAGTTAACAAGCATGAAATATTCAGTGCTTAGCTGTGGTTTATAAACAGGGGTTTGCAGCTGGTAAAAGCCAAAGTGAATCAGGCAGCTGTGTGCTGGGTTGTCTCACGGCCACCCCTGTATAAATGCAGCCTTTATTTCCAGCCTCTATGCACGTCTTATTTTTGGTCAGGATAGGAGCATCCTTATTATAGAAACCCTCGATTAAAGGGCTATGTTCACAAAACCCCTTTTCCTTTAATAATCCTCCACAATAATGGCTGGCTTTCTCTGCTGCCCCCATGTTCCTGAAAGCTATGGGTGCTCACAAACATTGTGGAGCAAAAGAGGACTTGGGCTACGCTATAAAATATAATAATAAATAAACAAATTAAAAATGGCCACAAACTGAGCCATCCCTGACTCACTATCCAAGAACACTGGCACGGCTATTTTACTTTATTTTTTTAATGCCGCGAATGGAGGTTGAGAGGGGTGACCCTGTGTGTGTTTACAACCCCCGTCCATGAGCCGGTCTTCTGGGACAGAACCAGACACCCTCCACCCGCCTCCCGGTCTTTTTAATGTCAGTGTCGTCTTCGCTTTCTCGCTTTCTCCTCTCTTACATCAGCTGGTCTTGAAAGGCTCAAAACAAGTCAAATGGTGTGTGTAGCACGGCTTGTGAGTGGTCTGCTGGTGGGTCAGCTCAGCTCGGAAGGACGGTTCCTTGTTCCCTTTTAGATTTCGACACAAGGGGTTCCTTGTGAGAAGACGACACCGCCGCCGCCGCCTGAGGAAGGCCTGCGCCGCTGATAACGTCTCAGTCATCTCCCTGCCATCCCGTGATAAGATGAACTTCCCTCTCAGGGATCAACATAAAATACCGATCCACTGCTCATCCTGCCTTTAATGCGGTACTCTTAATCCTAAGTCACGTGACTGGGAACAGCTATTCTGGGGGTTAAATGCGGTCTATTAAAAGCTACCGGAAGCCAAAGTTCTGGACAAAAGAATATGTCCTTAACCTAGCAAACATAGTCCATAACACAGCTGGTATGGCTCAGGCCATAACCAACTTTTCACCATTATCAACTATAAGGATGGAAGAATGGTATTCCCAATGCACAGTAGTTTGAGCCATCCCTTGTTTTAGTAGGAGCAGGTTAGCGTATGGAGTGGAAGTAAAAGCAAAATGTGTTTGACCCAAATGGATTGTTTGATATTTTTCTTTAGCCTAACATGTACATTATTAAATGTTTATTATAGTCCTTTTCATTTACATTTTAAAATACAGAAAAACTGAACAGCTATTGAGAACATTTTTCTTGAAGTTGCACTGACCTAATTTGTAAAATGTTTAATCAAAAAGAGTGATTGTACAGTACCAGCACGGTACCGTATCAACAGTGAATGCTGTGGATTTATCCAATTTAAAAAACCATGACACCAATATTGATATTGCTGGTAAAGAACAAGGGGTAAACATCTTCCCTCCGCACCCACTGCATGGGGTCCAATTCATATACAACTGTTCATCTATACAATAAAATATTCTTAATTCATGCTCTACCCAACAGCTGGCTGTCATATCAAGCGGGTTAATGTAATAGAATCGGTAACAGCTGGCTCTCATCAAGTAAAATACATCTTAATAAATACCACCATATATAGAGTGCCCCTTTAAAGTGTACACCTTTTGTTGCCTTACAGCCTGAAATTAAAACATTAAAATCACACTAAGCCACTGAAGGTGGACTTTTTCCACCTTTTTCCACATTTTACCCTAGAACTTCCCAGTGAAAAAAATTCTCAAAATTTCAGGACATTAATTCAAAACGTAAAAAAAAAAAAATTTTAGTCTGCAAATTATCACATTAATAAACATTGCGTGTCCCTCTTATTTAAGTGTGTGTCCCATTTGCTTTTAAGACCCTGAATACTTGAGTTTTTATTCTACAGAACTCACCGACATCCCAATGATGTTGGACAATCACGCATGCCAGATATACAAGACCGGATATGTGGAATACTGTACAGCACCGTTACTAGCTAGAAAAATAAGATTTATTTGAAAACATGTCTAAAGGTCATGCATAAAGGAGAATAAATCAAATTAAATTACAATTGATTTGCTCACATAGATGCCCTCATGTACAATAGATCAAGAGATTTGATCAATTTGTATGTAGTCGATGAGGCATTATGAATGACATTTATGCCCATCCGTTTGACTACACACTTTGCATTTGAAGCATGTCCCTTTAGATATTGGGATTGCAGTCAGTATTGGCAGATACTGAAGTGAAAGTATGTGCACTCCTAATATTTACTCTGTCCTACTCGCATGTCACCAGCTTCTGATGTAGCCTAGTTTTTGAATGGTCGGCATTCGTAAAGCATTTCAAATGACACAAAATATCCATAACGGTCCATGTCCGAAGGCTTGGGAATGTGAGAATTAGCATTGTCACAAGCCCCAAACACAGAAACACCAAAGGCTATATGATGAAGAGATGCTCCCTTTTGGATTCACCTCCTTGATCATACTTGCCAGGAGCACCAAAAAAGATTTAGGTGTACAAGGAAGTCAACCCAAATGGGATTTAATTTCAAAACGTATTTTTGTCATTGAATGACGTTACATCAAAGCCAAAAAATAAATTGTTCCTGTCAATGTACCGTTTATGTAAACCAAAAAGTATTTAGTAGGGGTATTTTCAGTATTTTGGGGGCAAAAAAAGTGTTCCAAATATGACCATTTCTCCCAGCCTGAGCGCTCCGACATGAATTATGCCCATTATCTACACTGGAAAAGAAGACTGGTTGTTCTAACTTGACTTTCCAAAAGCTTTCCCAGGTTAAAAACTGGATCAGCTTTGAGTAACTGTCTTGAGCAGGAAATGGATGACATTACTGCCAATCCTGCAGGAAGAGCTGGTCATTGATAGGTTATTGGCCAAGACCCTCCCAACACCAGTCTATGTTAGATGTGACTCCTTCATATGTGCCTTGAGTTTCTTGAGTGGGCATATTCAAAACACCTGGCAAAAAGCAAACAAGCTAAGTTCAACCACCATTGGAATGTTAGACCCCACCCACTGTATTTGATGGATGAAGT
Source organism: Aldrovandia affinis (assembly GCA_029706075.1). Classification (NCBI taxonomy): domain Eukaryota; kingdom Metazoa; phylum Chordata; class Actinopteri; order Notacanthiformes; family Halosauridae; genus Aldrovandia; species Aldrovandia affinis. Next base: position 359,467 of record JAINUG010000163.1, on the reverse strand, counting down.
TCACAGATTTAATTATTTCCCATTTCACACCACATACTAAATGTGACTATTAATTAATTAATTAATTAAAATATAGAATATATAAATAATGAAATGTGAAAATAAATGTGGAAATATTGACGTGGAAATGACGTTACACTATTTGTTCATTTTAATTAATTACCCCAATTAATTTTGGCACAAGTCCCCATAATTCAGGTAGAGCATCAAACTAACGCAGACAAAACAAATGATGGATACCATAATGATTTTGGCTCCTTCAGCTTCCGTGGTCCGCAGTTTAATTTTCTTTTAACTAGCTTCCATATAAACAGTTGCTAAATGTAAGGTACATGCGTGCACAAACTAATAATATTTCAATAATATTTCACTGTATTAACATATGCCGTATCAGAGTGACTGACTGTCCACAACTGAAGCGGTTGTTGGGATCCAGGATGGATCATCCAAGGTCGGGTATACCTGCGATAATTCAACGCAAACGCCCATTTTGAAAGGCTCTAAGATGACAAACCTGTGAGCAATGACAACAAATCACACTAACGTGCTGTAAACTTAGGACAGAAACGGCAATAAATTGTTTACACTAAATACCCCTTACATTTAGTCACTTGCGTCTAATACGTATGCGTTTTGCAATCATCATTTACTTCTGGACAGAAGATTTAGCTAGTGTCACGGTCACAGAATTAGTGGCTGAGCGGTGTTCGTTAGTTTTGCCAAAGTCACCTCAGTATCATTTCAGGAAATTGTCTTTGTAGTATTTTTTCTTCCTCAAATTATTCGCCAAATTACCAATGCTAGCCAATTTACCATATCAAGCGTGCGGTCTTCTAATAACTTGTACAGTGTGGCGCCTGTATCCAACTATCCATTCGAAATGGCAGGGACAGACACAGAACAAGTGATGGAACCAAGCAAGCCATGCTGCTATATTTACTTTTACGTGGCTTGTCAAGCTAGTTTATGGTTTTTGACAGTGCTAATATTTGTCCTGCCACTAAAGCACCAATTTACTGAATTTAACTTATGAAGTGAATTCGAGAGAGCGCGAACGAGGCAGCGCGAACAAGAGACCGACGAGGTTACCGGGGATGTAAACTAGCTAATACAAGTTAGCCCGCTAGCTAACTAAACAAACACGACGTAGACAAGTATGAGAAGCTAGCTGGCTGCAATGTAAAAACCTATCCACAATTTCACCTAACCCCTAACAACCAAAACCAAAACAGAAAAAGCTTAGCGAAGTGTAACATCGCAGCTTCACAGCTGCCACTCCTACATGCACAGAGTAGCCTACAGACAGAATTAATGACCTGCACCGAGGTGTCTGTGCGCTCCGGGGCCTGTGTGTCGATGTGCTCCTACTGGCAGGTTATTTCCTTGGGTACGTTGGTTCTCTGTTGGACTATGTGCTCCAAGTGGTAGACGTCCAGGGTTGTGCTGTTGGTGGTGGGCACCGCTGATGCCTCCGCTCGTATTAATGTTGTTATTTATGTTGTTACCGCCACTGTTCATGTTGTACTGGTAGAATCCAGAACGCGACCGCGATCGAGTCCTCGGGGGATCCATGGCCGGGGGTTGGGGGTGGTTGTAAGAGGAGGTGAAGGGGGAGGGGGTAGGAGGGGACTGCGACGGAGAGGAAGACCCGGGCGCAAGTGAGAGCCTGCCGGTATGGCTGCGCCTCCCCGTTCCCCTGCCCCCCTCTGCACCCCCGCAATCGGCCTGCTGTTGAGAGAGAAAGCCCGTGTCCTCACATCGAGCGCTCCGTTTCGGGACGGTATCTGGAATAGCGGGCAACTGCGAATAGATGCGAGGATCCTGTGTTGTCGGTTGACCAGCAGCAGCAATTGGCATTTCCTTCTGGGGTTCCTCCTGTAGGTTTCAAGAAGCTCACTGAAGCACTTTGAAGTCAGAAAAAAAACGTTGTTCGGTCAACTAAACTGTCCATGTTCTAATGCGATCAGCCAGGCTGATTTTTTTTTTATACGTTGTATTTATACAAAGCAATGTAGTTTGCAAACTAGTTGACGTATCTACCCTTTCTATATAATAAATGACGTTCTACTTATTAACCAGCAAGCAGCAGGTAGTTCATTTTGTTTTGGTGCTCACTGCTTACCCCGGCCAAAACCGTAACGGATTAATGTTTTGGTATTGTTAGTTTCCTCTTCGATTGGGGAGCCAATGTTAGCGAGTTAGCTAGTCAACAAGCTATAGTCCACAACAACGTACAGAACTCCTTTCTCATATTTGGCTAGATCGAGCTACTTCCTTAAGCTCGCCCCTCGCTCTGCATCGAGTCCCCTAGTTTGCTAGCTAGCTAATGTTCGCACACAAACAAAAAAATCGTCCACACATGAACGTTTCCCCTGGGACCTATCTACTCTCAACTTATACTAGAGACAAAACTAGCTTACCACTTCACCGAAAGCGAACGTACGTTTAAACCACGTCCGCACGTTAAAAAAAAGTTCGGCATTCGTTAGCGCCTGTGATGTTATTCTATTTTCTGTTTATCATACTTAGTTATTCAGCTAGCACTAATTTAATCGTGGCCAACCTTACGCTAGCTAGCTAATAATAACAACTGACATAAGTTAACAAGCAACTTTCCCTTACACGCTTAGCTAGCTAAGTTTATGTCAAGTTTGCTAGATAATATTTTCTAAATAATAATTATATGCAGTAACGCTGTTGGTTTCGTCTGGCAAAAATACACGGTAGGTCCATGTAGTAATGTTAGCTAGCTAGCTATCTTTAGCTTCAGCTAGCTAGTTGGTGGGGAAAGTAACCTCCCGTTAGCACACTGGGCGAGATCCAGTCGATTCTAACCCGAGTAAAACAACGCGTTCCGCCTTTCCATCATCTTGGACTGATATTCAAATTCGTTGCTTCCCTTCCGATTTAAATCCCCGCGTTATCCGGCTGGAAAGACCATACCACGGACTTCCAGCGGCGTGTGAGTGCCTGGCGATGTCAGTGTGAAATATGACTGAAAATCAATGAGAAAGGCCGCACACATCGAAAACAGAGAAATAGAGTAAACCCTATTTTTAGCAAGTTTTCGTTTTTTCTCTCTCTTCGTTGTCTGGCGTATTATCACCTTTATATTTGAACGCAGCGTGGTGAATATCCTTTAGGTATTGTCTGTTTGTTTAGCCGGATATTTCCTGTTAACAAATCGTTTGAATCGATTGTGTATGTCTTGCGAGAACACAATAAGGCGGATAGGCGAGGGGGGGGAAAGGAGGCAGGGAGTTGTAAATTATTTACAAATACAGAACACTACAACCCGTGAGAGTGATTGGATGTGCCTGCTTAACACTTAGCTGAAAAATTGTAGCTATTAGTTTGTTGACCAACCATTTTTGTTCTTCCAGTTCTATTAAATTGATGTGCGTTTTTTATTGAAATTATGCTTGTGCAACGTGTGGAAGCTGCTCAAATATGTATGTATTGTATGGCCAACAGAGTTAGTCGTCTTGTATTTTAAATAAATCGCTACAAAATGAAATCACTGAAACTTGTTTACGCATGAAGCCTGTGCCTCGTTACATCAAAATAAAAACGTATATGAACTGATAGACCAGAAAGCTCATAGTACAATTTGTTTTCACTGTACTTTTTAGAGCGTCTGTTTTCAAGTGTTTTGTTTTTCACAGGAAGTGGTGTAATTGCTCATAAGGGCGAAAGAGACTTCCCATACATTTAGAATCATGCTTTCATCTGTCTAGAATCACACACTGTTACACATTTATTTTTATTTTTTATGTTTGCCGTTTTTTTAATATAATTTATTCCGCAATAGCAGAGTCTCATCAAGGGTTCAAGTCTACAGCCTGCTGGGTAGAATTTTTGTCCCAACCCTTATAGGCAACATACATGCTCTCTTTAATTGAATAAAGCCACATGTCCATGTTTTCCAGGGCCTGGGTGGAAAGGGAAGTGCTGTATTAGCAAGGGTGAATAAAAGTCTATTAGTCCTATTTCTCACAGAATCAGCAGTCTGTAAATTCCAGACCCATTTTGGACTTGTACAGAAAGTGTCACAGCTCAAGAGGAAAAACGGATCTATAATATCTCCCTCACAATAAATAAATAATAAACATAAATAAAACATGAGCTATGTATAGACTACCTGTAATGAGGGAGCTTCCACCACAGTTCAATTCAGCTTCAGTTCTGTCTACCATTAATAAAACAATTTTGAAACTCCAGGCTCCAGGTTTCCAGGTTCTGAAATCGAAAAGCAGCACCAGTTAACTGACATAGAACTCCTCCATTATCCCAGGGAGGCAACATGTATTTAAGCTTCCTTCAAGACAGGATATCACACCTCAAATGAAAACAGCTGTCCTGGTGAGATGAGTGTAAAGGGGTTAAGGGGACAAAAGCCATTAAGATAATTCTAGAATGTTCAAAATTCTAACCAATTGTTTTCCTAGGTAAATGCAGTTTCCAACCCCCCCGAAGTACAACATTAATATGTCAAAATTAAAAGACATTCTCTGTCTCAGTGTGCCCTGGATATTTTTTGCCCTTTGTGGGTGATGTCAAGTCACTCAAATATTTTGTCTTGGACCTCCACAAAATGTACTCCAAGTGTACACAGGATCAACCCTCTCCCTTTCTCTTTTTCTATCCACGTTCCTTTCTTGCTCCTCTTTTGACACGCGGGTAACAGTATTTTTTCAGTAAGACTTCACTCACTCACATACACACAAAGCGATGCATAGTGGTACACATATTGAGTGGTGAGCAAACACACACAGGCCTGTCTGTATTCAAATTACCATGATCAGGTAAGAAAGATCAATTGTTCACCAAGTGTGCTAGTTCACCAAATGTGCCAATTGTATTTACAAGATAAGGCAGAGGGGATGGTGAGGAGTGTGTTAGGGTTAGAAGGGGGAGGGGATGATAGACAAGAAAGTGGGAGGACTTTAGGGGGAAGGGGCAAGAGGTGGGAGGTTTGCATGTGTGTGCTGGAGGGAGTCTACTTCTGCGTCCCTTTATTGGTCTGTTCAAACAGAAGGGGGAGGGGCTTCTTTCACATTCAAACACCACCATCTGTACTGTGGGAGGGAATGAGAGAAACAAAGAATATGAATCTGAATTAAACATGCAAGCAAATGGACATTTTTTCATCCTTTACGAGCTTAAATCACACCCTTACCCAGGGCAGATTTGCAAGCGTACATTTAATCAATTTTCTTCCCAGCACCGATCCCTGCGGGACTGCACTGCCCACAGCACCAATTCTCTCTCATTTTATTATATGCCATCAGGGCCTGCTGCCTTATTTGTCTTAAGTTTAGCCCTTATTTCCTTTTTAGCATCAGCCTGCATATTATCTATAATCTACCTTATCTTGTTTATATACTCTGTGCAGTCTCCTTTGGTCTCAATCTCCTGCAAAGATTTATTCATCCACTGGGGAGATCACTTTTTAATCTTATTTTTTCTTAATTTTGGATGAATTTACACTGGGCATCAACAATAACATTTTTTAAATGTATTCAATGTTTCATTCACAGTTTTGCAATTTGGAAGTTTTACCCAATCTACATTACTTAAATTCTCTCTCATTTTATCTATAAAAATTCTGGAGTTAGATGAGGCGGTCTTAAATTAACAAACAAAACAAAATCAAGTGACTTCACCATATTAAATTGTCCCTAGTGTCTCTACTACCTCTGAGCTATAAATTCTGTCAGGATTATTACACAAAACCAGATCTAGAACTGATTTCCCTCTCTTAGGCTGAGTAACAAACTGCACCAAACACAGTCATTAACCACATTTATAAACTCCTATTCATATTTAACTTGTCCCAACACTACTTCTCAATTAATAAAGGGGTAATTGAAGTCACCCATTATTTTAGTCTCTCCTTCCTGACAATTTTCCATAGAGCATAGTATTTATGTTGCCGTCTGAAGCTGGTGGCCAATACCATACTCCTATATTAAGGCCATTTTCATGTTCTCCCAGTAGTCTAATTCAGATGTCCTCATAAGGAAGCAGAGGGTTAATTCCTGGAATCTCCTGCACATTGAGATTTTCTTTCACATAAAGGGCCACACTCCATCTCTTTTATTTGTTATCCTTCCTGCTCAGTTTGTACCCCTCCACATTTTATTCATCCCCATCCACTGTGCCAAGCCACGTCTCTGCAATCCCAACAATGTCATAAACCCCCATTAAACATGACGGCCTCAATTTCCAAAAAGGTTTTTATGCTTCTAGCATTTAAACAATGGAACTTCAAAGTATTACTAGTACATTTCATCTCTACCCCTCACACTCCTGAATGCACCAAACCACCTTATTAAGATTATGCTCTAAAAGGTCTTTAGTTATGATATCCTCACTGGTGTTATTATACTTTACCCTAATATCTTCCCTGTGCCTCCCTACCATAAATATGAACACTCATTCCCCTCCCTCCATTCCCTAGTTTAAATACTAATACCCTAAGCATACCCAATGAATGCACCCAAAGCAGCTGTACCCTTCTGGTTCAGGTGTATCCCACCACCCTTGTACAGGTCATCCCTGATCCAACGGGAGTCCCAGTGCCTCATAAACCCGAACCACTCTTTCCTACACCAGGAGCCATATGTACAAAGATTGTAAGAGTAGGAGTGCTGATCTAGGATCAGTATGGATATATCTATTTAGCTCATAATGGATATGGTTAGGATATAGAAAGGGAAAAACCTGATCCTAGACCAGCACTCCTACTCTTAGAATCTTCGTACATACGGCCCTAGATTTCTCCTGTCCATATCCTAACCATATCCATTATGAGCTAAAAGGCTAAACTGATCCTAGATCAGCACTCCTACTCTTACAATCTTTGTACATACAGCTCCTGGTCTGTAGTCACATGTTAAATCGCCATATAACATTTTGCTTCCCTTTACTACCACGTGGTACTGGCACTGAGAAAACCACAGTGAAGGTTCTGCTCCTGATTTTTGTTGCCAACTATTAATTTGTCCTACAAACACACTCTTGCCTGTGCCATTGGCTCCAACATGGACCATTACCACTGGATCCACACTCATTCTGGTCAGGAACTTCTCCACATGTTCCAGGTGGTCTTAGACACATACCCTCCATCTACATGTAATCCTACCCATTAGACAATCAAGCCATTACTCACCTACAACAGTTCTGGATCAATGAACACAGCTCTTGGAACGTACTTCCCTGCTCAGGTTTCACTGAAAAATGTCCCAAAGGAGAATATATGCTGGTACGGAGCCACTGGTCATCCCATCAGACAGGAAGCCATGTTCCAGACTGTAAATCTCACACCATGCATTGCATGAGTACCTGCTTGGCCAACGTGCAAAGAGATACACCCTCTCTGCAAAGGGAGTTATTTTTGGCTCTCGTAGTGCAGTGTCCAATTCTCATATGGTTCTAATGAAGAGAAAAGCTTTTAATAAATTGCTAGTACATTCCACTTTTAGATGAGTTTGTTTTTCTTAAGTAGTAGCCCAGAGTGTATGGACAGCAACTGATGAGTGGAAACAAACTAATGCTGGACCTCATTTAAAAATGGACAGATTGAAATGTGAATTATTGTGCTACTCTTGTTTTTACAAAATTGAATAAATCAGCAAAATACTGGATAAAATGTAGATTTGTAGGCAACAGCGAGTAATACAAATCCATTATTTGCAAATTTGAGATTGAAACATTTTGCAAACAATCTCTCAACTCTTCTGAAGCTGTGAGACTCCTGACCAACAAGAACCTTTACACAGGTGAAACAAATACAGCTGGGGTGTGAGGTTCTGGATAAGGACCCAGACGCAGATCAGGTTTTAGGCAAAGAATAGTTTAATATCAGGCAAGGATCAAAAACCAGTAGTCAGGGTAGCGGAGGTACAAAATCACGAAGCAAAGAGAAGTCACAAAACAAATCTAAAAGTCAAAACCGGGAAACAGATAAGGCAAACAAACAAAATCGGCAGGCAAACTCGAAGTGAAAACAGAAGAACAAAATCTCTCAACTCCTAATTCCGTGGCATCCGCCGCTACATTATCATGTTTAAATTAAACAGTTCTCAGGTGCAAATGCACTGTAATGAAGTTATTTTGCTGCACAGTAGGCCTACATCAATTTACTCATTTAGATGGTCTGTGCTGTACATTCTGTATTGTGACCACCTGCCTGCCTAATGGAGGAGACTACCTGGGCAATGAGGCGGTTGAGGTTAGTGTAGGATGGGCACTCCACATCGAGGTTACGCTTGCAAATGTCAAAGATGGCCTCGTTGTCAACCATGAAGGAGCAGTCGGAGTGCTCCAAGGTGGTCAGGATGGCATTGTAGCGCTCCACCACAGCAGTAGACACCTGGGGAGCTGGGTACACAGAAAATTCCAGCTTGGACTTCTTTCCATAGCTCCTATATTGGGAGTAGTTTGGTAAGCAGAACATGGTCATTGCACAGTACCAATTGGCTCACAACACACCCACTCGATGTTCAATTCAGCACAGTTTCAGCTTCATTCAGCATTTTGTCCCATTGAATGCACCTCATCTTCCACACAGTTTCTAGTTCATAGAGGCCTGTTAGAAATATTAAGTCACACTGACCATTTTGTGTATACGGTCTAGCAGAGTCGACGATCGCTTTCCCAATGGTATAGTGTCCATGAGCATAATTATTGGCAGCATCCTCCTTCCCACTGATAAGCTGGTCTGGATGGTACAGCTGACGGTATCCATTTCAGATTTAATCTAAGGAGGAATATGGTTTGGTTTAAGGTTAATGACAGACAGTACTAGTAGATACCAGGTTTGGTGTGGCCCAGACTCAAGATGGATGCCATACCATCACAGAGAATTAACATTTAGGACAGGCAACTAAAGTTTAAATACTGTCAATCAGACAAGAACCAAAAGTACAATGTCACCAGGACTGGCTTAAGTGCACCACACATTGTTTTTTGTCAAGACAGTTGATCCAATGTACCACCTTTTAGAATCCTCTCCATACATCCGAGAACTGAGTATTCACCAAAAGCACAACTAGTTTTATCAACGGTGCTTGGACACATTCTCTCCATGGACTAATCTACATGCAATCCTACCCATTAGGCGATCAAGCCATTACTCACCTACCACAGTTGGTTCCAGATCAATGAACACAGCTCTGGGAACATGCTTCCCTGCTTGGGTTTCATTGAAAAATGTCCCAAAGGAGGACTACATTGGTGGAGCCACTGGTCATCCCATCAGGCAGTAAGCCATGTTCCAAACAGTACAGCTCCCAGCATGAATTGCCCATCTGGACACCTGCTTGGCCAATGTGCACAGAGATGCACTCCTTCTGTAAATAGAGTTCCTTTGCCTCCCGCGTGGTCTAGTGGTTTCAACATCCGACGCTGGCCACGGCGACTGGGGTTCAATTCCCCGCCGTGCCAGAGTTGGCTCTGGCCGGGAGTGCCACCGATGCAGCAATTGGCTGTCCGCCCCAGGGGAGGGGAAGCCGACACGGTTTGCTGCGCACAGGAGTGGTTCTGGGGTGCCGGAATTACAGTCGACAGCATGACAAGTGCTGTCTCGGAGGAGGCAGCGCTTCGCCATTGGCACTGCCGGTCACAGGGCTACGGCAGCGAACTATGAGGGAGGGTATTGAAGCACAGCGAGAGTAATTGGCTACCAAATTGGGAGAGAAACGGTAAAATCAGAAAAATAAATGTATTAAAAAAATACAATAAAATAAAAAAAGTTCCTTTAGGCTAGGGAAGTTCAATGAAGTGCAGGGTCTAATCCGCAGTGTTGCAATGAAGATACAAGCATTTAATTGCTAGTCCTCAATGTGCATTCCACTTTAGAATGATCATAATTGATTAAAATAGTCCAGTTGGGGCAGAAACCTGTGTAAACTAATATATGCTGGCCCTCATTTCAAGAGGAACAGGTTGTAATGTGTATTGTGTTACTCTAGTCTTCACAAAACTGAAGAAATCCATAATATACTGGATAGAACAGATTTGTAGGCAATTAATAAAATAATTTGTGAACTTCAGATCCAAACATGGTACCAAAGTTAAGTAAAACAGTCATGCATTTGACCTTTGCAATCAGCCAAATTAACAAATGTAATGCCAGCTTACCATTGCTTCTTAATGCTGCTGATGGTGTGACTGCCTGATTGAAAGAATCTTGACACAAGAGCAGACCCAAAACAAACATAGCAGGGCAGGACAGGGGAATGATTTAACATGATCACCAATTCTGAATGACATTCAGACCCTGTGGACTACACAGAAAAGGGTCTTAAAAGCAACACATTCCATGCTAAAGACTGGTAGTCCATATACCATGCAATCTACTTTATCAATTCTACTAACCTGATTAAAGAGCATTTCCCTCAAAACCCTGCACCCATCTTAAAATGCAAGTCTTTATTAAGGCCCCAAGGGGCAGGGGGATTTATAGGGTGTGTCATAAAGGGGTGTGCCTTAATCTCTGGTCTCTTGATCAGTTAAGGTTATTGAAAACATGTGTTTAAGTTCTTCCATAATGTTATGCTTTTGCAGATGTTAACACAATGCAGGTTTGGCATTTACCATTTGCTTTGTCTTTAAAATGGTTTAATCTATCAATTAATCAATTAAAACGTTCAAAAGGAATCATTTGCCACAGCACATTACAGAAAATGAAAGCATTGTCTTGGAACTGATCCTTAAGGTTCTGAAGTCTTTAAATTAATAAGAAATTATGATGTGAACATGAATATCTATTTTCTGACATAAAGGGGGATGAAGAGGGTAAATCATTCCTCATTAGACATTAAAAGTGTCTAATTAAAAATAATTATCAGCTTGTTGCACTTCAGGAATTGCAATTATAGTTTGCATATAGCCAGCATATAGAGGGAGACCCCAGGACAGTGTTTGGGAACTCCTACCTTAAGATGCACTTGCTAATTTTACATAGTTTGTCGTTTTGGCTGCGATGGAAATTGAGGGCTTCTTTATGGCTCCTTTAAGGAGATTAATCAGTTTGCAAACTGAGGTTTACTGAATAGTTTATAATGTTTTGTAAATGGAAGATGATTTATATTAAATTTAAAAAAAGGAAAAAATATATAAAATATAAAAAGGAAAGGAAAGTTGAATAGTTTTTTTTCTAAAATTTGATTCAGATTTCCCAATTTAGTGGCCAATTGTATACCCTCTATTTATTTTGATAGATAGAACATTCATTCATATAATTATTTTATAGTTCCCTGACTGAAGATGCTGAAGACTGTCTTCTTTTTAATAAAATAGGTTCTATGGTATATATTTACATGCATGAGTGTGTACGTCATTAATGGAGTTTGCATATGTTTGTGCCTCAGCTGATTACTGTGGATTTGTTTCTGTTAATACAAATCTTGTTTTGATGTAGAAGCCAGCACAAACCTGTTAATTTTGATCTGACCCACAATTTAAACATTTTCTGTGGAAACTCTACTGTTGAGTGCATGTTGGTTTCATTGTTTCTTTCTTTCTCCCTTTCAATGCATTTATTTGCTCATTCTTTTCTTTCAGTATTGCGCAAAATATAATAGTTCTACTGGAAAGCATAAGGAATATATAAAATAGAGGTTGCCATATAAAATTACAGCAACAACAAAAAGCTATTTCATGTACATATTTTAGAATATCTTTTCAGTTTGTGTATGCTGTCTCTCTCTCTCTGTATCTTGCAATATATAAATGCAAAATGCTATCTAAGTTGAAATGATGGATACATTTTCACAATAATCGTGGTATATTTTGTATGTGTTTATTTCAAAATAATATGTGTACTATGTTTTTTGGGGTGGATTGCAATTCTGCTACTTACAATTTAGCACAAATAATGCAATAAGCAGAACTGAACTCATTATACTTGAACAGATACAAATGTATTTTTTCAATTTCCCTGTAAATGTTTCATGTTTTCTGTGTGTGAGTACACAGGCTGCTTAGGGAGTGTCTGAGTATGTGTTTATGAGTGCTGTGTGGGTGTGCGTATGTGCATTTCTGTTTGCACGCCTCATGGGTGTGTGAGCATGTGCTTGCATGTGCAGCCAATGTGTGAGGTTTGTGTGTGTTCATGGGTGTTTTTGTGTGTTTAAGGGAGAAATGGAGAGAGAGGAAAAGATAGAGATGGGAGGCTGGGAGTGCAGTAGAAAGAGAGGGCCAGAGAACCCTCAAGGAATTCGATCCGGTGGCTATAACCTACATCAGCACTTGGCTGCATCATATTAAACTCCCTGGTGCTGACAAATGTGACACAGAAATGCCCTAAATGTATTAACATGGGAAAATTGAAACATTCAAGGCAATAGCAATACAGTCCAATTGTTGCTGGAAAAACTACTTTTCATAAATATAAAAGCTCATCTTAGCAAGTATAACAATGAATGCCCCCAATTTCTCCTGTATAATGCTGCCATCCCAAAGTACAATGCTTCACCAGTGTCTGGCTATCTTTCTAAGACAGTTTGTTGGTGTCCTTTGTTTTGTAAATCAGTATGGTCATAAGATTGAAACAGTGAACATATTCATAATCACATGTATCATTACTTTTTTCCTGAACTTCTTAAAGGGGAAAGCAGCATTTGCACATTCTAGTGCTGCAAGAGGCTGACAAATAAGTTATTGTGATGAATAAATTGTTCTAGACTGTTCCAGGTAACATGGAATATGATGGGCACATAAGCATTTGCCTAATTTTGTCTGTTTTATCAGTTTTAGTAGAACATGTACTTTTTCCTCACATAAACACATCTCAACAACACAAATGACAGATCAAGTCCACAGAGATTTGAACACTAGTTCTGGAATTCATCTCTATCAGCATCTCTGTAAAACTCTAATTGTATTCCTGTTGAACCCACTCCATGAGTGAGAGATAGTACACACTACCTTGTAGTGTCAGTGTTGACTGTTTCTCTGATACTCTGCTGAGAGAGAGAGAGAGAGAGAGAGAGAGAGAGAGAGAGGTGGGTGGATGGGATAGGGATGGAAAGCAGAATGAACAGAGAGAACTAGGAAAGAAGAGGAGATAAAGGCACTTGCCTCCCTTTCTGAGCCAAACCAAAGCTGAGAGAATTTGGCAGCAAAATTTTGGCTTGAGAAAAAGAACCAAATATTTTAAAAAATCATACATAAAAATGCAGGAAAAGGTATTCCAAGAATGTAAAAGCAAGAACAAACAAATTTTCCCTGGCATATTTTTCTTTCTTTTGTATTCCGAATGGGAAGGCTGAGAGAAATGATTAAAGCTTGTGATTCACATAATGGGAATTCCTGAGAGAGACATTTCATTTTTCTTCTCTCAAAACACACAGCCTATCAGGGTTTGGGCATTGCATGTGAGTTCAGCAGTCAGCTGGAAGTGAACAGGAACATCAGACCGTGAACAGCTTAATCAGCAGTTCTCTCCTATTTCAAGGAGCACCTAAGGCTGTTGTGAACATTAGTAATTCGTTTACACTATTATAGCATTTAACATACATAATTGGATCTTGAAAAGTATTCAAAAAATGTTTGGGAGGGGGGGAAAGTCAATAGGCATTTTGAAATGGATCCCAGGGCAAGTGTTTAGTTGGACGTATTAAATGCACACCGAATCAATGGCCTTTGAAAGGGTGATTTATAAATGCTTGGCACATCCAGCCAAACACTTTCTGTGGATCTTATTTCCTCATTGAACAATCCTGGATACCTTTCAAAATGCCAAGGGTTTAATATAATACCGCCTTAGCATTGATTTATCACAGCTCTTTACCTTCGAAAGTTTGTTGCCTTTTTTATGCGTTACTTTATTTCTGCCGCAAAGCTATTGTTAAGAGTGTTTTGATAGTTAGAATTTGACAGATTGTGTACTGAAATGTATACTGAGAAAGTACACATATGGCTTTTAAGAGTAGTGCAAAATGGGACATTTGAGCCTAATCTTGTAAAAAACCCTTGTAGAATTTGATTGCTTATAGATAGTATCTGCACCATATTTGTTGCACATGTGGTAAACATGTTGGGGATGAACTGTGTGTAATAATTTTCCTCTGCTGATAATGTTTCATAATACATTGTACAGTAAGTACAGTATGAAACGATTTATGATTTTTTAAACATTTTCATGTACTTTAAGTGTATACCATGAACATATGCTCGCATATTGAATAGGTTTTGAAACGTAGGTCTTGAAGATACGCTTGTGCCCTTCAACTCCTGCCATCTACCATGTCTCTGCAATGTGTTCCTACAAAGTTATAAGGCAGAAAGCAAAGCAGGCGGAAATAGCTTTGTTTAGTGGTGGGTGGAATAGGGTTAACTCATTAAGACCAATTACAGTGTGATCTATTCGAATATGTTTTAAATAATAACTGACCTTTTATACTAATGAAAATAAACGTTTTCCTATATGTAAAATAGTTCTGATATAATTTCCGAGCTTAGCAGATCCCAATCTACAGAAATGTACACGCTGAAGCAAATAAGGTTAATATCACTGTCCTATCTGAGATCGGAACCTGCAAACTTTTGGAGCCTAGCGTGGTTTCATGTCCATACCATGTTGGTATGCAATGAAAAAAAAAGTAACTGTTGGTCTGCAACAAAGCCAAACAGACAAAATATGTTATTTCAAGTGTGTGGTCTGTAGCCTCAAATCCACCTCCCTCTGGAGGGACTTAGAGCCAACCCCACAGTGGGGCTCCTGGACCCTGACTTCAGTGGAATAAAAGGCTCAGCCAAGTGAATAATTAAGCAGGTGCTAATTATGAAGACACTCTCTAGTCTCTGTGGGCCTGCTGGGAGACAGCAACCTGCTGCAGCTCACGCACACATCACACCAAATACTCAAACATTCGACACATGACACTGCCATGCTCATCAGACAACAGTCCGCCACCACTTTTATGAACAACTACCAAACTTGTTAACTACTCTGACCTGTTTCCCCAAATGTAGTGAACCAAATATGGCACCTTCAGGGCAAGAGCTACTTTTCTCTTTCAATTGCAGGGCACCAAAACATTTCTCTGACATTTAATTATAAAGTTTCTTAAACACTTAAAAAACATGTTTGCAAGAGGTTGTTACAATAAAGCAATAAAAAGCAAACAAAAACATATTTTTGAGACAAGATTAAGGCCATAGGCTTAAGGACATTTACATGAACTAAGTTTCATAAAATGCAAAGGCACTTGTCTGTGTGACCAACTAAAAACTAGCCTGTGGGTATAACATTACAAACACCAACACTAACCTGGTGCATGGCGAAAAAGGGCTGATATTAAGTAGTAAACCATGAGCAAAAGAGCATAATTAGGCTATCCAGCATTGTTGCCTTTAACAGCAAAAAATGACTTACATAAACAAGTTCTCCTCACAGACAAGTGCACTTTTTCTGTTGATATAGTTACCATTAGTAATTATAGTAGTAAGTGATAAGGTTGAGATTTATTTGATTGGTCTTTTAAACATTCTTTGTCATTACAATAGGTATTGTTTAGCATGACCTATGCCATTAGTCAACTATAGGAAACTGCCAAAATATAGGCAACGCTTGAGTAAATGAGGAATCCTTTAAACGGGTGCAGTACCACGAGTGTCTTGTCGGTGGGTGCAATGGCCAGTACTGGCAGATAGGCCCAGCCCTTGCCCCAACGAGCCCCGCCCAGCTGGGACTCTCCTAGCCCGGGCCAGGGCCGTTTGAGTGTCTCCCCCACCGGTTTACCAAAGTGTTGCTTTTATGTTGGCAGTTACCCGTATGTCCACAATGGTGGGAAACAATTGGCTTCATCCCGGCCAGGGGCAGGGTGGGTTAAAGTAGGCCAGGGCTCCTCAGGTTACTTACTGCGTTAGTTCCTCCCAACAACTCTGCATCATAGGAGTGCAAATGCTTCAGCTGCGGTGCTCGTTGTGTGGGTGTTGGTGGCACAACAGATGACTCAAGTTGTATAATTGGCCATTCAAAATTGGGAAGAAAAAAGGGGAAAACGGTTCAAAAATAAAGAACACTGTTCAGGTAGAGCACATATGACACATATGGTGGATTAACAGGAAATGTAAATGAGTTGCTCTTACTTAAGTTACTTCAGAGCAAGCTTAACCTTCCATCTGTTTGTTTGTCTATTGATATAGTAACTTGCTAACATACAGTATATCAGCACATTATAATTTAGTTGGTGTCTGTCTGGTGTGAAAGGCTGAAATGCAACATTACAGGCATTTAGCAGATGTTCTTATCCAGAGTGACTTTTACATACAGTTTGCATACAATCCATTTATACAGCTGGATATTTACCGAAGCAATTCTGGTTAAGTACAATCCTCAAGGGTAATAATGGCAGTGCCCCACCTGCAACCTTTGCATTACAAGCACAGTTCCCTAACCATTATACTACACTCCCGAATCTGTATACTTCAAAAGTCAACTTGACTTGCTCAGGGCTAAGTGTGATATTACCAAATTACCTTTATCTGTAGCAAAGCTACAAGTTTCATATATTCACACGGGCTGACAGAATACAGTGTACTGAGAATCCTGCAAAATATGATACATCCACACAAGTCATCCTCAGAAAAGATTCCACACCAGTGGGCAATTTTCAGCTTTTATTACGCATAATAAACGTGGCCCATAAACAGGGTCGAGGAGTAACGGAAAACAGCGTTACATATTTAAAATACAATTTTTTAAAACTCTAATCCATAACTGTAATCCGGGAAAAAAAGATGTGCGAAACATGACGTTACAGTAAGCATGATCTCCGATCTAAATGCATTCACTGCGTGTAAATTCAGCCAACCTTTTTTTTTTAAAGATGAAAAAGGAAAGAACATTACTGTGCAATGCAGGTTATGCTTTCCTGCAGTGAAACTACTATCAACTTCAAAGGATTACACATCCAATTTAAGAAAATATTTGGAGGTAAGATGTCCAGAGTTGAGTGTCATTGGCATAACCATGATAAGAAAAACCATGAGCAGAGATAACAGAACCAAGTGACTTGGTGTAAAGGAGATTAGGACGGGGACTACCACCGAGCCCTGCGGGACTCTGGTGGAGAAGGTGTGGGGAGAGGAGAGGGATCCTCTCTGGGCCACCTGGTAGGACCAGTCAGCCAGGTAGGACTTGAACCATGTCAGTGCAGATCCAGAGATTCCCATCTCGACGAGAGATGAGAGCAGGATCTGGTGGTCCACGGTATCAAATGCAGCTGACAGGTCGAGGAGGAGGAGGACGGAGCGAAGGGATTGGGACTTAACCATTTGTAGAGCCTCAGTGACCGCAAGCAGAGCAGTCTTTGTGGAGTAACCTGTCTTTACCCAGATTGGTTATAGGATCAAGCAGGTCATTCTGTAGGAGATGAGCAGACAGTTGGTTATAGACAGCGAGCTCTAGTGTTTTGGAGTGGAATGGGAGGAGAGAGACAGGTCGGTAGTTTGAAATGAGCAGCGATTAATACTAAGAGACACAGGAACACCAACAACCACCAACAACAAGCTAATAATAAAGATGACTAAGCAGCATTAACTACCACATTTTTGTTGGACCCAGTAACTAACTCACTCACCAGCTCCAGCCTAGTCTTGTTTATTTATATTGTTTTATCATTTATAAAAAGGAGTGGGAACAGCTTACAGATTTTACTTCTGTTCGCTGGCCAAAAGTTTGAGCAGGCAAAATAGTGTTATTATAATGTTATTTTGGTTTTGGCTAGATGTTCAATATGTGGCCTTATAGTTTATTAGGCCTAGGCTGTTACAGAGTGTAATCTGTGAACAATGTTGTTTAATGCTAGCAACAGCATACACATTTATTTTGTTTATAAAAGAGACATTGCATACTTTAGTTATGTGATATGTTTGATTTTACAATGATACTGGCCTCATTTTACAGAAGGCCCAACTTAAAATAAATGTTGTATTATCGATTTTTTGTGTGTTTATTTCAATATACAGCTTTTGAATGGAAAGTAATCTAAAAGTAATGAAAAGTAATCAGTTTACGTTACCGATATTGAGTAATCCATTAGATTATGTTACTGATTGAAATTTTAATGAGGTAATCTGTAACGGAATACATTTCAAAAGTAACCTTCCCAACCCTGCTCTTAATGCCTCTTAAATGCCTCATCGCAGATAGCTCCAAAATGAAGAGACGTCCTAAGGTAGTGGAGTTAATCAGCATGTTGGGCTTTCATCTGGCAGAGCGAAATGAAGAGAGAATCATCATGCTATAGTGTGACAAAACACTGAAGAGTTTATTTAGCCCTTTTTTGAAAACATTCACTGCAACTCATTTCTTTTTGTTCTTTTTTCTGAAAAACATATGTATGCCCTCTAATTTATATATTCTTGCTGTATTATTCATATACTTGATATTATATTAAGAAATCCCTGACACAGCGTTTATTGTGTTGTTTTTAAAATGTATTTTAGGTTTAGTTATGTATTATATACTTTTATTAACTGTTTTTTTTTTTTTTTTGCATTGTAACCTTATATGTCATCCAAGTCTCTTGGAATTTATAATGTGGAAATTGTCAGAAAATTGGTTATTTTTTCAATGCATCAGTAATACTGTGTCTATAACATCATTTTCTTGTGTGAGACATTCATGTCACGTCAATTCATCGATAAAAATGAGGAGCGCACACTGCCTCTTCAGGGGCAATTGTAGCAATATCAGGAGCACTGTGGGAAGACCCAGGTTCTTCTTATATTGCCATCGCTGGGGTAATAGAGGAAGGCGTCATGAACGAGCATGCCATAAGTGACAGCAATGGCGGCTTTGGATCGGCAGGTAAAACGGCCTCTGCTAGCTCGCAGTGCCTTGCCTCAACTCCTGCAACTCAGGGGAGACAAAAAGCTCACTTACTGCAAGAAATAAAACAGAGGGATGGAGAAGAGGGTTTTTTGGGGGGGGGGGGGGTGCTTTGAAGTTGAAGGCTCACTGCAAATTATTCTGATTAGTCACACAGCGCCCTGGGGAGGCTGTCTTAATTATTCCCCCAGTACTTAGTCTCTCTCTCTCCCTCTCTCTCCCCCTCTCTCTCAATTTGCTTCTCATACCCCCCACCCCTTATAAGCCCTTCTTTGATTCATCCTCATATATATTGTGTTCATTTTATTTTGTTATTCTATCAGTGGGTGTTGGTTCAAATTGAACATTTTTATCTTCAGTATTTCCAGAATGATTATCATCTGCATCATCATCGTGCAGCTCTCTATAATATTTCTGCTGTATAAAATGGTCATAATCATCACAGTTGCTTGGTCAGTAGCACTATAAATCAATAAAATCAAAAATCTATTGAAATGTATTCATATAGTGCATTTTGCAAAACATTTGTCACAATATGCTTTACAAAAGACCCGGCCATAACCCCCACAAGAGCAAGCCTAAGACAACAGTGGCAAGGAAAAACTCCCTTTGTGGAAGAAATAGGAAGAAACCTTCAGAGGAACCAAGCTCAAGGGTGGGAGCCCATTATTCTCTGGCTGGCTCAGGGTCTGAGTTTGTAATGACCAACAACGAGTGAATATGCAAAATAATTAGGAACTTGATTAAGTTCAAGGCAGCTGAAGGTGGTGTGGCAGGCTGGGACAGGAGTGGCAGGCTGGGACGGACGCATGGATGGAGGGTCAGTGGCGGGTTCTGAAGATGGAGCATGCTCGGGACTCAGAGCAGGCACTCTGCCGGTGAGAGAGGGAGGCGCAAACAAGTACGGGCAATTAGGGAGAAGAAATGCGTGGCAGCAGGGACAGATTAAAGATGGGAGCAACAGCCAGGATATATCTATGGCAGCACAACTACTAGGACAGAGAGTCTAAGCAGTCGTGAGAGGGACACGAAATAGGCCCACCCATCAAGACTACACCTGTGAGAATTGGGGTCACAGCTGTTGAGAGGTGACAGTAAGGAAATGTTTACACCCCAAAATACTTTATGGCTACAAGCTTCTTTAGCTCTGTATCTAGACTATAATTGATTGTAAGCTTGACTGTAAAGGGGTGTTTTTATACTTTTAGTCTGGACGTATATTGTATATTGAGACTGTATCTGATTCCCTTTGGTAGGGTGGTAGGTTGATCCACAGTCTCTGTAAGAGAAAGCTCAACCACCTGTATAATTATTTGAAATTCTCAGAACTACTAGATAGCTGGTGTCTTGGGAACAAAGTAATCTTGTAGACTTGTTATTTAAATACACTAGTGCAGGACAATGCAGGGCTTTGAAAACCAGGATCAGAACTAGTTTTGAATCATAGCTTCCATTTTCTGATTATTGTTTTTAGCCAATTTGTCTATGGTGTTAAATAGAAATCTAGGTTTATATTTATTTTGCTCAATCAGATATGAGAAATAGGCAGATCTAATAGCATCGCTAATAGGGCTTTCACTCCAGTTTTCTTGTTGACTGCTTCAGGGCAAGGGTAGCATCATTGTACCAAGAAGCAGCAAGATTCTTCTGATGACCTTTAATTATTTTAAAAGAGGCAACCATATCGAGGGTGCTTCTTAGAGTATAAGATAGCTGGTTAGTTAATTGGTCCAGTGATGATACCTCAGAATTTTCTTTGCTAGAGAAGAATGAATTTGGAAGCATATTTATAAACTTCGATGTAGATGGGTTGGTTGCCTGGATTTAAAATGTAGTAAGGAAATTATCTGATAATACAGTATTATGGGGAGCAATGGTAAGATTTAGAACATTAATACTGCAGGATAGCACTCGGTCTAAGGTATGACTATGGTAGTGTGAAGGCCTAGAAACATTCTGTATAAAACTAACAGTAATAGTCAGTAATAGAAGCAAAGATTGTTCCTAGGGGATCACTATCCTCATCCACATGTACACTGAAATCACTTACAATCACAACCTTTTCTGCTGAAACAGTGAGGAATGATAGAAATTCATCAAATTCTCACAGAAAACCAAATAAGGCCCAAGTGGCCTATACACAGATACTAAACAAAGGACTCCATGCTAAAAGAAGGCCAGGCTAGCTAAGCCTGATAAATACTGTAGCTGCAACTCCACCACCCCTGCCTGATGGATGTGAGTTCTGAGTATTTATGAAACTCAAAGGAGATGCCTCATTTAGTACAACATAGTCATCAGGCCTGAGCCAAGTTTTAGTTGAACACAATGCATTGAGATTATTGTCCTATCAATCCTATCAATTATTATCCTATCAATAGCAGTTGTGTAACTGTGTAATTTTGTGTAATTTGTGTAATTTTGATGACCACTTCTAGTTACCATTATTATATCATTGCTTTTTTGCATTCAATCTTATTATGGTAGAATGAGCTGTGATTATAATTGCCATTGATTTACTTTGAATTTTCTTACGTTTGAAGGCATTCACTTTACGTCACACAAGAAATAGTTTGAAGAAATTGGTGACGAAAGCAACAGAATCTTACACTGTAAGAGCTAACACATGACTTTTACTTATCTAACTTTCACATCTATAGTTCGATAGATTTGGTCCGATTCAAGAGCAAGTTGCTACTTTGTTGCATTTTTAATTAGGTCCGGTTAGTGTTCACACGGTCCTGTGTTAAGCGAACCAAAATTTGTAGACAAATTACACACGGTCGTACAGGTCGTTCGTCTATTGGACAGAAAATTTCTGTGAGAAAATCTTTTTTTTTTCACAAGCAGTTTTTTTACTTTCAACCAACATTGGTCCACTGTGCGCTCAATTCCGATTTCTTTCAGTTTATCACTGAAGAGTTTGAAGACCTCTGTATTCTTATGTGTTTCAACAAGCAACTGTGAAATATGATCGTCAGCCCATATTTCTATTAGAGCCCTCACCTCATTGTTCCCCCACGTTTGTCCTCGACTAATTTTGCTACTAGCTAGTTACCGGTAGTTTGTTTGCTAGTCATTTCATCCCTTGCGCAGCTGTCTCTGACAAGTGTCAACATCCGCTTTCAACCCACAATGCATTGTATTTTGGTTTGCTTCCTATATTAGGTCCTATATTAAGTCCGATTACGTTCACACATGTAACGAACCAAACCGTGGTTCACTTGGAACCGGACCGAGTCCCGACATTTCGGGAGGACCATGGTTCGATTGTTTGGTCCGCACCAGAGTTTGAATGCATGTTCTCACCTCTCCAAACGAACCGGACTAATGGAGTAAACGCACCATAGTTCGATTAAAACGGACCAAACAGGGTAGGTGTGAAAGGGACATTAGTCTAAGCAGGACCATCACAATGAGAAAGGTCTCATGTGTCCTAATTTAGTCCTGTAGGGCCACAGTTCAAATTTTTCAGCTCGTTTCAAACTTGTTCATCACTTTCATGATTTGCACACTCTCGGTTTTGGGAAGGGAAGCTAAATTGGATGACAACAATGAAAAGTTGAATCTGGATCAAAAATCCAGGATCAAAAAGTTGGCTCCCAAGGACCAGGGCTGAGTAACCCCTGCAAAAGGTGGTCAGTGTGCTGGGCCACCAGTGCAGATCCGAGTCCTGGCCTCTGCATTGTCCTGAGTGTAATTTGTGCTTCTCCTTCCATTCAGTGACTTAGCTGTTGAAAACCTTTGTGTGTGCTAAGAGCTTGGCAGTGCTCTTGGTGGAGGCCCAGCACAGGTCTTCTGGGAACTGTGGTTTTTTTGGGGGGTTTTTTTGTTTTGTTTTTCCATGGCTGTGCTCGGTCAGAGTGGGGCTATGAATCACTGCCATGGATCACAGGAAGGGGAGAGAGCAGGAAAGGAAAAGCTGGACACCGCTGAGGAGATGTCAGCAGGGACTGGGGCTCTGGCAGGATTACACATAATGGTCACAGTGTTGAACAGAACATATTTTACTCACAATATCTTCCTCCAAAACGTGGAGCTGATGAGAAAATCACACAATATTCACAAGTGTGAATAGTTTAATCAGTGCAATCCTTCAACGGACCTCATGCTAACTGGATTATTAAATATTAAGTAAGACACTTCTATGTTAAGTTGGAGTACAGTTAAAAAAAGACTATGTACATTACAGGAGGATAATTTAATGTAAAGCTTGAAAAACGAAATACATAAAATCATATTTGTGGAGAGCAAGTAGCAGGAAAAGGGATGATAATGATTATATAGTCAGAAATCATTAAAAAATGTAACTAAGAAAAAGGTATGAACCAGGAAGGACTGGAAGGGATCTAACACAAAAAGAGTAAAATCACAGACCAAGGATTGAGCCTTGTGAAACACCCAACATGAGAAGTTGGGTGGAAACCTACTGGAACATATTGACTCATGGTTAAAAAATGTAATTATTCAAATTTACATAATTTAGAAGATTTGAATACAAATACAAATAACCCCTCCTCTTAGAAAAGGATATGGCTTAGGCGGAGGGATATGGCAAATTTTGTCGTATTGTATTTTGTTGCTATGGTGTTGTATTTTGTGTTCAAGGTTTTTCTACAAACATTGGAATGCATCCTTATCATACATTTCCATACAGTATTCAATCAGGGTTCAGTCCCTTTTGAAAATTAGCAACTCCTCAAATAAAAGGAAAAGAAACAGGAAGATATCCCAGTATAAACATTTCAAAATGGCAATTACACAATGTGTGCGCTTCATAATCTTTTTAATGCCGTTGCTCAGGTTTTATTCTTCAGACCAATGGTAAATTATGCAGACCGTATCAATAGTCAAACAACAAGATGATCTCCTCTCAATGTAAAACTGCACAAGCAGGCTGTTCTTTTCTGGGCTGCATAGAAAGTAAAAAAATAAAATAAAATAACTTTTATTTCATTTGTTACATTCTGAGGAACAGTACATGAAGAAAAAAACTTAATTACACTGGACATTCTGGAAAATGACTTTTTTTCTTTCTTGCACTGAATCCATGCCAGTCCAACTGAAATCCTTCCCTGGGGTTTTTCCCCCAAACAGTTATTGGCATCATACGAGTTCAAATTTGTTTAAAACTTTGACTAGGCATGAAAATACATGTCACATGGTAATTGTAAGGTAGCCTTGTTGATCTTTTTGTTTTCCTTTCAGAAAACGGTCGCCCAACATTATGGGTTCAATTGTTTCCTCAGGGAAGAATGAGATGGGTGTGTCGCATGCGCAAAAAGACCCATTACAGCCATTTCTCTGGGCTGGGGAGAGAAGATTACGACCCTGATCTTGGGCCCCTATTCATAAAGTGCCTCAGTGTAGGAGTGCTGATCTAGCATCAGTTTTGCAGTTCATAATGGATAAGGTTATGGTGGATCAGCACTCCTTCTCTGAGACACTTTATCGGTAGGGGCCCTGGGCTCTCTCTCTCCATGATAGCAGGCGTGTCATTTTCTCAGAGGCAGAGATGATTGGGTAGTCACGGCTTACATCTGGGACAAATTAGTCCTATATGATCACAGGTCTGTCCTCCCTGGGAGCACATATGCCCACAGCATTTGAATGCTCGTGTAATTTTGCTCTGAATGCAGATCGTAGGGTTGACCCGAAGGTCGAGGAACTAGGAGGCATTTGATCGTAGGTCTTCTCCCAAAGAGGTGTATTTAAATTCTTAAGAATTCTGCAGCCAATGCTCTTTGGGTGTAAAGTTGTCCTTGTTCTCCACACTCCTCACAATAGGATTATTCACTTTTGAGATCCTCTATTAAATATTCTGCAACACATTCCCGACCCCCCCTCATACCAGAAACTCTGTCAATGTTGTAGCTGGCCTCTTGGCCACTTCTCTGACAACTGCCCTTCTCATCCAGTTGCTTAATTTGGTAGGACGGCCTGATCTTGATACTGTCTGGGTTGTGCCATATTTTTTCTATTTTGTTACAATGGACTTAACTGTGCTCCTGGAAAGGTTCAACGCTTTGTCAATCTTTTTATAACCTTCTCCAGCTTTGTGCCTCCTAACAACGTAATCTCAAAGTTCCATGGGTAGTTCCTTGGTCTTCATGACACAGTGACGGATCTGATCTGTTGTTTTAGCTGTGAGACCTCACAACCAAAGGTCACTGATATTTATTCTCATTGTCAGACTTGTATTTTTTATATAATTCTAAAACCATCAAATACTAATGTCACTGTTTCATTTTGACATTATAGAGAGTTACTTACAATATATATGAGTTGAATAATAATCCCATCGAAATGCATTTTAATTTGACATTGCAACACAGCAAAATGAGAAACAATCAAGGGGGGGGCAGGTGGGGTGAAAACCTTCTGAAGGCACTTCATGTGATTCTGAGCAGAGTACTTGTGAGTTGGGAACCGCAGCTGAATATGGAAACTGTGTCACATATCTCTGGGGCAGGAAACAGATAACATTGAGCCTAGTTGAAACAACAACGAAACTCACACAAGATGTGCACCTGAGGGATACATCAGAAGACAGTCGGCTACAATTCAAACGTCAAAAGGGAAACGGGCTCTGGAAGTGGCCCTGATCATTCAGCACAGAGCAGTACAATATAGCTATCGAGAGTACCGCCAACTTCATACAGCAGTGGTTCCCAAACTTACTTTCGTTGTCTCCCCCTATCTAGGTCTAACAAAGCTCAGCATACCACTACTAGCACAGAATATTCTGGCATTGAAGACAGACTTTAACTAATGTGACTTTAACAAAATGTCATAGACACAGCAGTTCCAAGATTCATTAATGGGTGTCTGGGTACAGTTCTAAACCTTTGGAAAGGTTTTGTAACCTGTGAATAATTTTTCCAAAAACCTTTTGAAGCACTGTGAAGAGAGAATACACCATGAAAAAAGAACCTAATAAATAGACATACACTACCAGTCAAAGATTTTAGAGCATCCCCATTTGCCAGTTTGTACAGAAATTTAAGCAGTTCAAGTCCAGTGAATAACTGGTAAACTGCCAGAAGTTTAAAAAGTTTAGGTTACCATAAACTGAAAAATAATGTCCATTTTTTGGCAGTGAGTAGTTTCCTACACCAAGGCACTTGGAAACTGGAGGAAACTCTGACAGGAAGAGGTAGAGCAGACCCAAAGCCACAACAAAATCATAAGACACATTTCTGAGAGTCGTGATATCTTACGTGATAGGCAGATCACAGGACAATAGCTTCAAGCACAGCTTAACACTGGTTGAAGTAAGGAAGTCTCAGTTTCAACTGTGAAGAGAAGACTTCGAGCTGCAGGTTTGACAGGTCGAGTGGCAGTAAGAAAGCCATTGCTAAGATGGCAAAATAAGAAAAAGAGGTATAGTAAATATATCCCAGAAATACACATGCCACCTAATTGAGAATCAATGTCATAAATATTGTATACAAATTACTGTATGGATGAAAGTTCTAGGCAATTTGTGATTGGACATGTGGCATGAGAGAGTTTACTCTGATACTCAGAGTATTAACAGAACAGAACAGAGTCTCACAACTGAAATCCTGTTGCACCTGCAGGGAAATGTATTTTCTACATCAAATCCATTGTCACTAACATCAATTTTTTAAAATCTGCATAGCAACACAACGATGAGTTTGTGAACATTCTAGCATTTTGTTGCTTATTCCAAAAAATTATATTCTGTTTTGTTAATATATATATATATGGAAACCTTTGCAGCATTGTGCTTGAACACTCGTATAAGCCCATACACCATCAAATAACCGATAACATTTAAACAGGTTAGATAACATTAAGCACAATTTTTCTACTTTTAGGTTTAGCTGAAAATTTCACTCCCATAGAAAATGATTTATATGGTTTTATACCAGCAATTATTTGACATGTCTTTGGAATTCTCCAAAGTCACGTACAACAGATTGTGAGCACAAACAGTCATGAGTTTGTGTCACAGGGCTACGCCCTGACACAGAGTATGACCCCTTGGGTGTCCAGGCTTTGGTGGGGAGGGGGGGGGGGGGGGACATTGGAGGAAGGTTGGTTGTTGGAAGGTTGTCCTGGGTAGTATTGAGTTTCTTCTCATTCACCAGCTGAAGAGTATCATACGGGTTTCTTTTTTATTTCCTGCCAAAAGGAGAAAAAGGAAGAAAGAAACTGAAAACAGTGATGAAATCTAAGAGGCCCAGCTGTTGCCTTGGCCTCTCTCTCCCTTTCTCTCAAACTCTCTAATGCTGGAATCTAGCTGAGCTTACCTAACAAGTCTCGGTTGGTTTTCAGTTGTAGTGAATGGGATACATCTATCATACACATATTTGAGTAGAATGAGACATTTTCAGCTCATATATAGTTATAGACTCATAAGCTAGCTAAGAAATCCTAACGGAAGTCCTAATCTAAGGTCATAGGTTGCGATATTTCTGTACAAATCCTTGTTGGAGTGGTGTCATTTCTACATGCAACTGGCTGTGTGATCTTTACTAAATGTAAAGTTAGCATACCTATCAATAGAAACAGTTATAGCATGTCTATATCGCCAAAGAGGACAAGAATGAAAGTTTGACAAACATATGACACATTGAATATTGTGATTGTAAGGAAGCATTTCGGCTGACTCGTGCAGTCATCAGACAGTGCCTGAACCTTCCACCAAGCCTGCTTGTAACCAGCCGAGCATCAGACAATGGCAGGTAGGTAAGCTGAGTATCTATGGTTAGTTGCTGAGAACCCCACCAAAAGAAACACCTGCCTACAAGCCAATTTGCTCTCAGCGAGGTGGCCTGGTTATAACTCTACAGTGACTTTTGAGACAGGTGTCTTTTTATCTACTGTACCCATGTATAGTGTAACACAGTAAATATTTAATAACAGACCTACAGACAGATCTGATGCAAATGTGAAGTTACATGATATAATAGGCCACACATAATTATTTATATATAATAATAAATATTTTATGTTTATGGCTGTTATGATGATTTGCCAATATATACTTGATCAGAGTGCTGAAAGAGTTTATGAGTTAATATATCATTGTTTTCTCATGGTCCAATTCATAAGAAATGCATTTCTCTAAAATGTTAAACACATGACATATATTGTGAAATGAATACATATGCTTTACTGCTTTCATACATGTAATTACAATATAGTATATATTAAAATATAGTATATTTCTGATATTGCTTTTCTAGAATGTGGCATATCATTTAAATACAGGTATGGTACGCAGCTGGCTGCAATGATGTCTATCGCTGTATTACTGCACTGATCTCTTGCGCGAACTATGATTGTTCCTACCATGTATTTATGCACATCTTGTAAGTCGCTCTGGATAAGAGCGTCTGCTAAATGTTTAAAATGTAAAATGTAAATGTAAATAAATTGTAATATATTCCATATATGCACTAATACATATATTTTAAAAGATTCAGAAGT
Organism: Aldrovandia affinis; assembly: GCA_029706075.1. NCBI lineage: Eukaryota > Metazoa > Chordata > Actinopteri > Notacanthiformes > Halosauridae > Aldrovandia > Aldrovandia affinis. The sequence goes on along the minus strand of JAINUG010000163.1, from coordinate 331,155 downwards.
CACAACACTTTTTCAGGCCCCCTTCCTTTCTCTCACTCCCCTTGTAAGAAAATACTTTCATTTTATTTTTTATGAATTGTTCCACTGTATCATAATCAGCATTTTTGTATGAATGTTCTACTTTCATTATCAGATTGATTTAGGTTGACTGGTGCTTTTTCCACTGAACAAATTTGAAACTTGCTCTCATTCAAATGAAAACACTCGCCTTTGAACTGTTTTTTTATTTTATTAAAGCGTCATACCACATCCTGCTTCAGTTGAGAAGAAACTCACTGCACCTTCATCTATGGGGTAACGGCTTCCCAGTTGTTTTGACTGCAGATCCACGTAAAACATTTCTTGCAGACGGACTGACCCTCAAGAAGAGTACAGTTGCAGCTATGGTGGGCTATTGTCCAATTTGTGGAAAACCTGTCTACTTCGGTGAGTACCCTGTCACTACCACCTCAATAAAGATCAGAAAGACAAGGAGGTTATGTTCAGTTCCCTGGCATCCATTTTCATTTTGTGTACCTTTGGTCTACATTGAATAATGCCTTTGATGGTTTGTGCTTGTGTGCAATCAATATTTCACTGTACATTATGTTGTTTTATTTCAATACCTTTTTGGAGGAAACTTTCAGGAAAAAGTAATCAGGAAATTATACCACATGTCATACCCTATTTGCAAGTTCCACTGATAAGGTTACTCATTGTATATCATTTTATCATTTTTTTATGCACTTCAGACAGTATAAAGTTGTGCAGCATGGCCCGTTGAACATTTGCAGGGGTAAGCAGAATATTTGGCCTGCCTGTGCTATGTCTGCCAGTGCCATACGTGAAGAGAACCTTTTAAAATGTGTCACAAAACTGTCCACCGATGCACTGGCATGTGTCATGATTATTTCATCTTCAAGGTGCTTGGACAAACACAAGCACAAAATGTCATAGACATAGGTAATGCTTTTTAGATTGTGATTTATTATTTGGCAGATTTTGAAGTTTTGATGTGGTCCACATCTAAAACCTGGAATCTTCTGAATGTGAACTGCAGGTCAATCTGATTGGTTATAAACCTTCCGATTATCCAATGCCTGATTGAGTAGTTATTAAAAGAAGTTATGAATTAAAAAGCAGGAAAATATAGCACCATTGTAGACGTTGGCTCAAACCTGCGACTGTAGGGTTCAGCCTGTGCTCCTGGCAAATGCCTTTACCGCCTGAGCGACTTGGGGTTTTAGCTGGTTCTGTACAACATGTCAGTTCTGTGTGCTTGCTGCGCTGTGGTAAGACAAAGAGAAAAGGAGAACTCTGTCTACAAAAAGCTGAACCGAGTCACAACAAAACAGGAAGTGGGTAAGTCAGTTAGAACAAGCAGGGTTTATGATGCATGTAGCCCAAATAACCAGACAGTTACCAGTTATACACTGCCCAAAACAAATAAAAAATGCGTAAAATAAATAAATAAATAAATAATGTTCATTTTTGTTCTTAAAATAAAACCTTAGCTTTTTTTTCCCAGACATGCTTTCTTACCAGAATTTACAGAATGCCAATGTATTGCCTACTTTTTGTCACTTGCCCCAGATATTTAATTTCAAGAACAATACTCGTATAGTCACTAATCTGAGATCTGAAAATAAATTTGTGTGCAATGAGAACAGTTGAGATCTTGTTTTTTTGCATAGAAGAACTGTAGAAAATGTGATACTTGAACGCATGGATTAATAATAACAATATGTATAAACAAATGTATAATTAATAATAAATCATTCCAACATAGAAGCCTCTGTAACCCTTTAAGACATTATTTTACAGTTAGTAAACATCCATGATGAAACATTAGACCCAGAGAGGGGCAAGAAGATTTTTCACCATGAAGTTGAACCAACTGTATAAGGAGGCCTGATGTAGTCACGGTAGCAATAATAGAATCGTGGCCTAACTCTATTGCAGTCGTTGAGGCTGCACCAGGCCTGATTCCATGCAGGGGCTGTGACAACACCGGACCTTATTTTACAGTCAGGTACCCTTTAGGTTGACAGATCTTTATTGCCCCTCTCTGAAGTCTCTCTTCCTTGTCCAGGTGAGAAGAAGCGCTCCCTGGGCCAAGACTACCACCCGCTCTGTCTGAAATGCCAGCAGTGTAAGATGCAGCTGAACCCAGGTCAACACGCTGAGGTATGGTGTGGACCCATTCACGACCATGCACTTGTTTTACTGACAGCTATCAGTCTCACTATCTGGCCATGATCCATCCCAGCATGGCGTGTATGAGAATTATCAGTGTGACAAGTGGACATTGCCAGAGCGGCCAGAAGGCTACTTGACCCACACCCAAGCCTTGTTCCTTAGTACATATAGGCCTATGATGGAAACGAACATCAATGCAAGGCAGATAAAAACACATTTGAAATGTTTTTAATACACTTTAAAATATCAATAAATCAGTTGAATTATATTTTCCTGTGTCTGCTTGTGTATTTTAGCATGATGAGAAGCCGTACTGCACATATTGCTACATGAAGCAGTTCGGACCGAGAGGTAAGGCTTGTGAGGATGGCCAAACTGATGGGCTTTAATGGGAACTCCTAGAGTTGCATTTCAGTCAGGAAGTGATTGAGATAGAGGAATGGAGACAAGGTTTAATAATGTAAACAGACACTATTGAGTATGAAGCGAATGTCTTAAGACCCTGAGGTAGAGAGAGAGATGCAGAAGGCCCTACGGACCCTGGAAGAGCTCAGTGACCCCTGCCTCACTCTGCAGCTCCGCCAGAGGCTACCAGTGCATCGGACCCACTGTTGCCATGGACACTGGAGCAGTTGGTAATAACCTGGGGAAGACACACAGACAGCTTTTGGAGGGAATTAGTAATCTTCACTCATTTATTATATTGATTAAAAAACATTGTTGTTCACAGCTTTCAAAGAGCTCCCAGCCTGCTCTATTTTAGTCGCTGATATATCAGAATTTGAAATCTGATGTCATTTGTTTCTATCGTTTTTAAATCTTGTGCAGCAGAGTGTTGTGGTGGGGAAAAAGCCATCCTGAAGGAGGTTAATCTACTGCAAGGCCCTGGGGTTCCCCAAGGACCCCTCCAAGGAACCTTTCATGTTTGAGTTTGGTCCATTGTTAACATTCCACAGTGTTTGCCAGCGCAGGGCTGTGCTCCCCTCAGGAAACGGGAGATTTTCAATTTACCGTTACAGCAACCCAAGAGAGACTGATGATTAAGTACAGTTCACATTCTGGTGAATGAGAGAGCAGGAAAGGAGCCTACGTGTGCAAGTGAATCTCAACTTTTTTGTCCCATCAGATCACATGGGACCTCTGCATGTTTAGCCTTCTGAGTTGAATTTCCAGGGTGCCTCTAATGTCAATACAGACCACAGTTGTATTCTCACCCTCCTCCAGGTAACAGAAGAATGGTGCCAAATTCCTGTCACAGTGCCACCTCTTCTTAAAAGACAACCCCCCCCAACCACAAGGCACCCTGGTTATGGGAGGACCCTCAGATGCAGACCCCACCCTGATGCTGCATTGTCTTGTGGTTCAGAGTCTGGTGTCACTGAGCCCAGGTTGTGGTGGGACTGTGGCTCAGGGTAAGAGGGGTGAACCGGGAAAGTCAAAGCTACTGCGACAATCTTGTGCACAGCTGTGCCTCCATAACCACACTACCCTGAAGAACATTGTCAGCCACGTCCAAATGGGATCTGCCATTGTCGTTTTGAGGGGAACAAATTAACTCTTCATGAGAGCTGCATATCTTGAGGAACTCTGTTTTAGGTATGAACATGTTGACCTCACAAAGATGATAGTCAGTGCTTTCTTTTTCTTTTGATGAGTCAGTACGGAAATCTACCCATTCCTTTCCATGTGCCATTTCAGGCTTTCTAAGCCAAAATGGCTGACAGCCTATAGTCACTCTTCCTGATTTTCATCCTTGTGTAATGCTTGTAGCATTCACTGAATTTACTTAGATTTGTCACTTACTGATCAAAGACCTTAGATGTGTGTAAATACTTTGTTTTGATGTAGGTCGTAGGCCACACCCATTGTGTGCCAAACCCATTTTTCGCACACAGTATGTGTGCCCTATTTATCAGGCATGGGCTGTGCATGTGCGCAAACTGTCTGTTGTGACAATTCCCAGCCTTGTCAAATTCCCCCAAAAACATTTTTGCTACATTTTTATGGCTTTCCTTGATCAGGCACAGATTTTTCACATTTATTGATCATGTGTGTGAAATATTTGTAATCACCCTTGGTCATAAGCCACTCTGTTACGATCCCCGCTATTAACGTGTGGCCACCCGCAATTTACACAATAACATGCCGTATAAAATGACAATAACATCATCAATTTTCATCATCATTGACTCATTCAGCATACATCTGGCACATTCATCAGACAGTTTTATAGGTGTCCAAACTCCTGGTTGTGGTTGTAAATCCCTGGCCAAACCCAGCCACACTCATTATGGTAAATGCTATTGTGAATAAATAACATTTTAAAATATGATTCTTGCATTACTTTCATCAACATTCATGCATTCAGCTAATGTTTATACTACATTTCTTAAATGTTGTCTCTAGCTGCACTCTTGACCACAGCTAAAAGTCACCAGCCACTAGGCTTGAAATCCCTGATGTTGCCTGCAACCTCTAGAACAATTTATTACATTTTAAAACAGAAAATCCAAAGAATAAATAAGACAGTTTAGGGCAGTCCTTTTGAATGTCCGACCACAAAAATCATACAGTCAACTCCAAAACCATTCACACCCTTTATAAAGACTAGCAAAAAATGCCTGCATGAAGCAAAAAATACTATGTTGTATGTTTACAAAAAATGTCGAATATTATTTTGTACTAATACAATTGCTCAGAGAAAAATATAACTGTATATAAATATACGGTTATTTTTATATTAAATAAAAATTAAAATATATAGAATAGTATAATTAATATTTTTCCCCTGAAAAGATACATGTCGAAATTATTCACACCCCTAATAATTATTTTAAATGTTTAAAAAAATCTTCCTTACAGATTCTGGAGGAATGGTCAAAGTGTGTGTGTGTTTCACCATAGGTATGGGATAGGCTACTTAAATAAAGTCCCCCTTTTTTTACCGTTTACTTTACATAGGTATCTAAAAATAATAGTATAGGCAATGTGCAAAGAGGTATGGTAAAAATAAATATAGAGCCATTTAATGTTTCTCTATCTCTGATATGTATCAGATAACTTATTGGAAATGACAGAGGGCAAAATTATCATTTGTGCCACATCTATTGAATTAATTTGAATGTCTCTTCATTTGTCTGTCAGACACACACACACACACACATACACAGACACATGCTCACACACACAGAGGCCCACATATGGCCTTGTAAATAAATAAATAAATGTAGAAAAGACGTTTCCCATCATAATGTTCCCATAGTATCAGGACACCTTACCACTGTTTCTTCTCTGTGATGCATACGTATCTGCTTATTTTAAACGAAAGCTCCAAAACCTGTGTTTGAGAAAACAGCTATAGCTATGAAACAATGATTTAATTAATCATTTTAAAAGTAGCCTTTTTCTCATCAATCACTCCTCTCCAAAGCTGTGTGTGTCGTTGACCCTGACAATGGGTCTAATTTTGCACGATAATGAAAACACAGATGTGTTCATTAAGGCAAGACGACAGCAAATTAAGCATCATGCGGGCAGATCTAATTAAACAAGCTCTCAATTTAATTTCCTGGAGAATAACCAATGGTTTGTGTGATTTATTTCAAAAGAGCACATGCTAGTTCTCCACTGCTTCATCCATTCTGTACAGAGTTTTGGGCATCAATTAGGTGGCAACAGAACATAATTAAAAACAGAACTACGAGAAATGATCATGGCCTTTTTTATTTAATATTACACAAACCATCGGTCGTCTACGAGGAAGAAATGAGCACTTCGGAGCTGTTTAATGTATACATAGCCCTGGCCATAAAAACCGACAGGTGTCACACGTGTAGCTTGTTCTTCAGAATATTAACATGTTTCAGGAACATCTCAGTGCTGAACAACCTTTTCTTTTCATATTGTGGGTCTTTGACTACCATTGCCAGACAGCCCACAACTCTACACCTACCCTCGCTCTGACTGTTTGTCAACGTAGCAATTATCGTATCTACCACATCTCCACATACTGTATCTAACTCCCTGGATAAAACTGGATGATGTGTGTTATTACTTGTGTATTTAATTTCCAGTTACCTGTGTCCAGAGCGAGTGACATAGATGCATACATTCAGTTAATTTACCTTGCTTAAGGGTACAGTGGCGATTGTCCCATTCAGGATTCAAACCTGCTACTTTGTGATCAGAGTCAAGACCCCAAACTATTGCTCCACATAGCCGCTCTTTTTCAGATATTGGTGTTGTGTGCTGTCATCTTTGATGTGAAGGATAGAATTAATCTCCTTGAACCATCATTTACATTACATTTACATTTTAGGCATTTAGTAGACGCTCTTATCCAGAGCGACTTACAAAAAGTGCATTTATACATGGTAAAATTAGTCATGGTTAGTGCAAGAGTTAGTGCAATAGACATAATTGTTGGCAACTGTGCACCGTCCTGTAACACAGGGAAAAAAGTTTTTTAAATGTAATTTTTTTTTTTTATTATTACATTTTTAAACATGGAACAGTGGTGATGGCAGTTAATTAATGTACAAAATCAGTGGTAGTGGAGTCTGAAGAGGTGGGTTTTAGTCTCTTGCAGAAGATGGTCAGTGATTCCGCAGTCCTGACCGAGTGCAGAGGATCATTCCACCACCAGGGGGTCAGGACAGAAAAGAGGCGAGACCACGAGGAACAGCCACCTGGCATCTGGATTGATGGAACAGTCAGTTTGCCAGAGGAGGCAGAGCGGAGGAGTCTGGCTGGGGTGTAGGTGGGAGCGGTTCCCCTAGCGGCCTGATATGCCAGAACCAGTCATTTAAATTTGATACGTGCTGCAATAGGGAGCCAGTGCAGTGAGGTGCATATTGGAGTGTGAACTTGGGTCTGTTGAAAACTTGATGTGCAGCGGCATTCTAGACTAGTTGCAGTGGCTTGATGGCACAGGCCGGTAAGTCTGCCAGCAAGGAATTGCAGTAGTCCAGACGTGAGATTACCAAAGCCTGGACCAGTTGATCTGAGTTCCTCTTAGGTGAGGAACAGGCAAAGGAGAGTAGAGAGGCCTGGGCTGAGATGAAGACAGCCTTCCGGACAGCGGACTGGTAGTTCCATAGCCACAAAGTCTACACTGGTGGATCTAGGAGGGTGGATGAGATTGGAGAGGTTGCGGCTATGAGTTGCAACCCTCCTTCAGGGAAACTAGCAGAGGAGACATGGACAGGGACAGAGAGATTATACATCTTCTAACACCATGTGCAAATATAAAAACTAGTAGAATATAGTACTTACCGTGCGGCGTAGACTCCCTAGCTGGACTCCCCTAGCTTTGTACACTGAGTCTTCTTACAGTGAGGCAAAGAAGGTGAGGCTGCCGCGGAAAGTTGCCGCTTTACCAGAACTGGAGGCACTAATAAACCTACACAAGAGTAATTACTTTGCGCCAACTACCAGCTGCTAATAATGCCCCAAAACCACTAAGTTAGGGGTACCGCCCACTACTCCAGAAGCATGCAACTAATGAGAGTGCATGTTAACAATGGGTTGAAACTACCGCAGAGACAATGTACAGATAATAACAGATAAAACAGCGTCATAGTAACACAGGTGAAAACTGATTGTAAGCAGCTTAGAATTACACAAAACAAGGCTACAACAATTCGGTTTTAACTAATAACAGGTACTGCAAATGAAGTTCTAGACCTGATTACTCACTGATTCTGGACGCCAGCCAATGATTAAACAAAACCAGAGTAGAATGCACACAGCAGATACCCAACCAGAGCTAGTCACCAGATTCTGGTTCTCTCGTGAAGGCGGCCCTGTTATCACCGCCCTGTTACCGCACAGGTAGGCCTGTCTGAGATCTGACAGTGGGGGTACTCATGTGACAGTGACCTAATGGGGTTAGGATATGTTAATGAGGGCTTTGATGGAAGCACACAGAGGTGTATGTGTGTGTGTGGGGGGGTGGTTGGGGTACTACATTCAAAGCACAAGAAAGGAGACTTAAAATGCAGAAGGATCTCGAATCAGAGACAGGGGGGTTCATCAAAACTTGCCTTTGATCACACTGCTCCTCCATGCTGAACACACACAGAGTCAAGTGCCATGATGACACATCATACACACACACACACACACACACACACAGGCACACGCATACAGAACACATAGAAATTGGTTTTCCAAGACTGGCAATCACATTCACAACCTTATGAGTGGTACATTCACTTGCATACACACAACCATACACATACACACACTGGCTCTCTAAGACCCATACACAATCACACAAGCTAATGAGCGGTACATTCACAGCCACACGTATGCGTTCGTTTTCCAAGACTTATACACTCATATACAGGTGTGCATACGCACGCGTACACTTACACACGCAAACGCACCTCCACACTCAGGCGGACACAGAAGAGTGCAGACAGGGGGGTGGCAGGCGATGTGCAGGTTTCTCCCATAGCGGAGAGGGAACAAGGGAGTGCGCTGGCAGCCCAGCCCCTTTCTGCTGCCAATACAGCCTGCTGGAATTTCGACGGGACTTTGAGTGAGACAGATCTGGCAGCCTCATGCTGGTTGACTGCTGTGGGGAGGGAGGGAGGGAGGGGGGTTAATCCTTCTGCAAAGTGACATGTCATTAATGCATTTGTTTGAATTTGCCTTTGGAGGGATTAAAAAGGAGAGAGAGAGAGAGGGAAGGGGGGGGGGGGATGTGCACCTCTCACGAGGAGAGGAAGAGAGGCGTCACATGCCTTTGAACCTGCTCCGCCCCCACCGTGGTATGTCAGCTGTCTCCGTCTCATTTGCATGTGTTGTAACTGCAGCTCGCTTTTTTCCCCTGCAAAGGACGGGAATATTTGATTCAGTTAATTGAGGCTTATTTAATTTCCTGTTCATTGTTACTGATTTCTTGCAAAAGCTGATTTGACACGCATGAGGGAGTCTGTCATCACTCCTGCACACTGCCATGTTTGAACATGCTAACTGACACATAAAAATGTGTGGGCATTATTTCACTTGAAAATAATGCAACAGCACAGACATCAAACATATTGCATTGCTCAGAAATTACAGTAAGACTTATCAGGGGAGAGGGGTTGCTCTTAAAAATTATATATTTTTAATGTCAAGTATTCCCCATGAGGTTGTACTGTACAGTTGTGTTAGTCTGTCTTTTGGCAGGTTTTGTTTTTAATTGAAGGTTACTCATTCGCTCCAGTTTGACTCACTAGCACCCTCTACAGTGTATATGGCGAACACCCGAACATATTTTGAAAGATCTTTCCTGGAACGTTTAACAATGTCCTGGAATACTTGCATGCTTTTCAGATATGTATTGTTCAAACACGCAATACTCATGCTATGAATATTAATACAATGGCCTTGAACAATTTTCGCATTTCGCAGTGGACGTTCGGTTTATCAGAACTCGGAAAAACCGTGTGACAAAACTACAATTGTTGCCATCGTTTTGCACGTACTGGCTATCATTTCTAACGGGCCTAACTTCTAAAGGAATATTGCAAGGTCACATTTTCCTTACTTGCCACGTTTATGCAGGTCTCTGGAGGGAAAGAAGGCTGCTGAGATTGCCAAGACGAACGCAGAACAGGCAGCGCAAGCGGACAGCGAAGTAAATAAAAACAAAAAACCCTTTGCATGTCTGCCGTGCAAGAACCTCAAACATACGTTATTTCTCTATTCAGTTATTAGTTTGTTCTTTCCATTAGGTTTACTCACGCACATATTGCAGGAAGCCGTGAACAATGACGACTTCAAGATTATTTTCACGATTCAAATGAGAAAAATACATAAAAGTAATAGAAAGAAACGGAGGTATGAGCTGGACTGGAACCCAGAAAAATGTGTATTTCAAACGCATTCAAGATGAAAGCTATCATTATTTATAGGCCAACTACATCAGAGAGACTCTAAACACTTGGATCAGCATCTTTCAAAGAGCATTAATATATAATGTAGTGTGTGTTGTGTTGGGGGGGGATGACATTATTCAGGTCAGGGCAGCTTGTTGCAATATCTCCATCCTTCACAAACAGACAACAATTTAAACATCATTTTTGGTAATTATGACTGGCCATTGCAAAGCAACCCATTTCAGCTGACAGACCAGATAAACTGATAAACTGGTCCTGTCTTAAACTGGTACAGTTTATGATCTTATATAAATACATTGTTATTTCTCTTCCTAAAATTATATATATATGAATATTAATTAAGCAGGTAGCTAATTTGTAGCAGATAGCACCATAGCAGAAACCAAACACATACACTGGCTAATCCATGATGAAGATTACATCACATTACATTACAGGCATTTAGCAGACGCTCTTATCCAGAGCGACTTACAGTTTACATTTCTTTACAATCCATTTATACAGCTGGATATTAACTGAAGCAATTCAGGTTAAGTACCTTGCTCAAGGGTACAACGGCAGTGTCCCACCTGGGGCTTGAACCTGCAACCTTAACATTACAAGCCCAGTTCCCTAACCATTATACCACACTGCCTGCCTGAATATGTTTTGATTTTCCATGGAGATACCCAAACCAATTCTGTACTCTAAGCTAACTTTTAGCTTAACATAAGGGGGTTAGGGCAGAAACAGGTTTTCCTTCAAATGTAATGATCATGTTCTTTTGTCGCATAACACCCCTGTTGTATCAAAAACGACATATGTGCAATTACTTCCTATGTCCAACCACTAGATGTCAGCAGAGCACAATTGATTGAACAAAGTCGCCACTGAAATTAAGTAAAAGGTGAAGTGGTAGATTTGTTCAATAGCTTTGCTCATCAAGCTATTCCTCAAAGACCAATTATTCGAGAAATGAATAAATGATTATGTGCCAGCACTTGAACTAGTACATCTATTGAAGAAAGTGTTATTGCTCTCTAAGCATTAAAGTTCAAATGAATTGGGTGTGCAAGTACCGCAGAAGGGGTTCAAGTTACAGTTTACTCCTCTGAGTAATGAGTATGACATATATTTTTCACCTTCTGAAGAAGTAGTTCAGCAAACTAGTGGAATCCCGTCTCAGACAGACCCCTTTCATCCCCAACCCCCAATTCCACCACCCCAAAAGTTGCAAGTCTGGGCCATAGCCCTCTTACCACACATCTACGTTGCCTGAATGGCCCAGACCTCTTACTGATATCAGGAGGAGAGTACACCCCAATAATGCTTACACCCGTAAGTACTTAAACAGGACCAGCTAACAGCTAAATAAAAATGCAAAACTAATATATATATTTTTTTCTTTCTTAAGAATTTGTTTCTGATTTTATCCCATTTTCTCCTATTTTGGTAGCCAATTACAAACGCTATTTTTCAAAATCCCCCTAGTAATGTGAGTTCGCTGCCATAGTCCTGCGACCGGTAGTGACAAAGGCGATGCATCGTCTCCTCCGAGACGGCTCTCGCCAGGCCGTTGATTGTAACCCGATACTACAGGGCCACTCCTGTGTGCAGCGAACGTCCTGTCGGCAAAATAATATCTCATTTTAAAGGACCAAGGGGTCTGATATACTCCTATAGAAAATAACTGTTACTTTCCTTTTATGCATGTTGTCAAGGGGAATACAATTTAAAATTGGATCAGTGACTACAAAAAAACTACAAGGATCAGTTTGTAAAAAAAACTAGATTTTACTGAGTTAATAGTTTCTCCAGTACAGAACTGTAAATCTTCCAATTCACCAGCTGGTGTACAGGGGGACAATTAATCAAATCAATTTCATTCTATTGGAAAATACATTCCAACAAACATTATACTACACATTGTAAACTGGTTGTTTTGTATGTTAGTAAATGTAACACTGCAACACATAAAAGTTATGGACAAATAGTATAGTTGGAGGATTAACAGCCACCTCAGAAAAGCACACCTAAATAAATGTGGTTCCTGCTACAATGGGCCTGTCCCATATTGCGGTACATGATCACCTCACTGTCACCTCAGCACTGAAATTGAATGATAAATAAAGGGGTTTAATTATTTGAAGAAGTGTACAGTCCACATGTTACACTATGTATCAAGCAAAAGTTGCTTTTTAATGTCTGAATTGCAATTCTAATAAGTGTTGTCATTCAAAATGAATTTGCAAATAAATTGTATTTCATGAAACATTAATTTAAACAGCCAGTTTTAGACATTTTGTGTATGCTCTTACAATTTCTGAATTAGTAGTCATTATGTCAGTGTCTGTAATTACTGGCTTCATCAAAACGAGAGCATTTCCAATTTAAAGCCAGCATAGCTGTAAACCATGTCATGAAAGCAATTATTTTTCATTTCGAAAAACATTCAAAAACAACAACAACAATAAAAAATGATATGGAGTAATGGTTCCTTCAGAAATGTGATTTTCTAAACCACCAAAATTTGGAATGAGGATTATGGTTAAAAAAAAAATTTTATGATTTGTATCAAGTGTGTACTGAAACATTCACTTTGTGCACAAAAACATTTTATTTTATTAACAATAAAAGCAGCTCTGACAACATTTGAAGCAGATATATAGCAGATTGTAATATATCTATAAACAAACAGAATGGAATTAAACAAAATGTAGCTATAGTTAGCTAGCTAGCTAATAACATTTATCACATAAGATAAAAAAATAAATTGTACTTTGGTGGCTAACTACAGTTTGACCTCGAAGGGTAAACCACAGAAGATTTAGCCCATCAGAAAGCTAGCCATCTTGTTTTGTATTGCCTAATGCAATGTTTTGCGTACATTACCCATTTATAGTAGGAATGCAGGAAATGCTGAGATCTCAGGCATTGGATGTATGAATGCGCACATTCAACAACATCCCTGAAGTCTAACATAAAATGAATGTGTGTGTGTGTGTGTGTGTGATCAGCAGGTGAATTGTTTGGGAATTTTGTTTTTCCAAATTCTCTCAGACCAGAAAGTCAGAAACTAGAAACCAACACATTGAATTTTGGTCCCCTCTTAAAAATAATTGTGGCTGAGTGTAACAGAGCATTCTCCTAATTTCCCTGGAAAACCTGGCCCGAAAGCATGTCTCTCAATATTTTTCCTGAAGTGAAATTTCAAGTGAAGCTGTAATGTACTGCAAAGCACCGGGTGGGCCTTTGTATGGTTCTCAGAAACAGAAATTATGGGGAAGTGTCCAGTTGGATATTTAGAGCATTAATCGAACACCCTTGTAAAAGCCATCTACAGTTTGAACATGTTTGACTTCATAAGATAAAGTGCTATTTCCCCTGTTCCATAACAACACTGTGAAACAGGGGCCTTATAGGCAGAGACACCTATTTGCTAACTCCTGCAGTCCTGTTGAGAATTCAGGTTGGTGGCCGCCTGTCCCACTGCGGCCGTGACATGTGTATCTGTCAGAGTCCCGCTCCTGTTACCGTGTTGACACTTGTGTGCGCCTCTCTCGCAGTGAGCTGTGGCAGCTTCTCTAAGGAGCCCTCCAGGAAGACAAGCACAGCCCGGGTGACCCAGGGGGCACCAGAAGGGCTGACATCCAACCCAGGGAGGAGGTACTGGACTGTGGCCAGGGGCCGGGGGACAAGAGAGGATGGACAGTAGCCTACTGTGAAAATAAGGACTTATTTGTGAAACAACACTCTTAATTTGTAGCATTTATACAGTAGTTTTACCTTTCAGATGGAAGCATTGGCATATATAGGCAATTTATTATGGTGGTAGTGTTTAGGAAACATGACCTGTTACCAGACTGACAAAGATTTGGCTCTGAGGCAGGGAACTGCTATTGTACCCTTGATCAAAGTTTCTTAACCTAAATGACTTAAGTAAAATATCCAGTAGTATCCTACATTAAAGAACTGCTACGCAATATGCTGTATGACCTTGTGTTTATGCACATGCCAGTGTGCAGTACATTCATTGATGTGTGATTAATTCCTAAAGTAAGCTCATCATGTCTCTCTAGTAACACACAGGAAACTCACCTTCCTGCCTAAAATGACACTCCTGGCACTCAATAGCACTCATCAGGACATTGATGTTTGCCACACCCTAAATTTGAGAAATTCCTGCTTGTCCCACAATGTTTAGCCACCAGACTTCACACATTAGGGGTGGGCGATACTGCAAATTTTGGGTTTGATACTATACCAAAGTAATACTACGTCAGTATCATCGATATCGATACCGATACCGATACTTTTCAATAATAAATGCTGTTGTACTTTTAAAGGGGAAGGAAAATGTCTAAGTGAACACTGTGATGAATATAGGCATTTCTGCTTCCTTGGCACTTTCAGTTACCCACACAACACCACATGACACGAAAACTCTTATGAAAAATATTTTAAATGGCCTAAAATACAAATAAAATTATTATTAAAAGGTAAAATGCTTCTAATTATCACAGTGCTCTGATTCCACTTTTTTAAAAAGTAATTACTGTGTTCCACATTACATATTAAACATCTTAATGACTAATTGTTACACTGTACTACATTACAATTTGTATTAACATTAACCTTCCTAACCCTAACCTTATTTGTAGGTATTAATGCAGTGATGACAGTGTGCAGCAATGAATACAATACTTGTTACACAGGAACAGAGTACTGTAATGTAAAGTGATACATTAAAATAATGTAAAGACAATATAAAAAAATCTGGGTAAAATCATATTGATATTTCTGAATAGTTTGGCATGAATCACCCTTTAAAACTGGTGGGGTAGCTCCTAGCTAGCTAGCAACATTAGGTTAGCATGTATTAGATCGGGTAAGCTACCTAGCTAACAAATAGAGGTAGCTACTAAACTCAATATAGGCATGCTGCATGAATGAATTTGACTAAAATAAACTATCAACCTCTTGAAGACTGGGAAACGTTATCTGTTTGACTATATACCTGGATATGCACTGCCTCTTAAAAATGACGCCATCAGTAGACTCTCAGGGGACTGAGTTCTTGGTGTGCTTCTTTGGGAATCTTCCTCTCTTTCTTCATATTGATCGGGGTGTTTATGTTTTAAATGTTTAAATAGATTAGTGGTATTACCAGAGTGTTGCACCATCGTGCTGCATGTGTCACAGCTTGCCCTGCTTATTCCACATGCGTGAAGTAACACCACACAACACTTCGCTTCTTTTCAGCCATTTCATATGGTTTTCGTTTAGGTCTCCTGCTCCCGCAAAGTTCTGTGAGGTGAGGAATCAATCAGGAGCAATCGCAGGAAGTTCATGAGCACACAGGAATGCCTGTACAAAGAATGAAGATACATTTGCACAGGCAGCTTCAAAATGGATGCCCCTGCACACAACTAGTGTACTCGCGAGTTTGAGAAATAAATGTTTAATTTAGTGAAAGTAGTGCACTGGCTCAGCCCGGCCTCAGGTAAGCAAAGATAAAAAAATTAATTTATTTTTGTAAACATAGGTATCGATATTTTATGGGAGAGATCGATACCAAAAACAAAATCAGTATCGGCAGTATCGATACTTTGGTATCGATCCGCCGGGGTCCACCCTATGTTCCCAGGGTCCTATGTTCCCCAGTTCTAGCATTTTGATCACAAGACTCTAAGGAATCGATTGCGTTTTCATGTCAAAGCAAACAACTTTATGTACAAAATATGAAACAATCATTCATACATTTATGATTTTGATTGTAAACTGTGGAAAGTTGTACAGTAACATTTTGAGAGCGTGGTCAGGCTGTGTTTGTCATAGAAACAAATGGAATGGCTCTGTGTAATTCTATGACAAGCAGAATGGCCACAGTGAGTAGAAATGTATGTTTATAACACTGCGAAAATAAGTTTATGCTTTTTGTCAAACCTTGATATTTGTTTACAGTCTGGATTTAAATCAGCATAATCTCTAAAACTGTCACATCTTCATCAGCATTGAGGGATAGACTGTAGGCTAGCCAGGCGCAACGAGACGATTTCTTCGGAATCACGTCACTGCACAAGACCTACTAATGTGTGTTAACAGAATATTGCACTGGGGAACATAGGACCTTGGGAACATAGGACCTTGGGAACAGGACCCTGGGAACATAGAACCTTGGAACATATGACCCTGGGAACATAGATACGGTCCCGATCCGCCCACCCCTATCCCACATATCTTCGGTTTATGCTTGTGTGTCCAGCTGGTGCTTTTAGTACATTTCTGACATATACTTAATGAAATAACAATGAACCTGTTTGCTCCTGGCTAACTAGAACCCATGACCAAGCTGCTGTTGGCTGATGTCATAATGCGCGAACTCGTACTAACCTAGCCAGATAACGTTAGCTAGTTATCTTACAAAGAAGACAATCGTAACCTACCATGAACATTTGTTGCGTTTTATCCTTAAATACTGGTTATCTAGCTTTCGGACTACGTTAGCTAGCTATAAAGTTGTAATAAGATTGCAAACCCAGCAAAATATGTTATCTTTACAGATTCATGACCACGTCAAAGACACTAGCAAACCTAACGGTTGTATAAATATCTCCAATACTGACTAGCGAACGTTATAGCTGCAATCATAGTAAGCTCACAATAGTTGACCTTTTCAAGCAGTAATGTCTGAATAATTACGTTTTACGTCCTGCTTAATTTACTAAGCTAGCATGTTCGTTGTTGGCTCTGGTTCCATATCACGAAAAACGTTCGGTATTTAAAGCCTTTAATACTGATTACCTGGTTATCTGACCAACGTTAGCTAGTAGCAGACACATTTATTCACTCGCCCCAAGCTAGCTAGCAAACCTAACTTCCCATGTAAATATCTCCAGTACTAGCTAGCTAGCTCCCTGGCTACGTTAGCTAACTGCAATCATAGTAAGATCACAATAGTTTACCTTTTAAAACCACAATTTTACATGTTGGTGATGGTAGAGTCGGATGCAGAGTGAGAGAAAATTACCAGTTTAACAAAAAATGGAAAGGGTTATGTAAACACAGTTAATGATAAACTTAGATTTAGGTATAACTTGCTTTATTCTGACACAATAATAAACTCCAATGTTATCGTCATAGTTCATAGAGATCGTGAACTCAGAGGCAATTTGTTTCTTATTTTTAAATGTCCCTGACATAATAAAATGACCACGTTGTGGTCAGATTCACCAGCTATGTGGAAAGTCATTACTAAGCCCCTATCTGTTACATAAGGTATGTGCCCCTACATTAGCCTAATTGCATACTTTTCATTGCGAAGTGCTCATCTTCTGCTGACCATTGTTTTAGCCACACGCAGTACTTCCAAATTGGATAATGTATTCTGTAACAACACAACATCCATTCTAGTAACAGCAGACGATCTGAGACGCACATTACTATTGTTATATTCTTGACTGACAATATACAGTAATTATAACTATACAAACTTTGAATATATGTAGGCTATTGTAAAATATATAATGCCAATAAAGCAAAACATTATTATAATAGTCTGAATAACAATACCATGCCAGGCCATATTCTGTAAAATCTCTATACACATGTAGAATATAACCAAAAAGATACTCCATCCCTTCATCCCTCCATCCAGCTGATGATTGTCTAAATTACAATAGCCTACTTTACCAGGTATTTTAAAAAGTCATATACAATTAGAAGTAGCCTATTCAAAATTAGGGATGCACTGGTCGATCGGCAACAGACCGGAACCGGACGGTTTTTACCCTTTAACACGCGACCGAGACCGGCAGATCGGCAGATTTATTTTCTATTTTGGCCGATCCGGAAATCCAGAAATGAGCCTAGTCCGTGCGCACGCTGCATTATAAATTGAATCCGTTAGCTAGCAAAATGTCAGCAGTCTGGAATTAGGCCTATTACAAAGTCTATGAAGAGGAGGTTAAGCTTGCAGTATAGCCTACTGTATGCAACGAAAATGTTAATCGGGGAGGAACTACGCCGAAGACATTTTTTAAACAAAAACAACTACTGTAGTATCTTTATGTTTTACTGATTATGCTGCTAAATCTTGATTTTAATGTAACTTTTTTTAATTTTTTTTATTTACCATTGAACATTTTATTTATTTATTTAGATTTTATGCAATTTCACAAGGCATGTCTTTGTTTGAGGCCAGTTTGGCCCACTAAAAAGCAAATAAACAATCTTATGTTTATATAGGCTATACTTGTGTTGCCTGCAGCTGATTTATTTTTGTTTAAAAAACCGACTTTAAAAACCGGCTATCAGAATCGGTATCGGCCATCTTGGCTGTAAAAAACCGGCAATCGGCATCGGCCTAGAATTTAGCAATCAGTGCATCCGTATTAAAAATATATCTCTCTCCATATTATCATTTCTAAGCTTTTAAAATTCGGCAGCGGCAAGCCAACTAAAGTTTGAAAATCAAACTTTTCATTCTAGTTATTCATTTATTTTTACAATAACCTTTCATTTCACTTTTGATTTCCCAACTTGTGAGTGGACTAAATGAATAAACAGTAGGCCTACTTAAGCCAATAAAATCAAAAGAAACATTAGCCTAGCTACATATTTGGAATTCTAGTGCTTGGAATGTTGGTGACAACAGAAGTGTTGTGATGTCATAGATGGCACTGTGATTTCAACTTCAATGGCCAACATAAATATTTTCTGTGTCAACGATAACCACATAACCATGCTAGAAGCAGAAGGAAAGAGGACATCAATAGAAGCATTTGAGCTAGACAGCAACAGCAGTAACGGTACCACCTCTGATATGGAGGAGGAGGAAGAAGAGCTGGTTGGGACTTCACCTCTACTAAGAGATCAGTTGGATAACTTGGACTCTCCAAGCCCTACAGAAATGTCTGATAGCCCAGAGGGGCAGCCCATTCAGGATGGAGGGGTTACGGAAAATGTAGAGTTCAAGGAAGATGCACAAAAAGAGAAAATGCCATGGACACATTCGATGGAGATGAAGCTGACAAAGATAGCCAGGAAACAGTAGAGCAGGGGTTAACCAACCCAGCTGAACCTGAGGAGAACTACACCATGGAGGCTGAGCAGAGCACAGCCTCTCCTGATATTGATCAACCGGCAGCTCAGAGTGAAATCCAAAATGAAGATGCAGATGCAAACTCATCTGACATTCTTTACGATTCAGACTCAGACGAGTCCATGGAGGAGGATGCATCTGAGCAGCTAGAATCTCCTTCAGCATATACATTACCTGAGAGTGAACAGGCTGCCCAGGAAGAGGGGAGCGACATCATCTGGCAGGCAAGTCCCAATGTGAAGCTAGAGCCAATCCCGGAGGAGGCTTCCGACGGTCTGGATCTGGACACTGCTAACACCAGACTCAGGACTGCGCTGACGGAGGAGCGTCAGAAGCACATGGATGCCCGCATGGAGTACCACATGATCCGCAGGCAGTTGAGGAAGACGGTGAACCAGTATCGCACAGAGGTGGAGAAGGGGGAGATGATTGAGACCACCAATAGGAGCCTAGAGCTGAATGTGACGGAGCTCCTTAATGACAGGAAGCAGCTGGAGGAAGACTTTGACATAGCCCAGAGCCTGTTAATCCGGGAGCGCAGCGACAGGCTCCATGAGCAGATGGAGATTGAAGAGGAGACCAGGAAGAACCTCAGCCAAATCAGTGATGCCAACTTACAGCTGTCAGAAGCGAGTGACAGGGAGAAAGTGCTACTGCTAAAAAATTGCACTCTCAGAGAGGAGATGGCTGACCTGAAGATGGAGCTGGAGCAGGTGTGCAGACGCAGACAGGAAGAGGAGGAGCAAATTGCTGAGAAAAGGGATGCGCAGGCTGAGAAGCTGATGAACATGGAGAGAGATCTGGAACTCAATGAGGAGGCCTTTGCTAAGACCGTTTCTCAGTTCAACGTCCAGCTCAGCGCCCTCAGGGCCAAGCTTGAGACCAGCTCCAAAATGGCTACGCATCTGTCGGAGCTTGAGAAAGAGAATGAGGGGCTTTGCAACCAGATGGAAGCTGAGAAAAATAAAGCCATCATTATATCCCAACTGAAGGAGGCTGTGGACATAAAGCTTGAAGCAGAAATTAAGAGAAACGTTGAGGTGGATAGAGTGGCCTCCAAATTGAGGACCCAGGTGAAAACTATCAAGAAAAAGTTGTTGGATAAGCACAGCTGTGAGATGCACAACAGCCAGGTGGAGACAGAGCGTGTCACCAGCAAGCTGGAGGCAGAAGTGAACAAACTCTCTCTGCAGCTGGAAAAGGAACTCCTGAAGTACTGCAGGCTGGAGATGGAGAACGGAAAGCTGGAGGAGCAGCTGATCAAGAGATTTGAGCGTGTGAAGAGGAAGAAGAAGACCATGGCAGAGGAAGTGACGAGCCTGCGGCGACAGTTGGAGGCCTGCAGACTGGAACAGATCCTGGCTGGCAAGGACCGCAAAGAGGTTGAAGAGCGGGCCAACCGGGAGATGCGCAAAAGGATCGAGGAGGTCAGCCACTTCTATCGTGCGCAGGTGACTTCCCAGGAATCCCTGGAGCGGGTCAAGGCAACCAATGAAGCTGGCCTGAGGACCCAGCTGGAGCAGCGCAACCGAGACCTGGAAAACGAGCTGGATCGGGCCAGGACCAGCCAGCAGGACAGCATCACAGAGAGGGACTCTGCCAAGGCCGAGGCCCAGTACTACCGGGAGCTCCACAATGAGGAGCTCAGGCTCCGCAAGAACCTGGAGGCTAAGCTGGAGAGGATGAACGAGCGCATGGAAGAAGCCAGCAACAGGCACCAGCGCAACATTCACATGCTCACCAGCAGCATAATAAACGGCAGCGACACAAACCTTTATTCGGACTCGTGAATCCATGTTGGTCTTGGAAATGGATTTCAGCTCAGATATCCCTGATATTTTTTATTTTGAGCAGATCTTTATTTGATAGTTCCATTGCATCTTTGTCAATAAAAAAAGATATCCTCTCCAACTGTATCTGTATTTGTGTCATATAGTTAGTATATTATAGTTGAACTGTATTGTATTATAGTTAGAATATTCTGAAGTACAGTACATTTCTTCATGCTGTGTTTAAAAATGTGAGCAGTCCACTGCTGCTGCATTTGCATTTACCATTGCATTGTACATTCGGAAAATGCAACTGCCATTCATCTCTGCACAATAGCAGAAGTCAGGCAGTTCTCATTGTTAAACTTTGAAACTAATGTTTACACCTATGTTCCCACTTCCTGCTGCCGGTTAACCAGGCCTTATGACCTTTAACCAATCAGGTCATGAACCAAACTTTCAGCTCCCTGACTGAGAAAACCACATACTTTGTACAGAAAGGGTGAGTCTGTCCAGAATGCTGCCGCATGTCTGGTGTCAACCAGCTGAAGTTCAGCCACGTCACCCCTCTACTCTCTTCTCTGCACTGGCTCCCCATCACAGCACGCATCAGATTCAAATCACTGGTGCTTGCTTTTCAAACGGCTAGAGGTACTGCTCCCCCATACCTCCAGTCACTCATCACTCCCTACACCCCAGCCAGACCCCTCCGCTCCGCCTCCTCTGGCAAACTGGCTGTCCCATCCCTCTGGGTGCCTGGCAGCCACTGAATTCTGCACATCTAGCTAATTGTCATCACCACTGCCTACTTGCTCAACACTATGTATCCCCACTTACTCCTCATTTAAAAACTACTAATAAAAAATTTAAAAAAATTACTAACCTTTTCCTTCCCAGTGTTACAGGTATGGTACGCAGCTGCCTGCAGTGATGTCTATCGCTGTATTACTGCACTGATCTCTTGCGCAAACTATGATTGTTCCTACCATGTATTTATGCACATCTTGCACAGCTCTGGATAAGTGTCTGCTAACTGATTAAAATGTAAAATGTAAATGTAAAAATGTCTACATCTGTACTTACAACTACTGTTGTACAGTTAATTAGGACACTGATATTGCATCCTGACAGAAGCATTTAAATAGTTTAGTAAAGTGTTATGCTTTCATTCGTGCATGCATTATTTATAGTAAACATTTCTGTTGTATACTGACAGGGTTGCACTCATTGGGCAAAAGCACCACGAAACATCTTGCACAGGAGCTGACAGGAGCTGAAGTCCAGATATCTTTATACACACACTAAAATCCTCAGGACTTCAGTTCCTGTCACTTCCTGGCATCTGAAAAACATTGTGTGGAAAATGGGGTTTTGAACTGAAGTGGACCTCTCTTGTGTATTTGATAAGACACAGAGGACCTTGCAGTTTTGTGGAGGGGAAGATGGCAGTATGTGTGGTATATATACTATAGATAATTTCTGGAGAATGTGCAGACCTCTCTCCTTTTTCTCTCTTGCCTTTGCCTTCACTTTTGATTTCACTTTTTCATAGAATCACTATTAAAGTAAAACGTCTTTCCCATGAATTTCAATGTTTGTTTTGGTTTATATTTTGTACATTTTAATGCCAAAGTGCTTGTTGCATGTTTTGTATCAGCCATCCCATTTTTTTCACGAGCCACTCCCCTTTCCTGTGGTACTCATGATCAAGATAATAATAGTTCATCCTTAAGAATAATAGATCCCTACACATAAATTTGAATAGTGGTGTGTGCGCATGTACCACCGGATGATTGTGTGCGTACGCGTGTGTGTATGTGTGTATGTATGTACAGTATATGCTATGATCAAACTGAGTTAAAGCACTCAGTTTGGTCATGGCATGTGTTGTGCAATTTGTGCGCACACAAATCTGCGCAGATCAAGTGTTTGAGTGTTGTGCGATTTGCGTATGTTGGTGTATGACCGTTGCCCATTGTGATTAATGTATTCTCGATCCCCATCAGAAGCATTTACACGCATCCTCTCCCCGCTGCCCTCATCAGGTGAGGCTTTCATTTGCATCTGGCTGCCTCCCTGCCTGCCCGTTTTTTAAGTGGGATTTATGAGGGTCGTTAACTCAAGTCACAGCTGTGGCTTCCTGGAGTTTAAGTTTATGTCCAGTAAAACGAGGCTGATGGTAAATTACTGCTTCATCTTGTTCAGTTGGTTTCATCGGTTTCTCCACGTGCCCCTCCCCAACCCACATGCGTACTGGGAAATATTTAACTCTTTCAGTGCCATAGAGAAGGGGCACTCCCGCACTTGTGTGCACAGTGTGTTTATGGCAGTCCGAGGGGCCAAGACTGTATATATTTTAGCCTGTATGCCTGAATGTGTGTGTGTGCGGCCGCGCCTCTTCCTGTGAGTGTGTATGGCTGTATGTGGGTGTGTGTGTGTGCATACCTTTATTATTGTTGTGTCAACTAAAGAGCTGTCACAGAATTTTGCCAATAAATACTGTTGTGTGCATCACTGATACATAATGTTATTATTATTATTTAGAAGAACAAACAAAAAAAAACACACAATGTACTAACCTCTCACTTTACAACTTGCTATGCCTTCGATTGGCATTGCAACACTGGAGCAAAGACGCCTGTGCCGGTTTCAGGAAAAAGCCTTTAAAAATAAACATTTGAAAGCTCAGACTTCCATTGTGGCGAGTTCTCCTTGTTGCTCAGCGGGAGGGAGGGAGGTTAATACATGGATAAGAAGATAAAGTGGAGCAGATGAACCCCTCCCCTTGCCGGTCCAGCAGTGATAATGGCTCCCGCTGGCAGAAGTGGAGAAGGGAGCAGAGAGCAGCTGCAGGAACAGACCTTACCTGTCACACACCTCCCTCTCACTCTGGAACTTATATTAATACAATTATAATACAGTGAAACAGTATTTAACATCATTATGGGCCACATAAACTATTGCCTATTTCAGGATTTAAACGGAAGTAACTATTACTGTTATTATTTTATTTATTTATTTTTTGGTTGATCTGGTTCTTCAGGTTTTGATGAATTAAAACATCAACGTGTCTATGCCTCTGCCGTTTTGTCTGACATTGAGTCAGATAACTAATTCCCTACTGGTGCCTAAAAGCCTACTTCTTTGCTAAACAAATTTAATTCATGCATTCCTCCACAAAATACTCACATATACTTTGTGGGGTAAATGCTAGACTGTAACATTGTAGCAAGCACATACAACACTTTATTTATACATTGACTGACTTAGACACAATAATAGTATAGCTACACAATAGTAACACAATTCAATTATGTGATAATGCTTGTCTTGTACCTATAATTGCTGTTGGTGACTGAAATTGATGATTCATTACATGATACACACAAGATAACAAGACGAAGAAGGGGGGAAATTATTTATGAACTTGATTTATCATTGCAGTGATTTTTAAAATGCACTTATTAGTGCATTTGCGTTAGTACATTTTATATGAAATGAGCTGGTATATGGCAGGCAATTTGATGCTCATTCGATATAAAATGCACTAGACTAAAGCATAAAAAAGAAAAAAGATAAATGTTCAATCGAATTCTGCATTACGGAAAATGCCTCCCTACAGCTTCAAGGGCGAAAGCAAATAATGAATGTAGTCTACTTTTCAGTTAATCAGAGAACTGGCACGTGTCAGTGTCACGTGTAACAGTAATTAAACTTTCAGTTTCTTATTCCTTCTTATTTCGTTTTAGACGCACGGCCATACGGATCTCATTGGAATTAGATTTTGTAACCGTTTTTATATGTACTAACTTCTTAACTTATTCATGTTGGGGCAGTTACTGTTCTTTAAAACATTGGCCGTGTCCGAAACCGCTCACTCGTTCTCTATTCCCTATTCCCTATATAGTATATACTATATAGTGTACTATTTAGAGAACGAAAATAGTGTTTTCGGAGACTACAACTGAACGTCATTTGCGTCAAAAAAAAGTGCCGGATATTCAGGTGACGCAAGCGGATGTGCTCAGTATCATAAACAAACCGAGCACTCATGGCGGCAGGTTTAAATGTGCTAAAGTTTTGATTTTCAAAGACGGGCAAAATGTTGTGTAAATGTAAATAAATGTAACGTTAAGCTAGCTACCTTTTCTGTATTTAACACGTTAATAGCCTGGCTTTTGTACGTAAGTTACCTCAGGAATAGCCTGGCTTTTGTACAAAAGCCAGGCTATTAACGTGTTAAATACAGAAAAGGTAGCTAGCTTAACGTTACTTACATTTATACACAAAATTTGCGGCGGTAGACATTCCGGTCATTTCTGTCGCCGTCGCTGTATTTCTTTCTGTCGCCATTCTTTCCCTTCTCTCCTTCGGTATGACACGACCGCATTGCATTGTGGTAGACGGGATCAATTCTAGGGTAAAGTAGGGTACAGTCGATGTACACTACAAATCACGGTGAATTGTGGGTATTTTCTCGTTCCTATTTAGTGTACGAAATTCACATTTTAGAATTCGTCGCACTCTACAAAATGGCGTCCACACAAAATAGTGTACTAAATAGGGAATAGGGAGTGGTTTCGGACACGGCCATTGTGTTATTTTTAAATAACACAGAGTCCAAAAAAGTACAAAATCGAAATCCAAAAGAGTAGTCAAAAAGGCAATACAAAAGTCAAAACCAAATGATCAGAAAGGCAAACAAACAAAATCGGAAGGCAAAACTCGAAGTCAAACAGAAGGGGTGTCTCGGAAAATACAATAAACTCTGGCTTACAAACAATCGGCACAGTGAATAATGATCAACGTTCTGACAAAGAGTGAACGTAAACACGGAACTTATATACAGGCAGGGAAGGGAAACACAAAAGGAATCAGGTGTGACTGGGAGGAGAGAGGGGCAGGAACACAGGTGAGAACGATAGGATTCACTAATACAATAATGAGAGGAAACGAAAGACACGGATAGGGAATCACATAGACACATTGACAATATATGACCTGGAAGAGCAGGCAGACACGTGCACAGTTCGAAGGGGAGGAACGCATAGAGAGAAACTGCGTGCAGATAAAGCGAAACGTGAGAAGCGTACAGGGATAGGACAACGAGAAAGAGAATGATAGCGATAGATAGAAGCGTGAGATAATTAGTAATTAGTAATGTTAGTAACTTAATCTAAATCCCAATGTTAGTAGATTAGTACTATATATAGTATATATATTGTGGTGTCCCCAGGGGTTGGGCGACACACACGGACCTTGCAGAAGGCGTAGGCAAGTTAAAGAACCCAGAGGCAGTAATATGAACAAAAATGATAATTTATTCTACGAACACTTGACAACACAAAACAAAGGGTGGGGTCTTCAGGGGAATACAAACACATAAAGTCCGCAATCCTTATCTCGTAGTCAAAGTCCAATCCAAGTCCAAAATCCAATTCAGTTCCGTTATCCAGTCAGTAGTCAATCCAAAGGGGGGTCCTCAAACAATCCAATTTCAAACACAAAACAATTCCACAAACACTCTCTCCAAATCCTTTCCAAAACACTGGCTGGTCATACGACTTCACAGTTTTCTCTCTCTACAAATACACTCCGCAACTCCGCAACTCCGCAACTCCGCAACTCCGCAACTCCGCAACTCCGCAACTACACTCTACAAAATGGCGTCCACACAAAATAGTGTACTAAATAGGGAATAGGGAGTGGTTTCGGACACGGCCATTGTGTTATTTTTAAATAGTTTCGTTTTCTTTGTTTTCTTTATATGCTCTGTTTGTAGCGGAAAATCAGCATGGACCGTATTTTGAACGAGTTGACCTGTAGTGTGTGTTTGGATATTTTTTCGGACCCGTACCTACTGCCTTGCGGGCACAGTTTCTGTCTGACATGCGTGCAGGGATTAAGAGATGCCACCGACTTCAGGTGTCCTGACTGCAGAAGAGACTGCGGGAAATTGAGGGACGTTGTTAAAAACTTCAAACTGGCGAACATTGTAGAGGCTTGCAATGGACAGGAAAAGTCGCAGGTCGGTAAAAGTAAAAGTATTTTATTCACATGGAACTTTTAACCCTATTTTATTATACTGTATATTGAAGGGTGTATACTGAACTAGAAACCTGGCCAATCGAAAGCCGCGGATCAAAGTGTACTCGTTTTGCACATATATGTGACAATCTAACAATTAACTTGGCTTTTAACAATTAACAGAAAACTATTTTGACGTCTTGCAAACGATCTGATGAATGCAGATGAGGCTGTTCTGGACTTCAAAAGGAAGCAAAAAGGCCCTGCATTCGCTCTCTTGCTCCATTAATAAAGACATTACTTGATAAAATAATGGAACTAAAATCGCCGCTTAGAAGTATGTGCAGTCGTTATAGTAATAATAATAATAGGCATCATGGGTTGTGCTGTAATGCCTGACTCCATTTTATCTTTCACAATGTGCTTTGCCCGTAACCTTGAAAAATAAGTTCTGAATTCAGTTGAATTATATCAAGTGTTCAGTGGTAAATGGACCCAATTATAACAAGGTGCATTGCAGTTTGATTAGATCTAGGCCTATGTGTAGTTTATATGCAGCATGGGTGTTGCATATTATGTGTGTAAAATGGTTTATGGTAGGCTATGATAGTACCTATTCAGTGTAAAATAACATGTTGATTGACATTACATGTCTCTATTTAGTCTTCCAGGCCTCAAATACCAAGGAACATTAATGAAATGTATCTGAAGTATGGGTTACTGGTGATGGTTGTGTCACTGGTGATTATATTTCTGGTGATCTACGCTCCCTCACGTAAGTTTTGGAATACATGGAGTTCCACAAGAGTGCTTACTGTGTACATTTAAGGTCAAGAGCTACTGTATATTGCATATGTGTCTGCATGTAGGATCTAATATTCCTTCTATCATAACTGTTGGCTAATTGTTTACTGTTAAAATGTATTTCACTTAAGCTTGCCCAAGGGATTAAACTAAAATGGTAACAGATTTGATAATAATAATAATAATTTAATTTGTATTTTTATTTTTTATTAATTTTAATCATTTAAATGTTTTCATTTTAGGTCAAAGTACAGTGGACATTTCTGAAGTGGAACCGCTGGATTATACACCACAACTGCAAAACAGCCAAATGGTCTATGATGTATGTCTTTTTTTTCTTTCTTATAAAATTAATTTTCCTCTGTCAAGATGGATGTGTTGAAATAGGTTGGAATGGGGTATAGATTGATAATGTTTTTCCTCAGCGTCTATACAACAGTCAGCTTGATTCTTGAGTGACACTTTTAAGAAATGGTATATTGGCGTCAGTTGGGTGGCTCATTGTGCTAAACCACTGTTTCACAGTGGCATGCCAAAAATCATAGCATCGACTGTCTCTTTGCATCTTCACGTGGCATCAGATGCTGACAGTATTCTTGTTTCCTTTGTGATCCTGATAGTTAGTTTTCATTACCCATAAATATCCCAAAATTAATTTCATTGATCTGGCTGTATTGATCTTTAAACTGCACACAAGCATACACACCCACAAAATGCTTTTGAGTTTAGCATAAGTTTGATGCTGCCTGTGAAAAGACTATATGCATTTGAAAATTAAACCCAAGGAACAAATTTGGTGAGAACATATCAAGCACACACTAATTAAATGGCCATTATGAAAATATTTGTTAGATGTATTAATGTATTAATGCACATCTTGTAAGTCGCTCTGGATAAGATGCTAAATGCTTAAAATGTTAAAAAATGTAAATGTAGATGCTTAGTGCATCCAGCTTTGCCATCCAGCCAGCGATTTTGTGTATCTTAATGTGGTGTAGGTAAATACGGAAACTGGAAAATACAGTTAAAATGCATATTCTTACAGACCTAGTCATACACTATCAGGTCATGTACAACGGGACATAGGGAGGTAGCATACAGGGAATGGAATTGGACGAAAGAATATTGACCATTCATCCAGATCTGAATTGGAAAGGGGTAAGGCAGTAAAGGAACGTTTAATGATCAGGCGAGGTTCAAAAGCCGATGGTCAGAGTCCAAAAAAGTACAAAATCGAAATCCAAAAGAGTAGTCAAAAAGGCAATACAAAAGTCAAAACCAAATGATCAGAAAGGCAAACAAACAAAATCGGAAGGCAAAACTCGAAGTCAAACAGAAGGGGTGTCTCGGAAAATACAATAAACTCTGGCTTACAAACAATCGGCACAGTGAATAATGATCAACGTTCTGACAAAGAGTGAACGTAAACACGGAACTTATATACAGGCAGGGAAGGGAAACACAAAAGGAATCAGGTGTGACTGGGAGGAGAGAGGGGCAGGAACACAGGTGAGAACGATAGGATTCACTAATACAATAATGAGAGGAAACGAAAGACACGGATAGGGAATCACATAGACACATTGACAATATATGACCTGGAAGAGCAGGCAGACACGTGCACAGTTCGAAGGGGAGGAACGATAGAGAGAAACTGCGTGCAGATAAAGCGAAACGTGAGAAGCGTATTCAGGGATAGGACAACGAGAAGAGAATGATAGCGATAGATAGAAGCGTGAGATAATTAGTAATTAGTAATGTTAGTAACTTAATCTAAATCCCAATGTTAGTAGATTAGTACTATATATAGTATATATATTGTGGTGTCCCCAGGGGTTGGGCGACACACACGGACCTTGCAGAAGGCGTAGGCAAGTTAAAGAACCCAGAGGCAGTAATATGAACAAAAATGATAATTTATTCTACGAACACTTGACAACACAAAACAAAGGGTGGGGTCTTCAGGGGAATACAAACACATAAAGTCCGCAATCCTTATCTCGTAGTCAAAGTCCAATCCAAGTCCAAAATCCAATTCAGTTCCGTTATCCAGTCAGTAGTCAATCCAAAGGGGGGTCCTCAAACAATCCAATTTCAAACACAAAACAATTCCACAAACACTCTCTCCAAATCCTTTCCAAAACACTGGCTGGTCATACGACTTCACAGTTTTCTCACTCTACAAATACACTCCGCAACTCCGCAACTCCGCAACTCCGCAACTCCGCAACTCCGCAACTCCGCAACTCCGCAACTCCGCAACTCCGCAACTCCGCAACTCCGCAACTCCTTCCTACACACGTTCCGACTCCTCTCGATAGGTTCTGGGAGCGAGACCTTTAAATAGGCCTTGCAATGGCCTTCAGCTGGTCGTTAGCTCCCATTGCCTGACTTCGTTCAGGTGTTTCTGTGGTCTGCTGGGAAATGTAGTGAAAATGGCTGCCATGTGTTGGAGGCCAGGCAGCCATTTTCTGGGGCAACCCTTTGGGCTGCCACAATATATATATATATATATGTATATATACATCTAACTAATATATACAGAGTGGTTTTAGAAAGAAAGAAGAAAGTAAGGAGTGGATCTCGAACAACAAGGAACAATGACAGACGGGGAACAGAACGTGAATGAAGCGTGAATGATGAATGATAAATAAACAAAGTACAAAAACAAACCGAACAGATAATGCAAAACATAACATATCATAATTAAAAAAATGTATTGGAATGCCCAATTATCTTGTTCATTGGTTAATGAAAATATAATAATGGAGTTTGGTATTTCCTTTTTTTATTGTGTACAAATATCTTAATTTAATGCTTCTTTAATGGCTTCAAAGTTTAAGTTTAATGGCTTAATTTTTTAAAAATCTGGTAACACTGAGTGGGTTGCCCACTGCCTATTTTCCCTGGGTTTGTGTTTTTCAAAGACCCATTCTATGTGCCTTTAAATCATTTACTTAAATGTTTACCTCGGACAAATATCACCACACAGTAAAACAGAGTTTGCTGAAGAATGATAACAGGGAGCACAGAATGTATTTTAAGTGTATTGGAGTTGGAAAAGATTAACAAGCTCTTGTGATAGATCGTATATTTCTTTCTTTCTGTTATTGCTACAGGTAACCCATGTCTTCTTGCATTGTTTCAGGAGACCACACATGGGCACTTCTTGACTGATGTGGTCCACAGCCTCATCAATCTTGTGAAAGTTGTGCTCTATTGGTGTTTGTGGGCCATCATTAGCTCCCTGCTCATGCTCTGGAATAGCATGTGGTATCTCATCAGCTCATTATATTTTGTTATTTATTTATTCATTGCTGTTGCTTGTCTTCTACTGTTTGTTTGTCGTGTTTGTCGATGTTGTGTATAGTTTTGTCTATCATGTACCTACCTAACCTGCTATCCCCAAGCTTTTATCTATTCAAGCTAACGAGTTAGCCAACAATACAACAGATAACATAGCTATGTCCTGTCAACATAAATTCCAATACCATTTTTCATGCTTGGTCCATCCATCACATTCTATTTAGAAAACGTATGTCGCTAGTTGGGCAGGTAATGAAAAAAGTTGGTTAACTTTATCTAGCTAATTGATCTAACTTGATTGCCATAGCTTCTTCAATATTCGCTGCAAACCAATGATGATAAAATCACTGTCCAGTACTATGGTACTTAAAGGCTGTAAAGATGCCAGAGCACTATATTATACAATTTTCCCATGTCACATGACAGTATTGACAAAACAGTTCTTCCTAATAAATTTTATTATTGTGTGATGTGATGGAATAAATTGTAATATAATGCCAAAATGAAGTGTGCTTTTGTTTGTTCAAATACTGTGGTTTTGTTTTTGTCATGTTTACTGATATTGCCTAGTTCTGACAATATTCCTCCAGGCAGATTCTAGTTCTACTAAAGCCTTTGTTCAGAGACTGACAGCACAACCTGGTAATCTGCATAGGGCAAAGATTTGGTTTCTTTGTCATGTCGAGTGAACCCAGGAGCAGCAGACTGTTCCAGCGCTCCCCCTCTGTTGCTACTATAAAATCATATTCCCAAAGATGACAAACTTCAGATTTACCCTGTCACCAGTTACACTGCTGTGACAGTGTCTTTCTACCCAGTATCCCTCAGACTGTGGCAGGCAGGCATATGGCTTCCAGGCTTGTGGTTTACTCCTCTTTCTGCCTCTCTGTCTGTCCCTTGTTCTGGCTCCTTCTTTCTGTCTCTCTCGCTCTCTCTCTCTCTCAGCACTTCATCTGGCCTCTGTTTCCATCCGCCATCTCCTCCCCCGCTGCTGTGACCACACACTGCTCCTCAGACTGATGGCTCCTGCAGCCAGGAGACCATTAGGCATTTGCCACACAGCGACGCGCTCGGACCCCCATCGCAACAGAGCCCACTCATGCCATTGATCTGATTTAATTGTGTATTCATCACCTCCGGGTCTTCTGGCCAGGAAGAGGGGAGGGGGGTGGGAGCTGGTTCTGGGGTAGAGGAGCAGGATATCTGGGGGGTCTGGAGTGCCAGAAACAGGCGGGGTGATGCCACACTTTCTACGAGGCGGCTCATTTAGGCCCAGCCATCAACCCGAGAGTGAGGAGCCAGGCCCAAAGTGCCAGCCTGGGAATTGATTAGCTAGGTTCTGCCTCTCAGGGTTGGCATGATGGAGAAGGGTGAAAGAGAGAAGTCATGGGAAGAGGACACCACATGGAGAACCCGGATGTTTTTTTTAAACTTGTGTTAAAGAGAGGGACAAAGATGACCGCTGTCCAAATCGGGAATTAAAAATGTGCTCAACTAAGGACATTTCTTTCAGTCTTTTACACCACATTAAATGTAAAAACACAAGTTTAACAAAATGCTAGGAGCCCTGAGCAAAATGGTGAAAACTCAATGAAAGATTTTACCTGTTTTTCTTTTTTAGAATTCAGTGTAGTGTAATGGTGAGGGAACTGGGTGTGTAACTTTGTGTTACAGATTCGATTCCCAGGTGGGATACTGCTGTTGTACCCTTGAGCAGGGTACTTGCCTTTATCATTATAAAATGAGGAAATGTTTAACTTTAACTTGGGAAATGCATTGATAATTAGATGTTCATAAAAAGTGAAATACCTTATGAACACCTAACTATAAATGTATTCAAATTTGACATTCATTTTTTTTTTTTTTATTTTTATAATTCAAATGTGTTTTCTGGAGTCCCTGTTTCACAGACAAAGATCCATATTTGGAAACATGAATTTAAATAGTAATCTTTTAAATGTGATAGATCTGTGCTGCGCATTGCCCTCTTGTGAGAATGTCATCAGAGCATCTGAAGAGCCACTACTTTCTCCCCCACTCTATTCCCCTGCCGTCGGCTTTTCTTCCTTTAATTATAATTCGCTTCAGTTCATACGTGAATAAGCAGGAAAAAAGTACAATATTAGAAGACCTGTAATATTTCAAAAGGTTTTTTAAATATGCTAAAGACTTATCACTTCTTTTGGCAGTCAGCCTCCTGCCCCCTCTCCTCTCCCTAACCCCTGGTAAATACCTGCCAAGTGCACAGGGGCCACTGCAGTTTTAATAGAAATCAGAGTGGTTTCTGGCAGGAGTGGAACGGCAGAAAAACTCTCCCGGGAGGAATCATCACATAGAGGGTCCCAGGGGCAGAGGGGGTATTATGTGGTTTGGGGCTGGGGGGTGGGGGTATTGGAGGGTGATTATCCCCAAGCGTCTGACCGGACGCACTGTCAGCACTGTCTCCTAATTCAATCAGCTAACTGTCAGAGAGAGAAAAGTGTGTGTGTGTGTGTGTCAGAAAGAGTGTACTCTTTCTCTGATAAGTTCAAACAAATATATGAAAAAGAATGTGAACTGTTCTTTCAAAAACCTGCAAAATTTGCCCCAATTTTCAACCTTCCTGATAAGGACAAACTTCAAACTTCAAGAGAGCTCTGTGACCCTGGCTTTATAATATATTTCTGCCTGCCACAGCCTTAGACATAATGAGTGACACCAAGACAGAGACACATTACCCCTTATTGTATTACTTATTTTATCAATATAAACATTTTCTCATTAATATTTGTACAATTATATTTATATTTTAAGGTGATTTGTTAGAATTCATGCTATTGGTCAGTTTGTACTGGAAACCCAATTCATTCAACGGGGACAAATCTGCAGCTTGTTGCCGTAGGAGAACTAACTCATGCCCCTCCTTGGTAAGGCTGTTCAGTAAGAGATGAATGGATTGAATGTGAGATTCGTCACTTTTCTACCTGGTCAAGGACACTCTGGGACACCCTCTGGTTGACAGCTAAAGAAGATGGGCTTCCTAAAACAGCAGGCTTTGCCTAATTCAAGAGAGAGCCCAGTTTCTCTTTGTTGCTTATTCATTTGGTCAGTAGGCATTAGTTGTGCAGTGTTTCGATAATGCTTGCACGGCATTGACATTCAAAATCCGAAAATCACCCCTTACACCGTTCCAGCACTAATGTAGATTAATTTCGTTTTGGTAAAGGACAAATACTATTCCAACAAATCCTCGCAATTTCACATACATCTAGATTTTTGAGCAGATCTGATAACTAGTTTTTATTAAAACGATGAGTGAAAATCGTTAGCATTTGTAAGGTCATATTTTTGCTCTCTTCAGTGTTTTTTCAGCCTTATACTGTTACTCACCAAATTAGAACCTCAGACTTTTAAACTGATCAGTGCACTGACAAAAAAGCTGAGATTCGTGTGCCACAGCTTTTATTGAAATTGAGATTTTTGGAAATGAGGCTTCATTCAAAATGAATGGTGAAATGTTAGCTTGTGTGTTAAGAAGGTACCCTTCAGTACAGTAATGCTGGATACACTTATACAACTGCTATGGCAACCGTGTTACTTCCCAATGACATTTACACTCCCAGGCAGATCACTAGCGGTTAAAAAAACATTGCTAGCTATACTAGTGTTTCGTGTTGTTCATATAGCAATAGCTTGTAGTAGTAAGAGATCAGAGACAGTAAATGCCAATCACTTAGTTAACGATAGCTAGCAAAGATCTAACTTGTTACGAAGCAACTTGGTTACCTGGCAACTTAGTTACCTGGCTACCTTATCCGTTTACATACACACACATTGGCATGTTAGTCTGGATAGGTAATGTTAGGTTGCTAGCTAGTTTCAGCTGGTGTGACCTGAAGTTGGGTGCTAGTACTAGTTTGTCTCTTCGTTAGTTAGCTAACATTAGCTAGCTAGCTGTATTTAAATAGTTAGATGGTGTCATGCATGGTCAGGTTTACTAGACTAGACACAATCATGATTTTCTAAATCACTTTATAAACGTTTTTATCAACAAAATCCCTTTGTACAATTACAGACTTCTCTAAACTGATCATTAAAGTTGCTAATATATAGCTATCCTCATGTTGTCCAGATCAACCCTAAATAAAAAATGTCCAGCGCTAGCTGACTGCTAGGTCCAGCTTTTCAACACGTTTGCCACGTGATTGGTTTGCAGCAAATCACCTTCGTTGTGGAAATGAACGAGCATCAGCATAGATGATGAGCAAACAACCATAGACGATCTCCGTGACAGAAAACAAAGTTATACAAGGTGCAATTGGTGCTCTAAAAATGAAATAGGCACAGCTATGGGAAGAAATCCGAAACTGAAATAGAATGTTCTGTTTCAAGTTGTTCGAAAAGCACACTGCCAGTGCCAGCACTGGCGTTTAGAATTTACGCGTCAAAGCCAGACAGGAAACATAATGGGTGCGCCCCTTTTCATACACCATGGGGCACAATTTGGCAGGGCAGCGAGCGGCGAGTGAGGACCATTTCTCTGAAATGGGGAGGAAAACTTTTTCGAGCGGCATTTAAACTGTCAACGGGAATGCATGGTATAACCGGTGTGTTGGTCATGTGTTCGTTGATATCAAACACGCCGCATTCTCCGCTGATTCTGAATGGGGTGTCCGGTCAGCAGAGTAAGCCAGTCCCATTCGATGTCTTGATAAAATGTTGAAATAATGAATAAACATGGTTATATTAAAAAAGACAAACATACCAAATTCTACACCTTGTGGAACAGGTATTTCACCACGATGTGAAACCTTTCCCATATTTTGATTTTGTTAAATGTTTTAATGGTTTTAGCCAAGTGTAACGGAACCTCTTGTGAGCATGGTGAGCATGCTAACGTTAAAGGGGAAAACCCACATTTGCCCACAATACTTTGATATCCGCTCCGGTACTGTAACTATGTTGGTCTACTTCAAACAATATAGGCTATTCAATCAAACTTTCCCTTTCTCATCACATATTAAAAATGGATGTATTTTGATCCTCATACTGTATTGGATGCTGCATTTTTGTTCCATTCAGAGTGAACATGTGAACACTTTTGAGTTTACAAGCTACACATTGACAGAACATTATAAAGGAGTGGCCGTTTCTTACAAACAAGCTCATGACAATAGGCCTTCAGGAATACCAACCACAATGTAATGGTGCCCACGCTCAACCCTGAATGGCTTATATACCTTCTGAGCTTAAACACAAAATTTACATATAAATTTATGGAAATTGAAACCACGTATGTAACATGTACTGTATTAACAGGGCTTTAATTTCAGCTGCGGCAGAATTTATCACATGTTGGTGTTGTATAACAGTGACAGATACGTGCTCTTTAGAGGAGATTGGGGTTCACCACGCCACTGGCCAGCACAGAGGTGGGTCCATCAAGATCAGTCCGCAAATTAAGCCTGCCGGTATCTGCTTTTGGCCACATCCGATTTCCCCGTCAAGTAAACACGGGTTAACTTCCTTGTTCACAAACATGCCACGGTAGAAAGTAACAAGATGTGTATGCATGTGCGGGGGGGGAGGGGTGGAAGACAGGAGGGGGAGGGAGGAGGTATTTCATAAAGATTTATTTCATTAGAAGTGGCCTAATTATCATGAAGACTGGACTTGCCCACTCAGGCGGAGAATTAAAAACCTTAATTATGTTGTCACCTTCTCTCCTCCTGCTCTCTGAAGTCCACTGACTGATCCATATGGTCTAATTGTCAGTGATGAGGGGGAAAACTGATGGCACCTCTGCAGAATGAGAGGGGGAGAGAAAGCAGGAGAGAAAGAGAGAGAATGGCGGGGAAGGACACTGCGACATAAAGGGAGAGACAGAATAGGAAGAAAGGGAAGAAAGAAGACAAGCTGACACTGTCTTCACTGCACAGCTGGGAACCACGGATGTTTTAATTAGAGAAGGAAAAAAAAACATGTTTCCATGCCTGGCACACCGCCCCTCTGCGCTGGCGGCTGGCAAACGCCGTTCCCCCAAAAAAAAACACACACACACGCACACACACACGTACGTTGGCAGGGGCATGGAGTCCACCATCTCTGCAGGACCCCCGCAAACCTTTTGTTTTCCTCCCACTCCCCAGGATCCCCGGCAGAGAGCCAACGGGATCAGGGATCAGGGGAAACGACTGGTCTCAACTGTCTGTTTGTCAGTCACGCGCAGCGTGGCACCACCTCGCTCCAGCATGGAGGAGGACTTCGGGGCGGAGGGCCTGCACCCCACTGGGTCGCGGGTTCAAATCCCAGCAGGGGGGGAGGGGGAGGGGAAGGGACAAAGTGCCGTCAGCGGCGTACCCTTGAGCTTGGCGCTGCGCTGCACCAGCCTCTCCTCACTGCAAACCCAGCTGTGCGCACAAGCGGCGGCGTGTAAACAGCCAGTGGTTTCCCTTACAGTGAACAAAGCAACATTACAGACATCTGTGGAGGATTCTACTCCATACAATAGGCTATACCCTTAATGGTTTAACTGAATGACTTTGTTTTCCTCCAGAGGAGTAAGTCAAATGCCTTTTAAAAAGTAGAAAATTCAATTATTTGCAAAAAAAATGCAATTTCAAATACTGCGACAATAAATGTTGAAAAGGTTGAATAATATGTGTGATGAAGTATCGGTTTCACAGCATCTTACTGAAGATTCTTATACGATATATATTTTTTCAATTTCACAGTTTTTCACGCAGGCCTTTGCGTAAAAGAACAAAACTGGAAAAAGGTTGGACATAAAAGGTTTCTGTCTATTGTACGCACCTAAGGGACAAAAGGAACGGACACACAGCTCTTCCTCAAACCTTCTCCCTCAGCGTTACACTTTAAACCAAATCCATATTTTCTCTCTTGCGGTTTTAGTTTCACCACACCGCCTCCACTGTCCCTTCTCTGCATCCGTTTTGCCTGCGAGGGTGGGGTGCATTGGGGCTGAGTTTGATGCCTTCATATCCGCCAGGAGGAAACGCAAGTGATAAATGATGTCTGCTCTTTAGCCACAGTGTGACGCCTGTGTCTGCGCCGGTTAACCGCTTATGGTTCCTGGCCTGTCACTCCTCTCTCTCTGCGTCTGCAGTAGAGGTTAAGAGGCCTAAGCCCTCTTCTGCTGAGAGACACTTCACAGTGGATGGTGATAGACAGAAAGAGAGAGACTTTTACATCGTCTTTATTTGGACATTGTGATCACTTCTTCAGTTCTACTATTTGGTTCTGTGTGGCTCAGTAGGTTGAGTATGGCGTTGACAACGCTTAGGTTGTGGGTTCGATTCCCATTTGGGACCACATATACTGAAAAATGTATGCGTTCATTGCTGTAAGTTGCTTTGTATAAAAGCGTCTGCTAAATGGCATATTGTGGTGTCCCCAGGGGTTGGGCGACACTCACGGACCTTGCAGAGGGCGTAAGCAAGTTTAAGAACACAGAGGAGGCAGTATTCAAAACAAAATGATAATTTATTAACTACTAATCTTGACAACACAAAACAAAGGGTGGGGTCTTCAGGGTAATACAAACACATAAAGTCCACAAATCCTTATCTCGTTGTCAAAGTCCAATCCAATTCCAAAATCCAGTTCCAAGTCCGCAATCCAGTCCGTAGTCAAATCCAAAGGGGGGTCCTCAAACAATCCAATTTCACACACAAAAACACACAAAAACACTCTTTCTCCAAATACTGGTTGGTCAATAGACTTCACAGTACTCACTCTTACAAACACACTCAGCAACTCCTTCACAAACACGTTCCTACTCCTCTCCATGTGTCACAGAATCAGCCCTTTAAATAGGCCTCGAAATGGCTTTCAGCTGGCCGTTAGCTCCATTGCCTTCACTTGGCTCAGGTGTGACTGTGGCCTGCTGGGAAATGTAGTGTTTTTGGCTGCCATGTGTTGGAGGCCAGGCAGCCATTTTCTTGTGCAGCCCATTGGGCTGCCACAATATATACATATACATATATACCTATGTATACAGTATATATACTGTACATATACACCGATCAGCCACAACATTAAAACCACCTGCCTAATTTTGTGTAGGTCCCCCTCGTGCCACCAAAATAGCCCTGACCCGTCGAGGCATGGATTCCACAAGACCTCTGAAGGTGTCCTGTGGATCGGTATATATATATATATATATATATATATATATATAGATATACTGTGTATATATATACTATTTTATGAAGTCAGGAATCCAGTTCACTCATGTATGTTTGATAAGCAGAAAAAGGATACAAAATACAAATAGTATCTCTTATATTGGCGGCATGGTGGTGCAGTGGATAGCACTGTCGCCTCACAGCCAGAAGGTCCTGGGTTCGAATCCCGGCCGAGGGCCTTTCTGGGTGGAGTTTGCATGTTCTCCCCGTGTCCGCGTGGGTTTCCTCCAGGTACTCCAGTTTCTTCCCACAGTCCAAAGACATGCACGTTAGGCTAATTGGAGAGTCTAAATTGCCCTGTAGGTATGAGTGTGTGAGTGAATGGTGTATGTAGTGCCCTGCGATGGATTGGCGACCTGTCCAGGGTGTATTCCTGCCTCTCACCCCAATGCATGCTGGGATAGGCTCCAGCCCCCCCACGACCCTGACCAGGAATAAGTGGCTGAAGATGAGGTGAGATGAGATCTCTTATATTACAAAGAAAGTAAGAAAACATACATAAACTAGAATATAGACTAACTGTTTATCCGTCCTGTTCTTATACTACACACAGAGATGCAGAGGGAAGACATGGAAGATAGATAGAGAGAGAGAGAGAAGAGAGAGGGCAAGAGAGGGGAAACTTAATTTAACCCAGAAAAGAGATGCTCTAGTGCAGCATTTCTCAACACAAATGAGGATCTCGGCACGTTGTGAGTGGACCGCGAGCCAAAGTTGAAACACATACACATGTTCAAACCAGCCAAAGAGTGCTTTGATTAACGTGTGCTGGTTAAGTGACGTGTGCCCCACTGTGAAATTGATTCCCTGCAGGTGTACGATCGGATTTCGCAGCTCATACCCTGAACCTCTCTAGAAAAACTGATCCTGGGTCTGCGATTGGGGGCAACATGGGACACTGCTTTGTGTACGCCAATCAGCAGACGTACAACTTCATGTCCAATCAGATTAAAAATGTGTCTATTGCGTATTCTAAATCACAGCCAACGGACCACCCACCCATTACACTCCAAATTTGAGGTTTCTCATTAAGAAATAAGTAGGCTCTATTTTTAAAAAAGTGTTTATTAGTTATTGTGTTGCAGTGTTGCATTTGAGAGGAGCCACTAGCTGTTTTTTTGGTTCGTTTTTTTAAAGCTGCACTAATGTACAGTGCCCCTTTAAAGTCTGCACCCTGTCTCAATATGTTCACCTTTTGTTGCATTACAGCCTGAAATTAAGACATATTAAGTCAGACTTAATGCAAAACAAAAAAATCTCAAAAGCAGGTTAGATAATGAATGAATGAATGAATTTTTATTTCTTTTTTTCACATGGAAGTTAAGGGTCAAATGTATAAATAAAGGTTGAGAACCACCAAAATCAAAGAGACACATTTTGCTTTGATGAGGATTCGAAGGGGAAAAAACTGGCAGGAAAATGCCCCTCAAAGACACACAGGTCTCAGTCCCCCTTTGATAATGGATTACATTCTGTTTTTGGTATCCACGGTGATATTAGAAAGAATATTGTATTGTATTCAAAATACAATCTGGCACCACAGTGCAGCACAACCCACACTCCTGACTCCCAATGATGTTTAAGTAAAGAATATCTAGTATGTTGAATATCTGAATATTGATTGGTTACAGTCCCAATAAATGAATGATAATGCACATGTTCGGATATGGATGGAAGTGATACAGATGCCCATGGCTATGCTTTCTGTATATGAAACAGTCTATTACATAGTATGTACAGAATGTCTTGAGGGACAATTATTTTGTGAGCATAAAATATTGATTATACGTTATCACTTCAGGGTTTGTGAGGTTTTACAATGGGCCATGACATGATATGAACTGAGCATGCGATTAAATGCTGCGCCATGGTCTACCATGAAGGGACGTCTATCAGCAGGCACTGGAGCTGAAAAACAAAGGGAGGCGTGTGTGTGTTTGTGTGTGGGGGGGGAGGGGGGAAAGCAAGCGAGAGAGGAGGAAAAAAGGAAGAAAACAGTGATGTGAAGAGTTGTGACAATGACAGCCGACACGCAGGATACAAATTGCATTAGCATCCGGACTCAGTGGAGTGTTAGGAGTTGGTCTGTTTGCGCGATCGAGAGCAACAATTAGGTGGTGACATGTTTCTGTTATTTCTCTTTCTGTCTCTGTCTCTCACACGCTCTCCTTTCAAGATGGCACAATCTTGTCACAGGAAAAGAAGAAGCGCGTGAGGCGTGTGGCGTGTTGTTGTCTCAAAGTGTAAACCAAGTAACCCTACATCAGTGCCGAATCTCCTACTGTTACTCAGACAAATGGCTTGCATTCCATCCTGAAGAGTGTTCAGTCACAATCAAGGGTAACAGGGAGGTTTAAATATGACTTGAACATTTTGGCCCAAATGCTAAGTGTTATATATGGCACCAACCTAACACTGCCTATGCCCCACGTAACACCATGAACCTACACTGAAGCATGGTGGTAGCAGTATCATGTTAAGGGGATGATTCTCTTCAGCAGGGACTGGGAAACTTGCAAGAATAGAAGGAATAATGGATGGAGCAAAATACAGGCAGATACTGCAAGAACCTATTTCAGTCTCCCAGAAAGTTGAAGTTGGGGCAAAAATTCACATTTCAGCAGGACAAAAATTCAAAGCACAGGGCCAAAGCTACATTGGATCAGCTGTTGAGAGAAAGCACAATAGTTGGTGAATATACCTGCTGCTAGTGGACCGCTGTAGTGCCGATTTGGCTGGTATGCCAACAGCTGTTGCAGGCAGTGATCCAATAGGTGCTTGCTTGCTTACACACTATAAAGTCTGTCAACAACGTTTCCGTCCACTAGTTGGCAAGTGTCAAATCACTGTTCCTGAGGTAACGTTCTGCTGTTTATGAAAAATATTACTTTTTGAAACGTGTATGTGTGGTGATTTAGACACAGTTTGCCGGGTAAATATACTGTTTTCTGTACATATACACTGTTTTCTGTGCATTTGCAATATTTGCCATGCGTATACCCGAAAATTAAGTATTTCTCCAAGCCTTGGTATAAATATATATACAGTATATCATGATTTTAAAAAATACATTATGGTTTTTAGATGAAGTTGGTTTAAGACAAATATTAATTGAATCCAGGCCTTTGTGTGATTGTATTTTGATTAGTGACTAATATCAAAACAGCTATGTTGCAGAATGGTTTTAATAAACGGTTATGTTAAATTTTTACTGTAATCAAACTAGATCACTAGCACAACATATAATATAATATATATAATCACCTGTCTCTCTATCTCCTACAGAACAACCTGTTTGATCTCAAACAATCAGGCTTCAAGGCAGGTCACTCAGCTTCGTTTTCTTCCTGCTCAACCTATCGGCTGCATTTGACACCGTGGACCAGCAGATCCTGCTCTCACCTCTCGCCGAGTTGGGAATCTCTGGATCTGCACTGGCATGGTTTGGATCATACCTGGCTGACTGGTCCTACCAGATGGCCTGGAGAGGATCCCTTTCCTCTACCCACACCCTCTCTACTGGTGTCCCACAGGGCTCAGTGCTAGGCCTCCTCCTATTATCCCTGTATACCAAGTCACTTGTTTCTGTTATCTCTGCTCATG
Source organism: Aldrovandia affinis (assembly GCA_029706075.1). Lineage (NCBI taxonomy): Eukaryota > Metazoa > Chordata > Actinopteri > Notacanthiformes > Halosauridae > Aldrovandia > Aldrovandia affinis. The sequence continues at coordinate 288,308 of JAINUG010000163.1, read as the reverse complement.
GTTTTTCATATCACTGTTATGCTGAAACTCTCCTTCTGAAACTCAGGTCCAGGCGCATATCTCTGCATGCCTGGCAGACATCTCTGCTTGGATGTCCATCCATCTTCCGCACTCGGTCAGGACTGTGGAATCACTGGCCATCTTCTGCAAGAGACTAAAAGCCCACCCCTTCAGACTCCACTACCACTGATTCTATACATGAATTAACCGCCATCACTACAGTTTACATGTTTAATAATCTTTTTTTTTTTAAATACATAAAATAAAAAAAGACAAATTTTCTTTCCCTGTGTTACAGATATGATGTGCAGCTGCCAACAATGATCTGTATTGCAGTGTTACTACACTGATTTCTTGCACTAACCTTGGTTAACCTTACCATGTATAAATGTCACTCTGGATAAGAGTGTCTGCTAAATGCCTAAAATGTAAAATGTAACATGCAGACATTGCTCTTTTTTGAGTAAGAAAAAAATTAAGCCAATAAGTGTTCTCGGTGCAAAAAAAGATGATATGGTTCTGTTACACAAAAAATGTTATGCTAATTAAAAAAACGGAAAACTTTGCTTCCAGATTCCTGAACTTTTACTAACATTCCCCTAGAAGACATACTATTTTTGATCATTCAAAATGAATCTATACTACTCTTGCATAGGTGTTGGTTGACTAGACTACAGTTTAGCTGTATAACAAGCATTTTATAGTTTTCCTGTCTCACTATTTCTGAGAATACCTTCTTCCTTTCTGTACAGTGCATGATGTGGCTCCAGCACCTGCCAAGGTAGGGAAGCACAGCGTCTCTTCTGTGCTCTGTTTTTAATAGCATTGCCCTCATCTCCAGAGCTCCTTAACCCTCTGCCCCCATCCTCATTGTCCTGCCATTGGAAGTGTCGGTGTGTGTGTGTGTTTGTGTGTGTTTGTGCTTGTGTGTATATTTGTTTTTGTATCAGTATGTATTTGTGTTTGCGTTTTGAGTGTGTGTGTGTGTGTGTGTGTGTGTGTGTGTGTGTGTGTGTGCATGTGAGGTTTGGGTACATGCGTGCGTGTGTGTGCATGTGAGGTTTGTGTGTGTGTGTGTGCGTGCGTGCGTGTGTGTGTGTGTGTGTGCATGTGTGTGTGTGCGTGTGTGTGTGTGCATGTGAGGTTTGTGTGTGTGTGTGTGTGTATGTGTGTGTGCATGCGTGCGTGTGTGCGTGTGTGAGGTTTGTGTGTGTGTGTGTGTGTGTATGTGTGTGTGCATGCGTGCGTGTGTGCGTGTGTGTGTGTGTGCATGTGAGGTTTGGGTGTGTGTGTGTGCGTGTGTGTGTGTGTGCATGCGTGCGTGTGTGCGTGTGTGTGTGTGTGCATGCGTGCGTGTGTGCGTGTGTGTGTGTGTGTGTGTATGTGTGTGTGTGTGTGTGTGTGTGTGTGTGTGTGTGTGTGTGTGTGTGTGCGTGTATGTGTGTGTGTGTGTGTGTGTGTGCATGTGAGGTTTGGGTGTGTGTGTGTGTTGGGGGATGATGAGGCTTGCTGACGCCACTGGGCTGCCATCCCCTAATTAATAAATGTAAGAAGCGTCCAGGGAGTCCAGTGCAGCCGCTGGCCGTGACATATCTGTCGCCGGCTCGCCAAAGCATTAAATGACCATTTTCTGACAGAATGACTCCGTCGCCTGTGTGTGCACTTGTGTGTGTGTGTGTGTGTGTGTGTGTGTGTGTGTGTGGGTGCACTTGTGTGTGTTTGTGTGTGTGTGTGTGTATATATATTTTTGTATGTGCATGTGTGTCTGTATGTGGATTTATGTTCATATCTGTGCATGTGTGTGTGTGTGTTTGTGTCCGTGTGTGTGCGTATCTGTGTCTGTGTGTGCCTGCTTGTTTCTATGTGTGTGTGTGTGTGTGTGTGTGTGTGCGTGTGTGTTCGCGTCTGCGTGCATGCGAGTGTGTAAAAGAGTATGGAGAATAGGAGAGTGAGGAAGAGCAGGGGCAGCGTGCTGAAACTCCACTCTACACGTGGGAGGCTGAGAGAAACAGTGACAGAGCGGAGGCGGGTAAAGAGAGTTTTTTCGCCCGCGTTTGACGGCTTGCGTTGGCTCTCGCCCGCTTTAATTGGGCCCAGGATGAGTTTCTCCAGACAGGGCCATTCATCATGGGGCAGAGCAATGAGACAGACCTGCAGGGAGGGGGCCTGCAGCCCGGGGGGGTTACCGCCTGTCAGTTTTGTCTTTCCCTTTTTCTAATTTATTTATTTATTTTGCCCATGGATGTCAGTTTAGCGGGCAGAGAGGAGGGAGGGAGCGAGGGAGGGAGCGAGGGATGAGGCTTTGAGTAGGAAGAGGGAGGGAAAGGTTTCACATGTTTGGGCATTAGTGTGGCTATTAGTTTAACAAGCTGCGTTTATCCCTGTCACCGTACCTGCCCCCCCCAACACATACACACACATGCACACACACACACACATATGAACACACTCCCACATACACACACATGCACACATGCACACACACACAAACACACACAAATACAATCACATGGTCATACATACAAACAGACACATACACACACATACAAACATGCACACACACAAAAACATGCACACACAGACATCCTCTCACAGACACTCACACACACACACACACACACACATGTCCCCAGAGTATCATTTTACATGCAGATGTTTTGGCAGAGAGAGAGAGAAATCAGAAGCGAGGGGTTTGGGGTTTGCAAAGAAGAGGTCTGGGAAGAGAAAATGGCCTGGCACTGCGGCTTTGTTAAGAAAGACATGAAAATGGAAGTTTTGCAAAACTGTTAATTAATACAGTATCATTAGTTTATGTCTCCTTTTCAGTTCTTGAAATTCCATTCTTTCAGTTAAAACCAAATATCATTTCAAATGGACTTTTCAGCTAAACGTTTAATTCTTACTCCTTTTAGGAATACTCACTCCTTTTAGTAATTGAAAATCCTTTTCTCTGTTGAAAATCCTTTTTTTTATTGAAAATGCTTTATCTGTTTTTTTATTGAAAATCTTGGCATTTATCTGTGGCTAAGAAAATCAGTAGTGGTCACAGTACAGCTTTATGGTGGTCTTACAGTAGTTGTTGCAGGTAAGGCCAGAATCAAGGAAGGAGTAAAGGTCATTTAAACATATTTAATTAAACAGACCAAATACTATCAATTTGCATTGCCTTCCATGATAAGACAGCCGCAATTCATGGGACGCGCAGTGAGAATACTGTACTGTAATACCACGCCGATGTCAAACATGAGTATGTGGATGAAAAGTCAGGGCTTACAGTAAATTAATGAAAAGACAAGAGCCAACAGAAAAAATTAATTCTTACTCTATTTAGGTTTTTTTGTGTGAGATTTTCTAGAGGATAACGGAGATTGAAGTAGACATCGATCAACACAAGATCATCTATGTGGATGAAGCAGGCATCAATCTCACCAAATACAGAAGACGGGATCTGTGCTGCCATTCCTGATGATGGTGTTGTGGGGCACAAGGCATTACTCGGGCCCTACAGTTCCCAGATGAGTTACATCCATGACTTGGCAAAGCTGGCGTAGATGTAGCATATGTCATTGTCTGGAACAATGTTGTTTTTCACCACCAGTGGTACACTGGCCTGGTTTGACGGGCACCAGCAATTTAGATCATTATGTTTTACACCATACTCCACATTCCTTAATCCACATTCCTTGAGGAGTTTTTCTTCACATGGAAGTGGAAGGTGCATGGTCACCATCCATAGCAGCACGTTACCCTGTTGGAGGTGATGGAATTGGCCTGTGATGACGTCACTGCTGAGCGGTGTCAGGGTCGGTTTTGTCACAGACAACATTTTTTCACAGCACAGGAAAACATTTGTGATGTCAAAGAAAATGTATGACCAAACATAGATCATCCGGAATGACCCCTGGAATGACAGTGTTCATTTGTTTATTTGACTGTACTTTTACTGCCAGCCCAACCCATTCCCTGGCTTTTACTGTCTTGTAGAACAAGTTGGGTGCTTTTAACCATGACTGTATACCTTATTCTGTATTTGACAATGCTTTCTTTATTTATTATCTATACTTATTATCTATATTAGCTGTACAGGGATGTGCTATAACACTGACGTTGTGCATATTGAATCGTTGCGTCAATCATGGCCTGTTTCCTCACTCGAATTCAAGTTCCAGTTAATAGGTTGAGATTTAAAGTTAAAAATTAGAGTGCATTTATCAATTTATTTCAATTTGCACATTTATCATTTTCCCCATCGGCTGCAAATATTGAAATGAATTCCAAGACCAGACGACATGTATTTAATGGAACATAAAGATCATAATTAGATACACAGCATGTCTGTAATTGTTTCAAATATTAATAAATGAACACCAAAGTATAATCCAAATAACTGAGAATGCAGGGCTTTTCTCAAGATTAGCTGGGGGACTTAAAGCAACATGAATATAGCCTTGCACTGTGCAGGATATATGTATGATTACCAACCTGTGGGATCCGGTAAGTCCACCTCTTTTGAAAAGGTTGTCCGAGTGATGCATACATTTATACAGAACAAACAACAAAACTAACTAAGGTCAGAAATCACTTTCAGATGTTGGAGGAAAAAACTGTTTCTACATATATAAAGCTAAAATTTGGCACAAAAACAGAATCTCTACTTAACATCTGTGTAAGCCTGTATTACTAGTACTTTACATTTAATGTACATGAATAACGGGGCTACATTGTTCAAAGAAAATATTGCAGGTTTTGTAATTCAATCAAATAAAAATAAAAATAAGGAGAAGAGTTTAGTATGTAATTTCTAACCATTTTCTGCTTATAGCTGCATAATAACATATTTATTACAACAGCATTATAAAGTTGCAGATGGTTTCTACATTACAGTTTTTCTCAATTGACTTGGCAGAAGTATCCAGACAAAAGTCCATGCTCTCAATACAGCTCTGACAACTGTCTAAACAGGCTTTCCCTTTTCTAATCTAATTACATACTGCTACAAAAGAAAAGTCTCTTTTTTTTTTTAGCTGATATCTTTATAGAAATATCTTTATTGATCTCTATCAAAACTATACACACTGTCACCTATTCATTAGATCATATATTCAGCCACATTCACACAGGAGTGCTAAATGTGAAATGTAACAATCACAATACATTATATATTTTTATATTTTTTATATATTGACTACAAAAATCTATTCATCACATCTTAAGTAGAGTGTGTCATGAGAATTTACACGCACAAAGCTTGTCAATTTGCAGTAGCATTGGTACTAAAGATGTACACATGAAATGCACATCACATTTGCGTCAAGAGAAAATCAAAAAGGAACCAAAGACTTTCTGTTTTACCTATAATGTTATTGGTCATTCATCCGTTCATTCCGATCAGGCAATATGGATAGATATGCAGAATTTTGCTATAGAGTATGTGTGCAGCTAATCAACAGAAATATGATTGTCCATTATTTCATTTATTTCAAATTTTTCTGTATTTCAGTCATGACCAAAATAGACCAGGTTCAAAAAGGTCTGAATCTAGCCATTGCATACACACACATCTACAGTGGATGCATCATCACCATCAACGTGTCTTAATGATCCTTTCCTAATAACTACATATTGTCTCTAGGGAAGAAACCTTATGCAAAAAATGGATGATAGGAGGTAGAAACTTTCATGAAGAACCCCTGTTGTTGTTGGTGAAGAAGCAGCAATGCATGTGACAAGTAACTGGCTTGCCTTTAGATCGTGTTCAGATCACGTGTATAATAGTATCGTACGCCACCCATTCCTCTGAGGGTAATATTTAGAACGTTTTAATCTTCAGCAACGCACCCTACATGTAGAGCGGTGAGCACATCACGCTTTAAACAACGTTGTATATGGTACTGTTTTCGAAAAACGCATGTGCTGAACATTATTGTCATAACATAGGTAAAGCAGGAGTGGTTTGACTTCCCCATCTCCTTCACTTAAAACATACATTTGAATGCTTTCAGTGCCAAAGCACGTACCGATGACCACTCAATTAGAAGCGCCGTGTTGTAAGGTGTCACTGTAAGCTAACAAGCTGGATAGTTATGTGAGGTCACACAGGGGGGCCCGAAGTAATTGTACTTGGCAGGTTGTCTTCAAAGTTCTCTCCCGCTCCAGCCAATGCGTTCTAAATTACAGCTGTGATGTGTGGTGAATTACCCCTACAGCGTTCAGAAGCGTCAGACACACTCCGCTCTTAATCTGGGGTTTGAGATCTAAAGCTCCGCTCCTATCCCCTTTCTGCTTTCCCTTCCCCCTTTTCTCTCTCTCTCTCTCTCTCCCACAGGGCTGAAAAGCCAGCTTCAGAAGCGTCTAATTACCGCAAATGAGAAAAGACTTCCTTTTACCCACTCTCTCTTTCCTCTCTCCCTCCCTCTCTGCAAGGGCTGCAATTTCTCTCACTTACGTCTTGATTTATATATTTGTATTTGTTTATTCAGCTGTAATTTTTTGTTGGCTATAGATGTCAAGAAGGAAACTGAAGAATGAAAGGGCTCAGGACTATTGAAGACAAAAGGAAGGCAGTGGGAGGAGGTTGATTCGGAAAATGTGCGCATCAGTCAATTTCATTCTTACCCACATGCGTATATTGATGAATCCCAATTGTTCTTACATGACATGCATGCGCATGTCATTTCTAATTAGCATAATACACACCTCGGAAAACCCATATAAGGCCCTTCTTATTTCAGTCGCATAGCCGAGATTCAAATTCAAAGCAAAAGGAAAAACTACAAACATGCAGCGAAAAGGTACTAGAAAGAAAAATTGCCAGTTGAAAACTGCTTATAAGTCATTGGTCACTTTCTGCAAACATGTCTTGCCAATCTCAAAAGACGATCTCGTTTCTCAAAGCGCGGCCTGCTAGCTCTTCCAGCAATGACAAATACGCCATTGTCATATGTTTTTGAAATATTGTGGAGCCTTTGATATACATTTTCTTAATTAATGTAAGTTAAAAAAAATGCAAGCCAATTAAAAGTAGGCAAACTGTTGACCATAAGTCAAGTAAAGGCAGAAGCTTAATTATTTGTATATTGCTAAATACATTTAGAAATGAATGCAGTCTACTATAAATTAAGGCTGGGGTAAACCCATTTTTGGATGTCAATAAATTTACCAGAAATTGATAATAGCTATATTTTTTACTTTGTTAAGTCAAACTCTCAATGTTTGAGTGTGAGATGTCAATGTCAAAGTGTGAGACATTGCATTACAAATCTTGTTTTTTTCTGTTACACAAGACAGGGGCAGCAAATTGCTTGTTATTACTTCCTGAGGGCTTTCAGAAAAAGTGTAAGTAACATTACAGCAGCGTTGCCAGAACCTCAAAGATATGAATGCCTAGAGAATGGATTTATTAATTGTATGAATAAATGTTGTTGTTACATTGCAGAGGTAGTTTCTTCTTTTGTCTATACATACGTATCAGATTTACAATTCTAAAGCTAATATTGGATACTAACAGACAGAAGAGTTAGCTAGGTACCTAGCTAGCAAGCTTGCAAACTAGCTAGTTAGCTAATTTGTAATGTGGTCACTTGTAATCTGGCCTGCTAGCCAAACATTTCAATAGCAAGACCAAAGTGAACACAACTTGAACAGTGTAAAGAAAAGTTTCTAGAACATCTTTAGCTTGTGGCAGATGTAATTAGTTGTAATTAGTGTAATTAGATGTAACTAGGTAAACTGCATTCACTTTTGAGCATTAGATTGGGTCAGGTTTTTGTTTGTCTCAGATGAAGTAGGCCTCTAATTGCATTGAAAAGGACTCAAATGTGTGCAGACTTCATCGTTTTTGCATGCAGCAGAACATTTGTTTTTAAAATAATTTATGACACACAAATATTAATATGACTTTAAAAAATGTAAGCAAATTGTACCTTTTGAAATCAACAAAATTCTTGAGTTTAGCAGTAGCTGACATGAACATGGCGTTTCTCCCATCAGCGCACTAGGTGTTCGTTAGGTGGGTACCAGTTATCGTAGGTCAGAGATATACAGTACATACCTCTACTCCAATGAGCACTAGCTCTCCTGTAGTACTATTCTTCTGGCCAGGTGTATCAAAGCACATGCACTCAAGCTGCGCTTCTCCTTGTGTAAAGAAAAAAAATATGGGGGGAGAAATGTATGAGAATCTGCACATAAACAACAAAACAGTACTATTGCTTAAATGTTTGAATCAAAGTTAAGGACAAAGCAACATATTTTATTGAACTGTGGCCCTAGTCTTCAGACCCAGAGATCTCAATGAGAAGACTCTCAGCTGAGGGAGAGATTTTGGGGGCAGAACTGCAAAAACACCATTTCCATGGTGCGCCGCAAACGTTCTCAGGCCAGGCAGTGCAGGCCACAGGTGTCAGGAACCCCCTGCAATGCCTCAGCATTGAATGAGCCAGTTAAAGTAAGCAGCTGCCCCCTCTTGCCCCCACCCCTGCCCCCTGCTTGTCATCCCGGCTCAGCGAGGAGCCCCTGGATGCCCACTTCCTTTCCCTGTTGGATTTCACGCCTACAGGATTTTCTTATCGTTTACAGGTCAGGACGCACACTCCTTTGCTCCTGGCAGGTACTCATCTGACCAAGGTGACTTCCGCCTCATTAAGGAAATGAGAGAAGGAGGGAAGAGTGGAACGTGAAGCAAAGTTTCGACTGCAAGCGCAAGGGCAAGGAGCAGGGGAAGATCTTCCCTCAAAACATCGCCAGGCACTCCTACCCCCTGACCCGGTGCCAGGCGGGTGACTGGGTGATAGACCAGTTTGGCAGTGAGGTAATTACCACCCACCACCTTTGCAAACGTCGACACATCCTCTCTACATTTCTTTAAATCCTGCTCTAGGTATGGTGCACAAACCATACCAGGCAAAAATGTTCAAGCGTCTGTATTTTACAAATCCGTAGAGGCTTGGCCCGGGGTCAGAGCTAATATTGAGTACCCTTCAAACCACCCGAAACTGTCCAGAGGTTGCACAGGTATAGCTTTTCTCTGACATTATATTTAATATAATATAGATATAATGATCAGGCAGTTCAGCCAATCTAGGACCGTCCTAATCTAGAGTCTCCAGTACTGCATTTAGCCTGGACTTGAATAGCACAAGTGTTTCTGCCTCTACTACCTGACCTGACCAGATGCAGCTGATTCAGAATTTGATATTGCTTAAACTGCCTGGGAAATGTGAAACGAGGGCCTAACACATTTGAAAACATGTCTTGAGCTGAGCTCTGTTGCGGAGGTGGGCAGTGTATCATTTTGAACAGGTTTCACTGGTATGATTTTATGCACATTTTTTCAAATTATACCATGCATATTGTGATTCTTATTATTCTTCTTCTTCTTCTTCTTTTATTATTATTATTATTATCATAATAATAGACAAATTAGTAAAATTGCAGTTTTTGTATTGGGCTGAACTAAGTAAAGAATAGTTACAACAGAAAAAAAATGTTAATGACAACAAGAATTGTGTTTAATACCTCATAACCCTAACCCTAACACTAAAATACTGAATCACATGAAATTCTAAACTTCTAAACTTTTCTAAACTTTAACCAAAAGTAAGAAAAACATGAAAAAATTCAAGACGATATTGACATTTACGTATGTCCTGAAAGCAAAGCATGTGATCCACATGCTATCAATCAATGTATCTTGAAGTCTACAGTGCAAATGCTCAGACATGGATGCACAGACTAATGTGCTCAAAGTTCATTGATTTGAAAAAAGTACTTTGCCTACAAAATAAAAACAAAAATGAAAGCACACCAACGCGCACACATTGGCGTGCACACAAACACACACATGCACGATTGCTCGCACACAAAAACACGCACACGTGTATAAGCGCATGCACACACACACACACACACACACACACACACACACACACACACACACATACACAACACACACATCTGCACAGACTCGCACACTTTCCCAGCTGTGTGTTAAGTTCCCTCTCTAATAAGGCTAGGCAATTACTCTCCCGGACTCTGCAGCAGTGTTGGCCAAGCCACTCTGAGTGGCATTAATTTGCATGACTTGTGCCCTCTTTTAAACTCTTTTAACACACCGTGGGAAGAGAGACAGAGACGGGGGGGACTCTCCATCGTTACTCCTTTAATCGTGTTTAAAGAGGCTCGTGAAACACTTTGAAAGTTTTTATCCTCGTTTTCTATCACATTGTTCCTCATGAGTTCTCACTTGAGTACTTCCACTACCAGAAACACTAGGAGTCTGTCACACAGGCTGGGTCTTGGGGCAGGGTGAGCAGTCAGCCTACATGTCGGCCCTCCCCAGGAGAGCATCGACTACAGTGGTGTTTAAACTAGTTGAATGCAGTGTAGATTCACTTCGGGGCTGTAGTGAATGGCATGGGACATACTGTGGCACCTTCGCAAGAACAAACTGAGCTCTGAGAGAACAAAAAAATATTTTTCAATGGTTGGGTGAAATGGTTGGTCGGCGTTCATATTCAAAATACGAAAATCGCCAGTCTACTCTTTACACCATTTTATGTCGATAAAAAGGAAAAGGACCATGGCTATTCATGTAGTTGCACCATTCTATAGACTTTTTACAGTGTTTTGCAGTTTCTCACCAAATTAGAACGCCTGTCAGACCTTTAACCAGACCAGTGAACTAACAAAAAAGGTATTTTGATGTGCCATGGCTTTTATTAAAATTGAGATTTTTGTAAATGAGTCTCCGTTCAAAATGAATGGTGAAAAGTTAGCTTGTCTGCTTGTCTGTTACAACATAGAAATGTGTATGCACATGCTAAAAATGCACTTAAAGGAATCAGGGCTGTTCAGAAGAAAACACTATTCACTACTCACCCTATTTTTGAATATTCATTAGATATCACACCTGACTCATTTTCAAGCATCATTTGAACAGAAGTGGGGCTGGATTTTGCCCCAAAATCACACTATAAGTGTCTACAATACAATTTAGTGTAATGTCTGTTAATGTAATGGAATATCTATAATGTGATGTTTCCTAAACAATGGAATGTCTATAATTCACAGTTAGTTACAGCCTGTTTGATGAAGTCATGCCTGCACCAAAGGCTCTCTCACAAACAGCTGATCTCCTTTCTGTTCCTCTCAGCTCTGGGACATAGAGCTGCCAGAATGGCCCTGATCCAGCAGCATGGGCTTGCCCAATCCAAGCTGGGCCTGCGCTACCAGCCACAGACTGCTGTGCAGACTGGGCACAGGACCAAGTGCTGGCCAATGCAGACCAGGCCTCAAGCTGGGCATGTGTTGTTCAGCATGCGTGTATCATGTTGTTCTGTGCGTGTCCCCATTATCACCCCTCCCCCCCGCCCGCTTACCCATACTGGCCTGGGACTGTGGCCAAGGGCCCCAAGGCTGCCAGCTCACCCCCTCTCCCACAAACACAAAGTGTGGCGGAGCGGGTGGGGCTATTCTACCCATACTGCACTGCTGCCAGCTCACATACCCCCAGGGGGAAACAGCGTTCGTCAGTAGGACAGGTGTACTGGGCTCCCACGGAACATTGTTCAACGGCTGGATCCTTGGAGCCGGAGTGTATTACAGAGAAAGGTACAGGACAGTTTATGTGCGCAGCTGACAATATATCACTTTATCAAAATACGAGTGGACTACCACTTCTAGGCCGGCTTTGCACTCAGAACACTGGTTACCTGGACAACAAATGTATATGTATACACTGTATATATATGTGTACAATGTACACATGTAATGTATATTCTTGCAGAATACATGTTGTGATGTGATAGAAATGAGATGTGTAAGGGACTTGTATCATGTTATCATTTATGTTAGACAGCAATTATCATAACTACTCTGTATGTCGGCACAGGAGTTGTGTAGTAGTATTTACAGAAATTAGCCTCTTTAACAGTGTATGCGCTTAAGAATTGTAAGAAAAAAATTAACACATTCTGATCACATAAATAATTTTAAAATCAATGTACATAATAGGGTCAAGGCAAACAAGATGACACAAAGACACTGAATCTTTTAACTTAAAAAAAATTACTTTTATTTTCAAGAAACAATAAAATTATGGCAAATATTTACAAATAATTACTTTTTTGTTTCACATTACTGGTACATAAATCAATAATTCACAAACGACACTCACTCGGGTGAACAGATGCACATATACTGATTAGCCTACAATCCCACAACATTGCAGGTATGTACTGAGCAGCACCCAGCAAACTGCAATTAACCATTTCACTTAGAAAACCCTGAAAATGAACAAATAATACAAATAATAATAATAATAATAATAATAATGATAAGAACAATTTAGAAAAATAAAATGATCGTAACATTAAAGTCACAATCTCCAGTGTAGACGACCCAAAATTGAAATAAATTGGAGAAGAAAATGGTGCTGATACGACGCTGATACTGTATATCTTTGGCAAATTGGCACTGCTGAAATTACATTCAAATATTAGGACACAAAAAAGCAACACACGACACTAAGAAAGAACACCAAGTTTGTCTGTTTTTTTAACTACTAGAAAATTGAATAAAAAACATACACATTTGTTAAAGAAGCATTTTTATGGAGGTTAATTCTTCCTTTTTCCCCCCCTTTGTTGTCTCCATCCTTTTGAAGGCATTTTAATCTATTTTTTATTTTTATTTTTTTTACAAGTGAAACTTTTAAAACTGGCATCACAAACTTTGGTGGATGCTATAGATATGTATTCTCGTTTATTTCTTCATTTGTGTATTTACCTATTATCGTTATCGTTGTTTTTTTTTGATGTCGACAAGTTTTGATTTACAAATCCGCTTGCGTTCATCACAGCATGTATTATACCAAAACCCAGTCAGTAAAAAATAGTCTCCACATTTCCCAGAAGAAGAAGAAGAAGATTTGGACGTAATGATCCCCAGGGTGTACAGAAAGGCCACAATAAGGTGATCACCAGGATATCTGCTTATTTTGAAATCCCCTCGTAAAGGCTAAACCCCCCCTACAGCCCCCCACACACACACACACACAAACACCCCCACACTCTCTGCTCCTTAGGTAGATAACCCCACTCCCCCTATTTGTGTGCCAGTTGACCGCTAGTTGTGAGACATTTCTTTTCTCTGTCGCTGTTGGAAGTGCCTGGCCCGGGCAGGAGAGAGGCAGGTGCTCTTTTCAGGACACCCTAACAGTGAGTGGGTTCATGAACATGTATCCGTTTCCAGGGAAACCAAGGGTCCTCAGATTACCGCGAGCCCAGATTACCTCACAGTGGTAAATCAAATACATTAAACTCTGCCGGACTATCTTCATGGTTAAAAGGCTCCCCCCCCCATCCCCCCGCCACAGAAAGGAAGCCACCGTTGATGGAGTTATTCATGCCTCACACTGGACACGTACAGTAAGACTGGCCGTAGCATGTTTAACTGGACAAACAAGGGCCGCTGAGACAGTTGTGAGGCAAACCCTAGGTCAAGCTTGTTTACGGCTGTGTGTTTACATGACAGTGGGCACAAACTGTGGGAAATCCATGCCAGTGTGCCGAACCCACTCGAGAGGAGTCTTGCCATTAGTTTCTGTTTTAAAATGCATTTATACATTTAGTTAGTTGGATATTCGCCTCAGCATGATCCCTATTCTTCTGAAGGTGCCGCATTTGTGCACACCTACAGTACATACGTATGTACCACATCCTTGTCTGAGTGTGCACCACCTTCTTTAGTCATTCCTTTTCGAAAATGTAAAGAGCGATCAAAGCTGCACACACCCTCCATTTGCACTGCTAATTTATTTTCCAACGTTTCGCCTGGCAATTCGGCCGTCATCAGGCTATTCCAAAAACAAAACAAAAAAAGTGTAAAAATGAAAGATCTCCTACCTGGTTTGACTTTAAAACATGCATCAGATCTTTTTTCTCTGTCCAGTCAATTTAGAAGAAAAAAAAAGAAGCTTTAATGACACCTTTGTCTGTGGTCCATGTATAACCACACTCATTCTTTTTCAATTATTCTAGCAACTAATTTGATGCCCTACCTATGAACAAATCAAAATGCAGAGAAATGCACTGAGGGATGAGCATATTTGAAATATGGTTGTCGTAAATCAGAAATGTTTAACCATCTGGTCGAGATCATTGGGCTGTGCAGGTGTACTCCTATACAGAGCTTCATGCGTTACTCCACCATAACGTATTGGCTGTGGATTACTGGCCCGTTAGTGATCCGTCACCTCCTGCTTTGACAGCACACTTCTCAAGGAGAGGCAGAGGGGTATTTCTTCCTTGGGGAAGGTCAGAGAAATGCGATCAACGGACTATTTCTAATATTCATAATCCCGGCGCCATGGCGACAACAGCGGTCCCGGGGAACGAGAACAGAGCGGCAGATCTGATGAGATTAGGCGAGACAGCGGACAGGTTTCTTGATGGCACAGCAGGTTTCGGTCTCCCTTGGGGGCCTACGTCGTTGTCCCATAGAGGACATGGGGAGGGGGGGGAAATACGATGGGGCCCTCTCAGCCACTTAAGACGCCTCCCAGCTCTGCCTGCTGGACCGCCAATCCTGCTCTGAGTCACATGCTGTCATGATCACCGTGCTGGTTTTTCACTGTTTAAATGGCCCCCAGTGCACGTGTCTGAGTAAAATATACTCACGGAGCGTGTTTGATTGGACAAGCCCTGCACGTATAACTCTGCCTCGTGAGGACCGGTGACTTGGTGTGTGCTTGGTACGTTCCGCCTAAACACTTCCCCCACGGTTCATTTTCAAATAGTTATCGACTTCCTCAAAAAAGATATTATTAATACTATTAATCTTCTACCATCACTGGACAGACTATTATCAGAGAAGTGGTGATCGAGCAGCCAATTGCTGAGATTACTGAGAATGAGAGGCTTGAAGCCCCAGGTTCTCTCCCATCAGCAGCTCCAATGAGCAACTTAAACAAAATATACTTCTTGAGTGGTTTCAGAGGGAATCTCTAGCTGTCCTTTGCATTCGAGACAGTCTAAATAATGGCAAGGCTCTCCTCTGTGAGTAGGGGGGACACCGATGAAAGGACCGCACTGGTCGCTGTCAGAACAAAGACCGCAGGGAACACGGGGAGAAAAGGAAAGCTAACCTCTCCTTTTGCGATGTGGTTTCAGCGCTCAAACAAACTGCCAACATTTCTCTACCGGCACCTGGGAGTGATCGCTGCATTCTACAAATATACCATGAGCGTGTGCCTACATTATGGGCAAAAATTTTAACATTCTTGAACAGGAAAGTAAGAAAAAAAAAAAAAAAAGGACAAGATTCACTTATAGAAGAAAGTCACAAGACTGTCACACAGGAAAAGGGGTCTGCTTGCTTACGGCTGAATACAGAGTGAGCAGAGAGATTAACAATGTCAGAGAACACTGGTTACTGCACGACAGTCAGGCAGATGCAAATGAAGGGGCGTGTGATATCCTCCTATGTACGCCTCACAACCAGAGTATGGGCTTTTGAAATGCATTGTGGTCCAACAAACAAAAGTGACAAATGGCGTTGCTCCAAGTACAATACTGGCACTTATTACATAACATTTGGAGACAGACACCATAAGTGGAATTTAACATAGTTCACATGGTCTGGGTTACAGATATGGCAAAAACAAAACAACTCACGAACCAAAGCCAAAACAAAAGTAAATCGGACGGAAATGAATTCCATAGTGGTAATATGAAAATCATGATCAACAGAAAGAAACCCACAGCGGGGACTACAGAGCAAGGCTACTGAATAGGTCAAGGTTAGCGGAGATACGCTGAATGATTAGATCGCTTCTCTTGCTCTATCTGTTCTGAGTAAAGTGGCAGGTCTGTTAGCCCGGCTATCTATATAACGGTCTGAAAGGGTGATGGCTGAATACCAGAAGCCTTGTTGAGACGCTTGTGGCTTCGATACAGCGCGGTCTCTGCGAGGCTACAGTATACGGGGCCCTGCAGAGCGATGCGGTCTGTGCTCATTTCATCGACGCGGCGGCAGTCAGGACAAGATACTCGAGTAAAAAAAAAAAATTTGTAAAAAAGGCACTGTCCTTGATTTAAGCTGGTATACGTCAGGCTGGTAATGCCTCTCGTGAATCTTAAAGACTGGCAGCACTGTGACAAACTTCTGTCTTTCTTTCTTTTGTTGTGGTAACTGTTGGTTAGCGGACGTGCAGGTTATTTAACGCAACGCTACAGCACGGGACCATAAAATTGAAAAAATCTGATTATTAATTGGATCTGGGAGTCTGGGAATGCTCCGGTTTGACGGTGCCTACTCTTAGTGCTCCAAACACATTCCGCAAACCCGCACGTAGGAGGCTTGGTTACGTCTGTGGGCTGAACGCTACACCGAGGGAGAAACAACGGTATTCAGAGACATACAGTCTGAGGAAACATTGGGGGACAGGCTCTGATGACGGTGCCTCTCTCTCAGAACAGAGGCTGGGAGAGGCCACCTTTGGGGTGGTTAAAATCACCGTCAAACCAGAAACCCGAAACTGGCTCCGGAAGCCCCAGCCCAAGCGCACACGATGAGCCATCAAAATGGCTCTGATGTGGCCCATCTGTGTGCCCCCGGTCTTCTGTTACACGTGTTCTGGCGGTGCTCAGCGGACACTTAAAGGCCCATCACAGACATGAGACACCCATTCTACAGAGTGCGCTCCGGGCAGTAGAGGAAGTCATAATTATTAAAAAAATGATCTTAATGCGTTTTTTAAATTTATTTAATTTTATTTGTGTGCTATACAGAAAACACATGAGCCTCTCCACCAGCAATAACGGCTTAAACTTAAACGAAGGCTGGCCTTTGCTAACGGACACTATTGCTTACATGACCCTGTACAGTGTTCAGGCTCAAAAGCAGGACGGACATTCTATCACAGTATTTAAAACAAGACTATAAAATGATGTGCTTCATTTGTAATTAAAAGTTTTTATTGTCATCAATTACCATCATTATTATTTATGTAAGTGTTCCAAAGCTTCAAATATATTACTCTCTTCACGATAAATAGTTCTGATTTATTTTGATTCAAGACAAATACAAACGTTTCCTTAACGACCCGTATAACGTTTGTACCTGTATAAAGATTCTGTACACCTTCATTGGTCATGTCCCTGGGGCCTGTGTAATATGTTTGAAGGGAGTATATCATTGTAATTGCGCTTAATTTACTTACATTCAATTACCTGTACACGCTGTACAAATATAAATAGATTCCTGTACATGTGATCTTTTCCTATTTCATATTTTGGGACAAAGGTTGTCCACACATGCTAACAATGGTCTGGAAGTGAATGCGTACAGCTACAGTTCTTTGTATTTCACAGCAAGATTTCACCATGGAAATGATTCAACAAAACGTGTATGCCATCCATATGAATATCACAAACAGATTTTGTACCATAAATGATATATGCATGACAATTCTTGAGTTTTGCCCGATGTCATAATTGTTGTAAATATCTCGCTTGTGTTACACATTGGTCATGACATTTTACGGCACTTCAGAGTACGATGCAGAGAAAAACATGGTACGGTAACGTCAATCCGCCCTTGCACTCACATGATCTTAAAGAGTTGCCATTTGCCTCCTCAGAATAAGGGGCCAGCTCCTCTGCTTTAAATCAACAGACTCATCAGGATAATGCCAACATCCTTAAGTTAAGAACTCCTCAGAAATGTCCAACACTGACAGAAAATAGAATTCACCATGCTTTACACTGAATTCCAGTTCATTCCCTCTATGCTAGATTCCTTGTGTCAATTTGCCCTAGGCTCTAAACTACCATTCACTGTGTTACTCACTGCTTATCGCACTAGACCAGGGGTTCTCAACCTTGGTCCTGGGGACCCACTGTGCATGCTGGTTTTCACTACAGGCAACCCCTTGATCAATTAAGGTTGTTGAAAACGTGTGCAAATTCTACCAACGCATTTTAACGCAGCGCAGGTTTGACTCGTTGCCAATTGCTCTGTCACTGAACTCTTCATTTTCCACAAATGGTTTAGTTTCAGTGACCAGGTGTCCAGACCTTCAAAATGTAGGCTCCACTGATTTCACCTGCAATTTAATTGAATCAATTAAAACCTCTAACCTCTTTCTAAAGGAATCATGTCATATAGCATATTACAGAAAATTTGAGCATTACTTGATCTGACTGATTCTGAAGTCCTGGGATGTGAATATGGGACATTTATTGTTCATGGAATGCATAGCTATTTATGACATAATATGCCCATAATAAGGCAAACCATGCTTTAATAGAAATTAAAACGGTCTATTTAAGAACAATTAACAAGTAGTTACGATTCAGAGGTTACAATTATGGTTGGAATGAAGACCAGCATACACGGTGGGTCCCCAGGACAGAGACGAGGTTGAGAACCACTGCACTAGAATATTACATTTGGCTAATCTGGAGGGGCATCTACAGTGGGGAGGGGGCTGCATTGGCCACCTTGCAGTGTTTTCTTTTTACAGAGCTGTGGCACAGCAGTCACTGTGGTTTACCATGATGCACTGCTGCGACACAGATGTAGTGACGCCTCCCTCGGTCCTGAGGGGACACCTGAAGTTAGCCACGGTTTAGTCCCTCCTCCTCCTCAATGGCTCAGATTCAACAGCAGGGTGTCTCTCGCGCCGATGGACCCCATTAAACACAGATAGATGCTAATGAAAGGCCACATCGCTTGCAACGCAGATAAGCCCGTCTCTGTCTCTGCGGTCGGCCCCCATTCCCCGGTTGCAAACGAAAAAGCAATACCCAGAAGGCGGTCGCTACTCTGACACCGGGCCAGTTTGTGGAACTCGGTGGGTTAGGTTATTCTGATGTTCAGGCACCAATACACCTTTCAGACAGCGGGGGGCACTCAAAGAGGACAGCGGCCTTCTCAGTTAGCTCTTTGGAGTTTACGTTCACGGCCAAAAAGCAATCTTATGCCCAATTCAAAGGAGGATCTGACAGACGCATTTTGGTTGGAATGTAAGATGGAAAAGGAAAATGCTACATGGAAAATGTAAGATTACTTGGATCCTGCTGGTCTCAGCAGTGGGTTTTCACACACGCACCCCCACACACACACATACACACACACTACACCAATTACTCACTGCACTCAAAATGCAGTGACCATGTAATCATGTATCATTCGTGCTACTGGCCAAACGGTTGACATGACTCTTTGTGTAGCTATGTTCTTCTTTATGCACGATATTAGGTATGATCTGTGTGCCTGCTGAGTATTTGCTAACAGCATACAGCGAGAGGTGCAATGGCACTAAATGACGGCAAGCAAGCCCTGTGTAGCCTGACTGGATGCCGTTTCAATCGGCATAATTTATTCTGTGACGTGCGAGTTTCATGGTAAAGTGTGCGGGTTTTGTGAAGTTGGGGAGATTAGGGGGAACTTTTCTGGAGTTGTAAAAGCATAGAGCCTTGCTGTTAAAAAAAATAAAAAAAAAAATAAATAAAACTAAAACACAACGAACAGCCTGCCATGTGAATCGCTCAGGGAATACAAGAACGTTGAGCATTTTGAACAATCCAAATCATTCAAATCCAGCCTAAAGGTTTTCAGCAGCCCACATATGCAAGCACATTGTCCATGGGTATCAGACATGCATGTGATTTCTCAGCTCCATATGCGATATGAGAAATCAGATGCCATTTGTTGTACGTTTCCCCGGTGAACCGGATTTATGGACAATCTGATTGGTCTGTAGTGGACAGATGATTGACACCTCGCACTCTCTCGCCGTCGTTCATTTCAGCGCTTTGAGCCGGACAGCAACAGATAGGAGGGCAAGGTTTATTCGGGAAGAAAGCGTGGGGTGGGGTGGGGTGGGCGGGGGCACAGGAAAGTGTGCCGATCTCTGTGCTGCATCGTTCAAGGGTCGGCAGCTACGGTCTCTGTGACTGATTTCTGTAAAATAAAAAAAGTGTAAAAAAATAGCACTTCCCTCCCCTTCCCTTCCCCTCCCTCCCTCCCTCCCTCGGGCAGACACATGCTGGGCGACGCTGGTGCTATCGTTCCGTCTCCCTCCTGTTGTCCTTCTCTCGGGGACAGCGGGTCAGTGGCGGTCGTAGGCAGTAGTGGTGGCGGCTGGGCCGGCCCCTCGTGTCGCCGTGCTGTAGTAGTACGGAGACCCTGCGGACAAGGCGAAAGCAACCTCTGAGTTACAAGCCCAGCCATTCCTTAACCATTACACTACACTGCCAGCCTATGGAAAATAAACGTAAAGCACAGAAACCACTCCTAGCCTTTCCCCATTCTATGTACTCATCAGTTATTAATGAATTAGCATCACTTCACAACACAAATGTATAATGATATTATAATTATATGGAAATAATGTATCAAAATCGTACATTTTAAAAACTTTAAAGAGAAATGTTAAAATAAACTTTTTGATTAAGAGCAAACTTAAATTTAATAATAGGCTACATTGCCTTGGGCATTAGCACAAAAATATTACCAGTTGGTTAAAAAGTGGATATTTTGTGATAACAATCTGCATAATATTAAAAAATGCACATTTGGACACATTGACCTCCTCGATTTGCAGACTTCTTTATTATCTGCAAGACCTTCAATTCCAACTAAAGCATTAAATGTGCTGAATATTTAATTTTCTGATAATGAAATTCAGTTGAAATTTAGGATACAGATTAGTCAAATAGGAAACTTGTGGGCAGCTCTGTCTCTCTCTCTCTCTCTCTCTCTCTCTTGCTCCTGTCCCCACTCTTGGCCTCCACACTGAGGGTACATCAACAGGTACATGATCTCTCTTTCAGTCACAGGATCCCTGGTTTATCCATGTGCACCGCACAGATTCAATTTAAACAAGTTAAAATTTTACTTGAAGTGTAAAACACTATGTAAGACGCCCCCATGAACATGGCATACCTCCTTTTTTTTTTTTAAAAAAGCACTCATAATCAATTGCCATGCTCCATTAATGCTGATTGACAGTGTGTTTTATTGACCTGCATCAACCATCACAAAGCCTATTATCTGGTTATGAATGCTTTCTGAAGTGATAATGTCATGTTCACTAAGCATTATGTATGCTTTATTAAGGCTTTATGAGAACGAGAGAGACATAGAGACAGAGAAAAAAAGAGACAGGGAGAGAGAGAGAGAGAGAGACTTGTTCAATGAATATTTGAATGCTGCTCTGCTGTTGCCAAAGCACCCCCTTGTCAACTGAAATTAAAAGGCTCTCATACTTGGCCCAGTCACCATAGAAAAATATAATTCTCTGGGAAGAAAAAAAAGGAATGAATCTTGATCACTGTGTTCACTTAAAGCACTGATGAGCCGATATGGTGAAAGGCCCTTAAGCATCACGTTGGCCGGCTGGTGAATCATTTTTCTTCATTAGGATGAGAGCGCGCAGGGGGGAGAGGGAGGGAGGGAGGGAGGGAGGGGAGAGAGAAGGGAAGGGAAAGGAAGGCAAATGCATGTGCACGTGCTAAATAACCATTGGGGGCCTGAGACGCAGTGGGCAGTCGCATGATGCAAAATAGACTACTGATTAATGAGAGTGGCTGGGCTTGTGAAAATAGGAGCCCCCCATCTGACCCTTGTCTGCCCTCCTCCTGGGGAACAGTGGACAGCTTTGAGAGCGAGGGATGAGGACACACATGGAGGAGTGTGTGGAGAAAGACAGGAGCTTATAGAGACAGTCCTCTGAGGAAGAGGGGAGAGGAAGAGAGGGCAGAGTACGAGAACAGAGAGGGCAGAAAGGACAAAGGAGAAAGAAAGCAGAAAAAGGGAAAAAGGTTGAGACAGAGGATGGTAGAAGAGGGCAGGGCAGGCTGCCCCATCTGTGTCATCACAGAGATGGGGCGAGGGCCGGTTCGACTGTCTGCGCTCCAACGAGATGTGAGATTATCCCCATCTGGGTTATGGGGCCCGAGACTGCACCGTGTGGCACGTTGACCCAGCTCTCTCTTGGATCTGTCACATGTCACATGATGAACCGAAACACATCCCAGAGTTCCCTGTAGACTGGCTTAACCTGCCCCCATGGCTCAATTCTATCCTGTCACTCTCAACCACTTCTTTTTTATATATATATATTGATGGCTGCTGCTTTCTTGGCCAGGTCTCCCTTGAAAAAAATAGATTTTCATTTCAGTGTGACTTCCTGGTTAAATAAAGGTTAAATGAAAAATAAAAATAGACTGAGCGCCCCCCCACACACACACACACCCTCCCAGCATCTCTTTGCAAAAGCTACGAGCTCATGTGCTCTGACTGGAGATATCTGTACAGTGTCCATTCAGCAAACTCAGGAGACTTGGAGTTGAACTCAGTGTTTCTGGTGAACTCTTTCACAGTCCACATGAGTCTACCTCCTTGTCATTATGATAAAAAGACATGGATATAGTCAGAAAAACATTGACTCATTCACGGCTTTAAAATACAAACAAATGTAGCTTCTCTCAACAACAGCACCAACGTCCCTTTTCCCTATTCTCTGTGTTTGGGTTTTAATGTGCTTCAGTGTGGTGTGTGTGTTAAGGAATTTAGCTTGTGCTCAAATCCTGGATGGACATTTCTTTTGTATATACTTAACCAGAATGAAAATGAAAACTCAACTTTAGTAAAATATCCAGCTATGCAAAGAGCTGATGGTCAAAAATAAACTGATGCGAGTTAAGTAAATTCCTGTCAAAAGCAAGCAAAGCAAAAGCAAATTAAAATCAAATCATTATGCCAAACTCCCAGATTTTTCATTAAGTTCTCCACATGACACCACCTTTCTTCCCAGCCTTCTAAAAGCCACAGACACCATAATTATCAAAGGAATTGTCATCAATTCTAATGGAGGAAACTGACATCTGGCGCTCTATCTGGGACAAGAGTTATGGACTCATTCAAGACTTTGCCACACCTGAAATGGCAGGAAACATGACCCCCCCCTAGGACAATTCCTAATTCAACTCCTACAAAACGGACAAGCCCAAATGCTATTGCAGCCATGAGATGGCACTGTGTGCAATAGGTGTGTGTCTTTGCTTTGAGCTATTGAGTGGGTCAAAGTTCTGCTGTGGTTTGATGGGCTAATTCGGTCCTGGAAGGTCTGGTCCTAGAGTCCAGAATGTTTCAGAGTTCCCTTTCAATCAGTTGCTGACTTACGAGTTCTATCCAGTCAATGGCTTCTTTTGGCTTCCATTTTCAATGATTAACTAGGCTGGAACAAAACAAAACCCACCCTCCCAGGACTGGAGTGGCCTGCCCCGACTCGGCCCCAGGACTGATGACCCAAGGCGTGTCCCGCTCCCACCAGGCAGGTTAAACGTACCTTGCATCTGGCCCGACTGGCTGGCAAAAAGCCCAGAGGTGCATCCAATCTCGGTGCCCAGGCGTGAGCCATAGTCCTGCTGAAACACTGAGGGGAGCAAAGCACACTCAGTGGGTCAGCACCACACGGTGTCAGAGAGAGCCTCATTATCACGTGACCCCCCCCTCCAAAACAAAATGATCTCATACCCGCCCAGGGCTAGAGCACCACAGGCCGAAAACCTCCCCCAACCGCCCTGTGGTCATGGCGCCACATAAGCCTTTATATAATGCATGTACAGGTAACTGCCAAAATAAAGGCAACACTTTGGTAACCCGGGGAAGGGGGTATCCGCCTATCCGACGGTATCAGCCGTGGCAACCCCTGATGGACACTCGTGGTACTGCACCCTGCATTAAACTGAATTTAAAGGATCCATTTACATTTACATTTGAGGCATTTAGCAGACGCTCTTATCCAGAGCGACTTACACAGTTTCACATTTCCCATACAATCCATTTATACAGCTGGATATTTTACTGAAGCAATTCAGGTTAAGTACCTTGCTCAAGGGTACAACGGCAGTGTCCCCACCTGGGAATCAATACCTCATCTGCCTTTATTTTGGCAATTACCTGTATGTCCCATTGACTACTGTATGTCCCCATATACCACATCCAGACTTTCCACCCCCAAATCCCTGAGCTGAATCACTAGGCTTACAGACTCGTCAAAAAATGTCTCTGACGTTCAGTCTAGTTTGTATACCGTGGTCCTATAGTAGCTCAAGCACTTACAGACATTATAGAAAAGACACATCGAAGTGATAAGGAAATGAAAAATAGCAACAGAAAATAAACTCTGTTTAAAGAAATTAGAAATCTTTTGATAAACTAACTAGGCGTGATAGATCCTTTCAGATAGATTAGAGGAGATACTCTTCTGAAATTGCTTAATTTGTATAACATGCCTTTAAATGTTTTTTTTACTTCATTTTAGGCCTTTTGGGGAAAATATTTCAAAATTAACCCAGTTGATTAGTATCAAGCAAACACAGAGTGAATGGCTCTTAAAAGACTTGTTTGTCAATGTTTGGCATGTCCAATCAAACACTTTCCATGGGTTTCAGATCCTGGGTGCCTTTAAAACCTCTGATCAACTTCTAGCTGTATATATGTCCAGTCATGCCCAAATGCTCATGCTAAATAACAATATAACATATCCTGACCTATTATTCAGTTGTAGTGGTCCAACTCTGTATTGCATGCATTTGTAATGACAGTCATTCACTGGCCTTTCACTGAACATTCACAATTCAAATTAGTCATAATCATACCTAATTACAACACCGCCCCTGTTCTGATATCAATTTTTTTAAGGTGTTAGGTGTAACAAAGAGGCTCAACAGTACTTCAATAACTATTCTGAATGCAAGCACACTGTTTATTGACACTGAGGACAAAAGGCTGCATCTGAGACATTTGAGAAAAACGTTTGAAAAGCAGCAAGACGCAACACGTAGCACACTGTGGATGGTGGTAAGCACGACAACCTGCAGTTTATCCCACACCTGTGCATGCGGCGGGGGTCTGGGGCTCCAAAAGAGAGCTCCAGCGGAACCTAACTCATTATGGCATGAACCTGGCATGCAGGCGATTGAAAATATTGACACAGACTCCATTATAGTACAAATGTGGGAACACTGGTGAAAGACAGAAGGCGGCGGAGCCCCCTAGCAAATACACTCCAGTGCACTACAGAGGTACAAAGTTTGACACACAAAAACTATTGCCGTGGGGGCCTTTCTGTTTTGATTTGTTCTCAAAAAGAATCCAAGCGTCACCAAAAAAAGTGCCTAACAATGGCTCAGCCAGCTGAGAAAATGACTGCACACCACATGTCAAGTGTGCTAACTAGCGTTTTGAGAGGAAGCACACAAACGCAGCGTTGAGGAGAGCAGTTTGACAATACAGCACACACTATAGTTCCCCCTCTTAGAATAACAGGGATGAGCATGTGAGGTGAAAGGTCAACCTTGGGTCGGCTCTACTGGGTGTGGCCGAGGCAGTTTGCCGCATGGCTGTAATTAAGCAGTGCGGGCAGAGGCACAGAGAAGGCTCGGCGCAGCGCACCACAAGAGCAGACACCAACGGGATTCTGGGCTACGGATCCAGCTTCACTTACCTAACAAGCTGGGGTTGGGAAATCTCCAGGACTCGTTGTACGTTGAATACTGTGGGTGGGAGTACGGGCTGCCGGAAAAATCACTGCCTGAAAGACAGGAAATGTAATTGCCATGTTAAAATAAGTCTATGCCTGAAAGAGATCAAATGTAAAGTCCTGTTAAATAAGTCACTGAATTGTCAAATGGTTTTGTTGTCATGTGGCTTTTTGTTGAATGGTGGCGTTTTGTCAGGTGTGTACTGTACGCTATATGAACATTCAGGACCGTCTTCAACAGTCTTTCCGTGCCTGCCACCGTAGGAAAGAATCACAATAGTTTTTTGTTCACCCCATTTCCTCCACCTTTCGCTATTCCTCAGCGTTTCTCTCTCCCTCGGTCCATGCCTCCTGCCCGCTTTTTCCCTTTCTTATCCTCCCTGTCACAAGTTCACTTCTCACTCTTTTCTTACTCTCCTTCTCACCCTCCCGCTCTCTTTTCCTCTTACCCTTTCTCCATTCTCCACGACTGGAGAGCTCTCTCTCTCTCTACATCTTTCTCTCTGCCTCTTGTTCTTTCTCCCCTTTCTCTCACTCCTTCTCCCTTCTTCCCCCTCCCTCCCTTCTCTCTGGGGATCTCTTTCCCTCTGCTGACAGTCTGGGCCCCCAGCCCTCTCTCCCTCTCTCCCCCTGTCTGTTCTGCCTGAGTGCTCCCATGAACCCTCAGTGTCAGCCCCCTGCAGCAGAGGAGAGGGGGACAGAGGGAGGGAGAGACAGAGCACAGAGAAGAAAAGAGAGAGAGAGAGAGAGAGAGAGAGAGAGAGGGCAAAGAGAGAGAGGCGGGCAAAGGGACACACCAGAGATGTCCCCGATCCTCTGCTTCATCCTCACTCTTACACCGGAGGCCTCAAGTTACACACACCATTTAACCACACAGGAGAAGGAGCAACCAAGATATACTTCATTCATTCTTAAAACTGGCTAAACCACTACACTCAATTCCACATATTCTGTCTCTTTTAAATCAAGCACTGCTGTAGAATGTGAAAATATGAAAGAGAAAAAAACATGCTACAGGAGTGAGGGAAAGAGAAGTGTAGGAGAGGAATGGCAGGAGAGGAGATTTAACAGAGAGGGGAAGGAAACAAGGGCTGGGAACCTCCAGGTTGGTCCCACCCACTATAGTTATACCACCCCCCAGAATTTGAACCTATAATGCACTGGTCAGATAGGGCCTGAACACACACAGGTGTGCATATATGTCACACACATATGTATCCACACAGGTACACAAATACACACACACACACACACACACACACAGGTGTGCGCATGCATCCACATCCACACGTATGACCACACACACAAACACACACATGCATCCACACAGGTACACAAATATACAAACACACAGGTGTGCACATACATGCTCACATATGGTCACACACACAACACACACATATGCATCCACACAGGTACACAAATATAGAAACACAGGTATGCACGTACATGCACACATATGGTCACACACACAACACACACATATGCATCCACACAGGTACACAAATGCACACACACACACACACACACACACACACACAGGTGTGCACATGTATGCATATATATGGTCACACACACACACATATGCATCCACACAGGTATGTAAATACACAAACAAACACACACACACACACACACACACACACACACACACACACACACACACACAGGTTTAACCAAGTTTTCTTTCTAAAACTGCTGCATCCCCACTGTTCTCCCCACTGATCTCCCCACTGATCTCCCTTCTGTTCTGCCCTGTTACACCTCCTCTGTGGCTCCCTATCAATGAAGGAACATCAACTTCCCCACTGTGTCCAAATATCAGGGGAAAAATGCAGTGTCCCAATTCTGCACCCTCCTTTTCAAACTACAATGGGGTAGTCTACAGAGTGCTGAAAATGTTAAACTTTCAGGTTAAAAATTATACCCCCCCAAAAAAAAAGTGTGACTTCTTAAGATAAATTATCAGTGCACAGAAGCAGCACAGAAAATGGCTTAATTGCATAATTTAACTGAAATAACTGAACCAAAAATAATAATAAAATGCTCACCGAGCACAATTTTTAGGCATAGTGTGAACAGTGTTGTAATGTAATGTAATGTAATGTAATGTACAGTGATCTGTGAACAAATGTTTTTTCTGAAGAACATTACATTGATAATTTATTTGAGTTGAAACTGGCCACACCACTGAGTAAATGATTCTGGGGGATGAGAAAGGTCTGAACCATAAGACGTAAAGTGAGCAAACACCAGTGAACACCACTGTAGCAGCTGGGGTAGAGGAAGAACTATAGAGGTGATCTTTCAAACCCATCTTAAAGGTGCATGGTACCCGCCACAGCGCAGAGTTCCGGGGTAATTATATCCTTCAGGAGTTGTCTGGTGAGATGAGAGGTGGCGTGCCGCCGTGGACAGTTAATATTCTCCCGCTTGTCACCTGCGAGTCTAGCGTTTTCCGCGCCACCGCAACGACGGTATGTCAGGTTGTTTGGGAGACGAGTGTGAGCGCCGGGCGAAACGACGTAGAGCGGGGGGCATACACTGTGCTACTGCGGCGTCAATGTCACACTTGCTTGTCAAAACTCAGGCGCGCGCGAGCACCGCGCTCTCCGGTGGCACACACAACGAGGTCGTTCTGTTATTCATTTTGTGTAAGCTACAATGCCGTCACTTTAGCTAACGCGCCGGCGTGTCAGCTTTAGGGGATGATGCTGAAGGACTGAGTTCGACTGCAGACGGCGTGACACTGATTTGAGAACGCCATTTAAGGTGGCCGAGATGAGCTCCGTTAGCAAGAATGAACTGCAGCCTTACGTAAATAACAATATGCCACAATGCAGGCAATTTACTATACTGTATTCGTTAAAAGGTTACCTAAATTAAGCACGCGCACTTTACCATGTTACGATTAAACACGTTCGATAACAGTTTTAAAAAACATGCCAGCGTCGCAAAACTATCGATCATGGGTAGCTATGTAGCGATAAGAAAAGACGACAGCTCAAAGACAAGGCATCGACTTTGACTTTAGTTCCACATTCATAGCTGTGCATATGGGATCCTGCAGCTTGCTGAAAGTCCACAGAGCGGCCGGCCTCCGCTACGCATGTCCATTTGCGCGCCGCAACGGGTGACTGGTCTTGGCTGAATTAACGACCATATTATGGTAATTTTGGTTATTGTCAAGTTTTTCCCCCCCCTACGACTCTCTCTCTCTCCCTCTCTCTCTCTCAGGCAATATGGTTTTCGTTGATATAGAACAGTGCATTGTTGTGTGTGTGTAAGTGCATTTGTGTGTGTGTGTTTGTTTGTGCGCGCGCCCGTGTGCGTTCATACCATTTTGTACTTATTACATTACCATCGTTCATTGCAGTAAGAATGATCATTTCATTCCCACAGCCACTCTTTAAATAGCAAAATGATAACTTCATAAATCTCATCCCAGTAGCCGTGCCCCTTCGCGGCTGTCTGAAACCACCAACTGTACACCGGCCTCGCAGGACAGTCGATATTTCACTTCACTTTCTCCTTTGAGCTCTATTAACCTCTGCCCCTTCAAACACTCTCCTCAAAGACACTCGTGCCTGTAACTACCCTCTCCTGTCACTGCCAGTTACTGATGTTCCCGTACCTCTTTCCCGCGGTCGGTATATGGAGCAGTAAGTAAAGTTATAACTTATAGATCAGATTTGGATGAAAAATAATATAAAATTGGTTGATATGTTTTTCCTTATTGTTATTATTATAAGGAGTCTGTACTGAATGATAACCAAATAACTGAATAAAATACTGAATACAAATATTAAATAAAAATAATAAATAATAAAAAAAGATTCTACAAACCTTTTCTTTCCCTGTGTTACAGGTACGGTATGCAGCTGCCAACATTGATGTCTATTAGTGTATTACTACACTGATGCTACGCAAGAGCGCAAACAATGATTGATCTTACCATGTATAAATGCACATCTTGTAAGTCGCTCTGGATAAAAGCGTCTACAAAATGGCCAAAATGTAAACGTAAATAACTATCGCTACTGAATAATAATTTATTTACAAATTATTGCAAGAATAAAACCATAAATTGTAAGTTGTCTTCTGAGAAATGCAGTTATAAAAGTACTCTACATTGATATTTGATATCGCTGATGTGCATGCATTTCCATATGGTTTTGCGGGTATGGCTCTCCCTATTACTACTAAAAGATGTAGGTTATTGCGTCTTATATTCCATACAGGCACACAAAACTGTACAACTACATTACATTCAGTATTTTCTGCTACAATATAGTATTTTAGTCATTTTAATTATTGCAAATGATTACATACTATTGATTTGTTGCTGTTGTTGTTATGATTATTAGTAGTATTAGTAGCATAATCATTTTTCTTGTTCTTGTAATTATTAGCATTTTTCAACAGTCATACTGTTTGGTCCAGAATGTTTGGTCCATCTGCTTGATATTAATATATGATCTTTACATTTGCAGGAAGGGGAATGATTGCAAGTTTTTATGTTGACACTTGACAGCTCTTAGTTGCATCTTGTCTGTACTTGTCACATCATAAACCTAGAAGCCATGAGCTGGATACAAACGATGGTATAATTTAAAAATCTGTATGAATATTGTATGAATTATTGCCATTAAAACCAATCATTTGAAATATTTCACAGGTTAACCTTTCAACATTTCAATAGCAAAAACTGTACAATCTAATTGAAAAGAAATGCAATCCTTTTCAATGAAACAAAGTGATGCATTAAAATTGTATTGGCACAGGGTAAGTTGAAGAGAAATTCTCTCTCTCTGTTTGTATCTCCATTTTTGATGCGTTTGATACATGAATACAAAGCTTGCATCATTAATTAGTTGTGTACAGTCAATGTTTACGTTTCATGGCTCTGTGACTAATAAAGTTGATTCAAAACACCATGTGACTAAAACCTGTACGTCTAATACAATGTAATAATAAAAAAATAAATCCTCATTTGCTGACAAGTTGTCTTTTTGGAGATGGCCGACAATATGTACATACAGTTGTAGTAGTAACTGTGATGTATCGTGATTCCATACGACAATTGTATTTTAATCAATTCATATCCAAAGGAAAACAGCATAATAATAAGACAACCTAAAAACAAAACAGTTTAGAACATAGTTAGCAAACTATGTTTCACCATATGCAACTAGCTAATAAATACAGAGATGGATCTGATGGAGTGAGCTGTAGATCACTGTAATGGCAACTCATTTAATCTCACGCCCTTTTAGCAATCAATCACCAAAGTTTAGTGTCGTTACTGGATCCCTGGTATCCTGGTGGTGTGTGTAAAAAAAAAAAAATGCTGAATGAATGTTTTTATTTTAAGTTCCAGGGACTCCAAAATGTAACCAGAGACTCGAACAACAGAATGGAGGAAACTAACGATAAACGTAATGGTACACGACTGGCAGCCTTATCTTTTTGTCTGAGTTTGTCTGAGCAGTGTACAGAAAGTTTCAGCAGTGTGCAAGTAGCTTTGAGCATGAAAAAACCCTGATAATACTGGACACAATGCAGCGATTTGACCCAGTTTGACTCAGTATATTGGAGGTGTCCGCTGCATAGACAACGAATTATGGGGAAAATGCAGACACTATTTCCGCCACTTATTTGTATGTTTTTTGTTGAGAGGGTGAACAGCTGAACAGCTACATTCCTTTGAAATATTTCTTTGGCAGGTTTTGCGTCCATGTTCACCATGTAAAGTGTTTGTGTGTGGTAAGAATTTAAGCTCAAAATAAGCCTGCTCATATTGTCACAGTCCCACGACCCCCATTATCTGGTGTTTGGATGGTGTAAATAACAATTGAGAGGGAACAAATAAATAAGAGAGAGAGAGAGAGAGAGAGAAAGACAGAAAGAGAGGGAGCGGGAGCAGAAGATGGAGTGGGTAAGAATGAATCCATTAGTCAGGGGTCAGTGGTGATTTTCATTTAAAACAAATTACTGATGTTGAGAAGGGACAGCTGGGCTGCTGCGACCGGACACTAATGACTGTATTCCCAGCACCGCTGTGTCGGCTGCCTCTCTCCCTACACTGCCACCCCCACCCGTCCCACCCCTAAAAGCCCTCCCCCTCCTCTCTACACATCCCCAGCCCCCACCCTCCCCAAACCCCACCCTCCCTCGGGAGCGCTGTCATCCTGGCAGACACGAAGAAAGAGGAAGAGGCAGAGACAAGACGCCCTCCCACCCCCCCCCCCCCCTCCTCTCCCGGGACACAGAGAAGCATGAGGGTAAAGGTGCCCATTGTCAGAGCAGCCACTGACATAGGAAAGGCAACAGTTATTTAAATGACCCAGCAGAGGTAGAACATCACCCGATTTGATATATAGTCACCAGCTCCCTATAGCACAGGGCTGTGGACCAGGGTCTCCGGCAAACACAGTTACAGTAACGAGTATGCTGTGTTACGACACCTGAAGCCTGTGTCTTCCAAAATAAACTATTCTCACTACATGTACCGGACAGAGGTTCACACACTGTGGAAACTTTTGGTAGTTCAGTTTAGGATGAGGGTATGTCAGCATGTGGAACCAAAGCACCACCAGGCTGAAGATTAAGCTTTAAAGATCTAAGCACAATTCACTTTTATAAACTTTTATAAACTATAAAAGTCAACTGCTACATTCTTTCTCTTGATTTCTTATTTTTTTTAATCATTTTAGATCATTTCAAAGACTGCCAATTCATAGGCGTGCTACAAAATTAGTAACGGTTTCTTACATTTCCCACTCAAAGTTAAGGACAGAACACATTGCTGTTAGTGAGAATCTGGACTTAAGGCCTCGGTTTACTGTAGTCCCAATGCTCTCCATCTTTAATATAATTAAATAAGGACCTTTTTTTTCATTTCTTACACATTTTTTGTTCATTTCAGCCTCGCTCACAATTTTGGGGGGAAGAAAATAATAAGAAAAATAACAATTAAACCTACGACAGAATTAAGGACACATTTAATTGCAGGAGAATTTAATAGAGGCCTACAGTATGTGTGGTCATGTGTCAAATCACAGCACCACTGGGGTTCAATCCAACTGCATTGCAAATAGTTCCTTACTTACTTAAATAGTGGGTTTAAGCAAGTGCAACTCATTTTACAATATTCATTTTAATGAATGCCCAACTTGGTTATATTTTCAGTTCCAACACACAATGTTTTGGAAGTAATGACCAAAAACGCTTGCTTTCTTTCAATTAGGAAACAAGTGCAATACAGTTGTTTTAAATTGAATACTGTACAACGTCTGGTGTCTGGTTGGAAATGGTAACTGACACCAAAGGCAGTGCAAGCTACCTACAGTTATCCCTCTCCACACCACCACATCTCATAGTCTGTAACAATCTGTATCTGCTGCTATATTCAACCTATAAAACTGACCTCACAACGTGCGTATATGAACCGTACGTCACAATCTATACCACAAGTTCTTCAAAAATAAGGAAATGAAAAAAAGGGTGATGAACGGGATTCAATTGAAATCCATCCTTAGCTTTGCCTCACAGTTCAAAGTAAACATTCCCCACAAACAGTTTGGCAAGTTGAGTGATTACTTTATTAATAAATTGAAGGTAGGACAAATGATCCAGGCCTAAGTCTTCATAGAGATCTCAAGGGTCTGGACAACAGATTTTAAAAATATATATTATTATTATCTGGAGAATTAACTTTTTCTGTGTCTCAGAACAGCTTTTATAAGTAACCTACAAGCTGAGCACCATAACATCCCAGTCAGTGTGAACTAGGAACCACTGGAATCATTCGGCCGCTGCCCTGTTTTGATTTGTGAAGAAGTTTCATGCGATCACAGTCACAGATATTACACTCTCTTAATATTGATGATATAAAAATAAGATTATTTAAACGCCAGTTGTCTCTTATCCACATTTTACACTTTAGCTCCACAGAACAGCACGACCATATTACTAAATTACCAAGGAGAAGTTCAAGACTCAGGGAACCAACTTGCACTTGAACTCATTTCAATGAAGCTACTATTTCATAGAGACAGGCAGTGAAATGAAGTTATTATCAAGCCACATCATTTTAGGAATTCTGAGCATGAAAAAATTGGAAACATGATGGAGAGTACAGATACAGACTTCCTACACATATTATTTATTATTCCTATATAACTTTAACAGATTTAATAAACAGATTCTTCAATACGTCTTTTTTTGTGCCAGTTTGTGGAAACATTGGTTTGCCCTGCCTCTTATGTTGGATGGGAAAAAAATACAAAATAAAACAAGAGCTCAGAAAAACAATTCATTTTTCCTCGGCTGTTTTTTGTTTTGGGGAAAATATAGTTGAATAAAAATCCATCAGCCATGTACTTGGGGAATACAATTTATATATATTCCATTTGCACATAAAAAATATCAGTCAGATAGGTTCTGGTCCATTTTGCCTGCCAGTGCTCACAGAAGGCTATATACTGTGAGTATGCCAACTCACCCGGTACCATGCCAGTCAGAGCAGGGGCGGAGTAGCTGCCCTGTCCAGTAGGGGGCACATGGGGGGGGTACCCCGGCAGAGTGGTGCTCGCTAAGTCGCGACCTGCAGAGAGGAACCACAAACAATCACACACCCATCAGTCAGCACCACTGTATGGCGACAGACACTTTTA
Organism: Aldrovandia affinis; assembly: GCA_029706075.1. Classification (NCBI taxonomy): domain Eukaryota; kingdom Metazoa; phylum Chordata; class Actinopteri; order Notacanthiformes; family Halosauridae; genus Aldrovandia; species Aldrovandia affinis. Next base: position 254,072 of record JAINUG010000163.1, on the reverse strand, counting down.
GCCAATCAGTGGGAAGAATTCAAAACAGCGGCGAATCAATCTACATCAAAAAATACAGTGTGCACACTGGGTTCCCAGTATGATTACTGTAGCACACTGAGGCAAAACCCACACCTGAGAGACACAGCAAAGTTAGCCAATCACCCTCTGAAGTTAACCAATTCGAATCTTAACCAATCAGCATCTCGACTAATCAGCATCTTAACAAATAAGCCTCTTAGCCGAGCCTCTCAGCCTCTGTGTTGTTAAATAATAGACAAGCCGGGGAGCATCATCCTCTAGACTAGCAACACAAAAACAACGGTGACTGAGAGACAAAACAACCTCAACTAGAACACTGACTACTCTTTGACCAAAGAAAAAGGCAAAGAAAACTCCAGGAATTCCGCCGATAAATTTTGCATTCATTATCCCGTCAGCTTTTTCTTTTCTTTTTTTTAATACAAAATTTAAAAGAGAAATAAAGAAAGAATACATTTCACAAAGCTAATTAAAAGTGGTTCTTTGCTCTTGGGGCTCCTGCTGGAAATGGGAAAGATTCGCATCTCTGGAGAGATTAAAGAAAGAAAGGAAGGGGGGGAAGCAGCTCCTCTAAAAAACCTTTATCATCTAGTGACACTAAAACCTTTTAAATTAGCCCGATTCATCCCGCTAACGCGAAGGGAGAGGCCTCGGCGGGATTCCGCTCCGCGTAGGTGCAGGCAGAGGAGCGGGCGGAAAAGAAGGGGCCGGCGTGACAGCAGCGGAGGGGAAACGAGGCTGGGCCATTTTCAGCTCTGCTGTCGGACACCGTGTGGGTCCCCGCCACTGCCCTCAGCTGTCTCCCCTCCTCTCTAATTAGAGGTTGATAAAACACTGGTATCACGCGCTGCCCTGTAATGACTGTGTTAGCCAGGGTGGGAGAGGGGGGGGAATCACGTTTCGGAGGAAGTGCGGGGGGCGTAGGTTAGAATGCCTGTGACAAATGTTGAAGTGCCACAGGTGTGTGTGTGTGTAGTGGAGGGGGAGGGACATCAGTTACCCTCAGGTAGGGGGTGATTTGAGGTTGGAGGGGTCATGGCATGGATTCCCGGGAGTTGACACGCCAGTGTTTGTCTTGGTGGTGGATGGGAGCAGAAACGGTGCCCGTTTAAAGGCTATTGTACTTTTCACGAAGGAGGCGAAGTGCTACTCATTACAGACGCGTGGTGATTTTAGCCGTGCAGGCCACGTGACCCGGATGTTACATGTATCGCCTCATCGCAAGCCCGCTCGTCTCGCCATCTTTACCTGAACTCCCTTCTCCTCACGTCTGCTTCCAGTTTCCCTTTTCTTTCGATCCTCTTTTGCCTCTCTCTCTCCTCCCTCTCTCTCTCTCTCTCTCTCTCTCTCTCTCTCTCCACACACACTCCCTGACTTTCCAGTTGCCTGTCAGCTCCTGCGTGGATTTATAACTGCATTAGACTACATGACAGAGTGTCAGGATAAATCATTTCCTTTTCTTTACATATCACACACAATAAAAGCATGGAGACTGAGAGCCATTCATCATCATAAACGGCCAGGACACGCGCCCCATCAATTCCACTCACCCCTCGTCATTTAGCGGGGGTGGGGGCTGTTTAGGCCCAAACGAGCCAGTGAGAGGGGGGGAATGTGTCTATTGGAGTCATGAACTGGAAGCACAGGTTTACTAGCTTGAGAATTGGGGTGTGTGTGTTGTGGGGGGGCGGGGGTGGAAACAGTGGAGTGCTAGCAAGGATTCCAGATTGGTTCCCACAAAGTTTGGAGAGCACTGCTTCTTTGTAAAAGTGTTTTAACACGCCCCATCAGAATAAACCAGTCTGAAAGTAGTCGAGTTCTGAGTCACATGTTAACTTAATTGTTGACTGTCTTTTTATGTCCCACGCCACGGACGGAACGAGTGACACATTATGCGCACAGGTGGACTCCAGTCAAATAATTATGTGACCTCTGAAGACAATTTATTGCACCAGAATGTATTTAGGTGTATTTGAGCAAAATGGGTAAATACTTATGCAATCAATTATTGTCTGTTTTTTATTTGTAATTAATTAAGAAAAAGAGTTGGGGGTTTTATTTGACATTATAGAGTATTTTGTGTTGATCAGTGGCGAGAAATCCAAAGTAAATCCATTTTGATTCCATTAAGTAATATAATATAATGTGAAAAATGTCAAAGGGGGTGAATACTTTTTATATACACTGTACATCCCCAGAGCAGACTGCAGATTGTATTGAAATGGATGTTACTGCAAAGACACAAAATAGACGCATTGTGTTATAAAACTGTAATATAACGTTAATATAACAGTAAATGGCAAATACAAACGCAATTGACACATTAAATTGTAGATTTTGTCTTCGTAACTGGCATATCAGTGTTGTTTTTTGGGCCCGAAACAAAAGAGTAACTGGGATTAGATCACGAATACAATTTATTCTGGCCCCTCTTCATCGTGACAACATATTTATCTTATTTACATACATAACTTATTTAACTTATAAAATAACATATTTACTCTTGAAGTACTACCAAAGTACTACATTTCTGTTTGTGCTCTAAATTGTGTGTATATACAGTGTGCTCCTGACTCTGCCTCTTTCCTTCCCTCTCTCTGCCGCCATGTTGGACACTTTTCTGCCACATCTGACGCGCCAGGGAAGCATTAGCAGAAACTGGTTGATAATCCGTGGCGGGTCACTGGGCAGGGCAGCCAAGAGAGGGGGAAGAGAGATGTGAGGGGAGAGAAAGAGAGAAAGAGAGGCTGAGAGAGAAAGAGAGAGAGAGAGGGTAGTCTCTCAGGACTTCCTGAGCCAGGGAGAGGGGTCAGACAGGACTAGCTCCTGAGGGGTGCTGGGGGGGTCAGAGGGGGTGTGAGTCCACGAGAGAGGGAGGGCGAGCCGGGGGGCTATATCCGTTTCCTAGCCTTCGCTGTTCCTCAAGGCCTTGACACTGAGGTCAGCTCTCAGACAAGTGTGTTTTTCTCACTCAGATACCCTGCCTACTCGCTCGCTCACACGCACTCACACACACACAGCCCTCACACACTCACCACAAAGCAATGCATTAAGGGAGACCACGCTTCCAAGATCAAATATTAGGAGACAGAATATTCAACTAATAAAAACTACTCATATCTATAGTCACAGCGGTGCTCGTAGTAATAATGGCATGATTTTAGATTATTTAAATTAAATGAATTGGAAATTATATGACAGTTGCTTGAATCAAGATGTTCTGTGAGGCTAAGTGTGGGTGTTTGTACACATACATGTGCGCACGTGTGTCTGTTTATGTGCTCCTGTATTTGTGTGCACACCCCATATAAACTGCTGAGTAAGGATGTGGCACACTAGAGGGCGCTGCTGAGCCAACATGGTATGGTTAACACGGTGAGAGAGAAAGCAAGGGACTGTAAGAGATTGAAGCATAAGGACAAGAGAGAGGGAAAGCAAAAGATACAATAAATACATATATGATATCATGTGCAGAGGGAAAAATATATCTGTTATGCATTCCTATTGAACATCCAAAAAGGTACTACAAAGCCAGAAGCTAGGCCCTTAAGTCTGTTTGAGCTCACTAAAACATACACACACGCCAGTGTCAGACCTGCACTCACCAACATAGTGCCACATTATAAAGAAAACCTGAATCATTGGGACAATACAACAAATTCACTGCACACTTCCTTGCTATTGCGTCCCAAAACAAAACAATATTATTTCCAAGTATAGTTACTCTTTGTGTTACTGGTTCTCTAACTATAGCTTGGCCATGGAGAAAGGCCAGCACAAACTACATACCAACGAGAGAAGAGGGGATATTTGACCACTGCAGACATGGGACAGACAGAGACAGGGATTAGGCCTACCATTTCACTTTGTCCAGTCAGAAAATACAGGACAACTTGGCTTTTAAAATATTTAAAATATATTTGTACAAATATTTAATAAAAATATATTTTAATAATAATTATTATTATTATTTAAATAAACATTTACAGGCTCTGTACCTACAATTAATTAACTCACATTATATTGGGATCCTACAATCATCTGTGTGAAATAGCTCCCCATTGTTATTCTTGTAAAAGGATTAAAATATATTTTGTCATTTGAGGGTTAATGATTTAGGTGATTTCCCACATTATTGTTTATATTTGTTTAAGTTTATGCTATATCAATGTGTTGTATATGTTATATATATTAAGTTTAAATGATATCAAAATTGATACTGACACTATCTATACTGCTCTCAATATCATATTGTGCATTCGTTTTCTTGGCTGGGCCTCATAGTGGTTTTCCATAATGTACTTGCTGTAATACTTGCTTATGGTTCATTAACCCGTATGTGCGGTAATGTTTAACAGACGTCTTAAAGCAGGGATCTTACAGGATGCTAAACGTGTGCCACAAGCTAACGCTGAGAGGACTGTATTCTCCGTGGTGACCGCGTGCCACACGGCGCCGTGGCAAGCGCGAGGGCAGCCGGAGCGCTCCGCCCGTTTGGAGAGATTCACCGTCTCATTTTGCTGTGGCGGAGCCACTCCCGGCTGCTCAATGGATTACACAGCATACGGAGGGAGCCTTTACCAGCACACACACCATTGATTAAACAGTGCCAAAACACTGCTGGATGAAGAAAATAATGTTTCACACTGTTTTTTGTGTTATCTTTCTGTTTTCTAGTCTTGGATGTAAGAGGGGGGATGAAACCTGGCCCTTCCCCCTTATGTCGGATGTTGGTTCTGGAGATGCCCCCGCTCCCCCCCCCCCCACCTGCCCTCCCCCATTTCCTTAGAGAGCAGGTTTTAATACACCTTGTCAGAGCAGCCACATGGGCCCCGTCCTCATGATTTTCTCATTAGGGGCCAGAACGCATGAGCACTGTCAGAGCCTGGACTTAATTACAGACTTATTTTGCTTCCTGCTGCAGTGCTGTGTGACACCAGGGGCCGTATATACAGAGATTCTAAGAGTAGGAGAGCTGATCTAGGATCAGTTTAGCCTTTTAGCTCATAATGGATATGCTTAGGATATGGACAGGGGAAACCTGATCCTAGATCAGCACTCCTATTCTTAGAATCTTGTTACATACGGCCCCAGGTCTCCCTTAGCCTCTGTCCTGAGTGTGACTGAGGCCACGATTCAGCTGAACCGCAACTCCCACAATCCTTCACTCCTTTCACCAACAAACGTAAACAAACATAACATTTCTAATCCAAAGAAATAAGCTCAGAAATCCCTGGAATTAACAAAAAAGTGCTGCGTAGGAATAATAAAAGAATAAATTCCTACATTTAAAATGTAATGCATTACTCAAGTTAAGAACGCAGGCAGACAGCATAGCGGTCTAACGCACCATATTTTGGCTGGTCCGATATGGTGTGCGCTGCCTGTCAGGGACGTGGTTCGAAACTCGTCACTACCAGACCAATCGTCAGCCCCGATCGGAGCCAGCATTTGGCTGTCCACCCCAGGGGGAGGGGGGAGGGCGAATCGGCTTGGGTCCGCCGTGAAGCATGCAAAAGGAGTCTCCAGAGCGTGGGTGGGCGAATTCCGTCTCAAAGGAAGCGGAGTTTGCTGCCCTCTGAGAATTAGCTTGCCTTGTAGATTTACCCTGCCCAAACGGGAGGGTAAATCTACGAGGCAAGCTCGTATGGTGTAGGATAAAAACTTGTTCTGTGTGACAGTAGATAGAGCATGGCATTGACAATGCTTAGGTTGTGGGTTCAATTCCCACTGGGACCACATATACTGAAAAATGTATGCATTCACTACTGTAAGTCGCTTTGGATAAAAGTGTCTGCTAAATGGCATATATATATATATATATATATATATATATAAAAACTGAAGCGCGTACCTGACACCAGTTGGTAGGACTGTGGTCCTGGGATGCTGGTTCCTAGCTCCGCCCCCCCGGGGTTGGCAAGACTGCTCTTCATCTCCTCCAGCCCTCCTGCCAGAGTCGCCATGGCGGAGTAGTCCGTCGTCTAGGGACACGAGAGAGAGAGAGGGACCGTGAGGCAGGAAAAGCCGCTACACTCCCTATCTGGTTCTCTGGGTGTCTTTTTCGCTCAACAACTGGGGAAAGACCATTCCCGTCGTTTCCCAAAACACAACCCGCATTGAGGCTATTGTATGAGAACAGAGCGGAACGGGGTGAACTCTACAGGTAAATGTAGTCATTGGAGACACGGCACAATCCCGGGGGTTTAGTGCTACACCGAGACCAATTCTGTACCACTTTAAACGATGAAAGGGAAGAGGTCTGGTTTACTTAAATCTGTGCCCCCTGAGCTCTAACTACAAAGCTGTGGTGGTATAAATTTGATTCATGCAGTCCGATTCATGAATAAAATCTCCACCGTTGATTCTCCTTGGACACCCTCAGTACGAATTCATTCTGATACACAGAGGGTCCCCGCAGGACAGCGGGAGCAGATGTTTGGCAGTGAATTGAGAGACCGATAGGGCTCCCCCGCTTTGATTTGTGCTTTCCGGTCAGTAAAGCCTGCTCAAGCCAAGCCCTGCGAGCAACTGATACAAGTGAAAAAATATGATAAAATACTGAACAATATAAATAAATAATATCGAGAATATTACAATCCCGTGTATTTCGGGCCTCTAGTGGGAACTCCAGTTAAGGCGCACATTTGTACTTTGGTGATGTGGACCCGTGGCCCAGATTTGAATCCAGACTATCCTTGTGCTGAGAATAATTGCAGAGAATCCCGTGGGTAGAAAGTTGGCCATACTGTGGTGTCCCGTCCATAGTATAGGAGGGAGAATGTGTGTACATATATACTTAATATGACGTGTGTACAGGTGCTCACCTTCCCAAATTAACATTAAGGACATTACAGTGATGGGACGGGCCAGTAGTTGTGATTGGGCCTTGTCCAGGGAGAAAAACGTGGAGAAATGTAGAATACAAAAAAAGGACACATTTAGTAATGCACGCTCTATTTTATCACATACTTAAAAGTATATTCCTTACATTTCGGATTTAGTGTCTTGCTGTTTGTCACGTTACCTTAAGGTGGAGATAACACGCTACCTGTTTTTCAACGAAAATCAATGAGGAGGTTGAATAAATCCCAGAATCCCCTGCAGCCCTGGAGCTCAATGTTCTAGGACTGCCTCTCTCCCCCCACATCAGGCCCAGATCAATCAGAGGCCAGGTGATGAATCAGCCTCACCTGCCGGTGACCTCCGGCCGCACGGTTACCAGGACTCATGTTTCCCCATTAGCCCTCTCCGAGTGTCAAGGGGACGGTCGCCGAGGGTGACGGCGGCAGCTCAGTTTAGATTTAGGTTTTCGACCGGCCCACTACCAGATTACTCAGGCAATCAGTGGTGGCACTGCTTTATGGTTATGAAGTCGCGGTAGCTTGGCCATTCATTTTGGCTGAATTAAGTGTCAGTAACCTGAGAATGACCCACCTCTCCATTTCTGGCAGGTGTTACTCGGAACAGGAAATGGCCCTGAATGCTGAAATGTTGCGTTACAGTCCTCGCAGTGTTGCGCACGGTGATTGGGACACTGAAAACTATTTCTCGGAAGATGAATATGCTTTTTTTCTTTAAAAATACAATGAAATATGTTATTGTAAAGCTGTAGCGCTGCTTAACTTGGTTAGACTAGAGGAATTCTTAGGTGCACTTGGTTCTCGGGTGCATATATTTTACAGATGCATACCCACTCTTACAGCATCCTGTACTTGTGCATCACACAAGAGACAAATTAACTACTTTTATTATGTTGTTTCTCTATTTTTTGTTAAAAAATAGGAGCAACTCAAGTTTATGGCAGATAGTCCGGTACAGCACCAACACAACAAGCTGGGGAAGGAGGGGGAAACTGTGTGTGTGTGTATGTATGTATGTGTGTGCGTGCGTGTGTGTGTGTGTGTGTGCGTGTGCTTGGGTGTGTATGCGCATGTGTGTGTGTGTGTGAGTGCATGCGTGTGCGTGGGTGTGTGTGTGCGTTGTGTGTGTGTGTGTGTGTGTGAGTGCGTGCGTGTGCGTGGATGTGTGTGTGCGCGTGTGTTTGTGTGTGTGTGTTTACTGTTGTTGCCGTGACGTCAGGACATCACCACTGTGGATGGTATTTGTGCCGCTTGTTTCAAACACTCTGTACAAAGCGTAGTCTCTCACTGCACACTGACCCGACCTCTTAAAGCAGTCAGTCCAGGGGACTGGGACTCCAGCTGTCAGACAGCTTAGATGTACACTATCCTTCTCTCTCTCTCTCTCTCTCTCTCTCTCTCTCTTTCCCATTCTCTCCTTCTGCCCATCTGAATAAATCGCTGCCTTTTTCCTCTCTCTTTGTTCCTCATTTTCCTGTAGGCCTCTAATGTGGACATGTAAATGTGGGAGAATAGCGTGGGTAATTGAGGATTATGAAGTTTCGCCAGCCCCCTGACAGCCCGCTAAGGAAGATGGATTATTCTCATTTTTTCCTGTAAATTTTGTCAATTTTGGAATTCATAAGCCATCAACCCTGATCAAAATGTGAAAACACAGCTGTGACAGGGAGAGTGTAGAGAGGGAGGGAGAGAGACAGGTCCAGAGCGATAAAGATCAAGAGAGAGAGAGAGAAATGGACAGAGAGAAAGTGATTGTGATTTCAGAGACACAGACACGTACACACTATGAGTGCAAGTGTGTGTGTGTGTGTGTGTGTGTGTGTTTTGTGTACATGATATACAATGAACAATGTTAACCAAGCATGATGAAATTCAATTAAAATTAAATGTATTTCTGCTACAGTGGTATGTGTATAAATGCAAATTCTAATACTGTATTGTTCATTCAACTATTACACAATTTTAACATATGTACAGAATTTAAGCATTTGTAAAAATATTTCAGTATTTGTAAAAATTAAAAAAAAGTATTTAGAAATGACTTGTGCAGGGTCAGCACACATAGAGAAGTATCTTATGGACACTGAAATGAAAATCAAAAGAGGTAGTGGGAGAGAAAGAGAGATTAATATGTTTTCCTGCACAAAAAGAAACGTTTCACCAGCTCAATTCTAGCTTTCCTGTCACGCTTTGTGTTCATTTATTCGTTTAATTTATCATGGGTATTTCCATTTCTTGTGGCTTTGCTTTTATGTCTATTTCAGGGTATCGCCAAATCAATTTCCACTACTTACGGGTGCTGGGGGTTGCGGGGAGCGGTTCTAACGGCAAGGACCCACTCTAATGATGCTCTGTGGTCCCACGTCAATACAAATGGTGGTTTAATCACGCGACAAAAAAAAATATTTCACCTCGCCAAGGCCTCTCAATGTCATTTGCATAATGACATTTCCCCACCTCCCCGATCAACATTGTCTCGCATGGACCGAACGCAGAGGGACGGAGGCGCAAATAAATCATGTTACCGCCGCCGCCGTCGCTCGAAGACACTGAAAGCGGCTAGCGGGGGAAAGAATTTATCTGCGCACATCGCGACGCCGAGAGCGCGGACGCTCTGCCACTGACAGCAAAGCGCCGCTCGAGCAGGCTGCAGACGCTCGGAGAACAGGGTCACACCACCGCGTGCCAGACCCGGGACACTGGTGGAACAGCGCGCGCTGTCTGATCCGGTCCTGAAGGAAACAAGCTGGTAGGGTCCAATCGTGAACCCTTCCTAAGTGCGGGAGCTTAAGAACAGAATGTGGCTAAAAAAGCTAAAAATTTGATTGGATTGGGGTGTTTTGCATACAAAAAAGATGAAAAAACAGCACATTCACAGCAATGTGAGACTTCTTGAGTGGTAAATGAAGGAACTTATCATATGACCTAATTATATTAAACGTAAGTGACGGAGGAGAATATGACAGGAAGGCCTATGAGCAGCTTTTCCTCCTGAGAATAGTCTGAATCTGCCTCTGCCCAGATTCTCTTGTTGCATATCATAACAAGGGCAGGTGAATTTCAGTTTGAGTCTCTTATATAAATCTAGTGCCGCTTAGGATATACATCCACCAGGAATGCAGGAATGGCAGGAAGCTATGGCACTTCCACATTCACCCATACACATCTCTCACAGCAGAACAGTATAGACATATTGACATTCCACTATTGCCCATACACATCTCTCCCAGTTCCTGTGGTAATTCTGACCAGTGGTGGAAATTGTAATAGCTTCTTCCAGAGACACCCAGCTTGTACCAGGACAGCATTTTAGTCCATGTTCAATAATCTTTGTTTGATGTAAGAGTGCTAGGTGTATTTAGTGCTTAATTCAGACTCAAGGATGACAGGTTCAGTGTGGTCAGGGAGACCTATTTGTAGGTGTGTAAACGACAGATTTTTATTGGCTCTTGATTGGTCAATGTGAGATTGAAGCCTAGAGGTAGATGGCCGTGCAGCGTGGGCCCGGACAGACTGTGAAGACCTGGCCCCCCCAACTCCCCCCACCCCCCACCGTCAAGCATCTCAAGAAGTCAAAAGGCAGATCCCTCTCAAGGTCGACCTTTCTCCTCAGTTTAACCTTTGACCTGCAGGGAGGGAGTGAAGGGGGAAAAGGAGGGGCAGGCGGAGAAGGGCGTGGGGACGGAGACGGAGACGGAGACGGAGGGGGTTCGCTGGGGGTCTTCGTCCCTCCCACCCCAGCTGTCACCCCCTCCCCCTCTCCCCCCCTCCCAGTCTTGTTGTGCTATTGATCTGGCAGGAGCGCCCAGGATAATTAGCCAGGAATTAGAGCCTCTATCACAGCCAGGAGACCGAGCTAACCGGCCTGATTTATCACCTGCATAATTTGCTGCGATTGAAAGGGAAATTAAAATGAACTCTGCTTGACAACTGTGCACTGTTTTATGGGCTCTCCTGTGAAGTCAAAAAGACAAATTAATAGCCTGGTGTTGCTTAATAGTCTTTACCCACACTGTGGGGAGCTGTGAACAGAGCCGTGGCAGCTCGGTTAGATACAGATACAGAGGAGGGAAGAGATGTAAAGAGAGGGAGAGATGGGGGGGGTAGTTTAACGCTTTTTAAAGTTTTGTTGGGGTTTTTTCCATTAAATGTCTTGTTTCGAAAAGGAAATTTAGGTGAATTCAGGTTTAGCCTCATGTTGTTTGCTTTGGATGATGTCAGTGTACATGGTGGTGCACAGGGATGTGAAGAGTCGTTAAATGTAGAACAGCACAGTATGTATCTGAGGTCTACTAGTCCCCATAGTGTTATTCACTATGCTACCCATAGTGAATAACACTAGAGAATAACACCCAGGTAGTACCAATAGCAGCAGCAATAGCAGTAGTAGTAGTAATTATAGAGCAGTAGTAGTAGTAGTAATGGTAGCAGTAGCAGTAGTAGTAGTAATAGTAATAACAGTAGCTGTAGTAGTAGCAGTAGTAGTGATAATAGCAGTAGCAGCAGTAGTAGTAATAATAGCAGTAGTAGCAGTAGTAGTAATAATAGCAGTAGCAGTAGTAGTAATAATAAGTAGTGATAATAGCAGCAATAAGTAGTAGCTGTAGCAGTAGCAGTAGTAGTAATAATAGCAGTAGCAGTAGTAGTGATAATAGCAGTAGCAGCAGTAGTAGTAATAATAGCAGTAGCAGCAGTAGTAGTAATAATAGCAGTAGCAGTAGTAATAGTAATAATAGCAGCTGTAGCAGTAGCAGCAGTAGTAGTAATAATAATAACAGTAGCTGTAGTAGTAGCAGTAGTAGTAATAGTAGCAGTAGTAATAGTAATAGCAGCTGTAGCAGCAGTAGTAGTAGTAATAGTAAGTAACAGTAGCAGTAGTAGTAGTAGTATAATAATAACAGCAACAGCAGTAGTAGTAGCAGTAGCAGTAGTAGTAGTATAATAGCAATAGTAGTAGTAGCAGTTGTAGCAGTAGCAGTTATAATAGTAGCAGCAGTAGTAGTAATAATAGCAGTAGTAGTAGCAGTAGCAGCAGTAGTAGTAATAATAGCAGTAGTAGTAGTAGTAGTAATAATAGCAGCAAAAGCAGCAGAAATAAGTAGTAGTGGTAGTAATAATAATAGCAGCAGTAGTACTAAGTAGCAGTAGCAGTAATAACACCATAATAATACTGATGGTAATGTTTTCTCCATTCAGTCTTTTCGAGCACTAGGGAGTATTTCTTTGAGCAGTACTGTACAACAAGGATAATAACAGCAGCAGCCCGCTTGGTGGGTCAAGTTCACTGTCAATCCCCAGGCAAGAGTGAGCATGTGAGAGGCCCAGCTCGACAGGCCCACAGGCCCGGGGGTGGGGGGCCGGGGGTTGGCTCAGGTGAGCCTGTCAGCTGTGTGAAGTGGCTGTCAGTCGGGGCCAGCAATTTAATAATCCCTGAGCAGGAGGGGCGTGGGGGTGGTGGGGGTTTCTGGAGCCTGGAATACAACGGTGTGTGTGTGTGTGTGTTTTGTGTGTGTGTGTGTGTGTGGCATGTGTGTTTGTGAGCACATGTGAGTGTGTGTGAATGTGTGAGTGTGTGTGGGTGTCTGTGTGTGTGTGTGTGTGTGTGTGTGTGAGCACACATGTGAGTGTGTGTGTCTGTGTGAGTATGTGTGTCAGGGGCGGTGCTAGGGGCTGAAGACATTCGGGGCTTAGCCCACGGATAGAGACAAGGCATACACAACGCGGGACTGTGGTATGCAGTGGTTTATCACGTTACTTTGTTCTTGAGTGTGTGTGTCGGTGTGAGTATGTGTGTGCGCACATGTGAGTGTGTGTGAGTGCGTGTGTGTGTGTGTGTGTGTGTGTGTGTGTGTGTGTGCGCACATGTGAGTGTGTGTGAGTGTGTGTGTCTGTGTGTGTGTGTGTGCGCACATGTGAGTGTGTGTCTGTGTGAGTGTGTGTGTGTGTGCACATGTGTGTGTGTGTGACTGTGTCAGTATGTGTGTGTGCACATGTGAGTGTGTGTGTACATGTGTCTGTGTAACTGTGTGTGTGCGTGTGTGTGTGTGTGTCTGTGTGAGCATGTGTGTGCGCACATGTGTGTGTGTGTGTGTGTGTCTGTGTGACTGCGTAACTATGTGTGTGTGTGTCTGTGTGAGTATGTGTGTGCGCACATGTGAGTGTGTGTGTGCCTGTGTGACTGCGTAACTATGTGTGTGTGTGTGTTTGTGTGAGTATGTGTGTGCGCACATGTGAGTGTGTGTGTGTCTGTGTGAGTATGTGTGTGCGCACATGTGAGTGTGTGTGTGTGTCTGTGTGACTGCGTAACTATGTGTGTGTGTGTGTCTGGGTGACTGTGTAACTGTGTGTATGTGAGTGTGTGTGTGACTGTGTGAGTGTGTGTGTGCACATGTGAGTGTGTGTGTGCTGTGTAACTGTGTGTATGTGAGTGTGTGTGTGAGTGTGTGTGATTCCCTGTGTAATCGCTGTGATTAATAAAGCCCAGCCCCTGCAGCGCCCAGGTTAATGCAGGGCTCCCTGACCCTGACCGCTCTGGCTTTACTGCGCTCACGGAGAGATGAGCTGGGAATTATGTCCTTACACTGTGTTTCTCTCTGGAACTCTGTAAGTCACCCGCCCCCCCGCCCCCCTACCCCTGCCCGCACTGTGCCAGCACACACCCCCCAGTCTTATACCGTGCGGGCACTCAAACAAACACTTCCACTGTTCAAACAAAAATGTTGTGCCGCACTAGCAGAGGGGAGATGGGCCGGTAATTACAGCTTAACACTGCTTCTCTCTGGAACTCTGTGCCTCGGCAAACCCATCCCCAGTCCCTAGGTGACTCAGGTATCCAGACAGAAAGGCTGTGTCACATAGACAGACACCAAACTGAAGTCAGTGCCTGCATGTGCGTTGGGGAGGCCCGGGTAAGTATAGCGCGCGTGGTGCTAGCAGTGTACCGGGAATATGAGTGGCAGCAGAGGCAGGGGGGAGAGGAGGAGCAGGTGAGGCAGGGCCAGGGAGGAGTGGAGCGAGGGCAGGCCAGGCGGGCGGGCGGGCGGGGGAGGAGAGCCAGCGGGTGAGCGAGCGTCCCCTTACCTCCTGGGGCTCACTGGGCTCGGGGGTGGGATAGAGGTCAGGGAAGAGCCGTCTCTCAAACACTCGGTCCAGTACCTCTAACTGCTGCGGCGTGAACAGGTCTCCCCTCAGCTGCTTCCTCAGGAAGTCTCGCCCTGGGTGAGAGTGACCGTTGGCCAGCGGGGATTCCTGCAGGGCTGCAACACAGGACAGCGTGCGTGGTGAGGGTGGGAGAGAGAGACACAAGGCTGCAACAGGAGAGAGAGAGAGAGAGAGAGAGAGAGGACAGGGCTGCCACATAGGGGAGCATGGTGAGTGTGTGTGAGAGAGAGACAAGGCTGCAACGGGAGAGAGAGAGAGAAAGAAAGGGAGAGCCAAAGACAGGGCTACAACAAGGGAGAGGGGGAGAGAGACAGAGGATAGAGAATGAAGGAATGGAATGAAGCAGTATAGAGACAGACAGCGAGAGCTGGAGAACCAGAGATGGAGAACATCACTACAGCAGGATAGAGAGGGACAGAGAAAAAAATGGAAGGAGAACAGGACTGCAACAAGAGAACATTTTCACACACTGCATACTCACATACACATGCTCATACACTCGTTATAATCATTCATATCGATGGATGATTATTGTTTGTGTCATTTTACATGAGGTGCAGGAGAATTAAGGTTGCAGACAGTGGCCAGGCCTGCATGCCCACACTAATGACGCGTCAAAGACAATCTTTCTAAAAGTGTTTGTTTCTTTTTCGCCTTCAGAAGTTATTATTGCATTATCGTCTTTTTCTTCCAGAGCAGCAGGACCAGATAAATAAAAAGAAAGAGAGAGAGAGAAAGAAAAAAAACAAGAGAGAACAGAACTGAAAACTCATCCCTCGCGTTGAGTCAATTCAAGGCTGCAAAATGCTCCTGAGAGGTCATTTCAGTCCCACGAGTTCCAGACGACGGACGGCATCAAGGCCCAGATGAGACGGAGAGGCGAAATGAAAGAGAAATCAGAGGGGATCCAAAAATACTTTTCATTTGGGGGCGCAGACACAGTTACGATACAGTTTAGCCAGGCAGGCTTTGGGCCCAGTGTCCATTACAGGAGAGGGAGACGGAGAGAGAGCGTGCCCCAAATTGTATTCCCTACCCTAGTCTCTAGTGAGAAAGAATATATTTCTTCTAATTGCACACACACACACATACACACATACACATACAGACACACACATGCACACACACACACACACACTGTATAAACATACTCGCGCTCACATGAGGTGAGTATATATGATCTCCCACCTCTATTGATTGGCCAATTTCAAAAGGCCCAGCATTGTGAAATGAAGCCCATATGAACACTGTGGTTTAACTGGTTGAACCCATCATGGCCCAGTTAATCCCAGTGTCCACTCCGTCTGATAGAATTCAATTGATCAATCATGTCTCGCTGATGGCACCATTTCAGCCAGCTTATTGCTTTCTTCATCTCGGAAAGCCCTGACCTCGCTCAATGTTCCCGCCATCACCCCTCCGCCCCCCCCCCACCCCCCCTTCTCCGGGCCTGGGCGGTGCCGTGAAAGGCTCTACGTGCGTGCGTATGTGTTATTGCGTATCACAGGGACGTAGGCTGGTGTTAAGCCAGGTTCACGTTTTGTGTGTTCAAATACCAAATGTTTCAGTGTACAAATTAAAATGTGTGTGTGTGTGTGTGTGTATGTGTGGGTCAAACACACTTCTATCTACTTACTTTCTACATTAATTTAACCATTACTGATACCAGTGTCAGTGACATTTGTGAGATTATACCAATAAAATAGTATTTGAATATGTGTGTATATGCATATATATGTATATATACTGTATATATACAGTATATGGTATATATAGGGCAGAAAGAAAGAGAAAGAGATAGAGAGAGAGAGAGAGAGAGAGAGAGAGAGACAAAGAGAGTATTCGGAAGGGCATTCCTTCGAGACAGACATAATGGCAGCCTGTTGGTCGCAGTCAGTGCAGACACAACGAGCTTCCCCCATGGCATAGCACAATAGATAACATGGCAATTACACTAGGGCCCACGGCGAAGACTGAGCCTGCTGATTAATCAAGGCACGTCCCTCCCCAAAGACAGATCCCCTCTCACTCTGCTCCAAGCTGCAAATCTAACAATTTACACATATAAACTGGGGACCAGCGTTAATAGTGGTTAAAGCCTATAGACACGTGTAATGCAGTGGAAATGCGTTTCGGTACTCTGCACGCGATGGTCTTTCATATCTACTCATCTGTACTGTAATCACCCCTCCCCCGCATGAGCTAAGACCCCGACCCCACGACCTCTGCCCCTTGACCCTGTGTGATCCCACCTGCCCTAGCTCCGAGAGTCAGGATGTGTCTGATTGCGACACTCCTTGCTAGCACAAAGCTGTCGCTGTAAGATCAATGGCACATAAAGGTCATTATTACTGCTTCCGACTGGCCAGAAACGATGGGCAGACAATTAGAATGAGGAAAGAGACGGGGAGTAAAGAGAGACAGAGGGAGCCAGATACAGTCTCGTTTGCAATACGCACTTCTTGCAAAGACATTTTCATGTCATATATTTAAAATATGTGTAACGCCGGCGTCTAATTTAAAATGTATTGTGTTCCAAGTCCTTTTGCTAAGTAATCTTTGTCATGGTAATGAAGCCCATTTGAATTTGAATTTGAATTTGAGAGAGACAGAGAGGGCTCTTTATTCGAATTCGTCTTTCAATGGAGTGCAGTGAGGCAGAGCTGCAGTCTCAGTCCATACAGTACACGGTTCGACATCGACATCAACAAGTTGGCAGCAGTGTTGGAACAGTCTGCTGCCTCTGGGTTTACGCTACACAGCAATTATATTAATATATTACTCTATGCAGATTACCTGCTTCGGCTGTCACCCACAGAGCAGGGGCCACAGCCGATTGTGTCGTATCTAGAGCAGTACTGTCAGACCCGGGCACTGACAATAGACCTGGACAAGACCAAAAACAAATTTAAGAAAACAGGTACTGCTTAACATTGGCAGCCAACATCCTGTAGCATGCTGCTGGCTAAAGTCACCCAAGTCTGATGAGTTGTAATTCTGTGAGCATTAATTTGACAATCGATGTATCAAAGGAGGACCCCACACTATTCAATATGAAATGGAGCTAACAGATTCTACTGCCACTCAAAATTAATTACATTATCCAGCCCTTCATTACTTTATGTAATCTTCTGTTAACCTGTAAAAAAAAAAATCATGGGATATAAACTACATCGAAAATATTCACATGGAGTTCAATTATATTACAGAAACTCAAAGAAACTACCCTAATGAATGGTTAATTGAACCAATTCCAACACCCAACTACAAAGTGTTTGAGCTTGACCAGGCTACCCACACTCTTGCTGTCACATGGCACTGAAGGTCAACCAGGTCTACCCAGAGACAGCCCTCTCTGGGGACACTGCTCGTGAAACATCTAAATGTACAGTACTTAAAGATAAATACACTATATTTTGAAAACAAATTCTGGATGTACATAGACCATCAGTTAGAAGAAAACAAATTGACAGCGTATTAGAAATAGGGTGCTTCAAATGGACTAAAGGCTGACAGTATTACTTTATAGCAAAATGTGGCTCTTGTCAGGATGTACCTTGTCAGAAGAGTTCAATTCAGACTCAGAGACCACAGCCTTTCCACTGCTACAGGCTGCCACAAAACATGCATGACCTCAATGCCTGAGACCAAGGCCAGCGTTCTTCTATCCTGCCTCAAATACCTCCTCATCAAGGACAAACATTTCCCTAAATGCTCATAGTTGATTCAGTTTCTATTTCAGTCTGAAATAAAAATGCTTTTGGTGGAAGGGGTAAAACTAACTGAGAGTTGGTGGACCAATATACTTCTTCCTGTGACTGTTTGACAGAAGGTATGGGCTAAACCAAACTACGACACTTCTGCTGGCCATGCACAGTTTAAACTGGGATTTGGGGAGGTGGGGTTAAGTATTACTTGCTTTTATGTTTTATTCTGTTATCTGTCATCTAGTGTTGTCAGAAGTGTGCTAGAAGCAGTTCTAGGGCTATGGAAATAAAGCACATTTTGAATTTGATTTTGACATAGAGAGATCGAGTGAGTGTGAGAGGGCAACATTCCCATTTCTTGTATTTGTACTGTGCCGTACATGTCTGCCGTTTGATTACATTTTTATTTTCCCAAGCCACGCGGAGCCGCACAAGCTGGCCAAATGGGTTTCCTATGGAAATAAAGCACATTTTGAATTTGATTTTGACGAGAGGGCAGTCTGATTTGTACGTCAAATAAGGAAAAGTTTCTGAGAGAACCTCTGAAACATTAAGCCCCCTCTCTGCCTCCAGTCTGAGCAACGGCAGAGTCGTGAGGAACAGGAGCTTAAGCCTGAGGCCTACAGTCTGTCTGCAGAAGAGACACCAGATTCATCATTAAAAAAACATCAAGAAAGCCACACTGTACCTCCACTCTCTCTCTCGACTATATAATCTGTCTTTTTTTATTCTGTGAATTTTCTTGATTTCATTCATTTTTTGTCACTTTTTGTCACATGTTTTTTATGCTGCCACTGTGAAGTATTTTGATATTGCCTCACTATGAAAAGTGCTCTGTGAATGAAAAGTTGAATAATAATAATTATTATTATTATTATTATAACTGATCTGTCCTCAGATGCCAGTGCCAGTGTCACACTTAGTGTCCTCACACTTTGAGTCCCATTCTGAGCTGTCTCAGTGAACTGAGCCACAGTCCACATCTAGGCTGACCAGTGGACACCAGTCACAGTGGCACTCATGATTGTTGAGCAAGCGCTGTGTCTGCTCTAAGTGTACAAAAAATGTGCGCGCAAATATGTGTTTAGATGTGCACACGTGCGTGGTTGTGTGCGTACAGTAAATGTGTGTGAGTGTGTGATTTCACAGCCCCAGCGAGGGTGTGAAATGTGATCTGAGACAGATCTGGCTGCCCAGTCAGGCATGTCCGACCGAGAGAGGGAGGGGCAGCGTGGGGGCTCAGAGACCGCCACTCACTTGAGTGCTGATGCTGAATTAACACTGGGACTGTACTCAGACATTAATGCACGCTCACACACATACACACGCTCACTCACACGTTAACACACACTCACACACATGCACGCACTCACTCACATGTTAACACACACTTACACAGTCACACACACATTACCACAAACTCACTCACACATTAACACACACTCACGCACTAGCATGGTCACACACATAGACACACCCACTAGGGGTATGACGGTATAACATGACATTAAAATATTAAATAGTACTATAATAAACTTAATGTAATATCGTGATAGTGGTAGTAAAAGCCATTTCCATGTTGGGAAAAAATATTTAAATCGTTACCCTACTAAAATGTCTAAATAACCCATATTAAGTAATATAATACTGGACCTGGGGTGTCTGCTAATGTCATTTAATCCCACAACCTCTTTGGCTGTTCTTGCGTTTTGTTTTATTTGCAATGTGATTGTGCACGTGCAGACAGCTCCCTCCCATTTCCCAGCTGTTATTAGCTAGCTAGCTGCACGGCATAAACCTCCGTTTGCAGTCCCTTATAGAACTTGAGATGTTGGGTAGGCTATATAGAGGCAAAATAAGTTGATAAAGTATCATTTGCTAGCTAGCTCTGTTCGCGGAATGGAGGCTAATGTGGAACCTAAATCGAGACAGACGAGAGCAGGGATGTCTCGAAGGGAGAGGGGCGCGCGGTGGCCGAGATAAATTAGCCTACCTCGGTGAAAAATCGGACGATATCTTCTGCATTGTCAAACTTAAAATCAAACCAACTGGCGTTATAATTTGACACTATAAAATAGGCTATCTATGTAGGCTAGCTACAATCTAACGTTAACAATTATTTGCAATCTCTCAGTCACTCGCCTTTCAGAGACAGCGGGTCGTCGCGGTGGTGCATCCAAATGAATAAAATTGCCGCCTCTACATCCACAAGAACGCCGAATCTGGTAGCGCGGGCAGTGTAAGAAGAATGAAACAGACACTGCAGCAGATTTTTTCACTCTGATAGCCTATTTTCCATTTATTTTATGCTACCGCCTAGTAGCAGTCGGCGCAGACAGTGCAACGGATAAAGCCTCTGTGTATTTTTTTTTTAAAGTCTATCCTACTGTCTATTTCTTTTAGGCGGTCGAAGAAAACACTTAGGCGGCCCGCCTAAGCATTAGACAGGCAGGAAAAACCGTACATACAATAAACAGATCGAGTTGTAAACTTTGTGTGACACTTTTTTTTAGCTTAAAAACTGATACAGTGATATACCGAAAACCGTGATATTGAGTAGTACCATTATCATACTGTGAAAAGTTCATACCGTCACAGCCCTAACACCCACACATGTATGCCCTCACTCACACATTAATACACACTAACACAGTCACACACATAGATTCACACACCCACATATTAGCATACACTCACACATTACCACACACACCCACACATATATGCACTCACTCACACATTAATACACACAAACACAGTCACACACATAGATGCACACAACCACATATTAGCACATACTCACACATTACCACACATGCACTCAATCACACATTAACACACACTAACACAGTCACACACATAGATGCACACACTCACATATTAGCACACACCCACACATATACGCACTCACCCATACATTAACACACACTTACACACTAACACAAAGTCACACACATAGATGCACACACCCCAAACATCCACATATTACCACTCACACACATACACACCCACACATATATGCACTCACTCACAAATGAGCACAAACTCATAAACATAGTATACATGCTCACACACACACACACACACACACACACTCAAACATACACATGCTCATACACACACATACACGCACGCACACACACATACACACTCAAACATACATGCATGCACACACGTACACACATACACACTCAAACATACACACACACATGCACACATGCACACACATACACGCACACACATAGACAGAGCATTTCTTTATCTGAGGAGACTGCACTCCCTCACTGGTTCAGTCTAACAACAGAAATCAGGCTCGTGTGGGAGGTTAACTGTGGGACCACCTGCTCTCGGGGGGTTGAGCAGACATATAGACTATAACTGAGTAATAACCCTCATAAATAAATCAAAATCTATTTTGCTGATGTGCTCTAGATGGGCCCATCCCAACCATTCCCCGTCTTGACCCCATACTAACATTAAAAATGTTTTGTGACCCCCAAATGGTTTAAACTAAGAGAATTATATATAAATTAATGGGAAAAAAGTATTTCAGTGTCAAAAATGTACAATTTTACAATTTTAAGGTTTAAACTAAAGCACCTATTGAAATGTGTTAAATGATTCAAACTATAAAATAAAATAAATATTGATTGTGATGTTTATCTTATTTATTTATTTCTGTTACTGGGTATAATTCTAGAATACAGAAATAATCAAGATTTCACTTTATATCAATAAAAATGATTGCAACAAAATACTGCATATTTATACAAATTTATTTGTAAAAAAATGTTGATACAACAATACCAGTTGTCATGGGGTTCTGTGGCATTTCCCAGAATTCCCAGGGTGACTCTTCATTCTAACATTCACAGAGCTGTGTGCAAAACTCACCCATCCCAACACTGGTGGACTTCACCAAGCATAAACCACATATACATATGTATGCTCAGTATAAAATATGACGTGGGGTACAGGCATAAAACAGACATAAATCTAATTTGGGTTGTAGAGCATTCATAACTGTACACATGCTGTGGGCTGACTGCAAACCAAATATAAGCTATGAGGTTAGTGTGTAGAGGAGACCATCTTCAACCAACATTACTTTTCTCCAAGTTCTATTCATATAGAGAATTACGCTCATCTCCTGATCATAAAATATTTTCTTTTTTTTTAATTATTTTGAATGGATTACGTGAAGGTGTGTTATGCAAAACACAACTTGTTTGTGTTGCACTTTATAAAGCACTCTATAACTATCCTTTTATGAATGACGCTACAGTAAATATAGTTGTACTGATCAATTTATTGATTGATAAATTGATTGATGAGTCAATATTATAGAAGTACTGCTGTTTTGGGCACAGAGATTTACCCTGAAACCCGTATGAAATGGCTGGGAGTCCCTCGAGGCGACGCACTATTGCCCATAGCATCACCTGGTGTTAGAGCGATTTAGTCAGTAGGGTATCCCCCAGCTTAGTGCACATCAGCGCCTCCTCTGTTCAACTGAGCATCTGCAGTCGGTCTGCGCCAGCTGCGTCATCTGTGTATGGGATCTGCGTCTGTTTAACCCTCGTACCCGAAGCACAACCACAGCCTAAATAAAGAGCGGCCCGCTGCATGTCGCTCACTGCATCGCTCGCCACAAAGGGTGGCAAAGAGAGTTTTCGATTTTAATGTCAGGCGTCGTTATTGGAGCGAATCCCCTTTAGCGGACAAAAGGGTGCCGCTCGCCCACCTCCGGACGTCTCTAGGAAATGGCCGCCGCGGAGGTCATAAATAACAGTTTTGCTGGTCCGGGTTAGTGGCTCCACAGGCTCACGCATCGGTGCTCAGCGGGACGACGGGAAAAAAGGAAGCTCACGAATGTCTTTGCCCTTTTCTCGTTTTTTGTTTTTTTCTCCAAATCCGGAAAAAAAAAAAGGAGAGAGAAAAACGACGGATCCGCATTGTTTTCCTTTTCTCTCAGTCTCTTTCTCTCCAAGCCTTTGTCCGTCCTGGAAGCGAAAGCCTTTGAGGAAAACAAACAGGGTTCGGACAAGTGCCTGTCGGCTCCAAGGGGGGCTATGGGGAGGGGAGGGAAACATTGGCGTGAATCCCTTTGCACTTGACATAGATTACCATACTGAGCAGGCCCGAGGCCCTATGAGTCAGACTCACGATTCTGCTGCTATTCTGACCCTGTGCCCTCCCCAACCCCCTCGTGCCCCCAGCCTCGGCCTGCCCCACCGCCCCAGATCTGCAGCACTCCACACCCCCCCCCCTGCTCCCTGAGAGATCAAAGTCCAGGGCACAGAGAGGGACACAGCTAGCCCCGAAAAAGGGGATTTTCCCCCCACCCACCAACCCGCCCTCCTGTGCGTCCCGCCCTCTCCCATTCTCCTTTTCTCTCCTTTCACCCCTCTCTAAGCCTCTCTGTGGAGGAGCTGAGGGGAGAGAGGGAAGGAGAGAAAGAGGGGAAAAAAAGAGCAGAACATGAGACTGATAGAGAGCTTCAAACTCCTGGAACACCTCATGTAACATATCAGTTTCACGCCTGTTACATATCTGTAACAGAAACACGCAATCGTCTATTGACAGAGGTCCAGGGATAGGGGGTTAGATTGGAGGCAAAAAGGGGAAAACCAAATCACTTTTAGAGGTCAGACCACCCCCCCTCCACCTTCCGTGAGAGAAAGAGAAGAGTACAATAGTCCCCCTCGTCTGCCCCAAGACAAGTTCTGCCCATTCACCCTACTTCCCTTCTGTTTCGACAGGGTCACTGAAGGTCACAATGGAGGCTCCTACCCCCTGCCCCCCACCCCCTGCACGCTCCTCCCCACTCGCCCACCCCACAGCTGCCATCATCACTGCCACCCACTCCCCCTGCGCACCCCGTCAACACACACACACACACACACACACACACACACACAGCTCCCCACTGGCCCCTCTCTCATGCCACTTTGTCAATCGACTCAGAGGTACAGAGACATAGCTGCCGAGTTAACAAGCTCTGAAAATATTGGAATGAACAGGGGACTATTCTAGAATGTATTAACATATTTGTTAATGTTATCTTGCTTTTTAATTGAATTAAATAAATATAAAATAAATATTCCTCTTCTATTAATCCACTGAATTAAAGACCATTTTTTTATGGATAGAAAGACAAAATGTCCCCTGTTGTCATCGGCAACACTGGTTCACCGCAGGAATGTGTCCTTGCTTCCTAATCTCTTCCTTTTTCTAAACAATTCCCCCCCCCCCTTTTTCATTCTTTTCTCCAATTTAGAATCGCCAATCATGCCACTGTTGTGGCAGCCAGACCCGCCACCCACAGCACACACCAGTAGTATTGCAGCACTCGCCCACAAGCTAGTGCCTATTTTTACACCCTACAGCAGGGTTACTCAAATCATGGTCCTCGTGGGCCGAGCACTGCTGTTTTTCCACACTCCCTTTACCTGGGAGTCAGGTGTGAAGACACTCTGGCCAATCATTGGCACTAATTGTTCAATTAACTACCCGAGAGAAAGGAAAAACCAGGACCGAATTTGGATTCGTGGGCCAGATGTGAGTAACCCCGGCCCAGGACTTAATTTGGATTAGTGGGCCAGATTTGAGTAACACTGGCCTACAGGCCATTCAGTATTACTGGAGACAGTTAGGGCTAAGGGAAGGGGAGGCACACCCTGCCACTGTAGACTCCTGGTCATAGTCAGCTGATGATATAGCCAAACTCGAGACTCAAGCGTGTGACAATAGGGCCCAGCCTTTACTGCCTGAGATATGGGAGCCATCACTCCTTTCCTATGCAGCCTGTATAATGCCAGCTATCAAAACCTCAATCCACACGTGTCCTTTTTGAAATATTCTTATGACACTGCCCTTCCTGACTCTCTTTAGCGACAATGAATCATTTGCAGCTGACCAGAACTAAATTTTTCACTTCTTGGAGTGCTGTAGCAATTACTGTTATATTTACTTGTATATATGTATATTGTATATATGTATCGATAGCAATTCGTCGGTTTGAAATAAAGGAGGCTGGAAACATTTGAACCGTGATTACCCTCAGCTTGTTTCTGTTTAAATTAATTGATTATCAATCAAGAAATTTATTTGTTGAATAATCAATAGCAATATGTATAGCTTCCCAATTTTATTTTGTGATAGCATTTTTCTTTACATTACAAAACTGTCTTGTATTATTTACAAATTAATCTACAAATGATCTGAACTTGTGGATAAATGTACTCTTTGTTCATGGTGCCCGAATTCAATACTGACTTAATATTAACGTAAACATCTGTTAATCTGATCTGTGCGGATCAGGCAGTTTAATGCTCTTGGAAAAGTATTGTTTTCTAGGCTTTATTGCGTGTTTCTAAAAGCTAGTACACTATACACTTAGCAGAGGGAGTTAGGTTAAAAGTGTAGCTTATCCTTTGAAATGTTTCAGTTGATTATTACTCAATTAAACCACTTATTGTCATTTACATTTTCTAACGTGACATGAAGAAAGAGAGTGCTGCAGCATGAGACACAGTTAAGAGGAAGCCTTGTGGTTACTCGCCAACAGATTAATTGGCAGGTGTGGTAATTAAGCCAAATAAATGAAAACCGGTTGAGAATGATTGTCACTTTAAAGGTAAGATTTCAACCTCCTCTATTCCCAGCTCACCATATGTATGTTATACAAATAACTTTTCTCCTGACTGTCTGACAGTGTATATATATATATACACACACACACACACACACACACACACACACACACACACACACATAGTCATTCAGGAGTACAGTGTGCATAAAAGTATGCATACAAATGTGTTGACTTGTCTCCTGACTGTCAGTTATATATATATAACTGACAGTCAGGAGAACAGTCAACACATTTTATGCAGGTTTGCCTTGTCAGTCTCTTCAATAAATCATGATCCAAAATGGCAAAAAGTTTATCAAAGTTTGTCAAGGACTGTCAAAACAGTAGTCAAAACAGTAGTAGAGCTCTGTGCTCTCTCTCTCTCTCTCTCTCTTTTCTGTCCTATCTCTTTCTCTCTCGCCCCCCCTTTCTTTTTGTGACAGCAGCACCGAGCAAGATGAATGACCTCAAAGTGCTATGCAGTGCCAATTGAATATTAAAAATCAATTTATGGGTACTTTGCGTTTTCCCAGCACCAATGCCAGGCATCAGTAACATCGATTAAGGTGGCAAGACCTCGCTAATTGTGCCGTGATTAACATTGTGCTTCATGCAATTAACTATAACAGTGGTCCCCCATGTTATAGGAGAGAGGGGGCAGGGGGCAAGGAAGGACCCTGAGAGGAAAATTGCAGGACCTGGAGTGAGACCTAAAGAACAGTCATCCCAGCACCAAGTTCTGAAGCTGGGATCTATAGTGTGACAAATAGTCACCAGCACTTAGCCTTTGAGTTTTGAAGCTGGGATCTACACAGTAACAAATAGTCACCAGCACTTAGCCTTTCAGTTCTGAAGCTGGAATCTACAGTGACAATAGCTACCAATACAAACCTCTGATGCACAATTAACAACCTGAGATGTGACTCAATGGTCACAATGCTCAACATTGTTCAACTGTGAATTGTGTGTGCATTTCAGAAATATTTTAAGAGGGACAATTTTTTCAAGGACAAGTGTTTCAATGTTTCAATCTGGCTCAACAATAGTGGTTCAATGGCTTAATATAAGGTAGTTCACTGAAAAATGATCCGCATTTTGCCTTTGCAATAATCATCTGAATATATACATACCATCTGATATAAATCTGGAGACTGAACTCACGTTTGGAGAAAAGCCAATACATACTTCAAAATGTGTTTAGTTGTATGTGATGAATGGAACCAGTGAATGGCTCTGACAAGAGATTCATAAATGCTTTTTTTCATCTAAACAAACACTTTACCCTGGGTGAACATAGATCCTTACCATACTGGGAAGGTACTTCTAAATGATTCAGGGCTTAACATTTATGTTTTCAAAGGGACAGAACAGTTTCTGCCCGTGTGGGTGGAGTGAGGTCTTGGAGAGAGAGGAGGAGGAGGAGACGGTCTCAGCGGTTCTCCGTTTTCCTCCCTGAATCTGCATCTGCTCCCAGCCCATCTACAGCAGGAGCCAGCCAGCATGAGGCCTTTTTAAGACATCGCGTCCCTGATGACAAGCTTCGACCCAACCCATCTGGTCGGCACAGAATGGGAGACAGGCCGATGGGATGACCAGTGCATGCAGGTGTGTCACATCGCCGCGGCGAGGTTTACGCTACACGCCCGGAGACGAGGCAGTCGTGAGCACGGATCGACTGCCTACCGAAGAGTGTTAAAGACAAGAAGCCACAGGCTTTAACAAACACAACCTGTGCACCTCCACATTAATGAAGACCACAAGATGCCTGCTCAGTTTGGTTAGCTGAACTCCGATGCCTACCTGTGATGAAAGAATGTGGGCTGAGACGGAGGCCCCATCTGCCCTTACACAAGCACCGTGGAGTGGTGTTCATTTGCGGTGAATACCCTGCCACTTCAGTGACAGGCCAGGAGTGACGGCGGCATTACGGCGCCGCCACCTCTCAACAGGCGCTGCGCAGTAGATGTGCGCTCTGATTGGGTCCACATTTGCCTTGTTTGACTTCGTGAAGCAGCGGAATACAGACGCACTAATGGGGAATAATAAGATATGAGTGTCACGCAAGCCCGATTGCACACTAGTCGCTAGGTGACACTCACCTGAACTGAACTTCATTGCTGCTGGCTGCCAGCCAGCACCTCACACACACACACACACACACATAGATACACACATTAATACACACACACACACAGGCCTACCTTCCTCCCTCTTGCGCTTGCTGCCGTCGGCGGCCGGGCTGATTCCCAGAATTCCACTGATTGAGTAGGAGGAGCCGGCCGAGTCACTGGTCACTGCAGACACCTGAGTCACCGTGACCGTGGAGGCTGAAGGGACAGGAGTGGACATTCTCACACACACACACACACACACTTTCTCTCTGAAGCACTTCCTGCAAAAAGAGGTTGACCACAACTCATATTTGTATGGCACAAGTGCTTGTTCAAGTGCTTAGCTGGAAATAGTTTGGTGCCTCAAACAGGCACTGATACTGTTGCACTATTATTATGACTCATTCAGGCATACACATTTCCCTCCAATTGTGCCTTTTGTCTTTTATATGTGCAGCAGGGGGCACTTGCACTTCCTGTGGGAATAAGTTGGAGTGACTGGACTTCAGATGACGGCCAGGTTTGAAAGTGATTTAAGAGATTGGCAGCTACCAGCTTACACTCTGGCACAGGTAAAATACTGCTGCTTGAGATTAGTCATATTTGGATGCCGATGAAAGTCCTGGAGTGGTAAAGCCTCGCGGAGAGAGGAGGTTTTGTTTCGGCTCCTTGTTTCTTTTTCATTTTTTAAAGGTCTGGAGGATTTCTGGGCCCAGTTCTCATTCATTTGAGGCAGGTGTTTTTTGGCAGGGGTTTTTACCTTTTAGTTTTGTGCACCTTGTATTCTTTTAAATATACAATGTTAGCTGAACTGTGGGATGCTCATCAGCCAAATCAAGGCAGTGAGACTGAGCTGGCCCAACCTACCAGGAACAACTGAGATTACAAGTTTCCCTCACCTGGGCAAGTCCTTCCAATTGTTGTTTCTCATTGGGGTGGTTTTGTGCAAACTCCCTTATTTTTGTTTGATATCATTCACACTCAGTCATAAGTAGATTTTAGGGCTCATCCATTTTCAGGTTAGCTTTACTACATTCACAGAAAATATCTTACCATGTTGTACCTATTAAGATACAAATGCTTGCCACTGTGGCAGCACTCCTGTAAGGTACTGAATTGTTCATTTAGTCAGAAGAACACAATTGTACCCTTGCAAGGAAAATAATGTTGCTTGCAGTACAAGCCTCATTTTCATTCCAATATAGCTGCCAGTGTGAATAAGGATTCATTACCCTACCTGGGTACATATCTGTACCTTTCCTCAATTTTCCCAGTGAAAAAGTTACAAAACCATATGAAGGATCTTATTTGTACCTTTAAAGGTACAGTGAACACATTTGTACCCCGAGGAACAAAAGTGTACCCTAATTGTACCTTTATTTTTGAAAGTGTATTATTTTAAGATAATGTAAAAAGGTATGTGTAAAGCTCCTGTAAGTGTAGAGGTATTCATGGGTGTGTTTGTAATTTTGGAAGTCCATAATGATGAGAGTGATTACTCCACATCGCCCCCTGCCTGTTGCCGCTGTGCCAGCGGATGCCAAATGACTGAATGGCAGCGTGTTGGCTCCACATCGCCCCCTGCCTGTCGCCGCTGTGTCAGCGGATGCTGTGTTCTGGCTCCTGTGAGAGACAGGATCCTAATCCCCTCTCCCTTTGGACCATTCCAGTGCATTAAGAGGGAAAAACACAAGTCGCTCTCTGCAAGATAAAGTGCATTCAGACCTACTTACTGACTAATGATGCGGAAAATGTAATGAATGCGTATCCTTTTTGCCCCTTGATTTATTACTTTAATTATCTGATTTTTGGAAAGAGTTCTCCTTTGAAGAGATAATACCAACCACCCACTCCACCTTGTGAACAGCCCCCCACCCCCCACCCGCCAAACCAATGCTTTATTTCAAATTTCAATTTTCCGCCTCAACGTGAAAGCTATTTATCATAATAATCTGGAAAAGTCTGAAAGTCTTTAAGCCGCGTGTGTGAAATGAATTTCCATTAGACTGCTCTGTGATTATGAGGATTAGAGATGGAGCGCTCAGACCCTAGAAGCTCTTCTCAGCTCTCTGTGTCACCCAGATCTCCTTAGTGCATCGACTGATCTCACACCTCCATGATCCTAACACAGGTATCTCACACCTCCATGATCCTAACACAGGTATCACACACCTACATGATCCTAACACAGGTATCACACACCTCCATGATCCTAACACGGGCATCTCACACCTCCATGATCCTAACACAGGTATCTCACACCTCCATGATCCTAACACAGGTATCACACACCTCCATGATCCTAACACAGGTATCTCACACCTCCATGATCCTAACACAGGTATCTCACACCTCCATGATCCTAACACAGGTATCACACACCTCCATGATCCTAACACAGGTATCTCACACCTCCATGATCCTAACACAGGTATCACACACCTCCATGATCCTAACACAGGTATTTCACACCTCCATGATCCTAACACAGGTATCACTCACCTCCATGATCCTAACACAGGTATCACACACCTCCATGATCCTAACACAGGTATCTCACACCTCCATGATCCTAACACAGGTATCACACACCTCCATGATCCTAACACAGGTATCTCACACCTCCATGATCCTAACACAGGTATATCACACACCTCCATGATCCTAACACAGGCACAACTGGTGCAAGTGAAAAAACAAGATAATAATTTATGTCTAATCAATGCATGTATTGCTTCTTGGAATCTTCCATGTAGCAGTGTCGTTTTTATAAACAACCTAAAACATGCAAAGCCATGTTTTGAGATCCAGTGAGTAATATTAATCTTTAAAGAGCGCCCAGAACTGTTCTCTGGAAAAATATCAATAGTTTGCCTGTACAGATAATACAGTATTTATTCATACGTACTGTATATATCCAGTATATTCCCCTTTTGAACTGAACTGTAAATGATTGGTATGTCGAACCAATCACTTTCCCTTGGTTTATTGTTCTCATATAAAAGCTCCCAGTGTGTTTTAACTGTGGTAGTGTGTGCCTTTGGGCATTGGCAGTGGAGGGCAGGTGTCCTACCTAAACTGTGAGAGGAGACAGACCCTGGCTGACCGGGAGGCTGCTGGACTTTAGTCCTAATGATCCTGCAGGAGAAAAAGGAACAATGTCATTCTGTGTGTTTGTGTGTGTGTGTGTGTGTGTGTGTTTGTATGAGAGAGGGTATGTGTGTGTGTGTGTGTGTGTGTGTGTGTGTGCACGCATCTGAGTGCATCTGTGTGCATGTGTGTGTGTGTGTGTTTGTATGAGAGAGGGTATGTGTGTGTGTGTGTGTGTGTGTGTGTGTTTGTATGAGAGAGAAAGTGTGTGTGTACACATCTGTGTGCATGTGTGCATGTATGCATCTGAGTGCATGCATGTGCATGTGTGTGTGTGTGTGTGTGTTTGTATGCCTGTGTGTGTGTGTGTGTGTGCATGTCTGTGTGTGTTTGTACGAGAGAAAGAGTGTATGTGTGTGTGTGTGTGTGTGTGTGTGTGTTTGTGCATATGTGTGGTTCCAAGCTGAGGCAGGCTGACACGGCAGCAGGGTCGCATACTTCCTGCTTGGCTGCTCATGCGCTCCTCCTCTCCCCTCTCCCAGGTGCAGGGGGGAGGGGTGTCATTGTACCGTCGTGTTGAACCAGCAAGATGCCGTCTCTCCATCAATATGGAGCCTGAAACTGGGGCTCTCGCTCACTTCACAACCGCTCATGCTTGGCTTGACTTATCATAGTCTAACTTTTTTTTTCTCACTTTTCACACACATTTATCAGAGATGCCCTTGGCAAAAAAAACATTATGAATGAAAATGCATACGACTGAGTGATAACTCTTAAATGAACACAAACACACACATACAGGTTGAATTACATAAAAGTTGTTCAATTAAGTTACACTATAAACTGACCCTCAAGGATTTGAACCCAGCAAAAGGTATTACCTGCACTAAACATACATGTTTGTCCTGCTCCGCTCAGTGACCTCGTTTTGAGAAAGGTTGTCAAAATATTAGTCCTCACTGTGGTCTCTCTGCCCCTCCCTCAATCTCTCTGTCCCTCTCTCTCTGTCTCTCTCCTCCTCTTCCTTCTCTTCTCTGTCTGTCTCTCTCTCTCTCTTTGCACCTCTCTGTCTGTCTCTCTCTCTCTCTCTCTCTCTCTCTCTCTCTCTCTCTCTCTCTCTCCCTGTTTTGCTCCCCCTCTCTGTCTCTCTCTCTCACACACACACACACACACACAAGGCCTTCAGAAAACACTGTAAAAACATGAGCTATGGAACTACGTGCCATGTCTTTCATTTGAGCACACAGCCTTCTGGCAATTGGAGAACCATTCTGATCACATGACGCCTGGACACAGAGCTGACGATGAGCACAGAGCTGATTCGGCACCCCCCTCACCTGTTTATGGAGCTGACGCTGGGCACGGTGTCATTGTCACACACTCTCTCCGCCAGCAGTCTGTCCCTGATCTCCCAGGCAAACATGGTGGGGTTTTGGCGTTTGTACTCTGCGATTTTGTCAACAACTTTGGGTGTAGCAACCTTTGGTTTGGATCCTCCGATGACTCCCGGCTTAATGCTGCCCGTCTCGTAGTACCTGCCGAAACGGAGAACGCTGGTCAAGCACCATGGGACACCCGGTACTGCCCACACCGGCCGCAAAAAAGACCCTCCGCACAGTGTCCAACTCCTGCCACATGCCGCTGACTCACCTGTGTCAATTTCCCAAGGCCGTAGAAACAAAGTGAGTAGAAATAACAAGAAGATACAGCTAGATACTAAATAATTTAATGAAAAAGGAACAATAATATAAACCAAAACAAATACCAGAAATAGAAAATAAATACAAACAAATATATAAAATAGAAGATTCTGAATTACAGTGTTATGTTAGACTTAGACCGTTGAAAGTGTGAATGAGGTGCTCTAGTCTTG
Organism: Aldrovandia affinis; assembly: GCA_029706075.1. Classification (NCBI taxonomy): domain Eukaryota; kingdom Metazoa; phylum Chordata; class Actinopteri; order Notacanthiformes; family Halosauridae; genus Aldrovandia; species Aldrovandia affinis. Next base: position 221,610 of record JAINUG010000163.1, on the reverse strand, counting down.
CTTGCAATCCCTCTGCCCGCACTTCACACTTCTGGTACTTACAGTGAGAAGGTAATGACAACATAATTAACATGAAAAAATATGAATTAAAACAATGCTTTTATGTGTAGTCTTTTTCGTGGAAATAATACAAATTGGAAATAATAGAGCGAGAGAGAGAAGGGCAGAGAGATAGAGAGCGCAACACACAGTGAGAGATTGGCATTTAATATTTTGTTTTTATTATGTATTATCATTACTTTTGTCTTTTTTCCCCTTTCTACCCATTATTACGTGTCTTACATGTGGCAATAGAATACCTTTTGTCGTGCCAATGCAGCCAATTAATTATTATTATTATTATTATTATTATTATTAATTTGGGAGGGAAAGAAACAGCTTGACAGAGACACACCTTTTACTTTTTATTATTTTATTGTGTGCTATTGAACTGTATTTTTCTGTTACATGCATATGTTTGTTATGAGTATGTTTGTTATGCCAATAAGGCAAATTGAAATTCAATGTGCCATGCCAGGCGCTGTAGGCCACTATCCCCCTGTCACTGTGAGTAAGGCCAGCAGCAGGCTTTTTCAGCCACACTGCATGAAGCCCCCCGCTGTGCCAGCCCCTCTGCCCTCCCCATGCATGGAGGAGCTGGTACAGAGGCATGTGTGTGTGTGTGTGTGTGTGTGGCGGGGGGTTGTTGAAAAACAATGTTGTATATGTTGCACACATACTGTGTACACGTACACACACACACACATACAGACCTCCCTGTGAAACACACAGACTTCCCCTCACCACACATACACACACCAACCTCCCCCTCCTCTCCAGACAAACACACAGACAGACAAATACACACAGATTTGGAGAAAGTAGAGGTAAGAGGCATTTGAATTTGGGTTCGGGCTCAAACCCTCTTGGCATGTGAGCCCTGGCTGCCATCGAGACTTCCTGCTGGATCCCAGCCCTAATGGAATGACAGCATCAAGGCCAGGCTAAAAGACCATTAAAGATAACTTTTTTAGCACTGCCACCATCTGTTAGTGGGAAGAGGTAAGGGATATTGACCCATGCTAAGCAACAGTACCCAGATAATGAACACAAAGGGTTTGTTATTGCAGAGCATTAACAGAATAATCAATCCATCTACGAAGATGAAACAGCGGATGGGGGTAATTGTTTCTTTTGTATTAATATATTTTAGGCAATTAAATATTTTTGTTGTTGTTGTTGTTTTTACGGCGATGTGCCCGGAGAGCCGAAATGAAATCAAATTCTGCAGGAAGGCCTGGACTCGTAGTACCAACGAGGAGGGCGAAATGAAACAAGGGCATGAGATAACAATGAGAAACTGATTTTTTTTTTTAAACATAGCTGAGGGCCAGCTAATCCTTCACCTTTGTTCATTCAAATCGCCTCCCTCTATTTTTGTGCAGAATATGGTACCAATTTCATTTTGATGCAAATACCAAAATGTGATGTATCTTTCCCCCCTATGTGGACTTTTTATTGTGGTAGAGAATGGGGGGAGGGATTTGCACAGCCTTAGTCAGGGGTTTGCCTTTGAAGAAACAGAGAGAGGGAGAGAGAGAGAGAGAGAGGAGAGGGAGAGGGAGAGGGAAAGAGAGATATATATAGAGAGAGATAGAAAGAGAGAGGGGGCAGAGAGAGGGAGAGAAAGAGACAGGGAGATGTAGAGAGACAGAGAGACAAAGAGATAGAGAGCGAGAGAGAAAGAGAGGGAGACAGAGAGAGTGAGAGAGACAGAGAGAGAGAGGGAGACAGAGAGAGAAAGAGAGAGAGAGAGAAAGGGGGAGAGACAGAGAGAGAGGGGGGGCAGAGAATCAGAGAGAGGGGATGAAACAGAATAAGGTGAGAGTGAGAAGATAAATATAATGTATTCCTGCTCAAGTCTACAGTGCCGGTAATCAACAGTTCTCACCTTATCCCAAAAGCTCATATGGCCAGAGCTTTGACTGTAATATGCTCAGCTGTGACTTTCGCTTTCCCATAAAAACACAAACTACAGTTAAGATAGCACTCTTTTCCCAGGAATGCTTAATGCACATTCTGCACATTGAAATACGGAGAGTACCCTAAACCCTGCTAAATACTAATCTCTAAGTGTAGATTGCAACTCAAAAATTATCTGTGTATTCCAAGGGAAATGAGTATGAATGTTAAGTCATTGAGCGTATGTCCAATAGGTTGCGATGTAAATCTGAAGCCATTGAATGTACAGTGCGAATCCAAAAAGTCTGATAGTAAATCTAAAGGCTCCAAAGACTTAAAATGTGGAAGGTAGCCTACTGGATGCTAATCCAAAAGTGCTTATTCTAAATCTGATGGTATTGAATGCAAAATGCCAACCTGAATGGGCAGTTGGTAAATCTAAAGGCACTGTGTTTTAAGTGTCAATTTAAAAGAGCTGGGGCCGAATGTGTAAAGCCGCTCAGAATGAAAATGTACTCCTAAGCGTGGGAAACTTCTAAGAATCATGGAAATATACTCCTACAAACAGGAATAAGAGCTATGTATATAAATATCCTTTAGCCTTAAAAGTACTCTTAACTTGCAGCGTATTTAAGAGACCTCAGAGGACTCTTAACCTTTTAAGAGTAGCCGGAATGGCTGAAGGCAAAAACGGTGCAGCGCACCTTTTCGGAAAGAAGAGATGCGCTGTTGTCATTGGACGATGCAGGGATAATAACAATAATAATAATAAATAATACTTTTAAAATAATTATCATTACAGAAATACAATAATAAATAACTTTATTTATATAGCACCTTTCATGCAACATAGCGCATTTAAGACTCATTGAGTTCGCTTTGAAGAGTTGCCAAAAAAGCTGCGTTACCTAGCCACAGACTGCGGGCTAGCGCCTTTCATGAAACGTTCAAGAAAATGCGTTCTATTGTTACTGGATGATTCGGAATTAATAAAAGACATCGTCTTGATTGTGAAGGTATTCTTTCTGTGACAGATCTCGTCAGAGATTTAATTTCGGTATCCTCAGAAATAAAATGTCTCTAGTCTCTCAAGGCAGAAATTAAAGTCTATAAAGTCTGGCGACGTCACTGAGTCAACAGTGACGAATTTGAGATATTTCATTCTGTCATTAGTATAGCAATAGTGCACATCTACGGTCCTTACAGCGTCTCATATGAAAAGATTAACTGATTTCCCAACAATTCCAAGGGCTGTCCAACAAAATGCGAATGCGATTGGTCGCTTCCCTGGGGTTGTCGGAGTCGTTGATGGCACGCACTTGCCGATTACTGCATAATATGTGGATGAAAATGCATACGTTAATAGAAAGAGAGAATGCTCCTGGAGAGTATCAATGCTATTGTATAATATAAAACGCTATAATATAAAATGTCTTTAAAATGCCTTAAAAGCTTTCTCAACGTAATTCCTAGGAGTAATTCTCAGAAATCTCATACGGCCCCTAATCTTGCTACTCTAGAGAAATTAAATGTAAAGTGTATGGGCTAGGACCTTTGAAACCATGGCGGTATGGCTGATCTGAAAAATTAACCGTGCAATAGAACTAACAAGCCAGTGAACTATTACCTAACAATCTTATATTGCTCATTAGAGTATGTTACTCTCATTTCGTTTGAACTGAAGCTAGTGGAAACCAACCCATCTTTATAAACTGTCCATGTTTAATTTCATTAATATATATTTAGCCTAATCTTGCTAAAAAAAATGTAGGGAACACATAGGGTGCAGACACATTGTAAATCGGAAAGGTACAGAGAAATGTGTTAGGGCGTTGATTGTAAGCCATGACGTAAAGAAAAGTCACGTGACTGTCGATTGAAACTCTGAAGGTATGGAGAGATGTGTAAGGTTGTTGACTATTAATCTCAAGGCTTCAAGGAGGGGTGGGGGCGTGCGAGAGTATTACACGTGGATGTGACGATGCTGACTCGAGGACGGATCTCACCTGCCCAGGATCTTGCTGACGCAGCCGTGACTGACGCGCAGCTGGCGCGAGATGTCGCATGGCCTCACGCCCTGATGGGCCAGCTCCACGATGCGCTGCCTGACCATGTCTGGCAGGGGGCGCCCGTTCACAAACACCCCCCCTAGCTGGTTAACCCCACCATGCCCTGCAGAGAGACGAGGAGGGGTGAGAACCCAGGCAGGAACGCACAAGCTGGATCAATAAACTTTAAAGTCACACAAAGTTTGATCTATCTTTTTCAGGATGACATCATCAAGAAAGGGCACACTGGGGGGGGGTTGTATGAGAACATTAAACCCAATAATATGTTTGGCGGATGTACAGTAACAAGCATTTATTCATAAGCATTATAAGACCCATTTACAAGCACGGCCCTCTAAAGACTTTTCTAAACTTTACTTTTAAAATGCTTATTGACATTTTCAAGAAGATGTTAATGATACAAAGTAAAAAGCCTCAAATACAAGCACAATTCAGTTGTTTTAGTTTGTTGGGGTACAAAGCACAGATCATAAAAGCTGATTTTTGGTTAAAATGTGACTTTTGCATTATTTAATTAAGAGCCCAAGTACCAAAGATGCAAGCACCTTTTTGTATTTTGTGTTGCGTAAAATGTGATTGAAATTTTGGTCAGAATGTGGTTGGAGCAATGAATAGAATGTGTTTTTGTAACAATTTGAAATTGCTTCAATAAATAGTTGAAATTAATTTTAAAAAGTAATGTTTTTTGTATGGTTTGTTGTACATTTATTGTACATTTGTACATTTGTTTGTTGGTTGAAGGAAAAAAAACGCAGATTGTTTGAAGTCGGATCAGGTTTGAAAGCAGAGCTCAGTGGAACCTTCCCTGTCATCTTTCAAGATGTCGTTGCCAACCTAGGATTACCAAAACGTTGATAGACAGGCCGCAGGCCCCAAGAACAAAGATATTGCTGCCACTCACATTCCTGTGCACCAAAAAGGCAAGATTATTTTTAAATATATTTTTGGGACTTGTGAAATTAATTTAGATCCAGACACAAACTAGGAATAGGACACAAACTATGTGAAATTGCATGGGTACCAAGTAGGTCAGTAAGAATAAGTAAGAGAGTAAGAAGTTCCAGAAACATACAAAATCATAGCAAAGAATTTGGGTTCTGTATGGGGCAGAACCATTTGAGTGATATATTCTTCAGGTAAGGTATACTCATTGATGTTTTTAAATATTTGAACACAATGGTGAGGGCTGTCCTCTAAGTAATGCCAATTGTGGATGTAAAGCATAAAACATTTAGTGGACCAAAGAGGGGGCCGTTCACAAACCACCACAGCAGCGCACCATTCTTAATTTCAGTGACAAGTGACGATAATGATATTAACCTTTCTAATCCGATATTTCACATGGTGTAATTAATCAAAGGGCATAAAATGTACGGATGCACGTTTTCCCACCTCAATAACTCCCTAAAGCCTGGATTCAGTGCTACCACATTGCAGTTTGTGCTTAACGTTGAGCAATGAATTAGAACACGTTTTTGTTATTTTGTATTATTTACACAAAATGAATTATTCTCAGCAACCACCAATCACAAAATGTTACATAACTAATGAGAGAAAGCAACTCTTGGGATAATTAATTCTATACAGGCCAACTGCAATAAGGTGGGGTTAAATCTAGGCCAGAGTAATCTTGATGTGCATTGACTCCTCAATGACAACTGGCTGCATTCTTCCCCAGGCCCAGACCCAGACCAAAACAAAGGAAGAGGTCAGCATACACCCACTTCCTTTCTCACTTTCTTTGATTTAAAGACTCGCTGCTGCCACCAGTGGTGACTTCTAGAACTGCAGTGAACCGATTCCTTATCTGAAAATCACTGTGCCAAACAGGAAGCATAACACCATCAAATGATTTCTTGAAGAAGCAAAAGGAGGAGTTGGTGGAGAATAGGAGGGAGGAGAAAGAGAGAATATTCTTGATAGAACTTAAACCGGCTGAACCGAGAGAAGGCATGACAATGTAGTTCACAAGTGTAACCAGCACTCGCTAAGCACACATTTCACATTTATTCTCACTTTTATTTTACCCATGCTTGTGTACAGCTAAACCCAGCCGCAGAAGGTAAGTGCTGCCTGAACACCCAAGGAAACCTAATGAACTCTGATGCGGACACACTTCATAATCCTGTTACTTTACAATATTAACATACTGATTGCTTCTTTTGGGGAAATGTATTAACAGAAAAAGGAGAGTGTGGGGGCTGTAATCTTAGCTTTGGGGTTTTATGGCTTTTAAATACAATGCCCTTCTTTTTTTTCTCCAAGCCTTTAGAGAAATCCATTTGTATTAAGCATTTCTGTTTTTTTGTTATTTTACATATTAAAAGCCAGTGGGTCTGTTTTGAACAAGCTGCTGTGGAACACCAACTCGTGCTAGAATCCACCATGGGAACCAGTGATACTCTATTCAATCTAACTGCAGTGAGCTTTGTCCTTACCTTTGATTCTACTTTAAATCAGTTGCCTTTCTTAGTTTATTGCACAGCATTATGAGTTCCAGGGTTTCTGAACTGTTGTTGATGAAATAAAAATTAAAAAGCACCTGCCCAGATTAGTTCCTTAATGTTTAGGGGTAATTGCATAGTATTTTTAATTGAACCGAGGCTTTGATGTGTTTCATTCTTTCACTTTTTTGGCAAAGAAAATATCTGTCTCCCTCTCTCATTGGTGCACTGGACTTCTCCACAATAGGAAAGGGAAGTGGTTAGTCTCTGCTGTTTACTGGTCATGTGTAAAAAGCTGCGAAACAGGCCACGCTCCTGACATCTCCCCTCCGGATGAGGCGGACATAATCAATAAGGAGAAGTCACATTTCGGAGGGCAAAGATTTTCTAATGATCCGAGCACATCGCGCTCCCCCCAGCGGCCGGCTGACAGCTCCACCGCGCATGGAGAAAAACTCCAGCACCTTCAGAGTGCTCACGTGGGGGCGTGGAGAGAGCTCCTGAGAGTCGCTTTAAATGGTAGCCCGTCCAGAGGAAAGTGCAGGTGGCCTGCTTTGTCCTGGTGGGTGCACACGTGCATTACCTTTTAATAATTTTTAACATTCTTTTATTGCCATGTTACACAAATGTAATTGGAATTTGTCTTTCCACATATCTCTCCTAAGAGAGGTCAGAGCGCATGGTCAGCCATAGTACGGCACCCCTGGAACAGTTAGGGGTTCAGTGCCTTGCTCAAAGGTACTTTGGTAGTGCCCCAGGAAGTGAACTAGCATCCCTTTGGTTTCCAGTTTATTGTTTTTTCATTTGGCCTTCCGGGGATTCGAACCAGCAACCCTCCGCTTGCCAGCCCATGTCGCTAACCACTGAGCCACTGCCACCCGTACCTTATTCATCTGCTCAGGGGAAATCTGCATCTGGGGATTTTCCGATTTGAATACATTACCCACACAAGCAGCTGGGTATTTACTGTAGCAATTCAGGTTAAATACCTTGCAAAAGGGCACAACAACAGCACCAATGTCCTGCATGTCAATGGTTTACAGGTCCGTTACACTTCGATCGCTGCAGTTACAACTACTGTCTATTGCGCTTCAACCAAAACCCGCGGCCACTCTCATGGTCACTGGAGCACGGATTCCCAAACGCTGGGTTCCGGAACCACTGGGCGGGTCATGGAAGGAGTTGAGATGGGTTTGCATTACTTGGGCTGTGGGCTCAGAAGGTTGTGGGAGCCACTGCACTGCAGCAACTCACAAATGTCTTCATCCAGGTCAACTTTACATTTATGAATACAACTCAAAGCAAGCCTTAGTGGGATTCAAACCACTACGGTCAGGTGCTGAGTGCCCTTGTCACCACTCCACCTGGCTCAATTCTCCTCTGTGAGCTACGGCCAAATGCTGTATCCATACACAAAACCTTATTCTTTGTACGATATGCCCACACTCTCTCAATACCTGTCACTAATAATCCTGAACTGAATTCTGATCCTGAATCCTAAACTGAAAGCTATATTTTTTTTCATTTCCAAAAAGCGCTACTCAGAATTAAATATCATGCAGGCCTGCTGGGCTTTGATATTGTTTTATTTTGTCATTGAGTTGGAAGAGATGAAGTGAATGTTATCATGCTAACTTCATGGCACGGATAGACAATTTTTTTCAGATTATTTTAGTCAATCATACCCACTGGTGATTTTCTATTTACTGAGAGGCATATGAGACTCCTTCCTTAATTAAAGAAATTACAGATATGACAGAACTGAAACATCACTACCTTGCTCGTAGCCCCCTCCCCCACCCCCTTCCACACAGATAAACACACACACACACATACACACATTTGATAAGACATCAACATAGTTCAAAATAATGGGGAAAAAACTAGTTTGTCTCATTAACATGATGTACTGGGCTGGTAGAAGTACAATTGAAATTGAGATTACAATCAGGAGTCAATCGAATCAAAATGCACTTTGTTTTTTAGCTTTTACTTTTGTTGTAAAGTTTTTTTTAGCTTTTACCCCCCCTCCCCCAAGTTTGTATGCATTTGTTATTTTCAAAATTGTTCACAAAAATTACACCTGTCCTTAACTTTGAGCAAGATTATTAAGAAAGTGTTCCTTTTTAATGTCACATTCTGGTTGCAATCTGTAAATGTAATTTTGAAGAGGGATGCAATGCCAAAAAACATAGTTTGAACAAGAAAGCATTTATGCCTGTGGAGAGTTGTTACTGTCTTTCATATTGTTCATTCGCAATATACCCTTTTCTGTATATATGTCCTGTGAGGTAAATTAGAACTACTGTTCTAGTAAGCAGCACAGGAATACTCTGTGATACAAAATTTACATGCAGCTTAAGGCAAAAACAGAACCAAGTGCGTGTATAGGATGGTGCTTATGAAACTGTGGGAGTGACGTAAAAGTTTCAGTACTAAGTTGGGTCTGTGTCAAAAAGATTACAACAAAAGCATTAGGTAAAGCAACTATTTTGTGACTTCATTTTCCAAACGAATTATTGATGACAATTTGGCATCAATAATAGCATATGATAAGCGATGAATTTGTGCGTGATCAGGGTCATCGAATAACAATGACGCAGCTCGTAAATAAACAAACCTTTTACAACAAATTTCAGTTCACAGCATAGAGGAAAAATATCTGTAGGCTACACGTTTGTTTTTTTCCGTTTGGTGACCAGACTACAAGCTCTGGATCGCAGAAATGCTGGCGTCGTTCATAGGTGATTACTTCACTATGATGTGGGCACTGGGAGGGGTTACATATTTATACCAGTTTAACAGTTTAACACCACAGTCAGATAGCCTATATTTTTTGGACCTCTCAACATTCTTTGTGGTCCTTCCCAGAATAAATATACGGGGACGTTTCAATAGCCAACTGAATCAGGGGAAGATCGACAGAGGGAGAGAACTATACAGCGTTCTAAAAAACATTTTTTTTGTTCTACAATCCATAAAATAAGCTCTGTTAAGATACTCTACTCATTTTTTGTACCTCCGCTGTCAGGATGCTCTATTGGAGCTCACAGGACGTCAAGTTTAATACGTGAATAGCAGAGGCAAATAAAAAAGGGAGAAACCCACCGGCAGTGGCCTTTTCCGGAAATTGCGGCTGATCATAAATTGAAACTATTCTGGCAAAAACAACAACACAAAAAATATCGTACACGTGGTACCCTGCACTAAAGCTTCAATATATATGCCTATATATATATATATATACTGTATATTAAAGAGGAAAAAAGCAAAAGAGTAAATCATTTATTTATACATTTTGATCTGAAATGGGGTTTTTTTTCCGAGATGTGTGTATTTAACGATATTATGAGATAATAATCCAACATCTTATATTTAGGAAATATTTTTAAACTAGTGCAACTTGCTAGTAATATAGGCTCCAACTTAGGTCACACAATGTCCATGATATGTTGTGCTCTGTGTTAAGAAACATATTAAGAGGAAACGGGAAACAACACACAAATAAATTAATGTCAGCGATTATCTCACTTTTACAACAATAATCCCGACGTGGCACTCTGGGCAATAATAATACAAATAATAATAATAACAACCATGATAATAGTAATAATAATAATAAAAATAATAAAAATAATACATGAATAACGCTATACAATTAAGGCTTAAATAATTCGTCATAAACGAGTCATAAAAATATAATACAAATAATACGTTTGTAATAACCGATCTAATTTAATCAATTAATTCACTTTGCGATCCAATGCATTATTATATTATTGCTCTATAATAATAATAATAGTAATAATAATAATAAACAACTCCAACCCAACTATACAATTAATACTCTCATATCGTTAGGCCTTTATATTAACGGACTGCAGCACCAAAAATGAAGTTTTATTACTCTTTAATGATCTTGTAGGACATAAAGCGGCGTCATATTAAGGATGCACACACACACACACACACACACACATATTTATATATATATATATAAGATGTATGTCCTGACATTGGATATGCACATTACCCTTTTGTCGAGGAGGAGCTATGCGCTCGTAATGTGTATAGTGACGTGTAAGTGAGGGACCACTGAATTTCGGTCTATATTTTTGTAGAACCGCTTAAATTAATCAGAAGAGGTCCTGCGTTTTTTCTGATTGATTTTGAGGAATTAATTAAAACATTAGGCATGCAAACAAACAAACAACATTTTCTTGAGTGCACAAACAAATAAACAAACACATGTCCGGACAAAGCTTCCAGAACCAAGCCCCTCAAAACCTCATCCTGCTCCTCTGCTCCTGGACGCGGTATTGGCCCAGGTGCACAGTACTATGACAGACAGCAATGCACCAACCAACCGTTTTTCAAAGATCCGCTGAACTAGTCAGAGCCTAATTATTATTTTACCATCCTAAAAGTTTAACATATAGCAGCTCGTACCAAATTAGCAATCCTTGTAACAATACAACTCGAAAGGCGAGATAATGCTAATTCTGCAATCTTTTTAGAGTCACGCGGTTTAAAATTGTCCGGAAAGTAACTCAATGAATGTAGTCGTGTCGTTTTAGCATAGACGACATAGTTTACGCTGCGTAAATGTTGTTTTCGTTAATGGATTAATGAACTAATTGACTTTACGGAAACACTTTACGATCTAAACTGTAAACCATAGACTATAAATAATAAATTGAGGCCGAAGTAGGCTGTGTTGTCATTTTAGACCGGGAATAACATTATCTTAAACCATGAGTTAATGTCATGGTTTATGACCATGCAGAAAAATAAACAGCATTGTCATGCAGGCCGAATTTTCTACGGTGCCTTGGAGACTTCGAATCTGAAACGTAAAGTTCATTCACAGAAATAATGGTTCCCATTGTAGCATAGGCCTGCATTTCTTTCTAAATTGACAACCATCCGATTTTCAATTCCAAAGAACACAAAAATACGTGTGCGCGCGCACTCTCTCTCTCTCTCGAGCTCTCTCTCTCTCTCTCACACACACACACACAGTTTCTGACCAAATAATCAAAATGTATAACTCATAAACATAGGCAGATTAATTATTTCAACATTAGATAAAATGCATCTTCCATTGCCATTTTCATATTGCAATTTCATCGCATCGCATCGCTTGAGTCAAGTCCTGTTTGAGTGGTAGCTACAACTCGCCTCTGAGGTCGAATCATTGTAAACGGTGTGTTATGACCACAAATCGCCACTTTGATGCGAGACAAGGCAGGGCTTGGACGGAAATGTGATTAGTTCTAGCTTTTTCGAAATCTGCATGTCTAATCCGCCGTGCCATGGTGTCATTCCATATAACTGCGTGTGAAAGGATAAATCTTCCTGAGGCTTCTGGTATGGCCAAACTGAGAAAACATTTAACACACAGAAGGGTCAAGTTAAAAAAACAACGTAATTCCCTTAATTCTTGGTATGTGATGGCTGAATAGCACAACACAAGTGCTCTATTTAGATCGAGCAGAAACACATTAAGAACGCGATTGTGGTGGAAACAAAAACTTATTTACAAAAACCAAAGAGCAAAAATCAAAATATAGGTAATATCAGGTGTAATATAATAATATAGATAATAATAATACCAATAATTATTGTTACTAATAATAACACCAATAATACATATAATACTCGTTATAATTATCATTATTAATGTTATTATTATTTCTATAATAATTGCAAGAGGCTGTGAGACATGTATTCACTCATTTATAACTGTGTTTGAAACTGGTGAAACTGATCATTTGTCTCTACTGCAAACGCATAAAGGGACGAATAGTAACAGACCAGACCAGAGACAAAAAATATCTCAATGAAACCCACAGTCATGCAGTCTGTATAAATGCTATGTCCTAGCGTGTAACATCACTAGCTACATAGTATAGCACGGAGTTGCTGATGGTGTCTTAAGTAATACGATTTGGAGTTGGAACTCGTGTTTGTTGCACGGCAGGTCAAGTTCATTGTTGCTTTGTTGCGCTTGGTGGCTTGTGGCTTTTTCAACACACAACGCCCCCCTTTCCACCCCACCCCCAACCGTTTGGACAGCATGAGCGACATTATCATAAGAGGACACACACGCATAAAGATCCCGTACAACATACTCGGCCGTGCATATAGTGCATAGCCACAATTTCACAACGGAATATTCCCATGCAATTTTACTAGTAATCCTGCCATGCATGCCAGAACCGTGGCTTTATAGTAGTTAGCAAAGGTACGTTACAAAAATAACGTTTCAAATGCAAGAAAAACAATTATATAATTGAAACAAGTCGTCCGTTAAATTTAAAAAATCTGTCACTATTGTAAACATTTCGTAATTGCTTGTGATAGATACTGCACATTTGTAGTGTATTTCAAAGTGCACCAACTTAAATACTCGCAGTTTAAGAAAGAATCAGCCCACTTACTATGCATTGCTGCGAACGGGTCGTGTTTACAGTGTATTTCCATCGGAGAAGTCTTTTAGCTTGGGGGGGTGGCCCGGCCAGTGTGTTAAAGACTCCTTCCTGCTGCGTATTTCGAAGCTTTCGGGGCGGTTTAGAAATAAGGAGAAAATAAATGGCAAAAATAGTTTACAAATAGCTGCGAAGAAAACACTCCCTTTTTCTGAATGTCCGTTACGCTCCAAACTGGCTCACGAAGAAAGGGGGAAACGCGCCTTTTGGTTTAAAAGGTGCATTTCTTTCCCCCACATTGACGAAGAGAAATTGTGGTTGCAGTACAAATGTAAACAGAAAAAATTAAATACAAAATAATTGAACTAAATTACGACTAAACTCGCAATTATTTGAATAGATGTGATATGGAATGCAATGGTGAACAGTCAACTAGCCTATATAGTTTTTAGTCTCAGTCCTGTGTGTGTGTGTGTGTGTGTGTTTGTGTTTGTGTGTGTGTGTGTATGTCTGTGTGTGTCTGTGTGTGAATGTATATATGTGCACGCGCGTGCTGTTGTTACTTTTTTAATTTCACGGAGGACTGCGTGTGTCGGCTATCGTAGGGGCATCATTCTCCAATGCCGAGTTCCTGCAGCTCGCTTCTTCCACTGCTATTGTCAGCAGAAGGATTTTTTTAAGTACTGAAATCCGGTGGAAAAATTCGCTTCTATCCAGCCCCTGTGTCTCAATTATAATGTATGTCCGAAGGTGAAAAATAAGCTTCAACAGAAATATGAGTTAGAAAAGGGAAACAACTTTTAAACGGTCTTTCAACGGTACGGCTCTCCTCACAGCCTGTCCGGGTCTTTGAAAAGTGATCGTTTCGGACAGTTACTGAAAACCACTGTGTCAGTGATCTCCTTTAAAAGGTTTTCGCTTCTGACCCTTACAAATCCTTGTCACCATGTGATTTTCTAGGGAAACAAATCCGCTTGCGCTGTATTAAGTCAATATACACGCATATTATTGAAGCTCTTCAAATTTCACGAGGAACGTCTCCAATATAAAAAAATAAAAAATAAAAATGACAAACCAGTAGTAACATTCAGACACAGCCTGATTCCAAGCTTTGTTAAAGCTGTGAAATGTTGATGTGTAAAACATAAAACACAAAACAAAACACAGAAAGAAAGAAATAAAAAAATGTAAATCCAAAATGTATGTATCCAGCGTTTTGAGAGGAACTTTGGAAAAATGTGTCCAGTCTGCCCGAGTAGCGTTGGTCAACTTTCATCTGTTCGCAGTTTCATAACGTGAATGTAATCCACGGAAGAGCCCGCTTTGGTCTCTTTTCTAAAGGAATGCTGTTCGGTTGCCTTTGGGAGACTGTGGAAATGCAGAATCTATTGGTCCTCTCGTGTAATTATTTCGCAGTGTAGTACAAGCGCGCTAGAGTTACCGGTTACCGTGTGGCTGCGCCTCTGGGCGAAGCCACAGCCATAGTGCACACAGCGCGTTTCAGAACCTGCGCTCGTGTGGACAGCGCCGCAGGCTCAGCCCCGAAACCTACCATTCCGCCTTGCAGACCCTGCCATTCAAACGCGGCTTGCCAATCACAAAGGGACGCTTTCAATTCTCAACCAATGGGAGGTAGGCTGCGAAATTCTCTGGCGAGGGCGCCAGTTATTGGATAACGCGAGTCCAGTGGGCAAGGTTCCCTCTGTCCGAATTGTCCATTGACAAATGAAAGGTCCAGCAAAGAAGCGGGTTTGGATCGAATTATCTCAGTTTTAATTTCAATTGTCAGAGAAAAAAATGAGGCGACCTGTCTTGCCGTTTATGCGTCATTCATTAAGTACACACATTCAACTGTTTATTAATAGCGTATTATTTAAGGCGAAGTCAATTCGGGATGAACTGAAGGGAATGACAGTCTGAGCTCTTGAGAACTCTAAGACAGGTCTGTTTTTGTGCAAAAATAGTCTACATTACAAAATACCCCAAAACAATTTAAAATACCTGGAAATATTGTCCAATGTGAAGAAAATATAAACATATTGAGATTCATGGTGAACTGTTTGGGAATGAATTCCACCGGAATATTACAGCGCTATACTGTTCAGTACTAATTCTGAAATAAATTTGGTTTTAAAATTAAGTCACAAAAATACGACTATTAGGTAATAGTCAGGAATATAATAATATAGGGTTCCATGCCTGAATAATGTATAAAGCTATGATATATAAATTCAACATAAATATTCCGTTTATCCTTTGTTAATAACAAACCTGTTTTTTAATAACAGTAGTCTGTACACTCTACATAACGTAAACTGTTTCAGGTTTTGTGAGAAAGATTTAAGCTATACAGACATGACATAGCCTATAGCTACAGTTTACTTATGTAACGGAGTATATTCAATGACCAATATTCATGTTTCTTGTCGTATTATAGTTAATCATTTCCAGTAAAAATATGACACAATTGCAATGCAGCTAGTAATAATTCTATCTGTTATGTTATAATAAATTCAATAAAATACCTTTTTTTTCCTGCTAATACCACGAATTGTATGAATCGTGAGGGTTAACATGAGCCTAATTATTTTATATCAAATCTATTGCACACTGACACACGGATCAACACGTTGTGAAATCATGAGTTGAACATAATTCCAAACAGACAAATATATTATTCAAGTTTATGCAATCGCTGTCTGTTATTCATAGACTTGTGTTAACATGTCAGGCCTATAAATGCATTTACTTGCAATTATTTCACACGGCCACGTTTAGATGACAATTAGTTAACTCTCGCTGACAGATTTATACATGTATAAATACAATTCTCCGAATGCCGGTTCCTCCTTAACATATGTGGAAATCATTCGCGTTTTCTGCATTTCAGAGTTATCTGATATGCTTTTTTACATAAAAGTCAGATTTTCTCAACTATGCTGTTATCGGTTAAATTATAGGTTCTTGATATGTCTTTTGTCCTTTCCAAGTTATTTTTTACGATGCTTTTTTCTTTATTGGTGGAGAATGAACTGGTTGAGGTTGAGGACAGTTCAGCTCAGCTCACACCCTTTAGGCTATATTATTGCAAAATGTGGCCACTGAATGTATTAATATATAAAATCTGTCGTGGAGTCACTAACAAAGCAGATCTCCTTCCTCTAGGACACCGTTCAAAACAGAGGAGAATCAAAAACGACTATTGATAGCCCACTGTTAAAATGTCCCACATCAATGCATTTTTATCCTCATAAATATAACGGACAGAATGCGCGGTTAAAGTTCATATTAATCAAGATTTGGGATACTTTGTGGATAAGAAAAATATCCACACATACATGAAGGCAAATTGAAAGGTAAATAATGTCAATCCACTTCGGTTTATATAAGGCTGCTACTGGGTACCACGAGGTGGCGTGCATGGTCGGATTCCGTGCCGTAACAAATCAAACAAGGTTTTAATGAAACTACCGTAATTTAAATAATGAAAATGGCCATGAATTGAAAAATAAATAAATAAGCAAAAAAACAAAATAGCTCACAACCCCAAAAGGATTTTACATATTCTTTCGCCAGATCCCTTGACAAAGGTTTGATTAATTAGAAAGACTGAAAAAAAGGCAAACTTGATGCGGTTCTAACCAATATGCACCCTCTTAGACTGAGGGAAAAACATGTTCAAATATATGAATTTGAAAGCAGGAAAACACATGACAGGCATATTAGAAACAGGTTTTAGTTGCGGGACAGTTGCCTGTACCACCACGACGAGAAATAATCAGAATAACGTATTTTTCACAACTATAGCCTGTATTAACTAGTCTTGAGTTCACGGCCAAAATGAAATTATTTGAACGGTATTGCAATTAATGTAAACAAGGTCAATTCCTCTGTCAAAATGTGGCAATGATAGGAAGTGGCAGTACGTCAAATAAAAGTAAGATCAAGCGGTTTTAAATATTAAAAAAGCTACTAACATTTCATTATTTTATATATAATATTTCATTATTTTATATATTGGTTTATTGTATTAGCTACGTGTATTGTAAGAAATTGTAATTGTTGGTGCGCTGTTAATGATCGAATAGCTTAATCGTCGTATTCCACATTTACCATTATTCAACAACAATTCTAGCAAAACAATTCAAGTTTCTGATTAAGACTATGGATTTCTTTCTGTAAAATGGTTAGTCAATTTAACACAAGGTTCAATGCTTTAAATAGATTAAATAATTAAATGTGCTCAACAACAAAAAAAACAGACTGTCTCGTGTCGAAAAATATATATTTGGTCGGAAAATAGATGCAGCCTATTTAATTCTGAGTTTCGAACTCGTAACTTCATCGCCCCTGCTTGTTTCAGGCGTTCCCTATTTGCCGATGCACCCTTCTGCATTTCGGAATGTAATCGTTTGGGGAGAAGGTAGGAACACTGTCTGACACTATTGAACTCAGATTCGGCTTTCAGCATCCAAAGGTTGAAATGAAAAATGAATAACGCATGTAAACACTTTTGGATTATTTTTATTTCTTTATTTTGCACACACAATGACTGTAAACATAATGAGAAATTCATTCATATCGCTTAAATTCAAATTAATTTGTGAATAATAGCCTACACAAACAGACAAAATATTAATCCACAAAAGAAGACATGTTTAAGGGTTAGTCGGATGGTCAACAAAAGAATCAGACTTCCGAGTTGAATTAAAATACATAGACCCTGTAGCTGTTTCCTTTTCCCCCAAATAATTGTCAAATTCTGGCGCCATGTAATCCATAAGGCCTGTTTATTTTAACTTACACAAAAGCAATGAAAACTACCCGAATCCGGCCCCCACCACTGAAAAGAAAAGAAGAAAACGAGGGCCTGCTCATTCATAGATGGGTAATTTGTGTATGTTTTATTATTTGCACGAGTCTGTCGTCACTATATCATTTTCTTTCAATTCCATGGCGCTTTGACCCCGTGGTCGCCCAGATTCTCTAATGACGGCAAAACAGCGCTGCAGCTGGCGAGTGTTGGAACAAACGTATAAATTGTAAACTGCGCCTGACAGGTCACAGCTAGCAACAAAAGCAAACAGTGCTACACATTTTACAGGTCACGGGCGGCGTCTTGATGGAAATTAAGCTGGAAAGAAATAGTGACCATGGGGAGCGAGGCGAGTGGCAAGGTGGTCCGGCCGACCTGACCTGCGCACAATGCGCGCGGACCATTATCTATCTTAATGGCGAAAGGATAATAAACTGTACTTAAATCATATTTAAATAAACAACTCTGTAGGGTGTTAAAAGCGCGCATATTGTGCGCACAAGGCCGAAGTCATGTGCGTGCAGTTTGACGTTATGAAAGGTAAGATAATTCGAATATAATAGAACAGAACATCCAGTTGATCCATGTGTTTCATGTAGAACTATTCGGTTAAAATGTGTAACGCATCTCGTAGCCAAGCCATTATTTTCCACGGTAAGAAGACGATTTCACTGTCTAAAGCTTTTTGTATTTCATACATTCTAAAGCTACTGGGTCGGCGTTAAAAACTACAGCAAATTGAACACCATGCTGAATGCATTAATTTAACGGATAATCCCAACTAAATGAAATATTTTACAGAAAAAAGAACCAAAGCATTTCACAAGATGCAGAATAAAGTGTGAACCGCCTTGAGGGGAAAACGAACGATGACATTTCCTGTGACTAGACTCACGGCGCAGATCACTGGTGCGTTTTAATGTACTCTAATTACAAGGGCCGCTGTTTCAGTGCACGGACTCGCGCTCATCTGGAAAGCTTGCGGGGGAACCTGTTGCATCTCGGATGCGAAGTCTCGAAACAGACCTCGTGAAGTTGAATATCTAAAAATGAAGAGATGAATGCAGGTGTATTGCTCATTCGCTCACCAGGGCCTGTCACTTCTGAGGGTCACAAATGCGCGCAAAACAAAACTGGAGGTGTTAGTGTGCAGCAAGAACACCAACAACATCAGAAACTTACAAAACCACAAATTCTTGTTCATTTGATATTTGATCTGAAACTGATTTTTGTGCGAAAATGAAATTAATTTATGGATACAAATGGCTATGCACTGGTGTTCATGACGAATGATGTTTATTAGAGTACGGGGAGCAACAGATTATATTGGATAAAAACCAATAGGACACGCTTTTGTCGAATTCCTGGAGTTACTTCGACATATTCTCTTCCATAAAGTAGCTGTTCGGAATAAACTCAATGTTGTAGCCTACACCTTTCACAATTATTGCAAAATGTGACCACTGAATGTATTAGTGTACTTTCAAAACTGGTGTTATTATTATTTTCGAATTGAAAATGTATGTTGTCTTTGTGAGAACACACAATATGACCACAATCCATTTACACTAGGCAAATCACACTGACACAGAAGCTCTAGTTAGTATATCATGTTAGATTTATATGCTTGACATTTTATTCCAAATCAACCAAAAGGCAAGGCAAAGGTCTGCAAAATACATTAAAATATGAAAACACGTAATTAGGAAATGTTAGTGTGATGTTTTCATCTGCATATGCATATGAACTTAATAACAATAACGATAATCATAATACAAATTGAACGAAACAGCAACACTGCAATGATGATGTCACCATGTTGCAGAGATCGCTGACGTGGTTCACAGCGAGAACCCCTGACCAAACATCGATTACCCAGCCCCGCAAACAGTTGATTGGTTTTTCCTTTATTCGCCCACGAGAAAAATCCGCTAACAAGTCAAACTTTGGACAAATGTAGCGGTTTAAATCAAAATAATAATACATGAAAAAACACTCAAATCCTGTTAAACACGGACGTGGTATGCTACCATTTGCTATTCAGTCTGGCACGAGGCATTTGCAAGCTGTGAAGAGGAATTGAAAAGCATGGTGGTGTCATGATTATGAGTAAAACGGTGAAGGAAACAACCCTACGACCAGCAAAGTCTTGTACCTTTCTTTGACTCGGAAATTGTAATAGGCAACGACATATGAGAGAAAATACCAGTCAATATGGAACAAATCTGTGTACTCCAAAAGCACAAACCAGAAACTCACAAAAAAACACCAAAAGAATTGAAAACAAATATATTTTTGCCAATTTGTCAATTTGCCTCAAAAAGGTTGCCAAGACCATTGAAATGAACATTTATTGAAGACGGGCATAATGTAAAGTAAAATAAAATACCACTTACATGTAACGTGACTGTATTTATGCAACAAACACACACAAGCATACGCATGCGCATACGCACACACAAGGCAATACATAACATAGCACGCTCACTAACTCTCCCACACACCTACACATGCACACACTGATGATCACAATAATTTATCAACGTAATGCAAATAAATAAATACGTTTTATCTTGTAAATACATTTATTCAAAGTCACATTGAAATTGTTCATAAATGAGTAATTACACAGGCTAGAGTTTCAAGCCTCTTTCCCGCGAAACTGTTTACGTTTATTTTGTCGGAATGTTGCTAGGTTTTACGAATAATTCCCTGCGTTTTAAACATATATCTTGTATTCGCTTTTAGCTGATTAATACGTGGAATTGAGTAAAAAGCCTTTCCTACCTGTCCTTCCGCTCCTATGCCATTGATGCTTATGGTCAAAGTCCATATTGGTGCGCGAGGCAGGAAGAGATAGGAAATTTTGTGAGAAAAAAAAAAAAAAAGAACAAAAGTTTTTTTTCTTTTTTTTATCAGTGGCTTTTGGTGAGCTGCAGGTTGAAATTATTCGACTCTTCCGCTCCCTGTCGCGCTGTCGCGGTTGATCACTGAGCTGAAACTAAACGTTTTAGGCTGAAAAAAGACTCCGAGGGAACCGTGGAACGATTAAGGAACTAAAGAGCAACTCGCAATGTGCGCTCATGTCCTCTTCCTCCACAACACCACACGCCTTCCCCAGACACGGCCACAGTCCCTACGGTCTGACATCTGTTACTGTGTTCCACTTAAACTTTTCTCTTTCTTTCGTTCACATTTTCTTTCCTCTGCGGCAGAGGTCTCTTTTGTGCTACAAGTTTGAACCCAGGGGACAGAGAGAGCGAAACTATCTCCATAGTAGACATTTGCTGAGGGACAAGGCCAAGGGAAGCAACCCTTCTGTGCGCCAACATAGGCTAGGTTATATTGTAAATCCTCAAGTAGTAGTCTAAATTAACTTTTTTGTTTATATATATCGAATATATAAGTCAATAGAAACCATAGCCTTCAAAATAAACCCTTTTAAACACGCCTACTGAATTGCCAAATTCAACATCGTTTCAAAGGGGATTGTAAAACCAATCACAATACTTTTATTATAGATCTTATGAAAAATGACATACAGAAAAGCTTCTCAAAAAGGCAATAGTATTAATATGTAGGCTGTGATATTATTAATCAAATGTGCCTTCTCACACACAGAAACAAACGGTGTGAATTGTTAATGTTTCGTTATTTAGCTATATGTGTCCGTGTCAAAACGTCAACATATGTATAGCCTATGTCACACATTATATTAGCAGTTAACCTGTACCAAAATCGGCCTCCTCTAAGGAGTACCTTCAGATACCATCACTTTACACCAACGCCATCAGGTAGGGGGATGGTGAAAGCAGGGATTATGCTTCACTGATTAATTCAACTTGCTTCCTGCTCTTCAAAAGAAAGTGAAAATATAATTAAGGTAGAACTTCACTCATGCAAGAACCAAACTTTACTACACTCTCTCTCTCTCTCTCTCTCTCTCTCTCTCTCTCTCTCTCTCTCTCTCTCTCTCTCTCTCTCTCTCTCTCTCTCTCTCTCATTATACCTTATGTTCAAATTAGGCTTTCTTGACTGAAAATACTACAAATGTGAGACCTGCACGTTCTATCGGTGGTTGATGATCTGTCAAATTGGCTAAAGCCTCAAATAAACAGACAGGCACAGTGGTATAGTCCTACTAAATCGTGAAACATATAGAAGCTGGCTTATAGTTCCATGGAAAAAGGTGCCACTTTCAAATAATACACACCGCTAACCCACACTGCGAGTATACGAGGTATTTACAGTAGCCTATGTATGATAAAATGTTTTCCAATGTGAAATAAAGAGTATCTGTTTTGTGCTTGAACGCAATGCAATAAATGGGAGAAGGGCAATTCTTATAGTGAACAAAACATATTTGTATTAAAAATAATACCCAAATCTGTAGCAAACAGTTACATCCATCATTTTTACACACCGCCCAAAATGTAATTCCACCGGGAAATTCAGACGGGGTGATTTAATAATTAAACACAAACGACGCTGACACATTTGCCATACGGAGAAAATCTGCCTGGACTGTGTGGAATTGAATAATTTGGGCGAATAGCATGAGCTCACGCGTTGGTTACCTGGGTTGCGGATTGAAACGCCTTGATCTTATTCGCGTGAAATCATCAACGCAAAGCGGTGTTGTTGGCGTAACTTTCGCTCCCCGTGGATACCGATCAGGTGTATAAAGCGGGGGTGAATACGCATTCCAAATATGACCATAGTCATGTCCACTCAGCCCGCATAACGTTTTACAGAAGCGTTACTAATGAGCAGCTGTGTGAGGTTTGAATTTGACCTCACCACGCGACCACATTACACCGCTGTGTAACCCTTAAGCAAGGTTTAGCACGAAAAAGAAATGATTTGATATGAATATATGGTGTGCAAATTGTCTTGGTCTTCGAAGATTGAAGGCAAAACCAACACACCCACACTCCATGCAGTAGGCTATATAGCTGCTAGCATTGGTAGCATATAATATGAGTTAACGTGTAATGTTAACGTTTTCATGACAATTTGCAATGTTCAGTGTGTCCATTTCATCTGGAAAGACCTGCCTTGTGTTACTGAGCTTTTGTGTCCAGAGAGGAAATAATTGATTTCGGTGCCCGTGGTCTTCCAGGGACCCCACTCTTTGCTCCTGTTTTCACGCACAGTTCTTTACAAGGGGATAGCCTCGACCATTTCACTTAATCCCTTTGTAAGTCTGAGGTTTCGTGAAGGTTTTCCAAACACATTTCATGGTAATATATGTTCCATATGCCATTGTAATGAGCATATACTACAACCATACACGGCCTTACGTAGACCTTTGAAGACACCTACGTTGATCATAAGCATTGACGCTATATGCCACATGATGTTCTGATTGTCTAACAGTATCGGTACTTTTCCCTGGGCTTGCCTTAATTAATTACACTAATTACCGAATGAAGTTAGTAAGCATTTAGCAATTAAGATTTTTTTTTTTTATAGATTATGAAACTGGGATAAGACATTGTAATTGTTTTATTCAGAACAGTTATTTGTCGATACTTGAAGTATTGCTGTATAATGCAGTCTGTTAAATAAAGAAGTACAACAATAAATTATGCCTTTTCAACATGTCCAAACAAAACAAAAGAATTAGTGAAATGTTTTGCTAATGTTAATATTGGCATTGCCAATAAAAATATATGATCTCGTGATGTGCATGTCATAGTGGATCTAGCAATGTACAGAACCCTTTAAATAATAGTATTAACAGGCATATCGTTTTAATGTCATGAACCCCTCCCCCACCATCATCACATCAGAAAAACACTATATCTTTCTGTATAGTATGCTGAATTTCCTTTACAGTCACAGCGTGGATTTTAAGCGCGCTTATATCAACAGCCTTTTCCTGGAAATACACTCGATCACATGGCAATTGTTGTGGAAACAATCTTGATTGTGGTAATTCGTATAACTGTCATTAAAAGTTCCTAGTGATATAGAAGAATCTTAATGAACGACGATAACACCACATATCGACAAAGCCTACTCTGTAACACTGAGAGACAGGTTCAAGTTCATTTAAACCTTCATTTTGAATATCTAACGTGCTTAAATTCGTCAAGTTAGACAGGCTGCCCTTTGCGGCTAGATTGAATGTGGGCGCGAGGTCCACAGAAAATGTATGTAAGAGGTGCTTGTCTAAAAGAAGATTGAAACAAAGCACCACTTCTTGCTTCTACTAATATAAATTGCACTATTTTTTGGCGAAGTGATACTTGTTTTAAGTGCATGCCACCGGAAAAAAACACGCGGTCACATGCTAGACGATTATGTCTATATTATATTATTTATTTCGATGGTTCCTTACATTACTGTGGGTTAATTATGCATTCAAATAATATGCATAATGCATTAAAAGCCTAGTATTACAGTCGCAGAGTTAGTTTTAATCATGCGCGTTAATGAGTACGCTACAGTTTTATCTATGTTTTGCCAAGGCCAAACATGGGCCAATCAGCCGACCTTTCGACAGAACAGAATTTAAAAACTTTGAAGGTTCTGTTGGGTAGCCGGTGAACCGACAGAACACCACGAAGGTTGAAAAGTTAGAATAAAGAACAAGGTGGAGTAAAAATAAGTAGGTCTGTAGCAATAATAAAATAATCTTCGGCTTCAAGGTATCTTGTCTCAGTCAGGGATCAAACAACGGCGAGGGTACAACAATATTTGACATGACCTGTCAAATATTGGACAATGGCCCCACCCAAATATTTAGTGAATCAGTAATCAAATGGAGTTCTAAAAAATATAATGTTTTAACTTTTATCTTAATTCCACAAATCAGTAGAACCCAACAGTACACAACGATGTCTTCTTAGGTGTCAATTAAGCTACACGAATAAGTAGAGAAGATATTAGAATGCTCTGCACGCTGTTAATGTCCATATGTAACGATGCACAGAACAATGAAAAAATGTCATAATAATAACAACAACAATGTTGTTAAAAATATGTTTTAAAATAAAGCAATTATATCTAAAAAGAAGACTGACTTGAATGATCAAATAGGTTAGGCCTAATAAACTATACAAATGCAAATATAAATAAGTGTTATATATATATATACTGTATATAAATATATATAGCCTCATGCTTATGCAATATTGTAACATGATGGAAAATGTGTTATAACTCCATTAATTAAAATCATGTGGGCATGAAAGTGTTCAAAGCATTTTTGATTCCTTACTAAAGTGGCCAGCAATCAAAATAATGCATTTCTTGCCGTTAGGACTCTAGAAAGGAGTAGCTCACAATACCATACTTGGTTATAGACCCCTTTTCTCCCCATGAAATAAATAATCGAAAGAGCAAAGTTAAATGAAATAAGTCATTCAAAGACAAACGACCAAGCGTTCTCTAAATAATCATTAAAGTAACTCTCTGAGCTATTTCTGTTGCGGAATTTATAGAATAGCCTACGTTTCGTTAATATCAGCGTGAAAAAAAATTATTTCATAAGACAAATCAAACGATTTGCCTCAGATATAGGCTACATTTGAAAAACCAAACAATTGAATTGAACTGCCCCCTAAGAATAGTAAACACATTCCAACAAAAAACAACTACCGATGAATTATCTATTTACCAAGGGTCCTATGCGGTATAGCAAGTAGAGCTAACAATATATGGTACAGACATGAATATAGTTGCCCAATAGCACGTGCTTGATTGTACTTCGTCTGAGGGGGAAAATAGAAATGGAATTATATTTTAAGATACTAAACTGACTTTAGTATCTTTAGCATGTCACTCTAACTTTTTTCAATCATGGCGCCGTTTTCAGGTGTGGGCGTATTTATTTTTTTGACAGGCAAGTTATGCAAATCCATGCAAGTCAAATCGATTAAGGTGCCAACTGACGGTTTAAAAAAAAAGATGCAATGATGCATATCACTAACTGTACGTTTGTTTGTAATTAATTGAATGGTTAATTCTGAAATTTGGTCACAGGATAATATATAAATAAATCCCCCTACCTGGTAAATTAAATTTTATAGACATTTGGGTAATTAGCAAGTTATTTGAAGAAATGTGCCAGCTGAAAGGGCCCAGACTCTACATTGAGCAACCCCATATGCCAAATAAAAACAAAAATACCTTTATTAAACATTAAACAATATCATAGGCAAGAAAAATATGTGCTTTTATATCATTGTACTTTAAATGTTTCCTAAACGTTTTTAACGCTTAACGACGGATACTTATTTGAACTACTGCATAGGGCAATTCGATGAAATGGGAATATGCTACAGATTTTCTTCGTATGCGTTCAATTTAATCGTCAAAAAATATAGGCCCCTATTATTCATTATAATGATACACAAAAAGCTATAGCCTACCTAATAAAAATATTTTGTACGCCACTTATCTAATTGAATATCAAATAACAATAAACAATTATGCATCGTTTAATGAATTTAATAAGTCTAACTTTCTCAAGACTCCCGGAGCTTCAGATCTTCTCGCAGACTGACTACAAGGTACAACAGCTGGGAGGCCAGGGAGACGGAATAATTAGAGACGGATTTCAAGAATTACATTTGTATAGTATATTTGCATTATTTTTTTTAGTCGGATCAGAATTATGATTACCGTAACGGTAGTTCGTTTGGATTCGTTGGATGTCTTAAGCTATTTCTTGGGACTATCCCTGCATTTATTTCAACATTAGACAATTCAAAATATTATTGTGAAAAGTAATGCTGCTAATAATAGCCTACATTTTATATTAAAGGTACAGCATAGTAATTCAAATATATATAGCATAGTATAGTATATGGAGTATTTCTGACGTATATATTCGCCTCCATGTGTGATTTGATTTAATTTATTATGTATTACCCAGAGCATTCTTGAAATGTTTCCACAAT
The DNA here is from genome assembly GCA_029706075.1 of Aldrovandia affinis. Classification (NCBI taxonomy): domain Eukaryota; kingdom Metazoa; phylum Chordata; class Actinopteri; order Notacanthiformes; family Halosauridae; genus Aldrovandia; species Aldrovandia affinis. The sequence continues at coordinate 194,997 of JAINUG010000163.1, read as the reverse complement.
GATATTTTTTGAAGGGTATGACAACTCACCAAATTAGTTCCGTGACGACCCCTAGCTGGTCAAGTGGAACCGCAAATAATGACACAGAGGGCGAGACACGGCAAAGAAAGCGGACAATTACATCCTCAAAAAGCAAACAAACAAATATAGAAAAAGGCTTCAACAACTTCTAGGCTATATAAATGATTGACCCGACTGTCATTCTCAAGTTAAGTTAAAAAAAGATCCACGCGCTTTCATATCACTTGATAATTAAATATTTAACATTCCTCACTAATTTGAAGACAACGCACTTTTATTATAGCATAAAGAGGTTAAACATATAATATATATTTCAACGTACAGAATGGACCAAATAAAAAAGTCTGCCAACAAAACAAGTTTATTTCATTTATATTAATGGATACGAACTACATCATAGGTTCCGTACGCTAGATCAAGCACATTTAAACAGCGATATATCTGTGTAAAAACGTATAAATATCCAAATTGCGGAAAGAAATAGGAAGCGTACTTCATAAAAACACAAAACCAGATTCAATACAAGACATGGCCTTCTTTTGGGATGTATTATTGCCTCACAGAGCTTCTATACAGGAATAATCTTACCCTCCTCTTCAAATTCTCTTATCCTGGGACTTCAATATGAATGTGTTGATATTACATTTTAAAGCATATCAACATGCTTACTGAAAGGTAAACTATAGGCCTACGTTTATGACGGCTCATTTATAAATAATATATATATATATATTTATATATATATATAATTTTTTTCGCATGAAAATGTGACCACTTTGAAAATGTGACCACTTAAAAGCGTATTAACATTTTTGGGATGGTAAACTATAAGTAAATTCACTTTAGCAATAAGACTTGCCCATCAATTATAACAATTTATTGTAGCTATATAAAGGCATCCGAAATATGTATCCTAACACAAAGTGATTGCATTGTAGAATATTTGAAAGGTGAAATTTCCTCCTCTCCTGTATTGGGAACTGTAGGCCTACTAGTTCACTGTTAAACGAGCAGGTTATGACATATGACGTTTTATTACAGTTCACCTTCTGTTAGTAATTACTAAAAACTACTGTATTGTGGGGTTTAAAGTGGATTAATCTGGTACAATTGCACGTACTTTATTTGATTGTTTTTGTCTAAATTTGCAATATTTTTATGGTCAGACTAGGAAGTTATCTCGTATTCCATCTCTATCAAATATTACAACTACGTCCAAAAGTATCTTAAATGTGAATAGGACGCGCAATTATCGTCGAATCTCGAAGTTAATTTCGGGCATCCAGTAGCTATTGATAACAGATGTGTTTTTATTGCACCTATATTCGCATGTTTCCCTCCCGTTCGCTTTTGACACCGTATTATATATTGTGAACAAAATTCTTAATGAAAAAGCAACATTCAGGGTAAAGAAAACGATTGCGATGGACGAGGTTTGTCTGTGAAACCAATTTTCGTTGTTGCACTAAAGTAGGCCTAAATTGTCAGTTTCTTTGCTGTTGATAGTATAATTATCCTGCCCTCTTCTTCCTCATATTATATACAATTTGTCTAGTTAAAACCACTAAATTATATATATTTGCTATAAAACTAAAATAGCAACATGGATATGGTTTGTTGGGAAAGTTTTTATATGAATTGTAATGATGAAAATGGCCTGAGCAGACTTTGCGTAAAGTTTTGCAGTTGCCGTGATGGACGGACCAGTCCATTGACAGCGCGTGGCGTGCAGCCTCCAAGCTAACAGTGAACTCCATATCCCATCAATATAATAGTCCTGTTTTAGGGTGGTTGGACATGTTGACATGACATAACGAGACTGCGTTTTAAATTAAATTAAAATAAGTGGATGAAACCAATATTATAGGGTGGGAAAAAGCATAACATTAAAAATAGAATGAAAAAACAGAATGCATCTTTCTAGAGCAGAATATAAAAATGGTGTAGTAAGTGTAATGGCGTAATTATACATTTTAATGGATAATCGATATGTCAAATATTAATCATCAAGGGTGGTTGTTGCACAGGTGAATCAAACTACATCAGTTATTCATTGTGAACCAGTCAACTTTGACGAAGTGGATCACAGGTACATAGTGCGCAACCTTTGGCATGAAACATCTGCTGTGTCGTAGTGAACAAGCTAGCGGCTATAATGGGCAGAAATGAAGGAAACGCACAGGCTAGGCACTCCTTTTGAAATGAGGTAAATGAGAAATTGTTCTTCAAAAAACAGGGGAAAAAGCAGAGTCTGTGGGAGTCTCATTCGGAAAAGATCCCATTTCAACCAGTGATGAGCACCCAGAGAGGCAGTGCCCGTACATAAGGGATCCCAGATGGATGCCACTGTGTGCTAACAGGACGTTCGATGGCACGCTGCCCTTCTACAAGCTGCCAGTTTCAGACAGTTAAAGCACCTCAGGTCTAATCCAGTCCACTGGAGTATATGTCATTTATTGCAGAAGGTCAACTGGTGTTGATCAGTCATAGGACCTCCTTGGCTTGTTTGGCCTTTATTAAAAGACCAATAGACCAAAAGACCAAAGAAGGAGTCCCGGTGATTTACTTTTTGTCTTTAACTTAGACTATCACATTTCATCTATGTCGTCCTCAGACAAGTCCTCCAGCGGCGTTTCCAATCATCTCGATCCTCCATGCATCTGGCTAGTTTGCCAGCATTTTCAGCTCCTACATCTTTCCTTAGTACGACCACATTTAGTCCATTTTTACTTTTACCATTTCCTACGTGCCATTATCTGAATGGTTGTGAAACCATATGCATGACATAAAGGCAGCACACTGGCTTGGCTTGTAAACTGATGTTTGAACAGTTTTATGGAAAACAGACTCTGTTGAAGGGTCCCCATACTGAAATACAGCTTATCAATATGGCATCACATTCTTCATAGTGAAAAAAGACAACAGTAACCAGTGTGAAATCTTAATGCTGAAGGTACTCTGATACTCACCCTGAAGACCCTGTGTGAACCCCCTGCCCCCCCCTCCCTCCTTCCGGGTAAACAGAAGAAAATTGTAATACAGAAACATATAAACATTCCTGTCTAATAAAATCTGGCCAAGAAAGCGCTTTACAGTGAGTTAGATGACAGAAGCGCCAGACAAAATCCTTTCTGTGAAGCAGAACATCTTGACTCTTGTCTGTATGAGGAGCGTGAGGAGACAGAGGCTCCGGGTCCTGACTCCATCTTTAACAGATGAGCAGTTGCATTCAAGCAGATTAGTCAACGGAAGACTCTCCATTGCTCCATCTAAAATAATAATAATAGTAATAATGGTAAATAAATAGAAGAGAAATCAAGCCTGAATCTCAATTTCCCTGGAGCAGTCTGTTACTCTCACCTGTATCCAATTTAGATAGGGACCACCCTTCCTGGATGAAAGGTGCGCTGGAATCGAGCTCCCGGGCCCATTGTCCGGAATGTAACCTTTGGAATGAAACAATTTGCGCTTTTGATGGCCTTTCTGGCCCGGGACACGCATGGTAACACCCTCAGCATCAGAAGGCATTCAGAACTGATTTCCAACATTTGCCAAATGGCACCAGCTCATGACATACTGATGCAGACAAGAGAGGCAAAGGAGTGGCCCTCCAAAACACATAAAATCTAAACATGAGCTCAATGCTTAGGGCAGGTGTTGGAGTCAAGACAACAAAATCGCAGGCCCTTGTTCTGGGCGGGGCCTAGCCTCTGTACCCTCGTCTAAAGCTGAGCACTTGAATTGCTTTGGTAAATATTCCATTGCAATGTACAAATATACATGTAAAATGTGAGTTAATTAATTTGCCGTGGATGAGGGCAGACAACATACAAGTATGTCCAAGGGTAATAGAGTACTTCAAGTAGTTTTCTAAAGATAAAAACCTATTTTGTTAGAAAATGAATTCCAGGGAAAGTGTTTCATTGGACATACCAATGAAACCAATCTAGACAGATTTGCTGTGTTAAACCAAACACCTTCACTGGGTTTAGGTCACAATATAAACCTTAATGTGTGAATGTGTGTATGTGTATACAGTAGATAGATGTATACATACATATACACACACACACACACACACACACACACACATCATTGTAGTACCACACATATAATATATTTCATTTCAGCCGAAGCCTCTGTAATTTTCAAAATTATCATTGTCACAATCACCCACAAGATCAAGCATGCATGCACACAGGCAGAATATATAGACTATTGAGGAGACATCTTTGACACCGATTGACTGAGTGGGGTGTCTGACACACTTCTAGAGTTTTGTATAGTCATATGTATGTCTGCATGTACAATGGGCCAAGACAATTGAAGACTGTCAACAATGTTATTAGTCTATATGTAAAACATGCTTTACATTTATTAGTCTATATGTAAAACATGCTACAGCTTCTAGGTTTCTTACATCAAACTTAAAATATTATAGTAACCCGTTACATCAAAATGAGATGCTTTGTATCGGCTTGTCAAACATTTTACTTCATGATTTATAAGGATTTAGAAACTCAATTTTGTGCCAGCTGTCAGCATTACTGACAACTTTCGAAGCCATCTGTGCCACTGTTGCTAGGCAATTCATCCATCAATTAGCAAACCAACTGTAGTAATTTTGAAAAGTCTACCAGGTGAGTTATGCTCATGCAAGAAATTATAATATTTTCAATACGCAAAAGCTACAACACAAATATGTTGTTGTTTTTATCACAGACAAATGTGCCTGGCAAGCTGTAATGAAGGGTCGATTCTGGTAATGTGGGATATCAAGCTGAGTGTGAGACTAATATTGAGAGCCAATCATTAAAAATGTCCTTGGGGCCTCCAATAGCGAAGCGGTCTAACGCCCCCGTATTGGCTGGTCCTTTACGAGTGTGAGCTGCCTATCACGGTCGCGGTTTGAAATCTGACTGTACCAGACCGGCCCTGGTGCGAAGCCCAGATCGGGGTCGGCGTTTGGCTGTCCGCCACAGGGGGAGGGTGAGGCGCACGAATTTGCCAAGAAGCACATAAGAGTGACTCCAGAATGTGGGTGGGCGAATTCCGTCTCGAAGGAAGTGGAGGTCGCAACCTGTGGGGAGGGCAAATCAAAATAAATAGAGGGTATAATTGGCCACTAAATTGGGAGAAAAACTGGAAAAAATCTGAAACAAATTTTTACAAAAAAATAAATGTTCTTGGATTATTGTTAGTGTTAGTACTTATTAAAAATGGACAAAGGAAATGTCACATCTCAATGATACAGTTGCCGATCTATAAATTATGCAAAGAAATAAATGCATATGAAATATTGTAAAAAGTGAATTAAAAAGAAAAAGGAAAATAGACATGATGTTGAATCTATGTTCATGAAAACACATTTAAAGTACAGTCTCACTTCAACTGACATGGGTAGATAGAGTAGGGCAGCTTTTTTTTTTAGATAAATGTAACTCTTTTAAATGGGGTACCATAATTTAACCACACATAGCAAGTTTATTTGTATTGATTGGTATTATGAATCAAATATTTTTATTGTGTATTTTAACATGTATACTTTATGTATTTTATGAATATGCCTATGTAGGCCTATATAAATGCATAACATAAATTCAATTTAGACAGAAAAACATTGAGTGTAACACCATTTTAATTATAATATTCTATAAAAATAATATATTTGTAGCAAAACACAGAATTACAGAAAATATGGCATGAAAACAAACAGAGAAAAGGACAGCGATTGAGCAGAAAGAAGAAAGGATGAAGTAAATACTGGAAGTAAAGGAAGGGGCCTGAATCAGTGGAATAAGGTAGCAATAGTGGAATATATTGAGAAAGTTGAGTGATGGCAATTGTCCAAACTGAGATTTTTAACCTGAGCCTGGAACATCACAGAATCTACCTTAAATAGGCATGCAAAAAGATTTGGGAGCGGTTCCTGTCATGTCACTTTTCTTTCATTCCCAGTAACATAGTATTCCATTTTTTTTAAACTAAACAAAAACAAAACAATGTCCCAGTTTGCCAAACAAACTTTCACACTTTTTTGAAGGTGTGTAGCTGTAGCAGAGATCAGAGACATAAGTTATCATGTGAGCATCCGCTACAGAAGGTGACGTCACCCCTGGAGAAGCAATAAGAGTATGATTAGTTCCCTTAGCTGCAGACCTTAGCCTTTAGCTCAGCGGGCTAATCATATCTCTTGTTGTAAAGGGGGCAGCCCAGCTAGGGTTATGGTTCGAAACCCACAGGAGACCCACCCCCATTACATAGCACTTTAACACAAAACATATTTTCAACTTGCTTCTAGCAGTGCACCGATTGATTTAAAATTTGAAGGATACATCTGCATCTATAAAACACTAAGAATTGTGTATTGTATTTAGTATGGCAAAAATCTTGCTGATTCTTCTTTGTGATTGGCTGGAGTCACATCAAAGTGCAGAAGGCGGGCTCAAAGTAGACTCAACATTTTTGACGCAAGCCCGAGCTTCAAAGCAAGCAATGCAACAAATCACAACGCAAGCCAACGCCAGGGTTATTGATAGATAGTAACCCTCTTTTTTCCCAGAAAGTAAAAGTATTTTATTCCGCTAAAGTAGTATGTTTCAAAGACAAGCTGGTAACCCTAACCCTAACCGTAATGGTCGTGGCTAGATAGTAACCCTATTCTTCCCTATTTTGTCAAATTTACACAAGTTTGACTGAGTCCCCATAGTAACGACGGAAAGCGTTCAACCCTCATTCCAGCTGTCTTCGTTACGATGGGCAGTCAGTCAAACCTTGCAAGAGTTGGACAAAATAGGAAAAAATAGGGTTACTATCTAGACATGACCCAACGCCAGGGCTCCATTGAAAGACAATGGCTTCCGGCGCACGCAACGCTTGCTGGATGCTACTGGTCAACGTACCTTGAGGCCTCGTGTGAACGTAGATTATGACATATGCGGCAAATTCATAGTAAAAATAAAACTGACATTTGGTCTGGTTTACAATTACAATGTTATGTTTTTTGTAGGAGACAAACTGCGACTTGGTCCAGTTATGATCAATTAAAATGACAAAACGGACATTATTTTCAGTTGAGTCATTGCGTTTAATAATTTGCATATGTATTAAGTCTTTAATTCCTTTATATCTTAAAAGAAAGACTTGGATAAATCCTGCACTATTCCAAGTATTTATTTCACACAGATTGCATTTTTGGCTAAATAGGTTACTATATAGATTACCAATACACTGAATGTATATCCTATAATTCTAAATGAACCAATAGCGTATAGTATGGCCAACCATGAGGGGTGAAAGATTATTTAATTTTCTATGGGGAATCTAATAAAAAAATATCCTACTTTACCTGACTTCAGGACCCTACTACCAAGCTGGACACCATGATACTTCACTCGGAAATAGGCCTAGGTGTTGCGAATCGTCGTGGACACTTGTTTTAAACCTACAGGATAAACAGAAAATAATAATTTATGTTAACAATGCTTAAACTGCTAATAATATAACACAAAATTAATGTATTATTAAATTAAAACTCCTGCTTGCTAGATATCCGCATTTACTTACTAGCTAAGTTAAAATATTTTATTTTACTTAAAATATACATTGCATTTGTTTAGCCATTGTAGATAGCTGGCTATTAGTCCACACCTTTTCATTGGTCCAGTCATGAAAATACTGCAGCATCATCCATTAAGTAACGTTAAGTAGGGCAATTTAGTAACTTAAATAATATTTAGCCACTTAAATAACTACCTATTTATCTATCATCTAACAAACTACTCCTAACTAGCCACTGCGTTGCCAATTTAACAATACTAGAATTGTAGTCTAGTAATTGTTTAGCTAGCACTGTACAATGCAGATGTTATTCACAAAATATGGTATAAAAAAGGTAATGGTGCAATTATTAGTGATTCTAACAAATAAAGACAAATGTATACGTAAACGTATTTATTCTGTAAACTTTAGCCTGTTATTAAATGGCTGATTCATTGATCTTTCACTGCCCTATTAAAAGACAGGCACAAACAGACTATGGTCACTAGCTGGCGAGACTAGTTTCCAGTTTCCACACCTCCTTTTAAAATCCCCAGTCTACTATTGATTTACTCCCATACATTGTTTTCTGAAACCTACTAATCATAGATTTTCAAAAATCCCCTGAATGCAGGTTAGCAACGAAAGTTCATCATGGGTAGCCTAGATACGCAAAAAAAGTCCTCGGTTCCATACTATACTCCTGCCTTCTAATTTCCCAACTACCGTCGCCACCCGGGAAAAAGAAAATAAAGAATTATGGCAAGTATTTTTTTTCTTCTAAATATAAATATTTTTGTTTCTGATATTCAGCAGTTGATAAAACCCGCAGCTACATTTTGTGACTTTGTTGAAGTGTGTTCTGGTTCAAGGTACTTTGCTATGCATATTGTTGCACATTATTGTTTAAGTATAGCCTTATATAACCGCGTTCTATAATGGCAATATTTGGGTACACGGAACCTATGAAACGTGCATGCACAATTGCACATACAGAAAATAATGTTTTACATGTGTGAAATTTCAAGATTTCAAGTTCTCTGCAAGTCTTTCTGACCTCTTTTCTACTTGTCTGTAAGTGCATTACATTGCCTGGACGTTAGATACTTTTTCCTAAATGAAAATGACTTTGTCTATCATCATTAAAATGGTTGTTTGTTTGTTTCTGATGTAATTTTGTGGAATGCATCAAAATGTTATTCTACTGGCGATTATACTGACTACTTATTTATATTGTAATGCGTATACATCACATCTAAAACAATTCCATGAACATTTCGGTGCCGATTGTTGCTCGAGAAATCTTGAGAGCACAAGATTCGTAGCGTTATATATCCACAGGCTACTACATAGTATCTCACTCAGTAAACCAAGGCTGCGCTATAGTAACCCTTAGTTTTCACACCGACACTTTATAGTTGTCCAACAAGTACTGTCATTGCTACAGTTGTGATGTAAATTCCGGAAACAACGTGGTCGCTCAGTCTGGTGAAGTAAAACAATATTCGAAAGTGTTGCTACAGTAGTAGCACTTCACTAGTCTGTATCCAAAGGAACTGTTGTTGCAGCGCAGTGGATGGTTATTGTCTTTGGTATGTCGATGCGTAGAATACTTTTGCTTTGATAGCTGGCTAATGTTAGCTTCATTTTAGTGTCTGCTAGTTATGTCAAGCACGTGGAGGGCTAGCTAGCTAACCACAAAGGGTGTACCAGAAGGTCCCACGTAAATTAAGTGAGCTTAAAGAGTGTGTAAAATGCTAACAAACAGCCTGTACGCCAGCTTCCAGGTTTGAAAGCGAAACCTCTCAGCTAGCCACATTTGCGATTAGAGTAGGGTGCAAATCAGGACATAACTGCTGTCTGAAATGGTTACACGGGAAAATGTGTGCTTTCAAACATAATAACATATTCAGTTCACATGCAAACGATATTTTGTAAGCCTAGTGATTTGTCAGGTGCGAAACACTAACAGCGAACGTTAACTACCTAGCCTCTAGTAAGTCAACCTAGCAAGCTAGCTTTGGCTAAAAATACATTTTAAACCAACTGCGTTTTGGTGGGGACCTATTCATTTAAAGCCGTTAAAACGTCTCTATAGTGTCTCATTTGGGGACCTTAGCAGGCTCACCGTTCTGACACCCTCAGACCCATCCCTCACCCATGTGTTCAGCAGTCAGGCAATGTTCAGGTAGCTGCTCAGGGTAATGTATTTTACACATTAGCCATTACCATCCAAAGTCCCCCCTCCCAACCCCCATCATGGATATAGGGAGTCATAAATTAAAGGGACTGCATTTAGGTGCCTGGATGTGTTTTTGTATCATTCTCCCCAATCCCCCTTTTCCGCCTCTGTTCTATTCCCTGGTTGCTGGCTTGTGACCACCTTGTGCGGTTTCCCCCCGGCTAGCCAGTGAAGTCATTCATAAGCCATGATCACATGGTCACGCTGGGCCGAGCGGAGCAATGGCCCAACAGCAAGGAATGCGCCTTGTTACCCGCTCTCGGGTCTCTTAATGCAAAGGCAGGTGAATTGTACGTGGGAAGAAGCACAGACTATAAAGAACACTGCGTTAGGATCATCACCGGCCTTTTGAGAAAGTATAGTGCTCTGAGGGGTTCCCATGTATTCAACCAGTGTATAGCATGCTGTTAACAACAGGAACAGATACTAGATACAAAAAGTGACCATTTCTCTGTACCCTGCACTAAATGCAGGTGTTACTCTGTTTCTTGACTAGGGTGTGCTGCTGCAGATGTGCAAAGGGAGACCCCTTAAAGCAGCTGTGCAGTTTGATCTTGCCACTTGGATAACTCAAAATGTTTTCACTCTGGATGAGAGCATCTAACAATTTATGAAGTAATAATAATGGCTTCTAAGTGTATAGCTTAGAAGTGTATAGCTTCAGGTCACTTGGTTCAGGGCCACTCTACTCTGGATACGAGGCCCTTAATTCTTCAGGTTTTCTAGCTTTCTTGAAACCACTCAGAACTGGGTTAGAGAGGCTACAGTTGTTCAATCCAGACAGAGTTTTGTTCAATCGGATTGTGCATGTAACATTAAATGCCCGGCTGGGAATTGAAGCCCACAAACACACCAGCCTCCAGGGCCGAGTAGCTCCAAGCGTTGGTGTTTTAAGTGCCAGCCGTTTGTTCAAGTCTCATCCCGTATTAGAATAAACATTGCAGTGATGATGACCATGATGGTGATGAGTACCCACTGTCTTTTCCAGCGGCACGGAGCCTCTCAACATGTTTTCAGGTTACCGTGACGATGAGGAGTATGAAGACGAACTCTACCGAGAGGACGAAGACTCCAGGTCCTCAGGGGCAGAGAGCGAGGTGGAAGTGAGGCTCTACAGCCAACTGCACTACTCCACCGGCCTGGGACAGAGAGAGGAAGAGGAGTTAGGGCAACGGCAGGGGGAGACGGGAGATGGCGAAGGGGGAGGGGATCCGCAGCTGCCTTCCTCGCCGGGTAGGGGGCAGTCTTCCATGGGCCACTGTTGCTTTACTGCCCAGGAGACCACAGACCAGCACTGGAGCTCAGGCGGGGATTCGGATCTGGACCTGGATTCCGATGGAGTGGAGAGCTGGATGATCCTGGATGAGGAGGAGCAGGAAGGAGACGCCAATATCCTGCTCAACGTGGAGTTCGGTGTCAGCAGCAGCTCCACAGGTAAGGACACTGCCACAGAAACTGCCCTCCATCGGACCCAGTCGATTTAGGTTCTGGTCATGTCTTCTAAGACCATTTCTGTCAATCACCATTAGTCTTGAGATGTGAACATTGTATGATTCAGCATTCAGATATTTGAAGGGTGGTAGAGTTGAACATTTAAATATTCGATGAGAAAGTAAAACTACCAAGCATTTATCATCCTTTTAAAGACCAATGATATGGTTCTTGGTGCATACAATGAAACACATTGCCTGGGGTTCATTTTCAAAACTTAATTGATATTGATTAAAGGCTGATACCAGTTATATAAGAATTGCAAAGTAAACTGCTGAGTGGATATCAGAATGGCCCAACATGTGCACTGACATGGGTTCCCATCATCCATCCATCGTTGCCGTTATCATCATCACATAATCACATTATTAACAGTTCTTATTTGTTATTGCACCCTCCATAAAAGTGTAATCTCAAAGTTCTTCAAAAAATTAATACCAAAGAAGCGGAACAAACAAAACACAGAATACGTGCACTGCACCGATAAGACTGAAACTGAACACTCTGACACCCAGCTGCATAAGACCACTCCTTTAAAACCTTTTAAACTCGGCGGATAGGCTGTGATTTCCCCTGGTGTGGTGTGTCAAAGAGAAAGACGACACGTTTTAGTCCACCTGAGGAAGAGGGAGTACCCCTCATGAAAACACATACGGGGAGATGTAATGGCAGGTCGGGCAGAATAGCAGAAGGAGGGCGGAGGAGGATCCCTGGCAGCATCCTAAGCAGCCGACCCCACGGCCTCTCGGGCCCTTCTCCCCTGAGCAACCCGCGGGGAGAGCATTTGCTCCCATCAAAAGGGCGGCCTCTGGACAGGCTCCTTGCTCACCGCTGTGTATCCCACACCAGGGAGAAAGAGTGTGATCCTCCTGTATGTGCTCACTTGTATGAGCGATTTGATCCGTGGTGTTGTTTGAAACCGAGGCTTGCTTAGCTACCAGCAACAGGTAGCTGCCCAAATAAAGGAAACACTCTGAGTAAATTATGAAGGGTTCTGACAGCTTTGTTATGGTGTGGGGTGCATTTTCTTGGCATGGTTTAGGTCCACACAGCCACTTAGAGGGCAAGGTAAATGCCAGATCGTTCTGAGTGATCGCCTTCATCCTCTAGTGAAGCGTTTCTACCCTGCTGGGAGTGGTCTCGATTGACACAAGTGGCCACCGAATGGTTTGATGAGCATGAAAACGATGTAAGACATATGCCTTGGCCTCAGTCACCAGATCTCAACCCAGTTGAACACTTATGGGAGATTCTGTAGCAGTGCCTGAGAGCATTTTCCACCACCATCATCACCATCACCAAATAATGAAATTTCTCTGGGTAGAATGGTGTTGCATCCCTCCAATAGAGTTCCAGACACAAATCTATGCCAAGGTGCACTGAAGCTGTGTGGCTCTCTTCAGTTCACGCCTTAAGGAGAAACTGTAGCTTCAAGGCCCCATCATGGAGAACAGTAGAATGACTTTGGGGGATCTGATGTCTCAAAGTCCTACCCGTTTTTGAAGAGAGTTTGGAGAGTTTGCACACAGACACCGCAGTTTCACGTGAACTCCAGAAGACCTGAGCTTGAGCACCTGAGGCCCTTCGTACCTGAACATCACCCTCTACAGTCAAGAGCGTCCGAGGCTCTTAGGCGAGGCTGCTAACAATCGGGAATGGGGCTGCGTCTTGTTTGTGAAACTGAGACATTGATTGTATTTCAGTAAGGTTGTTCTCGCATTCGCTGATTGAGAGATAGGTCATGTTTCCGTTAGCTTGGGCTGCTCACCAGCCTGATATTCAGTGTATGTGTGTGTGTGTGTGTGGGGGGTGGGGAGCTGTGTTTTGTTTCGCTTTTGATTTTCTTTGCACACATCAGTTGTTCTTATGCATTTGTAAATGATGACCGTTGGCAAAACAGCGCTCCATTAGGGAGTTCACCTGCATGCATATGTACGCGTGAAATTAGAGGGGAGGAAGGAAAGAGAGACGGAGAGAGAGATCTGGATTAGCAAATCTTTTACGAATCTTTTGCAAATCTCAGAAGATCTAGACATTAGTTTAAGCTGCAGCCTCAGCAAAACCTCTTTTTTTTCCCCCTCTTTTCAACTGATGTTTTTTTTTTCTTCCCCCCACCCCCCTCCTCTATCCGGCTCGCTCTTTTGTACACTCTGTCTGTGTTGCCTCATTTAAATTTCCCAGGGCTTTGGGTCTCCAGGCTAGGATTTCTGCAAGAGTGGCCATGCTTACATGGTCATGTGTGTCGGGTGACGGCCCCGCTTAGGTGGGGATTTCTCCCGGCCTGCTTTTGTTGTGCAGAGAGAGGGGCGAGGTGGTGGCGGCGGCTCTCTTTTCTGCCCGCGCCGTGTGATCTCTGGAGCCTGTCCTCAGGCCTTGGGCCGGGAGATCACCGCCCCCCCGGGGAGGGACAGCGGCTCCCTCAGACAAGGCCAGAGAAGGGGGCACTGCAAAGGGGCACAGGGGCCCATTTTCCTTAAACAAAATATGTATATGGAAATGTATTTGAAGTTTTCTGAGATTTCAATGAGCATTTGAACTCCCAAGTGGAAGCTCTTATTCGGATGTACCAAATAGGGTCATGACAACACACGCAGAGACAGTTTATCACCGGGTGAGAGCCTGCTCCTTCCTGTCTTGGCTAAAGAGTTCCAGTGGTAGCTGCCCCTTATGTATATTCATGAGCATGCAGGCTGGAATCATATTTTCGTTCTGAGGGATTGGCTGTCCACAACAATTCTGCGCTTATCCGTGGCGACAAGAATCAGAACCCCAACAAGTAATTGTCTTGCCGCTAATGAATATTCACGGGCGCCCGTCCTCGCCGAAGCTGTGCAGGCTCAGCAACGCACGCGGCACACTCTCGATGTAAAGTTTCGGGAGCCTCGCGTCTCGTTCCAAGTGTACCCGTACCTGTGGCTGCGGCGCCGAGCCGCGCGAATGACACGTCTGTCACTCTCAAACCGCTCTCCGCTCGTCGAGCCGACCGATCCAGGCAGCCGCGGCGGCGGCGGCGGAACGCGCCGAGAACGCGGAGACGCTCGGGTTCGCGAACATATTGCGACGTGATTGATTGTTCAGCCGTCTCCCTCCAGCTCCGCTTCTTGAACAGCTTGCGATCGACGTTCAGGCTCGGCACTTTCAATATGGCGCTCTCGCGAAGAGGACACTGCTAATCAGCCTGCTTGCCACATTCGCGGGCATCTCATACACACTTCAGCAGTTCCCTGACACGCCTTTGCCGCCAATCACACCAGGTTTTTTTTTCTTTTCACATTTGTTTTCCCATCCGTGTGCTGTAGGTAATTGTCGGTTGTTAATTGCGGAAAAGAGTCAATTGTTTCCTGCTCCAAATTCCGAGAGATCTGTTCAGGAAAAGGCTTGCTTCAGTCAGGATCACAGACCCTGTAATACTGCGTTGGGTAATGACTGCACAGCAGTGCGGATGGCTCCGTATAGCGGCAGTTCCCAAACTTTGGGTCATGGGATCGAGGTGGGTCATGTGCTACAAGATGCGGAAACTGCTATGTTACGCTCTTCCAATATACATTGACATGAGTCAAATCAAACATTGCACTAGTTAAACTAGTTAAACTCACTGCAATAGCTAAAGTGTATGCCTACACTTTTGACATGTGCTAAAAAATATGTTCAAACTACATTGTAGTAAGGGGTCATAAAAAATGTGTTCACTCACTAAGTAGGTCATAGGCTATGGAGGCTTGGGAAGCACTGTCATTTAGGGTGGTTCAGTCAACACGCGAAGATACCAGAGAATCTGTTGCTTGTGACTGATTGATGAGCTGTGCCTTGAGCCTCACCGAGGAACCGTCAACTGGACACGGTCCGACACAGGAAGTCTACTACAGTCGGGCGTGTTTCTGCACGTAAGCGGGAGGGAATTTCTTTCTTGTGACCGACTGACAAAACAGAACGGCTTCTGCAACCAGAATTGATGAGCTGTCAATCGCGCGCGTGTTTGTGTCCGCAAGGGTGAATCCCTCTCTCGTGACAGATTGATGCACATCCGCTGGAGCCCCATTGACAAAATGTCAGCCCGGGCACTGCCAGACACGATCGCTCGGACACTGTCAATGGGACACAGTTGTATTTGACCATGTGTGGTGCCTCTGTTTGTGAATGAGCGTGCGTGTGTGTGGCTGTTTATATGTGTGTGTGTGGGGGGGGGTTTTCTCTTTGATGCCTCTTTATTTTGTGTGCAGTGTTGTCGCCTCTCCCTTCCCCTCCTCCTCCATCCGAGTCCCATTTTGTCCTGCATAACGAGCAGCGCCCGGAGCCAGAGGAAACACAGGGCCGCTCCCTGCCCCAGGGCCGTGCCCCACCTCCGCCACCCCTCGCTCTGTGAGCGGTCGCCGTGCTTATGGGGGGTAAGCCCCAGGGCCCCCACAGGCTAGCCCTCAGGACAGGAACAGAGCTAGAGAGATCAACAATAAATATTACAATCACAGCTTAGTGATAGACCGCCGTTCACCAGCACTCCTTTGGTCAGTGGACGTAGGCCCCGAGAGCCTTGGTTTTATAATTACACGTGAGATAATTTGCAAAACAGAGACGGTGCGGTTATGGGTCGAGGCCTGTGTTGCGTCTGTTTTGCCAGTGACCCAGAGTTTTCATAGTGGAGAGACTGGTTTTTGGAATCCTGTGTTGTTTTGGTTACAAGAGCATTGGCTTTGACCAGCTAACAAAGAACATAGTATGTGCTTATACTGTATGTAAATGGGCATGCGCATACTGACAGTCAATATTATTACTACCCATAATGCAATTCATTAATACCTCACAAAATGGAAGGTTTATTATTGCTATAATATGGGCGCAGAAATGTTGTTTTTCCATCCAATACCAATAGCCAGTGTATTTTCGACATTATCGGCCTATATAGATTCCGATACCGGTGCTTGTCCTTCAAGAACGTCTAGTTGAAACCAGTTATATAGATTCCCATTTCCTTCCATTTACCCTTGAAACCGTACGTGTGCTCAAACCCTTAAAATGAATTACTTAAAAAAATATACAAAATCCTACTTATTTCTGTAGTTCTGTTTGCATCAGTTAGCAGTTAGCAGGTGTAACAGTTTCCACTCATCTGAGAAAATCTCACACAACAGACATGCTTCAATCACACGAGATGCATTTCAGACAGCTATACCCACCTGAAGTTGGTGTACAGTTTATATGCATCATGGCATCTGTAGGTAAAAGTCATTTTCCCTGCTACTGACACAAGTATTTTTATGCTGTATCGGGCAGACACCAATCCTTACATACATTACAGTGTGCCTCTACTGCACAATGTTCATCCTGAAAAGGCGTCAGGATGCTGTTCTCGGAAGACTAGGTTAGTGGTTTAAAGTATGGTCATAATGTGGTCAGTGGTTTAAAGTATGGTCATTATGTGGTCAGTGGTTTAAAGTATGGTCATTATGTGGTCAGTGGTTTAAAACACGGTCATTATGTGGTCAGTGGTTTAAAACACAGTCATTATGTGGTCAGTGGTTTAAAGTATGGTCATTATGTGGTCAGTGGTTTAAAACACAGTCATTATGTGGTCAGTGGTTTAAAGTATGGTCATTATGTGGTCAGTGGTTTAAAACACAGTCATGTGGTCAGTGGTTTAAAACACGGTCATTATGTGGTCAGTGGTTTAAAACACAGTCATTATGTGGTCAGTGGTTTAAAGCACAGTCATTATGTGGTCAGTGGTTTAAAGCACAGTCATTATGTGTTGTGTGTTTTGTGAGAGCTTATCATGGATTTGTTTTCTGGTAAAAAAAAAAAAAAAAGTGAAGTGGTTCAGAAAGAACCCCTGGGAAAGATGTGCAGTGGGATGAATTGTACACACACAACATTGATGGTCCTCATAAAGCCTGTCTTTTCACGTCCAGCTATAATCTTTCCCTGGGTTTGGTTTTCTCATTGAGCCTAGAAGGCTATAAGCAGGCCACAGGAAGTTATTTTGCAGCGTGCCAAAATAATTTTGCCCCAACTAAAGTTTTCACTGACCATAATTGATGGGACCATCCTGCCCTTGGCTTGTGTGAAGCGAAAGCGAAAGGCCACTTTTAACTGGAAAAGAGAGAGAGACGATATTGCCCCCTCTGGTTTTTATCACTCGCTGTCCCAAGTATCTGATCTAATGAAGCAGAGATGAACCGGTGACTAATAGTGTTTATCTGCTCCTGCCGGATCCCATTAATGCCACCAAACCCAATAGTGCACAGACAGCTTTTCTCTCCTCTCCCTTCTGTCTGAAGTGGAAGAGGGTCATGTCTAACACAAGAGAATATTAAAACCTTCCTTATA
Source organism: Aldrovandia affinis (assembly GCA_029706075.1). Lineage (NCBI taxonomy): Eukaryota > Metazoa > Chordata > Actinopteri > Notacanthiformes > Halosauridae > Aldrovandia > Aldrovandia affinis. The sequence goes on along the minus strand of JAINUG010000163.1, from coordinate 177,383 downwards.
CAGCACCACACAATGACACCACAAACACCCCCACACACACACACGGAAACCACACCCACACAGACAAATACTCATAAATGGAACTGCTAATGTTTTTTACTTTACTATACATGTGTGTAGAAGAGCTCTGTGTCCTACTGTGGCATTATTTGTGTAGGTGATATTTTGTTTTAGGCTGTGTGTTCTTTTATCGTGTTGTCATTTGTGCTCATTTGTGTGGGTTTTGCGTGTTGGTTATTGTATGGGTGGTCAAGCCTGTGTGTTATTGTGTGTACGATTTTGCATGGGTCATTTAATGTGTGAGCTTATTTGTGCCTTTGTGTTTTTGTGTGTGTGCGCTCGCACCTGTGTGTTGTGTGTTGCGTGTTTGCCCACGCGTTGTCATGCGTGCGGTTTGTGAGCATGCGTTATTGCACATGCGGTTCTTGCCTGTGTGCTATCAAGTTTGCAGCATTTGCCTGCATGTTGTCTCGTGTGCGGTTTGCACGCGTGTATGGTATGGTGTCTGCAGAATTTGCTGGCGGGCTATTACATTTGTCGTTGTGTCTGTGTGTTAATTTGCTGTGTTGTCACGGGCTATTACATTTGTCGTTGTGTCTGTGTGTTGTCGTGTGTGGTTGCCTGTGCTGTCACGTGCGGTCGTTCCTGTGCGTTATCGAGTGTGCGGTCTGTGTCTATGTGCTATCGCGTGTGTGGTCATCCCTGTGTGTTATCGTGTGTGGTTGCCTGTGTTGTCACATGTGGTCATTCCTGTGTGTTATCGAGTGTGCGGTCTGTGTCTGTGTTACCGCGTGTGTGGTCATCCCTGTGTGTTATCGTGCGAGCGGTCATTCCCGTGTGTCATTGGGTGTGCGGTTTGTGCCTGTGTGTGTGGTCGTGCCTGGCTTGTCGTGGGTGAGGACATGCCTGTTACCGCGCGTGAGGTCATGCCCGTGCGTTATCGCGCATGAGGTCATTCAAGTGTGTTATCATGTGTGCGGTTCGGCGGCGGCGGCTGGCTAGGCCGTGGGTGCAGGGCCCTAAGAATGGGCTCAGGATTCGGAGATAAAAACCAGTCGGATCCGTCAGTCACCTGTCACCAAAAAACCCTGCCAGCTGCCGGCAAGCGAAAAGAACAGGGTGGGGGGGGGGGGGGGAATCCCAAATCCTTCCAGGATATCCAATTTGCCACCACAGCCCAGTGGAGGGTCAAACTGGGGACCCCTGGGGCACAGTGGCTGATTGGGGTGCAGCGGGGGTAAAGGAGGGAGTCCCATCTCCAGTGAGCTGGAACAGGCTGTCCCAGAGACAGTGTAAGCAGCCCGGGTGGACCCTCTCTCTCTCTCTTTTTTTTTTTTGGGGGGATTCTGCCTCAACTTGAATCGCTGAACCCCGACACCGGTCACACTCCCCCCCCTTTTTCCCTTTGTTGTCCTCCTCCCCTCTTCTCCATCCCGCCCGGCTCGCTCGAAACTTTGTTAGGAGCGTCGGGGCTCGGAGCCCCCAGTCGAGGGCCGGGAGTCAGCCGTGCGAGCGTGTGAGTGTTTGTGTGTGTGTGTGTGAGTGAGTGTGTGAGTGAGTGAGTGAGTGCATGAGTGAGTGGGTCAGGGGACAGGAGGGCCTCAGAGGGGGATGAAGGTAAGACCGTGCTTCCTTTTGTCTTTCCGGTGGGGAACGCGGGGGGAACGGGCTGCGGCTGGCCCGGCGGGAGAGCCGCTGAGTGGTCGCCCCCGCCCAGGCTGGGCGACAGTCTCAGGCCGGTCCGACTCTGCTTAGAACTGACCCCTCTCCTCCTCTCCCTCTCTCTGTCCTTCCCCTTAGCACTGTGAGCCTCAGTCTCCCTCCATAAGCACTCAGTTACTGAATTGCTGAAAGAAAGAGTTTAGCCACACAGTTTAGACCTTGACATCCATCTTTGCCGGTGTGTCGGTGCTTTTAGCGACGGCTGTGTTTTTACGACGTGAAACTTTGTAACTTTGGAGCCGTTGTCGGTGAGTGTTTTGCGTTGTGTGTATGTTTGTAGTTTTGCGCTGAACTTCTGTTTCTGTGAAACCACTGTTGTGTTTTTGTGTCCAACGTTTCATACTACGCGTTATGGACCGTACCTGATAAGCGTTTAGTTTTGACACGATGGCTTGTTGCTGTATGTTGTAGCTAAGGCGATGTGGTTGAGTCTGGACTCTTTAACAGTTGCAGCTGAATAAGATGCCGTACCGTTGTCTCCTCCATAAACATTCCCCGCTTGGCCCACTTTGAAATGGCCTCACTCCTGAATGGTATGAATAAGGCAGAAAGGCAGGATTTATGCTGTAATTGTGTCTGTGGAGCTTTGCGAAAAATTTACTCGTTTGGGAGTGATGGATGCGTATCGATTTGCATGCCTGTGATCACAGTATGTACCAGAGCATACCTTTTATACATGGTATGTGTTAGTCACCATGCAGAAGAAGGAAAGTGTTTAGTGTTCTGTGCGTGCGCGCGTGTGTCTCTGTTCTAGTGTGTGTGCGTGTGTGTTACAGGTGTATGTGTGTGTTTGTGTTATAGTGTGTTTGTGTGCGCGCTTGTGCTTGTGTTCTAGTGTGTGTACGCAGGTGTGTTTGTGTGTGTTTGTGTGCTAGTGTGTGTGTGTGTACGCTGGTGTACATGCGCGCGTGTGTGTGTGTGTGTGTGTGTACGCAGGTGTGTTTGTGTATGCAAGTGTGTTTGTGTGTGTGTGTTATAGTGTGTGTGTCTGTGTGTGTGTGTGTGTGTGTGCGCGCTTGTGTTCTAGTGTGTGTACGCAGGTGTGTTTGTGTACGCAGGTGTGTTTGTGTGTTTGTGTGTTTGTGTGCTAGTGTGTGTGTACGCACGTGTACATGCGTGTGTGTATGTGCATGTGCGTGTGTGTGTTTGTTTGTTTGTTTGGGGGTGTATGGGTTGGTGTGTGTATGATGCCTGCATATGCGTGTGTATGGTTCACATGTTCTTGTTCCTGTATGTATGCCTGTGTGTGTATGCATATGGACCCGTGTATGTGCATGCATATATTTATGTGGGTATAAGTGTATTTATGTGTGTTTGTATGTGTACAATTACAGTACATCTGTATACGTGCATACTTACACACATTACGAGTGCATGTGTATGTACGCATATATATATGTTTCGGTTCATGTGTTTAAGGTTGTGTGTCTGACTGTTTTTGCATATGTGTTTGTATATGTGTTTGTGTTGAGAGCATGTTAGGTTTGTGTTTTTATATATATACGTGTGGGCATGTGTGTGTGTGCATGTATGTGCATTGAGTGCGTGAGTGTGTTTGTATATGTCAGTGTGTGTCCAGGTGTGCTGAGTGGGTGTGTTAGTGTGTATCTGCATTTAGTGTGTAAGTATGTTTGTGTGTGTGTGTGTGTGTGTGTGTGTTTGTGTGCGCATGTCACTGACAAAGAGACAGGCTGTTCCCTCTCTTCTCCTGTGTCCTGTTTCCCCGTGTTCTCAGACAGGCCTGGGGTCAGTGCTTTATTTGGGCGCTCTAAACAGCCCAAATGAGGTGTTAGCTGTTTGTGGCTACATCCATTCGAAATATATGGATTGTGCATAAGGCTGCCAATGTCTGCTGTTGAAGTGCATGGATCAACACGATGCCAAAACTGCTTTTGTTACCACTGCTTTTATCTTAAAAATAAAATTAATTATTTAAACTATTAAAACTAATCCTAACCCTAACATTAAAAAAAATGTTTCAATGGTGTTCTTTTTCAAATGCTTGATTTGGCCGGTCCATGGCTATAGCACCAATAACCGTAATCACATGTGTTAGTAATATAAATGAGCGCAGTGTTTTGGTCCTGGCTGAAAGTACAGTACAGAGGAGGGCTTTGTCTCTCAGCCTCTTTCTGGTGACGGTGGGGGAGATGAGAGCTGTGGTTGCACTGATAGGGATCGGCCCTTATCAGGCCAGCCCAGTGCCACGCTGTGTGGAACTTCACACCCACTCGCCACACGCCGTGTTTGATCAGGCACCAGGCCTGACACCCCACACACACACACACAAACACACACACACACACACACGGGGAATCACACTGTGTGTGTGGGTATGTGTGGTGGGGGGTGGGGTTTGTTCACATCAAATTCTTGGGTAAAAGACCTCTGTTTTTATTTTGGTCCTCAAGGCTAAATGTTTTTATGTATTCTATTGCATTTACCAGTCATGCGTGTGCACGTGTGTGTCTGTGTGCACATGTGGATACGTCTGGATGTGGGTGTGTGTGTGTGTGTGTGTGTGTGTGTGTGTGTGTGTGAATGTGTACGTGTGTGCATGTATGTGTGCGTATGTGTGCTTTTGTGTGTTTCAGAAATGTTATCATTGTTTTTTCATTGTTCCATAGGTTTGTAAATGCACTTAGGCCGAAACAGATCATAGCAAACAAGTTCTGATCATTGACAGTTATTTTGTATGTTCACGCACGAGACCTCAGTATTTCATTTACTAAATTAAAATGGGTTTGAGGCTGAGAAGGATTGATTATCATTGGTGTTTCTTAGGTTTTTTTTTCCCATCTTGTGTAAAATCAGTCCACTGTAATTGAAGCAGATTTGTGAGCCTCTTATGTGATTTCTCACCTTGCGGTATTTTAAGATAACGAAATAAGAAATGAAGCGCCCGCACATTCCTTTTTGTGAAACCACCATTTGATTTTGTTAATTTTGTTTTCATTTGACTTATTTCCCAATGAAAATGCAGCCGATAATGGCATTCACGATCAGCCATTTGAATGCAATTGAATCCCACACTTCAATGTAACTTGCATGTTTGTTTTTTGTTGTTGTTTTTTTAATAGATCAAAAAGCCTACCTTTAAGGTGAAATGTACAACCGCGGTTCCACGGGACAGGTGTGTTCGCAGCGTCGGCAAACGCTCCGGGGTTTTAGGTTGCCATGACAGTGGCATGCGTGAAATTGTAGCCACGGTGGTTCCCGATGTGTGCGTGACGATGTGCCGTGGGATGCGACCGCAGGTGCCGGCCGCGGAGCGCCCGTGGTGGCGTGCCACCACATGAGGCGCAGTGCTGTGCCCAGCTGTCAACTCGCCTGCTGGGCACAGAGTCTACGAGGAATCAAAGATGCAGGGGTGCAGGCATGGTCCCACCCATGCCAGTTTTGCATGAATACACTGGTTTAATGCTAATATGCTAGCTTAATAGTAATGTCCCAGTTTAATGCTAATGTGCTCGTTTCGTCTTAATGTGCCAGTGTCATACTAATATGGCAGTTTAATACTAATGTATAAGTTTCGTGCTAATGCAGTTGTTTGCTGGGACAAAGCCAGGACAGCTACAGTGTAACAGCAGGCCCTGCTCAATGTGTCAAATGTGCCTTTTTTTTGGAGATACCTTTTAATGGCATAAGCATCCTCGTAAGCTCCACCACCGTCCTGCCGCAGCGCTCTGGCAAAGGAGAGCCACGGGGGATGAGCCCAACCTAAGGGTTTTCTGACAGGCCGACCGAAGTAGCCAACACGCTGCAGTTCCTGAAAGGAATCCGAGGCGATCCAATCTTATTTCTCACCCTCGCGGGTGGAATGATCTCGTTCCTCGTTGTCATAATCCGCATTTTAATGACAAGGTTATTGAGCGAAGGGACATTTCATCAATAACATAAAACAAGGCCAAAAAAGGCAGTAATAGCAGAGGAATTCTGTTCCCGATTTTCCTCTTTTTTAATTAGTTGATGCTTTACCCAAGCCATTACAGCATGCTAAGCTAACAGAGTCTCGGCAAAGCCTTTAGACTCCCGGAGCAGACAAAGCCAGAGCACAGCTACGCTCAAAGGGATGACGATGGAAACGTTCTTTCACATTTTTCAAATCAGATGTGATCTCATTAATCAATGATCTCTTTAATTTTGTGGGCTGCTCGGGCTACAGCTGTGGGACAATAGCTAACGAAACCAGTATGAATTCCAACACTCGCAATCGCAGAAGTCTATGGTTTTCTACCACGACGTGAGACTATCTCTTATATGCAGAGCTTGGTGTTATTGCAGCTGTCCTCCTTATTGAATGCATTTTTACAGTAAGCGCACGGCAGAAATCCATTTCATAGCGAATACATTATGTTGTCTTGGCACCTCTCTGTTCTTTGTCCTTCTCGTCTATTTTAAAAGGCAGAGCGATGCTTCCCCTTGTGCTTTCGACGTGTGCGCTCGTCGCACTTGAATCTCCCTTTCTATTTATCTGTTCGATGGATTAAAACCGATCCATATCGTCACATTTCTTCGAGCCCGCTCTGAGGGTTTAACCTCTCTGGCTTATTTGCATATCTGTAAATATCTACAGTGTGTGAATATACTGTATTTTTTCTATGAAGTTTCGAAATCTAACATCTGCTGCTTTGCGGGTGCCTAGCTGTTTAGTTGCAGGCGTTCTGTGGCGATCCGGACGCACTAAAAGCGCTTCAGTCATCTGGGTGAACAATTAGAATTTCTCTCACCAGTGACCTCCTTTTACCAATGAAACTGAAATGGCATTAATTACACAAGAATTAGTATTATAAAAGATTTATATATATAATATATATCCACGTCTTCCACAGACACTCACACACACATATATATTTTTATATCATGCATGTGTATGTATGGAATATCAATCGTTCAGTTGAAACACTACAAATGGTGGCCTTCAAACCATTCTGAACCATTCAGAATGTAACCATGAAGAACATACTGAATATAATTTTGAAGACAGAATGACTATTTTTGGCCATATCATTTTAGCAATTTATGTAACCACAATCGCATTCTACTGCAAAGAAGATGGAATGCTACCTTATTACAATAATTAGTAAGCATTATACGAGCATATACGAATAGGTTTGTGCGTATTGAAAACAGATTTGATGTCTTCACCACCCACTCCGGTAGACACGCCCAGGTGTCGTTTACTTTTTAATATTAAACGACACGCGGGTATGATTTTTGGAAAATGGATCTGTCGTCTACCTCACAATTACCAATTAACATGTCTAATTTATTTCTGTGCTTTTAAAATCAATTCAGACTTTCATGGAAAATTCTAACTGTAAATCCCAAAGTATTTGGGACTGTGTTTAGTTGAAGGCACCAAGTATAGAGCGATAGATTAGCCCTGGTTAGGCTGATTTGTAGTAAGGCTTTCCCTCGGTTTATGGTTTCACAAAGAACCACCTTGGCTGCCCTGAGCACAGGAAATGGAAAAAGCCCAAACGCTTTGCTCTTTCACTGCCGTCTTTGTCTGCTCTCCTTTGATGGACAGTTCCCTCTCTCCTTCCATGTCCTCTCCCCTACACCCCACCCCCCCCCACCCAATCTTTGTCACCTCTTTTTTTCCCAAACTCAAGTCCAAGGAAGACACCCAAAACGTCAATTACAATTAGCGAGGATAATGATATTAATGAAGCGGTCATTTCCTGTGAAATGTAATGATGGGTGCTGTGACAGTGGGGCCAAACATCCCCTCCCCTCCCCCTATTGTGCCACCGATTTTTTTGTGTGTATTTTTTTGGGGGGAATTATTATAATATTTTTCTTTAACTGGAATTCGGGGGCCGAGCGGTTTATTAATTGCCAACCCAAGGTGCCGATTTAGGAATGAATATGAGTCCGTGGGGCGGATCATGTAATCGGGCCTGATACGGGCGTGTGCCGAGGTTCGGCGGAGAGCCGGAGTCAGCTAACCATGCCCGACCCGTCTTTCCAAAACCCGTGCGGCAGATGGCATTGGTGGGGGAAAGAATAACCCCGGTTAATTAGCCGGGCCGGTGAAGCCGTGGGGCTCGTCTCTGCGCTAAACGGACCACCTCTGACTGCCTCCTCCAAACCCACCGCCGGTTCTGTTTGGGGGGGGGCTCGATTAGCAGTGGGCTATCCATCGCCATTGTGTGTGTGTCCCCCCCCCACAGTGTCCTGGCTTTCTGATTCACTTTAGCCACCCTTCAGCGTCCCCCCCAGGGCTGTTCTGGGATATCCAGGCCCTGGGTCGGGCCCAGTGAGCCCAGGTAAAGGAATAGGGTGCGATTCTGGTTCTGTCTGTACTGAGGTGAGGTGTGATGGAACCGTGTCTTTCTGCTCTTTGCTTTGGTGGCTCGTCACCCGTCCTCCATGTGGCTCTTAGGGAAAAGGAGTTTGTGACCACGCGATCGGATGCACTGAGCTGCTGCTGTGCATCTGGAATGTCAGCATGCTTTTGTCTTGCGCTGTATGTGGATTCATTCACCTTTCACCTTTCTGGCCTGGTCATTTTGGTTAAAATTTATATTGTGTTCTTGCATTCACATATGGTTATGTTTATGTAATATGTTTAGGTTGTTAAAGTATAAAATAATAGAGAGGATAAAACACTGGGTTAACTTGGGATCTGTGCGATTCACTCTTGAGATCTGCATGATTCACTCCTGAGATCTGCGCGATTCACTCTTGAGATCAGCGAGATTCACTCCTGAGATCTGCGTGATTCAGAGAATACACGATGCAGTACGTAAGCTCAGATGTGTTTTTCAGGCAGTAATGAGCGCGGGAAACAGTGCCATGGGAGCCGGCGGGGCGCCCGGGAGACGCTCTGTATCAGCGCGCGGCTGTCACTAATCTCTCCGACGCACCAGGGCCCCGCTGGGACCCTGTGAAAAACACACCCTGCTATTATTAAGAACTCCTTTGCATACTCCACCAGCATTCTGCCGCAGGGCGCCCCTTTCACCCAAACCTGCGATATCAAAACAACTTTTACTGCCGAGGTCAGCGAGGCGTGGAGTGCAGGAGGAAGCCGCGAGACAGCCAGGTGTTCCAGTCCGGGCCTCTGCATTGAAGCGAAGGCCAGCGGAATCTGGGCCGTGGACGGTAGATGTGCGCTGGCACCGGACACTGTGAGAGGGAGATCAGAGCTCTGGACTTTGGCAGTCTTGTCTTTAAGCACAGGGTGGTGCTCACCTTTCAGCTGTTACACGCCCAGCCTGCGCGTGGTTCTGTGTGGCTCAGTTGGTAGAGCACGGCGTTGGCAACGCTTAGGTTGTGGGTTCAGTTCCCACCGGGACCACATATCCTGAAAAATGTATGCATTCACTACTGTAAGTCGCTTTGGATAAAAAAAAAATGCCGTATATATATATATTATTATGCGTCAAAATGACCGATGTCACTTCCTGTCCGAGTGAATTCAAATGAGCTTCGAGAGTTGAATTAACACCGGCGGTTTTGCTGTGTAGGCCGGGAAAGTAGAGGATGGAATGTAGAACGGACAGATGAATTAAGATAAGGGGCACATTTCAGTGGAATTCCCCAATGAGCGCCACACTTCATTTTCACAATACCAGTATTATAGAAATGGGCAAATTGGAGTGGAAAAAAATCCAGCACTCCGCTGTAAAACAGTTACATTTTTTAAAATTCATGTGAAAGTGACATGCCCGTGTTTGCCCTCTTCAGAAAGGCCTATAACGCACAGGTGTACAGCACATGCACGTGGCTCTGGGAAAGCTCACATGCCAGGTGGCGTAGAGCAGTGCGCCCTACAAGTCATTACCCAGAATTACAGCCGGTAGCCGCGGCCCTTGGTTTCCTCTGGCCTCCTTCCTTCAGTGCGGTGATCACACACAGGGCTCCTGGCCTACAGGGAGAGTGTTTGTGTCACACACACACGCACGCACGCACGCACACACACACACATACACACACACACACACACACACACACACACACACACACACACGCACACTGACGTCCTGCCACAGGTGGCGTCCCGCGAGGTGTCTGGCACCGCCGTCCCCCTTGCAGCTGCGGAGAGCCGGGGGCAAACAGAGGTATTTTTAGAGGAACTGTACTCACGCCGGAGAGCGCGCCCTGCACCTGGAGCCCGGCATTTACGCCGCTTTTCGACAACGCTTTTTCAACGCCGAGGGGGGCGGGCGGGTGGCGAAGGCGGCGTGGCGTCGGACGCGGCGTCGGTATCAGTGCGGCTCATCCAAAACCCCGTCTGCACACTGTACTGTGCGCCCCAGCTTCCTCTCTGCACCCTGTCCCACAGTGGGGTTTCACCTGTACGCGGCTCCGACACGGCACTTTATCCACATTCACACGCTGCCGCTTTACCCCCCACGTTCCTTAGCATTCCTCGCTTTCTTTGACAGAGTGGGTTCAAATGAAAGGTTGTTGTTGTCGTCTTGTGTGTAGGACCGGTCCTGCTTTCAGTGTGAGTCTCAGATGGTGCCTGGCCATCTCATGGGCATTGAGAATTGAAGTTTATTACCAGTTATTATTATTATTATTTTGCTCATAAAACAGTGTGGATGGTTATGACAAGGATAGCAGCGTTTAGTTCCAGGGACCACAGTTCTTTTACCTACACGGCTAATCGGCAAATGAAAAACAGTGCTGTTGAAGTTATATATAATATAAAGCTCCAATTTGAGCTTCAGAGGCCACAGAGCCAGTCTTCAATTCATGTTTCACTCTCACCCACAGTATGGTAAGAATGGTAATAAAAAAACTAAAACCTTTTGGTGTAAGATTAAATGTTCACTGATTAACTGTACTGTGTACGTGGCTTTGACATTAATATGCATTTGCATCAAATCTGAGCCCTTTGTAGGAATACGAGGTTCTGTTAGCCTGCATTCAGCAGAGTGAACAGGATTAATAATTTGTAGCAATGTTTAATCAATTAATGAAAATGTTTTTTGGGGGGGAATACAGTATGTGAATGTTATTTTTACATATTTGTTTTTTATTTGCCTTGTTTAGTCATCACCTGTTGTATACTTCGCATGTAAAGACATGTAAATGCTTTGTGTGTTTTGTAATTAAACTGGGGTTCCTGAACCCGGTTGCATAATGTCAATTTTTGTCTTATATTTCAGCTGCTTATTTGCATTTAGCTTTGTATTTTCCTCAGCATCTGTTTAATTCCCTCTTACTTGTTGAGGACTTAGCGAGGTTGCACAATAATAAAAAAAAATATATAAACGGCGGATTATGTTGTTTTCCGTAACGTTATCAGCGCCAGCATATTTCCTCCATATTGCGCCGTAATATTCCTTACCTTTGCGTCGTCTCGCCATAACACGCTATCTTTAAATATTAATGATCATATTCAGCTGACGGTAATTGCTTTGTTAAAATGATTGATTAGGTTTCTTACGTTTCTTGCACTGCATTGTTGTCGGACGACCGCAATTACTATAAGACTACATACAGGTAACAGCTAATTATTCGCTGAATGCAATGCTGATTGCGATGTTCTATTCTGTCGGTTGTGACCGGTCGTTGGTCAGAAGCGGATGAGGTAAACGGAAAGCTGGAAAAAGTATTAAGGATTGTGTGCGTTTATCTAAAGCTTATGAGTTGTGGGAGAGGTTGAGGAAGAGTGCAAGAAAGAGAGAGAGAGAGAGAGGCAGGCAGTGGCAGAGAGAGAGAGGGAGAGAGAGGCAATGGAGGGCAGAGAGAACCGCTCTGTTAGTTTGTTCAGTGGAGTGAAGCCTGATCATAAGGTACACGGCCCCTCTCACTCAGAGTCTGCAGAGAGAAGGATACTGACCGGCCAGGACCTCTCCTGTGTGTGTGTGTGTGTGTGTGTGTGTGTGTGTGTGTGTGTGTGGCGTGCATGCGCCTATGTGCCCAGGCCAGGTTCTACGAGGGTGCAAAAGGGTGCATTGCAGTTATCAGTTGAATATTGTAATAAAACTTTTGAAAAGCACTGCAAATTTTCTGTCCATTTAATATAGTATATATGCCATTTAGCAGATGCTTTTATCCAACTGCGACTTACAGTAGTGAATGCATACATTTTTCAGTATATGTGGCCCCAATGGGAAGCGAACCCACAACCTAAGCGTTGCCAACACCATGCTGTACCTACTGAGTCACACAGAACCACCATTTACTCGTGCATGCAGGCTCATAACACACGCAGGCGGCATTCTTTAATCTTGCCTCACGCATTGTCACGTGGCATTTGTTTGGTGTTACAGAGAATTTTGACCTACTGGCCTACCGTAGTCAACTTTTTAGTGTGCGAGACCAGTTTGCGAATGGTTAGCTAGGCATAGCTAACGTAGCTAGCTCCAACATCATAATGGATGTATATATATAGCTACTAGTGCACCCCCACTCATTTCAGATGCACCCTTCATGATTTTGTTCTGGAACCGGACCTGCATGTGCCCATGCTTATTTTTAGTAAAACACTAGTTATACTGTCATTTACTGTACTGTATGAATTATGAAAATGTTCTATAACTGCTAGCTAACGTGTTACCGTGCACCAACTCAGTAGCGAGCTAGATTAACGTTCATTCGCTGCTAATGTTAGCTCAGTTATTTGAGTGAGTCAATAATGTGAAAATGTTAATACATTTACATGTGAATAAAATGGATGGTACAGCCAATGAGCAGCCAGTTCAGTGTGTTTTATTAGTTCAGGTTCATCCTTAAAAAGTGATGAGATGTCGTATAAACTAACGAGAGGTGCCATTGTATTTGGATTGTGTGTCTCAGTCGGGCGTTGCTATGTATGTTACTACATTGATGACGCTATACCTTCATGGCGTATTGATGGATTCCTGGGGACAGCCTATGTAGAATCCTGGACAACAGAGTTCCAGAGCACTGTCTAGGCCTGTATTCTGCATTAACACATAGATGCCCTGCACTCCACAGACTCATATTATAGATGCCCTGTACTGCACAATGTCTCTCTCATAGATGCCCTGTACTCCACAGTGTCTCTCTCATAGGCTCTTTCATAGATGCCCTGTACACCATAGTTTTTCTCTCATAGATGCTCTGTACTCCACAATGTGAGTGAGACACTGCGGAATACTGATGCTCTGTACTCCACAACTCTTTCAAAAGCCCAACTAGGGACGAACATTGGAAATTAGCGCAGGCTACAAATGTTTTGATACAGGGCATCAGCGTGTTGTCAATGCAACGCGTAAATAAATGTCTCTCTCATAGATGCCCTATACTCCACAATGTCTCTCTCATAGATGCCCTATACTCCACAATGTCTCTCATAGATGCCCTATACTCCACAATGTCTCTCACAGATGCCCTGTACACCATAGTTTTTCTCTCATAGATGCCCTATACTCCACAATGTTTCTCATAGATGCCCAGTCCTCTCCTGTAGACAGTCATGGGGCAGAGAAGTCTCGGTATGGGTTGTCACTGTGAACTACTATGTATTCATGAGTTTAGGCCGTGTTTGACACACAACGGAACATGCATCACCATGGAATATGTATCGTGAAATGTATCTGTAATTTTCTTTTACTGCATGACATGTAAAACCATTCTGTGAGCTCAGGCATGCCACCAATTACGTAAATGCTTGTACTGCCAATTTTGAAAAACAAGCTGTTCCATTCTTTTTGTAGCTTCAGTTGCACGTTTTGATTGACCGTTGAATTTGGGTGCGCCCTCTACCAGCAAGTATAATAAATGATAAAGTACTGACTTGTAAAGGCGAATAAATAATTGTCTTTCTCAACCACAGCTGTGTGTCCAACAGTAGTCTCAGTTTCCCTGCAGTGTTTTTAGGCCTCGGTTCAGTGTTAGCACCCATCTCTTTATAAGGGGTGGCAGTAAAGGAAATTCAGGACATGCAGTCGGTGAGTACGGGGGAAGATGTTGGCTCGGCCTTAACACAAACAGCAGGAAGGAGCACAGGGAAGTCATTGTGGATGGAATCAAAGAGCACGCCAATCCCCTCATTTATTTACTTATTGGTATTTATTTGTTTCGCATTGAGACATTTCCAGGTTTTCCTTCTCAACGGAGAACACAGTATCTAGGAAAAGCCTTTTTTGATTGGATATGTGTACCTTCACTTGGAACAAACGGTGATTTAGAGTATTAGGATGATGCCAAAAGAATGCTAGGATTTTATAGTATCCTAAAAATGCCCCCTTTGCTGTCTCAACACAGTGAATTTACATTGTTCACTCACAGTAATGATTACTCCCACTTGTGATTTTAACACGCAGTGTCCACTTACAGTTATCCTGACTCCAGCTCTGTCTGCAATGGATTGTTGTTGGCAACTATGCCTGGAATTTATTGTCAGACCTTACAACAAAATGCACAAACAGTATGTAGTCTTGTCCTTTCTTATTGAATAGAATTGCAGAACAATTTTCTACCCTGTGTATCTATCTATCGGCAATCGCCTGGACAGTAATAATTAAGCACATGCAAATTCATCACAATACTATGCTCTGTAAAGTTAAGACCATGTTAAAGAAAATTCACTTTTTATTTTATTTTTTTTATTTTTTTTATTTTTTTCTTCCTTACATGCACAGATATGTGGTATTTGCTTTGACTTTTGATTTTTTTAATAAACACATTCAGTAGAATGATGGTGAAATTTAGTTTTTTAATAATTATGTCATTTAATACATTAAGGTTTTGAAAATGTTTTATACTGCATTCTTTGTAGTACACATTATCAAATCACAATAAATCATGTTACATTGAATCATTTTCAAGTATTGTCCTTCACATTTGATCTTAAAAGCTGATGTATTGTATGCATTTAATTTTTATTAAGCGGTTTGCAGCCCTAGTTGTGTTTTGAGGCCTGGCGAGGCCGCCTCAGCCCCAGGGTTTCCTAAAGGTGCAATTGGTAAATAGGTAAATTTGTTTACCACAAGTTACCAATTGTGGTAAACAAAAATGTGAGTAAGCTCCTTCATTCCCATTTACTGTATGCAAACAATATTTTTCTCTGTAGATTTGATCAGATCTGTACACTTTGTAATTTCTGCACAATATATCTTATTTACAAATTATTATTTCTGGGACAACTTATACCACTGGAAAACAAACCAATGATTGAGCATGCTACAATAGACACCGTTCTCCAACATAACAAATTGAATCCCAAAATAAAACAAGTGATTGTCCATTTATCAAATGTGTCTCTACATACGATGTATTTGTACACACCTACACTGAGCATCCACTACCATTTGCATCAGAGCAAAGTGGCCTATAGGAAATACCATTGTAAAGGGCTTCATATTGATTGATTGATTGATTGATTGATTGATTGATATATATACATTCCACACATAAGCACATCCTACCCCCCCACACACAAACACACACAAACACACATCTGACCAGAGAACTGCATAGCAACCTTTCCTTCCCCCAGTACAACTGTTCACAGTAGGTCAGCATTTATATCTAGCCCCGAGCCACAATGGCTCCGTTTTTTAATAAGTCGTAGTAACCGGTTGGTTCTGAATGGCGGTGGCCGTTTCCGTGGCGCTGGGCCCATTGTCACGGGCAGGAAGAAAAATGGAAGTTGTTTACGAGGCGATAAGCGTGACAGAATCTGCCTGCTAAATCTCCTGATATTTATTCAGCCTTCGTCCTAATCTAAAATCTTTCACCCGTTTTTCCCTTCTCTTCTCTTCCCTGGCCGTGCACTAGAGGGACGTGCTGAGAATCCGTGCGCTTTTTATGAAAAAAGAGCAAGAAAAGAATCAAAATGAAATTAGATGAATTGTAATCCAGACATGTGGATAAACCAGCAGGTACCCTCGATGAAGTGGGTAATGGACTTTTATAAAGCTTTACCTAAAGCGACTACATTCTAATAAGCTGCATTAGGGAGCATTAAGCAAAACTGAGGAAGTGTATTAACATGTTTTGTCATATGATCGGCGGAATTCAATTTGCAGGTTGGAGGCTGTAATGGGATTTCTAGCTTCGCGCGGAGTAGGACTATAGAGTATGGCTGCAGGTGAATAGGGGACGCACCTTAAAGAGACACCTATAGGTGCGCTAGACCAGCGGGAACCCATGCCTCGTGATCTCCTAGAGGTCTTTCCTCTCGCTTTGATACTTCAGGTCAGTAGGTCTAGAACACAGGGTTCTGGATGGACTAAATCATATAAAAATGAGAATAGTAATGAACTCATTTCAGATTTGCCTTTCCCACATCAAAGGATGCGCCTCATTCATACACGAGTACACAAATTAATGTATATTAATAAATAGCTGAGCAGTTACTTGTTGAGGCTCTTTTTGAATAATTTGGATAATAATGCCTCCTTTCCATGTACCATATGACCTGAAGCTTTTGAATCACTAGTTTTCCTGGTACGCCTGTTTTCCCAGTTTTCTGTTCTGTTAAAATCTCCTTGCATCCTATCTATGGCAAGGTTGCAGAGAGAGGTAACTTTGAACTTTTCAAAATGGAAAAAAAAATGGCACAGTATTCTGTTTTCTGTAATTATTAATTATGTAATTTTTCTATTAAAAAAATATGTAATTATTAGTGAAATATATGACGTTACTGTACAGTTTTGGCTCTGTTTAAATAGTAAAATATTAAAATTTTTCCTCTTAAAAAATATTGACTGTAGACTTGTGTATTTATTGGGTTAAATCCTTCTTTTTGTTATAATATATCGATGGTGTTAATACATTCTGAGGATAATGAATGGGCTTTGGTGGATATTTATAGAACCGTAAATGCAGTGACATCACAATACGGTAACTTAAGTAATCACTTTCATATTTTTAAATGCATAAGTATAACAACAAAAGGAACCAAAGAGGAGGCGAAAACACAAACATCAAAAGCCAAAAAACCCTTCGCAATAAAAACTAAAAACAAACAAACAGCACATGGGCAAGGAATGCTGAAATAAAGAAATAAAGTTTAAAAAAAACAACCTTGTAATTGAGGTTGATAAAGTGCACAACCTCAGACCAACTCTTTTAACTGTGGCAGAACCTGCCTTGTGACCTCTCAAAAGCCAAACGGCAAAAAGACAACCGGTCTGATTTCAGATTAATGGCAGGCCCCTCCCAGACCCTCAGGGTCGATAGATGAAGTCAAGCCTGCCAGTAAAAGACGGCTCTTGTGTGTGTTTAATTGAATTTGGGTGTCATCCCCGAAAAGGAACAACCTGGGTACGTGGGCGCATCCACACACAATGACCGGGAAATCGCATCCACAGCTCATTTACAAAAAGACAAAACATGATGCATGAAGGTATCTGAAAAAAATCTACATTGTTATCCGGTCCACCTTTCAGCATAAAATGCATTCCACGGAACAGAAAAAGTCATTTGAATGTGCTTTTCTGTGGTCGGGTCTGACAAATTCATGTTTAGAAATTGCATTTGCGGGGGCGGCGGATGGCGTAGCGGTCTAACGCGCCACACTTTGGCTGGTCCGGTGTGGTGCGCGCTGCCTGTCAGGGACGCGGTTCGGAACCCGCGTCTCTACCAGACCGGCCCTGGTCGTCAGCCCCGATCGTAGGGCGGCATTTGGCTGTCCGCCTCCGGTGGAGGGGGGAGGACGAGGCGGCATGAGTCCGTCGAGGAGCAGGTAAAAGGTGTCTGTGGTAGAATTCTGTCTCGGAAGAGGTGGATCAATCGGCCCGGAAATGGTGTCTCAACCCGGAGGACGGGCGGCGGACTCGTGGGGGAGGGGAATTGAGATAAATAGAGGGTGTAATTGGCAACCAAATTGGGAGAAAAACTGGAAAAAATTTGAAATATATAAAAAATAAAATAATAATTGCATTTGCTTCCCAGTTTGGTCCACGGCTGACTTTTGAGTTTCTCCGCCTTCGTTGTATCGTGCATCTTAGAGAACGTCTTTGTTCTCCGGAAAGTGAAAGTATAATTGTATTGTGTTATCTGTGGGTTGCACAGAAGTGCAGGAGAGGCCCCCTCTCTGAGATGCTGGCCTTAGGGCTGTCTCACGCGTGCATCCTGGTGGCACTGTCTTCCACCAACGGGGACAGAACGGTCCTAAAAAAAGCCATCTCGTCTAAACAATCCTGTCCACAAATATTAAATCTTTCTCATTAGCTCCTGCCCTAGCATGTGCGAGCTACCTTAAAGACAGTAATTGGGAGACAATTTAAGTGCGATTTACAGCAGTTGTCATATCTGATTAAGTCACGCACACACACAAAAAACACAATTTGGCGCAATAATGGCATCTTTACACTACGGAATAAATCTGTTGTGGAATCTAGATTCGGCAAAAGGCACGTCCCGTGGTAGATTTTGTTGTCGTGTGAAGTGAGATGAATGTACATTTGCCTGTTGATTTCCATGCCACGTCCAGAGGTAGCATACAAGAGATCTGGGACATTTCCACACCTCGGCAGGCACTGTGGACGACAGTGTAAAGAGAAATCTCACTTGGAATCTGACTTCTAGTCATGTGATAAGTAATTGCATCAGAGGTCACAGGGTAAGAGGTCTCTGGAGTGTTTCTGTCATTGCTGCCGTGCGATACTTACATCTGGAATAGTATTGGCAATAGCATTTTTTTATTTACACACAGTTATGCCACATTTTCTGATATCCGCAGACTCAAGGTGCATTGACAACGTAACGGTCTGTTCACTTGATCTGTACTTTATGAGAAAGCACCTCTTTGTTTGTTTGTTAGCTTTGAGTGCAAAACAATATAAAACTCAGATGATAATTGAACCCTTATGATTAAATCGATTTGACTAAATTAATCTTTTCGTCCATTTTCATCTTTTTTAGCTACGACGCTCTTCCAGAGCGACTAAAGATGTGCTTACAAGGTGAGAACAATCAAGAAAGATCAAGCACTGCAGCCTGGAATGGTTAAGGGAGAACTTTGGGATTACTTGCATTATTCACATAAATGACACCCCGGTTAATTAAGCAAAATAAATGAAAACCTCACAAATCATGCCCAGATGTTTAGCTGAAGTGGTGTGGAATTGTGTTGTCACCAGAAATACCTCCACGCTAACAATCAGCATTAGTGTAAAGACAAATGTAGCAAATCGGAACGTGCCTTTCGTCAAACTAGATTCAGTGAAATGTAGATCCGTGAAACTCATTTGATCAATGTGCAAAGATGGCAGTGAGTGTCAGTTACTTAAACGGGGCAGTGTGGTTAGGGTTTGGAACCGCATATCTGCCGATAAGTTTGTTTAGGACCAGATCGTCCATTCTGACCTATCTGCCCATCCACAGCCAAATCCTTCTCCCTAGATTTTGGATTAATTCTGATCTTAGTCTTAAAATGTTAACAAGTGGTAGCCATTTTGGTTCTGTGTGGCTCAGTAGGTAGAGCATGGCGCTGGGTTCGATTCCCACTGGGACCACATACATTGGAAAATGTATGCTACTGTAAGTCCCTTGGATAAGAACATCTGCTAAATGGCATATATTATTATATATAACCAAATATAAAAACTGTCAGTGTCATAAAGGTCACTGCATCCAGTGCTGTCCTCTGGAAAAGCGATCAGCGCTTTGCCTAAGAGCCATGTGATGGGTTCTCTTAAAAAAAAAAAGATATCAAATCTAATTAAATTATATTGTTATTATTTGGGAGACCAGGGATGGACACAGCAAGAAAAATAGTAACTGGCCCTAATGGAGGCTGCATTTGAAACACCGTTTTCATCCAACCACATGCTTTCTCAAGGTTCCATTTCATCATACCACCACCAGAACTGTGAAGTCACAGTCATCTTTCAGTTAAAACAACATCAATCTTATTTTTTTAACAGGAATGCATCGGACATAAAATCGTGTCAGTTCTCTCTCAGTTAGGTGATATTTACTCACTACACATTACTTGTTGTGGATGAACCTAATTGGTTTGGGTTTCCTGCCTTGGCTTTTTAAACATTTTTCCATCTTAAGGATATTGTGTCACGAGAGGCTCTCTTTGCCCTGACCTTTACTGAAGAAAGTTGCAGAATGAGTGTTCTTTCGGTTTCGCGTGGGAGATATTATTTATGTATAATTGACGCGATAAATTGAGGAAGGCCTGCAGAAAACGTGGGTGCGGGTGATGAGTGTTTGCAGCTCTGTATTTGCATGAGGGGGCCCGTGGGTGAACATTGCAGTGTGTCTTA